>CP136067.1:94040393-95240393 GCA_032622095.1 Siphonodentalium dalli
GAATAAATTCTAGATCATTCTTATACCCATACCCCCCCCAACCCCCCCACCCCGCGACGCATGAGGCGCCAATTCAGAGAGACAATAGAACACACCCGACATCTCGTTAGCGAGACTTATGAAAAAGACTTGCCTATTTATTTCCAGGTTACAGCGACAATTTTTTTTAAAATAAAATGTTTTTATTACCTGCATTCCCCAAACCGTGAGATTATATGGAGGTTGCAGGAGAGCCGGTTTAATACATCAAATTGGGAGACTCACGGGCAAAACGGAGATTACATAGTTCACGTGCTTTCCGTTTGAACGTTCTGACACGGAAGAGGATACTCGAAACTGCGATGCCAAATGGCCCATTTTATACGTCATATGGGCATAGAAACGGGAACTCTTAGAAGGGGTCCGACTAGTCGACTAGTAGTCGATTACCTCTGGCGACTAGTCGATTCCTTAAAATCGCTAATAGTTTCAACACTACCTTTCAGTGCCAAGTCCGATTTTTGTGTCAACCCATATTTCCTTGATCATTTTTCAAATTTATTGATTATAATAATGTGATACATTGATGGAAAGAGCTCTTAGTTGATACAAAAATCGGACTTGGCACTGAAAGGGTTAACACATAGAGACATTTCTGATGCGCTGATATCTGAGCTCCTGTTATGATTGATGGTTGACTGCTGGGGCACTGAAGAAGGTCCATACTCAGTAAGGCTGAAATGGGTCAATCTCACCAGCGCTCACCGTTTTTTGGTGATAAAGTTACCCAGGTTGGGGAGAATTGAGATAAAGTTAGCCATGTTAAGCAAATCTCACAATATGAACATGATTTAACCCTTTGCCAAGTAAACGACATATATGTCGTCTATCGGTTGAGGAGTAGAACGACATATATGTCGTCTATCGGTTGATGAGTAGAACGACATATATGTCGTTTCAGGAAGTGTTATTTTATGTAGACATAACTTCAATAAATCATCTGATTTATAAATGATTTGTATAGGAGTTATTTTGATTAATATAATGTCCCAAATGTATAAGTGCAATCGATTACGATAACACACGTTAACAAAAAATGCACATAAATTAAAACGAATTATTGGACCCTTTTGACCAGAACTTGTTAATAATTATTGCTATGACGTTGACGTTATATTTACTCATGACGTAATGTATATGACGTTACAGATACTCTCCAAAGGGTTAAAAGTGACTGAGTATCTTATTTGTTTTAATTTTTTTTTATTGAGAAAAGAATAACAGAGGAAAGTTACTACAGTGTCCCTTTGCACATCCATTATCGCAATCCCAGACAGAGTAGATTGGCCCCACTCTTTCCCAGGCCTACTCACTTTCTTGTGACTACTGAATTATTCTTTAGTCAGATTTGGTGTTATATTTTGCTTCTAGTTATAAAAATTTCAAAAAATATATGATCTATCATTAGTTTTGATGATTCTCTATTGATAAAAAAATGTTTTAGCTTATGTGACTGGGTATCTTGATTGACCGTGGTTGTTTAGCTTGATTGACTGTGGTTGTTTAGTTTGATTGACCATATAGATTTACTGGTACCTTAAATGTTGAGCCGCTGCCCTGAAGATCAATAAAGATGTCCATGTCACATCCTTTAACACCAAACCCATTAACAGATGATCCAAATTGGTTTACACTGCAAACTGAAAGCATATAAAATGTCAACAAGAGCATCGTTAGGCCTTGGCAAAATATGCCAGTGGTAATATCAACAAAGGTCCAAACTCTGGTAAAATTTGGCAGCAGAACCCAAATTCGAACTTGATCTGTTTTGGGATAATAAACTCATACCGTTCAGTAATCATTTGTAAATGAAAATTGAGTGCACAAAACAAACAAATTCCAACAAAACGGCCCTAACTCTTTTGAAAATTGGCAGGTGAAACCCAAATTTGAACTTGACCTGTATTGTGCTTGTAAACCCACATACAAAATTTCTTTATTTTCAGTTTAGATTTACTAAAGGTATCATCCAGAAATGAAAAAGCAAACTTACGGATGGACCACTAACATTTTTTTAAGTTTTTAGCAATTTGAACAAATTTGCCAATATCAAAATATTTCAAGATGAAAGAGGCCATAATTTGATTGAAAAGAAACCGATCATATTTAGAATAAAATATGAAGGAATTCTGCAAATGTCAGACACACTATATCCAGGCTTGTTTGTTAAGAGTAGATAGTCTGGTCGATAAAAGGTTTGACCTAGAATAAATTTGGACTAAGTTGGTTTTTATTCCATTTTGAAGAGGAATATATCCTCTACAACATATCCAAAATCCGCTAAAACCGTTTTGAGCAAACTTTTTTTACAGAGATTTAAAAAAATGCCCATTTTTCGACCTTGTGAAGTACGTTTTTCTACAATATCCCTAATCGGCGACACCAAAATGCATTAATCCTCCATCCGATATACCAGTTTGTGTGAAATTACTGTAGAGAGGGGGGGGGGGGGGGGGGGGGGGGGGGGGGGGGGGGGGGGGGGGCGAATAGAGCGACAAGGACCGAAAATAATGCAATCGCGGCGATGAAATGGCTGTCAAAATGGCCACAACTCCAATCAATGCTACGATGAAAGCAACATATTTCATTTGGAATGATGATTAATTATTGAATGTAACGCAGAAACTGAAGTGCACACCCTTGCTGTGTAAATACTAATTATATTTCCGGAAGTTTCAATACTCTCCGTGATAATAAACCATACACGTATGTCGTAATGCTGATTATACTTTAAAGAATCACTCATCTTTTCAACAGAATAGTACGCTATCTCACTAGGTCGAAGAGACTGTACATCGTACATTTTATTTAATACCAATTTTCATGCTGCTTCCAAATCAGTTTCTTAGTAGACAATTTTTTTCAAATTACTTCAATCAGCACTTTACAACGGGAATATGTACCACACAATGCACACTATTAGTTTTCAGTATCTTGTTGTTTGAAATTATATTACCATTGCCACCCACATACTTGCGCTAAATATCAGGTCATCAGTGTTTAACCCTTTACCCAACATAACGGCCCTGTGCCAATGCATTCTCTTATATATGCGAGTCGACCATAGGTCGCCTCGCATATATAAGAGAATGCATTGGCTTAACACATTAACAATTATAAAATTGTTAAAGAATGTAAGAAAAAATGGTAAAAAGTGTTAAAAAAAGATTTTTTTTAGGCCAATGCATTCTCTTATATATGCGAGGCGACCTATGGTCGACTCGCATATATAAGAGAATGCATTGGCACAGGGCTAACTGTAACTATCACAATGTGGTCAAGGAGCCGATTCCAATGATATCCATATTTGTATGGTTCTATTGAGACAGACCGAAGATATTTTAGGCTGTTGAAGCTTGTTTTGGGCGGTTTTGGCCGGGTTTGTTGGGTAAAGGGTTAAAGTTATTAGTTCTGCATTTACCGTTCACTCAATGTTGCTATTTATGGTTTTGTCTGCAGCAGATATGTGTAACATTAGGGAGAATGGGTAAACCCGGCGATGCGGTTGCAGAAAAGATAGTACGTCTCGCGTATATGTGGCCTTAGTGCATTTAAGCACATATAATTTCCAGGTATAAAGACAGTCTCTGCCACAGAGTATGTAGGCAAATTTGGTTATGTTGAGAATTTATTGAAGATAGTCTATTATTCTCCTTTGTATTTTGATAAATTGCGTTCATGGTATACCACCATGTATTTGTGTGATAAAAACAAAATATTCGTGTTTAATCACTTGACCGGAGGCAACTATCACTACTATTATACGACACGGACAATAGGATCTACACATTTTACCTAGTACCATATGAATAGCTCTCATACTGTTCTATAGTAGTGAATTTTGACATATTTGGTCTTGTAGATTTAAAAATAAATGATTATCGGTCACATACGTGAGACTGTTTTCATTACATACATTTCTGCTTCCAGAAAAGGTCACATAATCAATACATCCCCATTAGATCACATTTAGCTGTTTAATTACACATATATTACACGATTCAAGATAAATAGTACAGATAAAACTGCGTTATTCTTCTGTTTCTTGGCGCCCAAAAAGTCTATATTTAATCTTTGTTTGAAACCTGGCTTTCTTTGCTCTCTCGCGAGGTACATTAGAGAGAATTCTTACATCTATTATTAAATGCTCCCCTTATACTCTGAAATCATTCTTCCCCGTATAATTCGAGGGCTTGTTCGTTCTTGTATGACTAGCTATTCAATTTTCCACAAATTGTAAATTTCATTCGATTTTGTCCATTTTGGCGGCCATATTGGGACAGACATTCTACCGATATGGTTTATGACTAAGCATTGTTTGTGTGCATTTTATTTTATTACAAATTTGGTATAGTTGGCCACCGAAATTCAGAATTTTTCGATACCAACTGCCATCATAGACGCCATCTTGGATTACAGAAAATGCTCAAAGCAGATTTTAGCGAATTTTGGATATGTTATAGGGGATATATTCCTCTTCAAAATGGAATAGAAACCAACTTAGTCCAAATTTATTCTAGGTTGACCCTAAAATTTTAGTTTATCGACCACACTAATAATGAGACCTTCCATAATACTCACAATCGAAATAGGGAGACAATACTTTTATGAGGCCGACACAAATCATCTCCCTTTGTTGGTAGTCTGCTTCTGTTAGTTTGAGGGTGTCGTACAGTAACTTCATCTGTGATATCACCTGTATACAGAATTACAAATGGTACGGTTAGTTAACCCTTTACCCAACAAACCGCCAAAACCGGCCAAATAAAGCTTCAACAGCCTAAAATATCTTCGGTCTGTCTCAATAGAACCATACACATATGGATATCATTGGAACCGGCTCCTTGACCACATTGTGATCGTTACAGTTATGCCCTGTGCCAATGCATTCTCTTATATATGCGAGTCGACCATAGGTCGCCTCGCATATATAAGAGAATGCATTGGCCTAAAAAAAATCTTTTTTTAACACTTTTTACCATTTTTTCTTACATTCTTTAACAATTTTATAATTTTTAATGTGTTAAGCCAATGCATTCTCTTATATATGCGAGGCGACCTATGGTCGACTCGCATATATAAGAGAATGCATTGGCACAGGGCCCTTCTGTTGGGTAAAGGGTTAAACCGATAACTGGTTACTCGACTGTTAACGCTTTCTATACTAAATGGATTCCTTCATCAGTTATGAAAGTAATTGCTGAATATAGGGTTGAAACTTTTATTGGTCAAAGGTTTGGCCAAATATAATTTTATTTTCCCTTTTTCGAAAAAAATATTTTCAATGGCCACTGACAGCGTGAACCATTTAAAAGTCCTAGCAAATGAAGAAGAGAGTATAACATTCAAATGCTTAGCTTTCTGTAATAAATGGAATCTCCTAACCAGTTATAAATATATACATTGGAATGGTCTATAATTCATTTGGAGGTTGTTAAGGATATATGAGAAGACGACAGCTAGACGAAATGATAATACAAGTGCAGAAGAATTCATATTCATTAGCGGGAAATGTTCAGATAATAAGTTGAACAAATGACCTATGGTTGAACTTATTATATGAACATTTCCTATGGGAACTAATGTACTCGTCAATGAGTATTTGGTATAGAAAAGGTTAAAATGGAACTAAATTGGTTCAAGATAAGAAACTCACCGAGGACCCAGCAGATATCTTCTTGAGTAGTTCCTTGTGTTTGGTGTCTTGATTTGATGTCCCATCACCATCCATGATCCCGGATGTTCCTGGTACGGCAGTTCCCTGGTTATCAGGCGGCTTCTGTCGTTTCTGAGAATCTGATTTCCGCTCTTTGACTTTCACCGTCAGTTTGTTTCCATCGAGCATGTGCTGCTTCTCGTTCAGACACTTTTCTGAGGATGAATCTGAGTCGAATTCGATAATTGCAAAGTAACCCTGCAAGCAAAAGGAACACACCATATGTGACCCGCCATATCAAATCCAGTCGGAAGTCGGGATTTTTTTACCCTGTGCCAATGCATTCTCTTATATATGCGAGTCGACCATAGGTCGCCTCGCATATATAAGAGAATGCATTGGCCTAACAATTTTTTACAATTTTAATAATTTTTTCTTGTATTCTTTAACAATTTTATAATTTCACCCATACAGAGCCCCAGACAAACATGAGCAGACGACACTCTTCTATATGCTTCTATATATGTGTGGGGCTCCCTGCAGGGTAATGGATGTTTTTTTATTTTATGTCCTAAAAATTGTAAGAAACATTTATTTAAAAAACATGATAAAAAATTGTTAGGCCAATGCATTCTCTTAGATATGCGAGGCGACCTATGGTCGACTCGCATATATAAGAGAATGCATTGGCACAGGGTAAAAAATTCCCGACTTCCAACTGGATTTGATATCGCGGGTCACATATATTCATTGAGTCAAATTTGATGATTGCATAGTAGCCCTGCAAGCAAAGGAAGTGCACCATGTAGTTGTCAGGTCAAATTTGATGATTGCATCATAATTATGCAAGCAAAAGGAACACACCACATAGTCATCTGAGTCAGATTCAATGATCACTTTAACACTTTCTTTACTGGATGGATTCTTTCATTCAGTTAAAAGAGTATACATTGGAATGGTCTATTATTCATCTGGAGGGATTTTCAGGAAATATAAGCAGACAATAGTTATCGAAACAGATAATACAAGTGCAGAAAAATTCTTATTCATTGGTGAGAAATGTATATATAGGTTTACCATAGATTATTTTTCACATTTATTCTTCATCATAAGCAGAACTAATAAAAAATTTCATTAGATTTTGTGTGTTGTTGTAACTGGAGATTTGGAAAAATGAATACATCTTTAATCCTTCCATGACTGTAGCTTCCTGAAATTTTGCAAAAACCCTGTGCCAGTGCATTCTCTTTTTCATTTTTAGTATAGTTTCTCTATATACCTAAATTGGCAAATGATACAATGCATAATCCCAGTGCCCAGTGGGTGCACATCACTATCTTTACTATCTGGGAACTTAACCCTTTACCCAACAGAAGGGCCCTGTGCCAATGCATTCTCTTATATATGCGAGTCGACCATAGGTCGCCTCGCATATATAAGAGAATGCATTGGCTTAACACATTAAAAATTATAAAATTGTTAAAGAATGTAAGAAAAAATGGTAAAAAGTGTTAAAAAAAGATTTTTTTTAGGCCAATGCATTCTCTTATATATGCGAGGCGACCTATGGTCGACTCGCATATATAAGAGAATGCATTGGCACAGGGCATAACTGTAACTAACACAATGTGGTCAAGGAGCCGGTTCCAATGATATCCATATTTGTATGGTTCTATTGAGACAGACCGAAGATATTTTAGGCTGTTGAAGCTTTATTTGGCCGGTTTTGGCCGGTTTGTTGGGTAAAGGGTTAAACCTGAGCCCAGAAATTTACCCTCTGGGGACCTCATTCTTCAAATGACCAGCACCATATTGGAGGCCTGATCACTATGCAACACTCCCTCATTGCTGCTGGATATATTCAGTCTTAATCAGGTCACCTCTCTGTTAGTTAACAGGTACATGGTGGTGAATCACATGGTTTCGAGGTTGTTGAGTGGCACGCATTAAAAATGGCCGTGGCGAGCGCAATCGCACAAAAACATAATATATGAGGAACTGACACAACATACCCGGTAGCATTTTGACTGTTGCGATCATATGCTAGTTTATTTTTAAATTAAGTTGATAGCTTATCTGTTCTGAAATACTCTGTAGTTTTCTATAACATTCTGACCAAAGTTGCCAGTCAGAGGTTCGTGGAATACATACATCAAGGAAAATCCTTTAACTGACAACTTTGGTGAGAATGTTAGAGCAAACAACTGTGAGTTTGGGCACAAATGAGATATCAGATTGTTTGAAAAATAGTATAGCACATGCTCGTAGCTGCCAAAATACTATGTAATGTGTCATATCCTAGTTTATTACCTTTTTCCTGGTTTCTGGTCATGTTTGTGATCGCCACAGCCATTTTGAATGTATGATACTCATCAAGTCAAAACAATGTGATTCCCCACCATGAGGTAATAAATTTGTATACCACTCACCTTCAATAAGTAAGAATTGAGGAACATTTTCGAGCAATGACTAGGTTTACTCTCCCATATCTTATCTTAACTTCTCCCTATCTAGAACGACTCTGTTTACTCCCCTGTATTTTATTTTAACTTTTCCCTATCGAGAACGACTCTATTTACTCTCCCATATCTTATCTTACCTTTTCCCTATTGAGTACGACTGTTTACTCTCCCGTATCTTATCTTAACTTCTCCCTATCTAGAACGACTCTGTTTACTCCCCTGTATTTTATTTTAACTTTTCCCTATCGAGAACGACTCTATTTACTCTCCCATATCTTATCTTACCTTTTCCCTATTGAGTACGACTGTTTACTCTCCCATATCTTATCTTACCTTTTCCCTATTGAGTACGACTGTTTACTCTCCCATATCTTATCTTACCTTTTCCCTATTGAGAACGACTCTGTTTACTCTCCCATATCATATCTTACCTTTTCCCTATCGAGAACGACTCTATTTACTCTGCCGTATCTGATCTTACCTTTTCCCTATCGAGAACGACTCTATTTACTCTCCCATATCTTATCTTACCTTTTCCCTATCGAGAACGACTCTGTTTACTCTCCCATATCTTATCTTACCATTTCCCTATCGAGAACAACTGTTTACTCTGCCGTATCTTATCTTACCTTTTCCCTATCGAGAACGACTCTGTTTACTCTCCCATATCTTATCTTACCTTTTCCCTATCGAGTACGACTGTTTACTCTCCCATATCTTATCTTACCTTTTCCCTATCAAGTACGACTGTTTACTCTCCCATATCTTATCTTACCTTTTCCCTATCGAGTACGACTGTTTACTCTCCTATATCTTATCTTACCTTTTCCCTATCGAGAACAACTCTGTTTACTCTGCCGTATCTTTTGAAGTACTCCCTCAGATGACCATCGGTGGTATTCTTCGAGAATCCTTTGACATAGACACTCGAGTTCTGGTATTTCTTCTTCCTATCATAATCAGCTTTTCTACTCAGATGTTTCTTCCCTTTAATGTGGTCATTCATAACCAAGTCTGTAAAATTTATGATATATTTCAATAATATATAAATACAGTAAAACCAAGCCTGAATTTAATGTGTCAGACATTTACAGAATGAGGTCCCCAGAGGGTGAATTTAGTGACGCTATCCCGCATATAGGGCTAGCATCACCAAACTCACCCACTGGGAACATCATTCTGCTTAGGCCTCTTCTTCTGGGGAAGTATCTAGTTCTGTTTCTATATCCCCTAATTTTCAGAAGATAAAATGCATAATCGATGGGTGAACATCACATCAACTTCAACTGAAGAATTTCAATCTGATCCTAGGTCTCTCAGCAGTTGAGGCCTAAGCAGAATGAGGTCCCCAGAATGTTAATTTGGTGATGCGAGCCCACTGTGAACCTAGGAAGTTTAGTGCCCATGGGATAAAGATCAATTCAGCAGTATTTCTATTTGTACTGGAGCAAAATGGTGTCAAATGGGCGATGGAGCATATTAAATTGGATAAGACCCTCAGGCGAACTGCTGGAAGTTTAAAATCAGAAAAATATCATGAACATTGTACATGTAAGAACATATCTCTGATTAATCAAGATTGTTCGTATTGGAAAAAAATTCTCAATATTTCCAATGACTTTGCATTCGTGTCATGTGAGAAATACAATGTATTATAATTTACTGTCACATTGTTGGGAGGAATTGTATAAATCAGTGCAGCATGACAAAAACAGCGAGTTAGGCTAAAATTCATACAAAGGGTAATTTGAAAAAATGTGAATCCCATGATTAAATCAAATCAAATTTAATCGGCAGCCAGATTCGCAAATCAAATCAAATATCAAAGCTTCATAGGGCCCTACTTGAAACCAATTTGTCCAATAAGCACTGATATCATATGAAGTAAAAAATATACTGAAGCATATGCAGAGAAGAACTACCGTACATCAAAAGTACAGTAATTTATAGTGTATCTTATAAACACTCAGATTCGGTAAGCACCTGTCCACTACCTCTTTTCTCTACAATATGAAATGCAGAAATAATAAACATGTATATAAGTAGGCCTAAACCTGTCGAGAGTAATGAATAATCACTGCATTTCGCATTTAATTCTCAGAATCATGGATGACGTTAAACATAATCTTAATTAACCATGGCATCAGGCACTAAACAACCATTTATCTATGATATGAACACTCACCAGAAGATACAGATACATTACACACTTCACAAAAGAGAACCATCTTGTCTAATGTTCTCTAAGGTTCTACCTTCTGAAATGAAAAAGAATTTACATACAAAATTTGTCCTCTAAACCGGCTAGACTTTGTGCAGGATGTATGTATTCGCGGATGTATCTTCGCGGATGTAAATTTATTGCAGTATGTAACTTTTATGACCGCATTAATTGCTTTTGGTATTTAGGTGAGAACAATGGCTGGGCTGGTATCGGGGTGTACTTTATCCAATTAGTAGATTTTTCGCCCGCCTTTAAAAGTTTTCTGATGTTGAATGAGAAACCTTCAGTGATAAGCCGCAGTTGTAATAATAAGGATTAGTTGTTTTAACGGAATTCTGAGGTGGTGCATTCATGAAACCTTGGAAGGAATTATGAATAATTAGTCACCATAATAGGAAGCCATGGATTCACTTAGCCATTTAGATGTTTTAATAATTCGAGGTCTAATTTATTTTAACAGATTTTTGAGGTGGTGAATGAAACCTTGTCGGAAATTATTGATAATGAGTCTCAAAATTGTCTGAAAATCATTCAGTGTTCAGCCGTTGTAGATTGGCGTCTGTCAGTAAATTAGTTTTTGTTAATGATATGTTTTTTTAATGATATGTTCATCGGAAACCAGTATTTTTTAAAGTTTACCACAGAATGTCATGAATGAAGTTCACACACCACTAAGCAATTGATTTCATTTGATTCAGAGATCAGCTCACTGAAAAGAGAGGAGGCTCAGCCAGTCAGTGATCACGCAGTTAGGACGATGGATGGAACTAGAATTGTTTAACCCTTTACCCAACAGAAGGGCCCTGTGCCAATGAATTCTCTTATATATGCGAGTCGACCATAGGTCGCCTCGCATATATAAGAGAATGCATTGGCTTAACACATTAAAAATTATAAAATTGTTAAAGAATGTAAGAAAAAATGGTAAAAAGTGTTAAAAAAAGATTTTTTTTAGGCCAATGCATTCTCTTATATATGCGAGGCGACCTATGGTCGACTCGCATATATAAGAGAATGCATTGGCACTGGGCATAACTGTAACTATCACAATGTGGTCAAGGAGCCGGTTCCAATGATATCCATATTTGTATGGTTCTATTGAGACAGACCGAAGATATTTTAGGCTGTTGAAGCTTTATTTGGCCGGTTTTGTCGGGTAAAGGGTTAACAGTCTTCAAATAGAGGGAAAAAATCGAAAGCAATAATTAACGCGGTCATAAAAGTTACATACTGCAACAAAGGTACATCTGCGAAGCATGTACATCCACGAATACATACATCCTGCAAAAAGTCTAACCCCTCTAGTGCTGAAATAGTTATCTGGTTGAAGACAGGCTACCATTGGCAACCGGTTGATGTATGATTAACTGGTTAACCGATATGTATTACACACACGAGATGCCAATGATATCGGTGATAGACTGCCAACAGTAGCTATTAAACATGTGTACTTTATCAATTTTGCCACAAACATTATCACTCTGACAAAGGCGTATACAATCGAAATTAAACGTGTTCAAAGTCAAAATCTGATGCCAGATCAAAAGTCTTCCATGAGTTGCAAGATATATATGTAACAGAACGAGAGAGAGAAGTGCGGGAGTCGCACCGAAAGTTGGCAGCACCCGGAATCCCAAGCCGGTCACCCATCCAAGGACTAACCGGGCTCGACGTTGCTTAACTTCGGTGATCACACAAAGCGTCTAACAACCGTGACCAAGAGATCTAGACCTCTCGAGCAGAGAAGTCATCGGCCTTCTATATTTACAACGCGACTACTACACTACTCCCCCGTTCTTTTTGAGATTCACCGAATCTCACCCGAGTCCTCCCCCTGAGCGGTTGCATCATGACAGACTCCGAGGAGCGGACGAGCCCCCAGTGTAACAGAACGAGAGAGAGAGAAGAGCGGGAGTCACACCGAAAGTTGGCAGCACCCGGAATCCCAAGCCGGTCACCCATCCAAGGACTAACCGGGCTTGACGTTGCTTAACTTCGGTGATCACACAAAGCGTCTAATGACCGTGACCAAGAGATCTAGACCTCTCGAGCAGAGAAGTCATCGGCCTTCTATATTTACAACGCGACCGCTACATATACATAGTCTGGCTTTGGCGGCTTAACATAAAATATGCATGAAGTCGCCGTTGATGTTCCGATGTCCGGGATAACACGTGCACTGAGTTGTCGTCAAAGATCAATGCAGTCGTTGTCGATGCAGTACGGCCTGGTCATTTGACATCTACTGTCCGACTCACTACTTTTAGACGGTATCATGGATACTCAAGAAATGTGTAAATCGAATGTCTGGTGTATTTCCTTCTGCTCGAAGAATAACAAAATTCACAGAATGCAAACTCTGTTGAAGCTGATTTACATGCACAGGGTCTATACTTCTAACATTACCGAGTTTGAGTAATCTCAGTGATTGAAGTTCCAATGAACTTGCATCGATGTGGTGTTTCCAGGCAGTCAGACCCGTTTGCAGACTAATGACTAATTCTCAGCAATTTATTGTGTTCGAAAAGAAAGCACTATTTGTAGCTGATTATATAATTTTCATTTGTTAACTACATAAAGTTCATGAAACTTCATAATTGTGTTTAACTGTCATCAGTCTTCCTTATAGATGGCGCAATCTATTATGGATCCGGGCCAGCTCGTCCCAGTGCCAACTCGGTCTAGGCAGTTTTTGGGAGGAGCTGGACCGGCTTTAGTGGCCGAGTTGGATCGGGAATTAAAATTGTGGATATGAATTTCTAAAGTTAAGCAGGGTTTCCACTAGTCCAAGTCTTCTCGTACTAAAACCGGCTAAGATATTGGGATGGAGGTGCCGGTCTTTAGTCCGAGTTCCAGGCCCATGCATTCTTATGACACGACTTAAGCGTTAGTGACCCGCTCAAATAAAACCACAATTATATGAAATAAAATATCACAATTGCGACAATAAACGGATATTTTCCGCAGAAGACATGCTATTTGATCTGAAACCCACATCAGTTGTGAATTGAAAGCGGTAATTTAATGCGAAAAGAGACATTTACCGCAATGTTTACAAATTTTTAAAAGTATGCGAACTCAGTTGACCTCGCGAACTGTGTTCGGCATTTTCCGTTGAAAATATTCCGTAGATTTTCGACTGACAATGCAAATTACGATGAATTCTCCATTGTAATCGTAATTATGTGTGTCAATAAATAAAAAATAAATAGATTAATTAAACATTGAAGATATAAATGTAATACATTAAATAAATTACGGGGAATTACAACCCTCTCAAAGTTTAAAACAGTGTAAACACAACGACCATTAGAATAAATAATATGGTGCTACATTTCCCACATTTGGTGGACTTCAGTGAAATTAAGATATATACTAAGCGAACAGAGCAATATACTGCTCTTGTTAAGCACACAAAAAATCAAACAAAATTTGTATAAATTTTTAACCTTAAGTTTGAAAAGTCCCACTAAAACGGAAGAACTATATTTCGAAACTGTGTGATTCGGTTCTCCGATTATTTTATCAACACAAAACTCAAAATGCACATGGATGAAAATCACACGCATGGCAAGTCAGACACAAGAGTTCTAATTTGCTCCAATTTTGACAAGTTGCTTGCGAAAATTGTCAACAAAACTACCTTTCTGATCCTCCATTATGTCATTAAGTTTTTAGTGCGGGAATTGTTCTCAAAGCACATTGGAAACTGGACTTTGCGGCGATCGGTTTTCGCTATTTTGTTCGGAAAACCCCGCGCTATATATAGAAATGGAAACTAGAATACTCAGAACAAACACCGGACAATGCCGAAGTTCTTCGGAACCTGAGTTCGGCTTTCAGTTAAGTAAACAAACAGAAAAAACAGCGATGTTGGTGACAATCAACCGGAATATTCTATGCGTAATTTAACATGAAAGTTAGATTATTATACACCATTATGACCATAAGATGTCTCTCTTTCCGATGTATATAGCATATGTATTGATTCATTAGGTAAATCGAGTAAAATACACCACAGATTCCCACCACAGATCGTGGGCGTAACTCGTGTGATAGGATTGGTATAGAAGCGGGCTTGGACTAAAGACCGGCACCTCCATCCCAATATCTTAGCCGGTTTTAGTACGAGAAGACTTGGACTAGGTTTCCACTAGGGTAAAAATATTGGTTCCATTGAATACGAATGGCCGACGATGGTTCGGCTAGCCATAGGTGATTTGTTTTATTTTAGTGTCCAGAAAACCTCATTTCCTTGCACCTGGGGAGATCTAGATACATTTTCTAAGTAAAACATTCATTGAAATTTGAGACCAGGAATGAAATAATAGATGCAAGTAATCACATACCGAACTAGTATTCTTTTACATATTTTCAGCACACATATGTACATTATTGTAATTGCAATTGGCCACTACAAACGCAAGCTTATCATAGTTAATGAAAACCTATGGAAGTAAGACACGTTATATTGAGGTGCCCAATCAGGATATATAGAAAATAGATCACACCGACATCAATGGAATCTTGGCCGAGACGAGAACAAGACTTACAAAATGTAATGACTTCCTTGTTAGTATGTTACCAATGGCAAACTTAAGAAATAAAATGCTTGTCTTTACGTGTACATGTATTTGCCCACACCGTTATATTAGAGAGAAAGAATCCCTTGGGCCGAGCTAACCTGGGGCGTGCTAGCCCAGGATGAGCTGGCCCAGGTAGATTGGGCCGAGTCGGCCCTGGGACAAGCTGGCCCATTTCCTCATAATTCATCTCAAAGCACCGAAGAACGCCCGGTAGTTAGAATAGCAGTCACATGACCTAATATTTGCCAATATCCCAGTCCCGCAATCGCAATAATGACAATAAAAATAAATTTGATTTTCATGTACAAACATTTATATAGGTTACATAATATTATTCCCAAATGCGAATGATAACAAGTCAGGTAGCAGTCATGGCTACAATACAAACAGGTCAAGTATGACATGTCTATTTATAAACAATGAGAACTTTTTAGTTCACTGTACTGTCATCTGTCAAGTTGCCAACATGTGGCTTATTACCATTCGTGTAATACAAGTTTTGTCTGTGTAAACATTACGTGAGTTTACCATACAGTTAATACAGAAAATTATCATTATATCTTGTACATATTATGGTGTAAGCAATGACTATAAAGTCATAGGTTGAAAATAACAGTTATCCGGTTATGATCGAGTTACACGTTGGGGGTCATTGCAATTAACAGGCTACAGAAATAGGTTGACCGTTTCAGCAGTAAACACTTCCAAACAATGACCAATAAACTCCAAGAAAAGTTGTAATCAACTAGTTTAATCAGTAGTTTTCATATTGAAACTCATCCAATACTATGCATTTATTAAGTCATAAATAAGTAGCAACATATTTGAAGTTGCGCAGATTGATGTCCAAACATGCACCGGAGGGTTTGTGTTTGTAACAATTTGCGGAGTTTCCTAATTCTGACGCAAACAAGCAATATATGGTTTTGCACTAGTCAAATGTATCTGTGGGAATTGCCAGACATCATTATGATGCTTTGATATTGTGGCATTTTTTAAGAAACTGCAGGCTCCGCTGAAAATTTATTTGACAGGTAATGCAGGGGGGGGGGGGGGGGGGGGGGGGGGGGGGGGGGGGGGGGGGGGTAGTAAAAAATTTGCTGGAAGGTATGCCAGGGTGGATGGGTGGCCCGAGGGGCAAAAAATGCGTTTTTTACACCCTCATGCAAATTTTTTACTAAAGACCTTTTGTGCCCTTATATGACATTTTTAACAGTTTAAAACAAATTATAACTAGAATGCACTCACTGGAGCTGCCTATACTTGCGCCCATCACACATTTGGCATGTTGTGTGGTGTCTTGCCAACAACAGATTGAACCACGGGTGCTGGCCCCTCGTTTGAGAGATTGATAACAAAAATCTAGATATCAAATCTCTGTTCATCCATCGCTGAAATAGTTGTGTGTACGGACATAATATCTCTGTTATCTCAATTTGATCTACACTAGTTACACTAATGATAGTCTTAGTAATACATACGAGTTGTTTGACATATTAATATAACAATATAGACATCGTTCATATGAAGGGTGTGAAGACGATTGGTTGCCGACGATGCTATATTATATGCCAATTGGGTTAACTTACTAGTTTGACTAGAATGATATAAAGTGTGTATGCCAGTGGCAAAAACCATCAAAATAATTTACAAAATACCGACACAATTAAATAAAGGAAACGGGATCATTGGTTAGTCTTTGATTAACAATGTGTCAATGTGAACATGCCCTTAGCGACTGATCTACAGACTTCGGGAACATATCAAAATGTCTATTGCGTTTGAGAATGAGAAAGCTTGTTTTCCCAGTTAATTAATAAGGCATTTTAATAATCCATGTTTCCACATTCACATTTTCAGTGCAATTGTTTTTTGACCGGACATGATTTATATGCACCAGGATCTTTCGAAAATGTTTTGAACTTTCCAGAAATATGTTCGCACCTCACAGTCACTGCGGAAAAAAAAAAACGATTCCGCACGCATCTTTTAGACTGATCTCAACTCATTTCCTCGAGTTTCAAGATATATAAAATAGGCTTCTAATGGGTATGTACTGTTGCCGACGTTTGTTTTACATGTAGTATATATATTTATAATAATCAAACACGAAGTTGTTGGCAGATGGAATGGTTTAGCCTGTCCGTGTAATACGAGTCTTGCGCGCCCATGTAGCTTGTGACGTCCTGATGTGCGTCGTGACGTCATGGCGTCTTGATCGGTTTCCAGAAAGAAATAATTCAATATTGTTCATTTATGAACGATTTATTACCAAAATAAAACCAGATAACAATGCAAATTAAGTAAATATGTGGATTTAAATTACAATTGATGCAACCATTTCATATTAGCGCGGGTTCATTTTTTACAATATGTACTTCCGGTATGACGTAACTTATTCACGGAAGGACAGACATCCGAGCCGAAAACATTACTTGCGTCCAGCATGGACTGGCGCAAGTAATAATTTATAACTGCAAAAACACCATATTTATGTTACTGGAACCTCATATGGGCCTTAGGAGAGATGACATTAAGCTATATGGCATGTTGCATTTGGGGCGGTGGGGTGAAAAAATTCCTTCCCGACACCCTTCGGAAAAAAGCTTCGAGAAATGTAAAACTGAAATATAATAACTTGTCTTGATGTAACTAAAGCCAAGATCATTGTGTGCATGGAAAAAGAGCAACTGCCTCAAACATTAATGTGACTATCAATGGCTAGAATATAACTGTCATCACACTGTTCATCAGTGCATCAAGCCAATCAGTGAAATATTTGCATGTCTATCAACTCATATGATCTGTTACTCTCACAACACCTAAAATATCCAAGTCTGGCATAGCAGTGCTGGCCTTATGAAAAATCTGCAGGGGCTAAAATTCGCCCTCGCCAAAATACTTTGCAGGGGCTAAAATATTTTGCAGGCCAGGGGCAATTTCTGTTTTATGGGGTATTTATGTTGCAACACATGAAATACAAGTAAACTGACATATATGTCATATTGCATATAACTTATTATGTGGTAAGTGATAATATTTAAATTTAATTTATTTATAATCATATATTAATTGTGAAATTATCAATGAATGTTGTATAACTTATTAATGTTTAATAAAGTACTTTTATAAATGTTATACCATGTCTTGCATATATGGTATTGTTGTGTTTGTTCCTAAATGCCTGATCCAAGTGACCTAATGGTTAACCAGAATCAATCAATCATTATAATATATTTATATCATATATTACATACTGTTATAGTACTGTATAATACATGTATGAGGTGACATCATGGTAAAATATTATTGTAAGTTAACCAGAATACATGATCTGTCAATAATCTGGATGCATGCATAGGCCTACGTGCAGGCGTACTAAGATAAGAATAAGCATAGCTGCATACAGTAGATTTTCCAAAAGTCGCATAGTTGTATGTATAGGCCTACACAGACTTTGAGAACAAATGTATTCAAATTAATAATAGGTAGTCCGTATATAGGGCCTAATTTCATATATTATCTGAATCAATCGGAGCAATGACACAAATTACTAGTAGTGGTACCATTTTGTTATCGAAATTGATTTTGAACTCAACTGTAGCCTGTAGTCTGAATGTTTAAAACAATGTATACACAGCATGCTTTGATGTGTGTAGCAAGCGATCCAATGAGTGTGTTACCTTGGTCACCGACATGGTCCGATTCACACTGGGGCATGCAGGTAGTTAGTAAGGCCTTATAAATTGCAGGTGTGTTTCACACTCTGCGGTGTTTAGATAGGAACCTGGCTAGTCGTGTCTTTATGTGATGAACAATGCATGATTATGGCATGTGAGAGGAGTTTTCGCCAGTGGTCACAGCTAGTGTTGTTTTATTAGGATCGTACTGTGAACACAATACAAATTTCAAAGTTAGGTCATGTAATTGTCAGTCTGTCACTGGTGACAGGTGTGTAGCATGGTTTGGCCTAATTAGATATACCGGTGGTAGCCGACTGTTAACATAGCATGTGTCTCCTGCTTCAAAGATGCGATGTCGCGTTGCCTTATATGTTTTCAAACGGATAACTCATCAAAATTACGACTGCAAAAGTATGTTGGGCAGTGAATGTTGCGCGAGCGATATATCGCCCACGCCAAATTGAAATTGCGCGGGCGACGCGCGAGCGATAAAATCGCTCGCGCCATATTGCCAGGCCTGCATAGTGAGTGACTGTTTGTCATTTATTATAACAGAGGTTGCTCCGGTAGACTAACAAAAGTGTTAAGGCATAATGCTAGATAATGGGCTGGTTGACAGACTAATCGGAAATGGTTAGAAATTAATGAATTGTGTGTATCCTGTACAATGACCTAAGTTTGCATATATAAGTAAACTTGTCCTGATGCAACTAATGCCTAGATCATTGTACGCATGGAAAAAGAGCGAGCAACTGTCTCAAACATTAATGTGACTATCAATGGGTAGAAAATATCTGTCATCATGATCAGTGCATCAATCCAATCAGTGAATTATTTGCATGTCTTTCAACTCAGATGATCTCTCACAAGACCGAAAGTATCCAAGTCTGGTATAGTGCTGTGACTGCTTGTCATCTATATATATAAACGAGTAGGATCTGTCCGGAGTTTTCTCTCAGACCCCTGACCGAGTTCAACCAAATTTGGTGTGGTGATTCGGGGTACCCTGGCGGATGTTATAATGGTATTAGTTTTTCAAAATTTTTATTTAAAATAAATAAAATAAAATTGGTTTTGATAAATTGAGCAAGGAATTCAATCTTAAAAAAAAGTTTATTAAAACAATATATATAAATCAAAATGTTTCAATGACCAAATGTGCTTGAAGCGCACAAAGGGGCCGCCGCTAACTGGCGCTAAGTGAAGGGTCTGTCTAAGATCAAAAAGTGTGCGAAGTCCAACAAAGGGGGCCATGCACAGGTATCTTTGATGCTGAATATAGGCTCCCAAAGGATTATGCGATTTTAGACCAATTTTAGTGAAATTTGGGGGGTGGGTGTAACAAAATTGGGACTAAAAAATAAAAAAATTTGCAGGTTTGGGGTTGGTGGGTCCTCGAAAATGCCAGATGAAAAAAAAACGCCATATCTTCCTGCAATTTTTTTTACTACCCCCCCCCCCCCTGGCCTGCATGGGCCTCATGGGTAATGGCTAGTCCGCAAAACTGACTTTTATTATCAGAGCATAGCTCCATATTCGAGAGCGTCTAGCTCTGTTTGAATAGTTGGGTCCACCAACTAGGGTAAATTGGTAATCCGTAATGCCTAATGCCGTAATGGCATGAGATTGCATGCACATAATGATCTGATATATTTCCGAAGTGATAATACAAATGGGTAGCTATATATCGTTCGATAGATTGCTAGTTATATCATTATATAATGTTATTATACTGTTATGAGGCAGTAGTATTTGTACCAAATGTGAAATTGATAACAAAACTGTCTGAAACTGCAGTTGTGAAATGTGAAATAAACAAAAACCGGAAGTTTATATTTTACAGAGATTTCAACGAGCACGTCTTTTGAAATTCCGTAATAGTACCCTGTAAACTCAATTACTTAGTAACGTAGCTAATGATGCCGCATGTATAATTATATATACATTATGGCTTATTTTAACAATATCACAAACAAAACATAAAAGTTGCTAAAACAAATACAATATATAATATACATGTTATCTCTGCAGTGAATTGATCTGCGCGAAGTATCACGTCGAGTTGAAGAGGTCAGATCGCTGGATCAAACGAGCCACCGCAGGCGTCGAGTTTGATCCAGCGATCTGACCTCTTCAACTCGACGTGATCATTTCGCGCAGATCAATTCACTGCAGCGCTAACATGTATATTATTTGACAATCTTTTTTATTTAAAAAGCACAATTTATGTCATTAATTATGAAATGAAACCACATGTAGGCCAATAGCTAGTAACAAAAATAAAGAATGAACTGTTTTTGTATAATAAATCATAAATAATCCTGATTTTTACGGACACGCGCAGTAGGCCATATGCGAGATAGAGAAGGGTGGTATGGCATCGGATCAAACTGTAGCTGATCCGATGGTTGGGAAATGATCTCTATACTATAGCGGTGTTGGGGAAAGAATATAAAAACGATAGTCATATAATATATATACATATATATATCTTTCTTTTTTTAACCTCCTAGTCCAAGATTATTTAATATCATAATTATTCAACAGCACAGTTTTAAATATTTAACGCCCCTAAATTTCATCGTGTGTATTTTTATTCGTGTCGAAGTATTCGATTTTTTTTAATCTGTTATTTTCCACCACATTGCATATTTGGCGACCTTGCAAAAATTCCAATGACATTCTTCCAGAAATATATGGACATGCACAGACGCCATCGCAAGTGTTCTAAAGGTCATGCAATGTCGCAGTTTGCTATGACTTTGCATGGCTATCAGCTATATAGTGCTATCGCAAATTAACTTCGGAATATAGCTCCTCACAAAAGCCGAACATAACCGAATGAAGTTATTGTCACAAGGCTCCAGTCACATTCATATCCAGCTTGTCTAATTCCATGCTTTATATGGCGCGAAATCGCCATCGCGTTCGTGACTAAACTTTCGACGTCATGCTCCAAAATTAACTTCGTTTATCAACTTATAGTCACCTGGACTGGATATAGTGTTGCAAGCGGCAAATTGTGCCTTCTACTTCTCCAAATTTAATTGTTAATAGCTGACACTGTCGGGTCAAGGAAATCAAAAAATTGACATTTTATAGATGACTGATTTACTTAAATTTCTAGTCTATTACTATTAGTACTAATACTATTGTATTAGTGATTACATATCAGCAAATTTAGTTTTCAACGACTTCAGGCTCAGCCTCACCCTCACCCACTCACGGTGAGTGTGACTCGGGTCAAATGCAATTCTAGCCATCTACAGACCAGTCGACACACAGATGAGAGAAACATATGAAGCCCAGTGAACTGGTAACTGACAAAGTGAGTCAATTAACTTGGTGAGTGAAGGAAAAGAAGAACATCTCAGATTTGGTCTCGGCACATTGCAGAGTATAGTGACCGGTGAGAGGATATGCTTCCAACTTTCCATCTATTAATTATGTTTCCTGTGATGGACAGATTAAGTTAAATATAATAATTATAATGCACCGTTAATAACGCCATTAACGGTGATTTGTTTTAGCATTCTCACATATTAAATATTTCATTATTCTAACACTGTGTTCTCAGTTTAAACCTTAAGCATTAAGCGGAAGCTCGGTCAGCATGGCTAGCATCTATAGCGGCTATTTCAGTATTTGTGGAAAAATTATTAAATATAGCCCTGCATGCGTACTTGCTATTGTCGTCTTGACGCATTGGATTCATCTGTATGCTAAACATAATAATTCCAGACCAAGCTGGTCGAACTGTCATTACCTAGATAGTTCTACATGACTCTTGAGGCAATCCCAAATGGTCATATAAATGTTTTATGAACTTTAATCTGGTAGCATTTTCTTAGACCATGCTATGAAATCTCTATTCTAGCTAGTAGCTATGCCCGTCGAGAATTATGTATTCCATAACAAACTTTTTGCTGTTGCGATAGGGAAGTTTGTAACAATGATAAAACAGTACAGGTAATAAATTATAAAATACCTGTTCCTTAATAATGTGTCATAGAA
Source organism: Siphonodentalium dalli (assembly GCA_032622095.1). Lineage (NCBI taxonomy): Eukaryota > Metazoa > Mollusca > Scaphopoda > Gadilida > Siphonodentaliidae > Siphonodentalium > Siphonodentalium dalli. The sequence goes on from CP136067.1 coordinate 94,063,058, forward strand.
TGTGAAGTTCAACTTTGAAATTGCAAGATTTAAGTGACTTTGTGGTTGATTTTGCTTTGCGTCACTTACAATACATGCACTCGTGTAATTCCTCCCGGGCAATAATTTAAATGTTTATATACTATCAGATGCCTAACAATAGTGTCAGCATGTGCTGCATGATTAGTAAGTTTGGATAAAATTCTCAACGATCATTAAATGATTTGGCATAGAGACATATATAGTATTAAATTAAAATAGAATTAAATAGATGAAAATTTCCATCACTATTATTAATTTCAGCCTAAGTCTCCACTGACACTATTATTGACCATCACAATGATTTGACACCTGAGAGTACGATATCAGCTCACAAAATTCACAAACAAGCATGCAATCTCGAGCTGGGACCACTGTGAAGTAGATTATTGAGGAACAAGTATTAACAATAAAGTGAAATATATTCCCTGCTTGTTTATTCAATGTTAAAAAGTTCGCTGTCAGAACATAAAAAAGTTCCCAGGTTGTTGTACAGTGCAATTGGTGTAATATGGTCTATAGTAATCTCCACGGTCATAGCTAGTGTAGAGATTCATGACATGATCTATTATTTTGTTGTGGTTCGATAGTCTGTTATATATCGAAATATAGTATCGTTGCACGTGGTATTGTCTTTAATAGGCCATGGCCTGGCTTTTAATGTGAACTCCGTAAACGTACATATATATATGCGCGTCTGACTAATAAGTAGTAAATGTATAGGAAACGCCCGGAACATACCAATATTGCACAATGACATCAGTTTGTTTGATTTAAATTATTTATCCACTCCAGCCCCAAAACAATAGTCATTTGGCAAATTATGTCATTCCTTTTCGAAGTGCCTATCATCTACTGAAGGTGGATCCTACCATGCACAGGCCCGAAATTGTGTCTCATTGAGTCATTGTGCCCACCTCATGTAACTCGCTGAAAGTCAAGCATACATAAATATCTATACATAAATCAGATGAGGCTATAGATGTGAAATATGCACGAATTAAATTAATTAATGTTGTCTTGAAAATTGGTCGCTGGGCTAGATTCAACCTTCACCAGATGATAGCCATTTTTACCAGATATAGTAAACATGTGGATATTGGTCTGGAAATTAGAAAAAAATGTTAGAGGCAATGTTTCACCCTGCCCCGGCCATGTCTAACTGTGCCCCAACTTCCCATACATCTGGTGCTGCAATATATGCTCGTGCAAATATGTTCATATTAGACATAAATATTCACATAGGTTCATATTAGACTTATTTGATTATGAAAAAGGCCAAGAGAGAGTAGGATATGTCTGTCCTTCCATCTGTCTGTCCGTATTTTCTCCCCGACTGCTGGTCCGATTTCAACCGAATTTGGTGTGTTGATTTTGGGTACCCTGGCGGAGGATATAACGTCGTTAGTTTTTTTTTTTTTTTTATTTAAATAAAAACAATGAAAAGTAACACTGGAAAGTTAGTATTCAGGCACCATGTCATCTGTGGGGGGTGTAACATTCTACTAACATAACCGAAAATCAGAAGCAAATAGACCGCTTCATCCCAAAGAAAAAGACGTCTGAACTAAGCTCAAAAGTAAATATTTACTTCCAAATTCGGGACGCAACTATCGGCGATAAACTTACGAAAATTATTTCGCCATCGAGAGTCACTGCATTTCATTAATATATAAGAAAGGCGGTGTGTTATCAATTTGGATATAATATTTGTAAAATATAACTACTTTGATGAAGATTATTGAATATTCACCATTTCAATTTGATCACCCTACTGGAGTGTTTAAAATCACTTTACATAAACTCACTATGGGCCCATTTCAGAATCAAATAAGTCCAATATGAACCAAGTTGCATGAGGATATGTAAATTATGTTGCAGCAAATATGTGCGCTCTTTATATAATTATGTGTTTTCACTGTGGCCCGAGCCATCCAACGGAATAACGGGTATAAGTCCACTATGGGCTAAATTGGGCTTATTCCAGAATAAAATAAGTCCAATATGAACAGATCTATGCCAATCCCCCGACGCCGAATAAAGGCTCCCTTCGGGAGCCCGTGAAGGGAGGGGAGATCAATGTTACATGTACATCAGTATGGACACAGCAGGGGAATATATTTTTTATAAACATTTTTGTTTTGTATATATATATATACGGACAAATCCTTGATATGATGACTATAATTATGTTGTCCAAAGTTGTATATACATGTACATGTAGACCGACATCTCCGTGCTATGAGAAATGTAATTATTTTGCAAAGTTGCCAAAGCACCGCCAGAGCGGGGTGGGGGGGGGGGGGGGGGGGGGCGAGCACTAAGATTAACAAAGACGTGTTCATCTCAATTTTATTCCAGTACCTGAGCTCTCATTCAACATACAGTGAAAAACGGAAGTCAGCAACAACAACAATAGCAACAACAACAACAACAACAACAATTCCATTCTTATTTGTATATATACAGGATATTGGCACTCTCATGAATGAAACGCACCGACACCTGAATAATTATGTATCTATTACACCTTGGGATATAACGGAATCTGAATGACGACTTTGGTTGTTCCGTATTTTTAGAAAACTGATTTTGAAATGGCGGGTAAGTATCAAAAACTGCATATGACAGTTCAATATTGTTATTTGTGAGCAAAGGACGATACAGATAACCGGCAATGAGTAGTAAGATTACTAGGAAATCTGTTTATTCTGACTATTCCTGTCATTGGTTTTAAATTTATCATTAAAATGACTTAAAAAATGGAAACAATTTATTCCGCAGTTTTCTTTTTCTCAAAATTTCTGTCAACAGTATTTGTCTCACTGACTCAACAGGTCTAGGTGAACCACCGATCGATCTATAATAGCCCGATCGGACTAAAATAGACCGATGGGGACTTTAACAGCCAGCATGCATCTGCGATAAGTGGAGCACTTTAAAATTGTTCTATGTCGACTATGAAAGTATGATGATGATTGTTCAACCAATACTGACCAATACTTTGAACCAGGCAATACCAGTACTTTGAAAACAAATTAATTCTTATTTCTTAATCTTATGAAACTTGAAAGACAGAATAATTATTTATTGAGAATATTCAATATAAACATATGTACAAAACTTAAAAAAAAACAATTTCAATATTAAAGAAATTTAGAGTTACCTCTCTTACAACAACGAGCACTGTGTTGGGAACACCAATCAACCTATTTTTATTTTTTAGCAAGATCGGGCTATTATAGATCGATCGGTAGTTCACCCTGACCTGCTCAAGTGTCTCTTACCCAGTGCATGTCTGTGCAGAGTGGAGATAGCATGTGTTCAGGAGATGAAAATGAGATAGGGGAGGCAGGTTTAACCAGGTCGGGCACACATCCAAAACGGTGGGCGTTTTTATCGCAATTCGTCAGGGGAACTCTGTGTGCATAACAGGGATGGATCCAGGGATTTTTTGGGGACACCTGTTTTGGGACCGGGATATGCCTTGGACCGTAGGCCCGAGATGGGGTGGGTACGGGAGGGGGTCACCCACCTCCCTTATGTGCAGCATTAAAGATCCCACATAAGAAAATGGACTGGCTTACAAGGTCAAGATAAAGGCCAATGTATTATCTTATATATGCGAGGCTCCTTAGATGGGAGACTCATTTATATAAGAGAATGCATTGGCACAGGATTTTTGCCAAATTTCAAGAAGCCCCAGTCATGAAAGGGTTAAAATATTTCTCACTGGACACTTGATTAAGCAAATAAAGGCTCTATATCAACTGTATATTGATGATTTGCATTGCATGTTGTTGAATTATAATAGATTTCCTTCAAAATATAGAAAATTCAGCTTTAATAAAACTATCCACTTGCAATTTGGGGACATTTAGGCCACCAGAGTTTGGGCGCCCAAACCTGTAACAGGTATCAAAAGAGCCCTGGATCCTTCCCTGGTGCATAACATAACTATCAATAGTATAACGGCATTAATGTTCTCTGCCAGTCTCTGGGGACAAGCTTTGGCCAATTTTATGCATAAGAAATGCTAAACATAACATCTTCGACTTGTTTTATTTAATGAAAAGGAATAAATAATAAATGGGGTGATATATATACATTATACAGGGGTTGATTTAATTTAAAAAAAAAATTATACCTTACCGTACTCGTATTTAAATTCGCGCAGTATTTTTTTTCACTCAGTTTTGAATTCGCGCACTTTAAATTCGCGCACCTATCTACGCGAATTCAAAACTGACAATTTTTGTTCGTGAAAGTCTTGGATCTGATGACAGTTTCAGTTCTCTGTCTGAAGATACATTTGTATATTGAACACGATCACAGTGGATTTACATCGTATAAAACATGACTACATCATCAATATGTTGAGATGATGGATGCTCCAAATAATTGTTCTGATTTGAAATAGTTATGTTTATATGGACTGGACATCAATGCAATGAACTCGAAAACAGAAAACCACAACCGCGAAGGCAACTAACTTCAGAAAAATCAACCTCGGCCATGAGTTGTGAAGATATAACTTACTCAGGGTGTATATATGCGATGTCACTCCAGAGTAGGAGCGTCGTGCTTTCATGTACATGACTCCTAGAATATGTGTATTTCTTACAAGAATTTCAACATCGTCGTTACCTTGATTTGTACGTTGCTTGGCATTGAGTAATGGCTTTATTTATTTTTTTATTTGCTCGATAGAATGTAAACCTAAATTTGCTGTCTATTATGACATTCCAGAATCAACTTATCAGCAGTGTGAAAGTCGCACATTGACTTTCGCACATTATGACATCTATCTGGATTGTAATGCACGTTTCCCTAGATTTTGAGTTTTGTGTACACTTGGGTCTTCAAAAAGATATGACATGTTAATTACATGTGAATACAAATTGGAACTTTATACTTTTTCTAACAAAATCTGATATTTTAACAAAACATGCTACCAGACGTCAGTAAGCCTTAATTGCGCTAAGTCGTTGAGTTTATTGGTTCTTTGTAGTAAGGCTGCAAAGATACGGTTTTCCACGATACATATGATACATCATGATCTTATTTGGCAAACAAGAATAAGGGCTATAACTCTGGTAAAAAGGATTGGAAAAATCTGGTTTTCGAACTCATCGAAAATGTTGTACAAGATCCAAGAATGAAATTGTTGACGTTTGTTCTAATGTTATAATGCCAACAATTATAAAATTTCCTAAAATTCAGCTGTAAAATTGCCAAAAAATATAGATGAAGTAAGGTCTGTAACTCAGGTAAAAGAAATCGGACAAAACTAATTTTTGAAACATGATCGAGATATTGTTGTGAAAGATCCATATACTAGTACCAAATATTAATGAAATTGGTTGACATTTGTTCAAGTTATCGCACTAATGGACATCAAATAGGCATAACTCTGGTTAGATAGTCGGGTCAGACATGACAGTTAACTGACATACCAATAATTGTCCGAATCCATTAGTAAATGGCTATGTCATACAGGTTTGTCGCCCAACGCCAACCTTCCCTCACCATATCAACAGTCAAGTTTTGATAAAAACTTGACTAAAATCAATCAACTCAGGCTTGTTTGTTTTCTACTTGCAGATATAACCATTGCCAAGAATGAGCTGGATGATTTCAAATCATCGGCAAATGATGTCATTCATTTTAAGTTAGGTAAGTTCAATCATAGGTGCTTCATTTGAGTGACTAAAATCCATGCTGTTCAAAACGACTTGTAGAGAAATACCATTATAAGAGCAATTTGTAAATATATTAAATCTATCTCAGATGTATTATTTACAAGCCTTGAAATAGTGTGTCTGTCATTTGCAGAATGAGGTCCCCAGAGGGTGAATTTAGTGATGCTATCCCGCATAGCGGGCTAGCATCACCAAATTCACCCTCTGGGAACCTCATTCTGCTGAGGTATAAGCAGAATGAGGTTCCCAGAAGGTGAATTTGGTGATGCTAGCCCGCTATGCGGGATAGCATCATTAAATTCACCCTATGGGGACCCCATTCTGCAAATGACAGACACACTATTTCAAGGCTTGATTATTTAAATATTTAATTTAAACTTCTGGATATTATTGACGTTTGGTCTTTATCTTCCAAAATGTAATAGCTCTTCCACGACTTGAGCTTCCTGAATGTTTGGGAAAGCCCTTCGCCAATACATTCCCTTATATATAGGGAGCCTCACATATATAAGAGAATGCATTGGCTTAACAGTATTTACCTTGACCTTGTAAGCCAGTGCATTTTCTTAAATATGCGTGGCTCCCTATGGGAGACTCACATCTATAAGAGAATGCACAGTCACATGGTCTTTAATGCTGCACCAGCACAGCTGCCATCATACCAGCGCAGCTTCCATCATGAAAGGGTTAACAATAATTTGTTGATAATTTATTGTCATTTGTTATATTACTGATATATTTCCACAATTGCATGTACGCTATTGTTGGCAGACATCATTGTTGAATAATTTGCTTTAATAAATCTTATCTTAGGCCAAACAAAAAAGATTGTATGTTTCCGATAACAGAGCGAAAAAATTAGGGTAGGTAGGTAGGGATTTTTTTTTTTTTTTATTTATTTTGATATTTTCTATCCAGCTTCAGAAATATTGAACTACCACGACCGAAATGACATAAAATGCCAACTCGGGTTGAGGGGAAAGTATTACTTGATCAACACTGTGGAAATATACATTAAGACTGATAAAAGATCAAACTTACTTCATGCTTATAAAGTATGTTTTTTATTATTCACATACCATATTTTCATAAATTTGGCTATAAACCCAACCTAGCATGCCTGTTTTTGGAAACAGTAGCTAAACATGTACACCTAACATTTGGTGATAACCTCTATATATGTACATGTATATATACAGATAAACACCCATGTTTGTTGATAGTGTTCCTATGTTCCATAAGACCCAAACAAGGCATAAAGCAGGCATGAGATCCACTCTCAGGAAATTAAAATTGAAAAATGCATGCCCATCAGTCAACAACCAATCACACACCTGGGGGTGTTTGAGACAGCAGTCACTTCATGGTTACTTTTCAGGGATATGTTAGAAACCATGTGTTTTGAACACTAATGACCATCAATATATATGTGCATTAGTGGTAAAAACAGTAAAAAAAAATTTTTTTTTTTTTTTAATAGAAAAGTTTTACTTTTTCTCAAAATATCAATACAAAAATTAGGGTCGGTGGGTTATTATTAGGGTCGGTCGATGTACGGAAACATAGCATCTTTTTTTTTTGGCCTTATCCAAGATCCAAGGTTGTTAGGCTTAGTGTTGAAACGATTAATCGACTAATCGAAATCGACGCGATTATTAAATTAGTCGATTCCGAAATCGGCTAGTCGACTAGTCGGAACACACCCACCACCATTATGCCATCGCGAAAGCAGTGCCGTTGCCGAATTACTGGTCAATTTAAACAATCAGGCTATCGAAATACACAATCACAATTAGCTTGCTAAAGCCTTCTTTGTTGTCCCTTTGATGCGATAACTGCTTTCAGTATTTGGTGGTCATGCACGAGCGCGAAACCCAATGACCTCAACTCAATGTATTTGTCGGCGCCGCGCCGGCTTATTCTTTGAAGTTGAGACGACCGGCTTTGATAATCAATTTCAAAGAATCAGCGCCTATCGCAACCGTGTCTATTTCGGCGTGACGGAATTGATCTGAGTGATATCTGGTCAACGTGCTTGCAGGTGTGCAGGACTCAACTTCAATCAAGTTAGTTGCGAGGTGACATTATTAAGTTTTAAGTTTAATAACAAATCCAATATATTATAGTTTATTGAAGCACTATGTCAGTATACCTTTAAAGTTTATTTGTAAAATTGTGTGATATTTTTTACAACCACCACATGCATCAACTGACGCATGGGTGAGCGTATACGATCGCACGTTCTAGATATATTGTATTATAGATATAAATATAAAGCCAACCCGCGGTCGGCCATGCTATGCATCGAATAGCGTCGCGTATTTCGAACTAAACTGGCGAGTCACTTCGACTTTATATGGGCTGTGTTTGTGAAAACTTACAATGTATTTTAGCACCTCAAACTTAAATCCTTCGTGGAATTGGGCGGTGACAAAGCTGTTCACAGAAACGTAATCTGGATGACGCAAATTCCTGGAATCGGGCTAAATATAGAACTTACGACATCGCATTGAAATGTACTATTAACATCGCCGGTCTGCGCAGTTTTATTTCTGAAACTGACACGATCGATTGTGTATCGGGGACTCGCGAGTAAAATTGTATATATATTTACAATGTACCATGCACGAGAGACAATTATGTACGCGATCAAATCAAACAGTGAAAACACGTGCGTTTTGGCGGGAAAATGACTGTCCGTGATTAAACTATGTCATATCGTGACCTTGCAATGAATACAAGGAACAACATTATGTACGCAATGCATGGCCCATTTTTTAATATATGCGGACTATATATTTACAGGGAACTTTACCACATTCCGTGTCCGATATATGTACATGACATCTGCGAGCATAAAAGGCTTGTACGCACTACAGCTATTATAACATTTATTAGCTCAACTTTACTTTGTAAAGTTTGAGCTATTGCCATGGCTTTGTCGTCCGTCGTCCGTGTGTACGTGTGTGCGTGTGTACGTGTGTACGTAAGGCGTCAACAATGCAGGCTACAGGTCGTACCTTTCGTCGGATCATTATGAAATTTGTCATAGCTGTTGACATAAACATTTAGACCAGAATAATTAATTTTGGGGTCATTCGGAAAAAAAACATGGCCGCCAGTGTACTGTTTGTCTGATCTTCATGAAATTTGTCATGGATGTTAATATTGACATGTAGATGGGAACGAGTAATTTTGGGGTCATTCGGCCAAAAAACATGGCCGCCAGCAGCCATCTTGTATTTTACTCTTTGTATGACTAAATCCTTTAGCACGGGCTACAGGTCGTACCTTTAGTCTGATCATCATAAAATTTGTCATGGCTGTTGAAATTGGAATGTAGATGGGAACGAGTCATTTTGGGGTCATTCGGACAAAACACATGGCCGCCAGCAGCCATCTTGGATTTCAAAATTTAATCCATTAGCACGGGCCACAGGTCGTACTGTTCGTCTGATCACCATGAAATTTGTCATGGATGATAATATTGACATGTAGATGGGAACGAGTAATTTTGGGGTCATTCGGCCAATAAACATGGCCGCCAGCAGCCATCTTCGATTTTACTCTTTGTATGACTAAATTCTTTAGCACGGGCTGCAGGTCGTACCTTTAGTCTGATCATCATAAAATTTGTCATGGATATTAACAATGACATGTAGATGGGAACGAGTAATTTTGGGGTCATTCGGCTAAAAAACATGGTCGCCAGCAGCCATCTTGGATTTTACTCTTTGTATGACTAAATCCTTTAGCACGGGCTACAGGTTGTACCTTTAGTCTGATCATCATGAAATGTGTCATGAATGTTAATAATGACATGTAGATGGGAACGAGTCATTTTGAGGTCATTCGGCCAAAAAACATGGCCGCCAGCAGCCATCTTGGATTTTACTCTTTGTATGACTAAATCCTTTAGCATGGGCTACAGGTCGTACCTTTAGTCTGATCATCCTAAAATTTGTCATGGTTGTTGAAATTGGAATGTAGATGGGAACGAGTTATTTTGGGGTCATTCGGACAAAAAACATGGCCGCCAGTGGCCATCTTGGATTTAAAAATTTAATCCATTAGCACGGGCCACAGGTCGTACTGTTTGTCTGATGATCATGAAATTTGTCATGGATGATAATATTGACATGTAGATGGGAACGAGTAATTTTGGGGTCATTCGGCCAAAAAACATGGCCGCCAGCAGCCATCTTGGATTTTACTCTTTGTATGACTAAATTCTTTAGCACGGGCTGCAGGTCGTACCTTTAGTCTGATCATCATAAAATGTGTCATGGATGTTAACAATGACATGTAGATGGGAACGAGTAATTTTGGGGTCATTCGGCCAAAAAAACCTGGTCGCCAGCAGCCATCTTGGATTTTACTCTTTGTATGACTAAATCCTTTAGCACGGGCTACAGGTTGTACCTTTAGTCTGATCATCATGAAATTTGTCATGAATGTTAATAATGACATGTTGATGGGAACGAGTCATTTTGAGGTCATTCGGCCGAAAAACATGGCCGCCAGCAGCCATCTTGGATTTTACTCATTGTATGACTAAATCCTTTAGCATGGGCTACAGGTCGTACCTTTAGTCTGATCATCATAAAATTTGTCATGGTTGTTGAAATTGGAATGTAGATGGGAACGAGTCATTTTGGGGTCATTCAGACAAAAAACATGGCCGCCAGCGGCCATATTGGGTTTAAAAATTTAATCCATTAGCACGGGCCACAGGTCGTACTGTTCTTCTGATCATCATGAAATTTGTCATGGATGATAATATTGACATGTAGATGGGAACAAGTAATTTTGGGGTCATTCGGCCAAAAAACATGGCCGCCAGCAGCCATCTTGGATTTTACTCTTTGTATGACTAAATTCTTTAACACGGGCTACATGTCATACCTTTAGTCTGATCATCATAAAATTTGTCATGAATGTTAATAATGACATGTTGATGGGAACAAGTCATTTTGGGATCATTCGGCCAAAAAACATGGCCGCCAGCAGCCATCTTGGATTTTACTCTTTGTATGACTAAATTCTTTAGCATGGGCTACAGGTCGTACCTTTAGTCTGATCGTCATAAAATTTGTCATGGATGTTAACGATGACATGTAGATGGGAACGACTCATTTTTGGGTCATTCGGCCGAAAACAAGGCCGCCAACAGCCATCTTGGATTTTACTTTTCTCTTCATGTCTATAAACATGTATTAGATATTCAACTTTCCACATTCCTAATGGCTCCATTGACTGTAATACATTAAATTATTCCCTTTCCAAGTTGAGCTACAGTGTCATTGACACTTTCATATTGTAACTTTTGTTTGACTCTGTTGGAGATGAAGTTCGTTTCTCAAAATATCTTGCATTTCTTCATGTACACCCGTGTGTGAAGTCAATCGGTGACAAGCACACTGGGCAAGTTCGAAAACAACGATGTTCGATTGTATGTAAGAACCGGTACGGCCCGGTATACCATACCAATGATACCATATCAATTTTAAAGGAACATTTTTACACAAAACATATAGAATAATGCACCGGTTTCTGATTGTTGCACGCGCTTCCACTCCGTAATCCGTAGCGTTTCCGCGATCGATCAGATGTTGTCACCACCGTTTAGATACATACATCAACTGGATGGTAATTTGATTGTCATAAAACATCATATACCTGGGACAAATTAATTACCTATTAACCTTCAGTGATATTAAGCCAAATAATCACGGCAAATAGTGTTTAATCACGTCTTGCTTTGCGTTCGAAAATGCAAAGTTAGTTACTGGTACTCAAAACAAACGGCAAATTATATACGTATATGAGCACAAAACGGTAAGTAAGAAGGGGTCCGACTAGTCGACTAGTAGTCGATTCCCTCTGGCGACTAGTCGATTCCTCAAAACCACTAATCGTTTCAACACTAGTTAGGCTAGAAGAAATAATGTTGAACATTTTTATAATTAAATTGGCATTCAAGTGTGTTGTCATATATTCCAACCTGGCTAATTAAACCTGGCTAATTAGGTAGCAATTAGTCCAGGCCTGAAAATATGCCAGACATTTGCAGAATGAGGTCCCCAGAGGGTGAATTTAGTGACTATACATCGCTAGCATCACCAAATTCATCCTCTGGGGGACCTCATGATACATGGACTCATCTGCTATGGGAGACCTAGACTCAGATTTAAGTTCCCAGATGGTGCAGCTGGTGATGGTGAATTGGAGTCCGATGAATCAACTTTCATACCTGACGTGACACATCACTTTAACTAATTGGTTGATCTTTTCAGTGAGAAATGAATCTGAATTGGAGTCCGATGAATCAACGTTCATACCTGACATGACGCACCAAGTCTTCGGTGAAAAGTAAGCATTTATCTTGTATTATCAGGCCTGGATATAGTGTGTGTGTCATTTGCAGAATGAGGTCCCCAGAGGGTGAATTTAGTAAAGCTTACCAGGTCAAGTTAAATATAGTTAGGCCAATGTATTCTCTTATATATGTGAGGCTCCCTATGAGAGACTCACATATATAAGAAAATGCCTTGACACAGGGTTTTCGGAAAATTCCAGGAAGCTTAAGTCATGGAAGGGTTAACAGATAGGAGCAGGTAGCTCAGCTGGTTAGTGAGCCGACCTCTGAGCTACGCCTTTGATATGGTTGAGAGTTCAAATCCGACATGGTATCGGTCGGACTTTGTGTCGCCATCTGCATTCCCAGTACCATGTACAGTAATGCTATAATTAATCGACCTCTTAACCACAGCAGAATTATGGGTATAAACTTTTCAGGATTTAGTCGGAAATATGGCTTGTTGCCATTCATTGGAAACTCTCCCCGGGAGCTTTCCGATGAATGGCAACAAGCCATATTTCCGACTAAATCCTGAAAAGTTACCCATAATTCTGCTGTGGTTAAGAGGTCGATTAATTAGAGCATTACTGTAACCATGGGCAACACGAATCAACCATCATTGACATGATCAGTGCTCTGAGAATGATTCCATAAACAAATAGAATATCAGACAAATTTGAAAAATACCTACATTGAGAATTTCGTACCTCTGCTCCTCTTGTAATGTAACAGCCAGGGGTGACACAACTCTAGGCACACCGTCAGATTGGGAGCCGACGTTAATGGCTGTCCCTTGTGCAACAATGTGCGCATGTTAAAGATCCCTACCGTGGTGAAGAAGTCACATATTCAGAAAAATTTCCCGGACAAAATGGGTGGATCAATCTACTCAATCCCAGGTTATATTAGTAAGTATAATGACTGCAAGCCATGCCAACAAAGAAGATGCATATTCACTGTATTCAGTTCTGGATTGCTTTCGTTGGTATAGTCAAAGGTATAGGTTGCATAATCCGATTAAGCGCCCCTCAATTACTATTTATTTGGATTCGGGGTAAAAGATATTTTATTCGAATCGAGGAACCCATCTATCAAAGCTCAGAGTTATTATATATCGATTATTGAAATCTATTATTTTTCACCATCCAGACTTATTAGTGGCCCAGTAAAAAGTCGACGAGCCGACGGTCCCTGACCAAATTGCGGATGAAAATGAATAACTAAAATCAAGAGGCTTTGTGTTGATAATAATGCCAAATTTCATCGAACAAGATGTTGATAAATAACAAGTTTCAGACAATTTTATTCTATAGTTTACTGTGGTTAGCATTATTTTTGGGCAATTAATCAATTCTGATAAATGAAGCGGCATTTCTAAAAATATTGTTGTTGTTGGAATCTGATTATATGGGGACCATTGAATCGGATTGAGTACCTTTAAACATTTGTCAATCATGTTTTGCCTCTCATTTATATTTTCATTCTTCTTTTCTAATGCACACTAATGTTTTATCTTCAGAGAGACGATATTTGGTTACAAGGATCTGAAGATTGATTTGTTCTACACAGCATCTCGACTGATAACGTACCTCAACATGTCCTACTCTGAAAAAGTTAACTCACAGAAACATGGTGTGTCAGTAAGTGTATCTGCTTACCAATTTTAGCCAACATTGTTCTTTGTTTTCATAATGCTATCCTCAAAGTAATTGAAAAACGGGATGATACCCTGTAATGACGGTAGTATACGGTATCCACAGCGGTAACGAGAAGGTCTCTGTGGTGAAGTTACAGTACTGTGCGGTTATTAGCGGGGCATCACACCAAAAGTTGAAAAAATAATACAACAGGATCTCGTTAAGTTAAACAGATATAAGGAGAATCCATGAACTTAATGTTCATGTCTGCATGTGTAAAACCAATAAATGCGGCCTGACACCAGGCAATGGATGGGTTTATAAAACTATAAGGCATTAATAGAGGTATTTCATGTATGTGTGAATTTATTTTGATCCCAGGTACGGACAGAAACATGTTTGCAAATAGTGTGTCTGTCATTTGCAGAATGAAGTTCTCAGAAGGTGAATTTAGTGATGCTATCCAGCATAGAGGGTTAGCATCTCCAAATTTACCCTCCGGGGACCTCATTTTGCTTGGGCCTCATCTTCCGGGAAGTATCTAGTCTCAATTAACATTGTTTTTAGTTACTTTTTCCCCTTCTGTGAAGTTTCAATATCCCCTAATTTGCAGAAGATTAAATTCATAATCGGGGTGACTAATGGGTGAACTTCACCAACATCAACTGAGAAACTTCAATCTGATTCTAGGTTTCCCATAGCAGTTGAGGCCTAGGCAGGATGTGGTTCCCAGAGGGTGAATTTGGTGACACTAGCCCCCTGTGCGGATAGCATCACTAAAATCACCCTCTGGGGACCTCATTCTGCAAATATCAGACACACTATATCCAGACTTGATATTAACCAATCACCGCTATTGGTAACAAAATTATGTAACATATTCTCACACTTTTGACAGGCGGATGAGGTGTTACCTGTTCTGGCTGGAGATATCCCGTTTGGATACAAAAGCAATTTGTCAGATTTCATCTCGGAGTTGTCAAGCGAGCACAAGTTTAAACCATTTGGCACATTACTACACTCATACAAGAGGATTACAAGTGGTAGGTGGCTTTATTAGTCGAGTTTTTTTCCAAAACTCGACTTATAGTTTGATGAGGGGCGGCGGACAGGCGGGCGGGCGGCGTGTTTTGCTTATAACTCAACCGTTTATTGACAGATTAAACAAAAAATTGGTGTGTGAGTACATATCCATGCACGTAAGCTGCAGACAAAAAAATCGGGTTCGTCCGCACATTTATTACAGAGTTATGGCCCTTTGAATTTTCAGCTCGTTAGCGCGATAACTTCAACAAACGTTATCCGATTTGATTGAAATTTGGTATATAGGTGTCTCCCAAGAATATCTCGGATGAGTTCGAAAACCGGCCTGGTCCGATAAAATTTGATAGAGTTATGGCCCTTAATTAGTCATTTTTCACGAATTTTCAGCTCGTTAGCGCGATAACTTCAACAAACGTTATCCGATTTGATTGAAATTTGGTATATAGGTGTCTCCCAAGAATATCTCGGATGAGTTCGAAAACCGGCCTGGTCCGATAAAATTTGATAGAGTTATGGCCCTTAATTAGTCATTTTTCACGAATTTTCAGCTCGTTAGCGCGATAACTTCAACAAACGTTATCCGATTTGATTGAAATTTGGTATATAGGTGTCTCCCAAGAATATCTCGGATGAGTTCGAAAACCGGCCTGGTCCGATAAAATTTGATAGAGTTATGGCCCTTAATTAGTCATTTTTCACGAATTTTCAGCTCGTTAGCGCGATAACTTCAACAAACGTTATCCGATTTGATTGAAATTTGGTTTATAGGTGTCTCCTAAGAATATCTCGGTCGAGTTCGAAAATCGGCCAGGTCCGATAAAATTTGATAGAGTTATGGCCCTTAATTAGTCATTTTTTCACAAATTTTCAGCTCGTTAGCGCGATAATTTAACAAACATCATCCTATTTGATTGAAATTTTGATATATAGGTGTCTCCCAAGAATACCTCGGACGAGTTAGAAAACTGGCCCGGTCCGATAAAATTTGATGGAGTTATGGCCCTTAAGTAGTCATTTTTCGATTTAACCTATTAATTAGTCTACTGATACTGATGCACACCAATTGGCAGTAGCCACCGGCGGTAAGCCACCGAAAACGAGACACAGCATCTCTGATGCCACCTCTTGTTTTAATATGATATGATACTCGAAGTATATAGAATGACCCTGCCATTTGGGATTAAAGAATCTTCCAAATTGTCAGACAAATACTCTTAAGCTTACTGGATGCATGTTAACAACTTGAAACGCAGATATAGCCCTGTGTTAATCTGTAGACCGTTTGGTGCTAATAGTGAGTCACAACAGAGATAATAATATTTCATGATATGAATCGTCCAATATCCTGTACAAAACCTCAGACCTCTGGCACGAAAAATAGAACCGCAACACCTTATAAATGTTCACGAAATGTATTTGTCCATGGTTCAAAATGTCCAGTACCCCACAAGTTATTTATTCTGTTCTGAAAAAAGTGTACCCTCTTGGAATTTCAATAACATGGTATTCTAAATTATCTGTGATGGCACAAGTAAGTGAATTAGCTGCGTTAGGCCATAAGTTTGGTTCTCGGGCAATTATTTTTCAAATAAATGAGGGAGGTTGGGGTTTTTTCTTTTTTTCCAGCTGTTGTAATATGTGTAGAAATTGTGCATATTTACCTGTTTCTCCCATGTGAGTTCATACTTAGCATAGTTGTTGGAAGTTCTGACCAAAAAATATTGTTCTCACTTAATATACCCCTACTTGTGTGCAAACTTATATATATTTTTTAGTCTGAACTTCCAACAAATGTGATGAATGAACCATATATCTGTTTCAATTACCTTAATATGATGTAAATATGAAGTATAAAATGATATTTTCTAAGAGTTTTGTTGTTCTGCTACTATTTCAACTAACACAAGCATGATTTACCACATTGATAAACAGTATGAAGCATGTGGGGAATTCCCCATTTTTCAATTGTCATAAAAGTTTTCTTAAACTGGGAAGTGGAACATTAATTTCTAAACAGAAACAAACAACAGTAATTTTTGTTAAATTTAGCAGACTATCAACACTGTATTGTCATCTTGGTATAAGAATTTATATTAACCCTTTCTTGATTGGAGCTGTGCTGGTGCAGCATTAAATATCCTGTGCCAGTGCATTATCTTATATATGCGAGTCTCCCATAGGGAGCCTCACATTTATAAGAGAATGCACTGGCTTACACGGTCAAGGTAATTGTTAGGCCAATGTATTCTCTTATATATGCAAGGCTCCCTATGGGAGACTCGCATATATAAGAGAATGCATTGTCACAGGGTTTTCGCCATATTTCAGGAAGCTCTGGACAGTCATAGAAAGGTTAATAAAAGTAGCAAAGCTAGAAACTTTTCCAGTCAAGAAATGATCTGGAATAATCATTCCGACTTTCTTACTTACCATAAAATTGTAAAATTTTAAATTGAAAGTCGAAACAAACATATGATTGCAAACCATCAGGAATGTTTGTTGTCACTACAGCTCACTTTTGGTCCTAACTAAGGAAGGATGGTGGTTTTATCTCTTTATTGATAAAGTTTAACCCTTTACCCAACAGAATGGCCCTGTGCCAATGCATTCTCTTATATATGCGAGTCGACCATAGGTCGCCTCGCATATATAAGAGAATGCATTGGCTTAGGCTTAACACATTAAAAATTAAAAAATTGTTAAAGAATGTAAGAAAAAATGGTAAAAAAGATTTTTTTTTAGGCCAATGCATTCTCTTATATATGCGAGGCGACCTATGGTCGACTCGCATATGTAAGAGAATGCATTGGCACAGGGCATAACTGTAACTATCACAATGTGGTCAAGGAGCCGGTTCCAATGATATCCATATTTGTATGGTTCTATTGAGACAGACCGAAGATATTTTAGGCTGTTGAAGCTTTATTTGGCCTGTTTTGGCCGGTTTGTTGGGTAAAGGGTTAAGGAGAGTTTGACAGCAGAGTACATTTATGTTCTCTAATTTCACTATACAATATCATAATTTGCCACTTGGGGAGGTGAATAAAAATGATTTACGCGGCTATTATTTTTTATTATGCGAAAGCTATAACCATTTTTTTCTTTGGCCTTTAATACCTATACACAACCCACATTCGTTCTCAGAATTTCTCTAATAAATCCTATCATTTGCCACATCACATTGAGTAGATGTCATAGATTAAGTTGTTTGGCACAGCTTCTGTTGTTCATCTGACTATGGTACCATCTATATGTGTGACATGTTCAATCCACGTTTCCCAACACTAAATTTAGACATTGATAGTGGCAATAATGAACTACCCAATCCATTATGATCGATTGATTATAGTTGACTTGATAATTCTAGTCAACTTTGGAATTTTCAGGGGGACTGCCACTTCACCTGATGGCAAATTAGGGTATAGTTGGAATCATATCGCCCTTGTCCTTGGTCACATGGAAACTAAGGAATGTTTTCATTCACAATTTCCATCTCATGTTTGTTTACAGATAATCAGGAGCGTCATTTTGAGATCTATAAAACAGACATAGATTACCCTGGTTTTAGAGATTTCCACGAGCGGCTACAAACCTTTCTCCTGTTCTTCGTTGATGCTGCATCATATATTGATGTTGATGATGAAAGGTGGAATTTCTATCTTTTGTAAGTAACCCATTTCTGGTCTTAAAAATATTTCAGAAATGGATGTTGATTTTCTTGCGTTCCATAGAGTATGGATGCAAGTTGGTCTGACATTTTGTGTGGAACACTTTCGCATTACACACATGACAATGTCAGACCAACTTGCATCCATCCATACTCGATGAACACAACAAAATCAACATCCATTACTTATATTTACACTCAACCGACTCAACTGGCAGATTAAAAGAGCATTAAGCACCCATTTTCAATGTTATTCTTGTGACTTGATACACAAAAATGGATGCAAGTTGGGGTCAGCACGCGATGTCATGTGACTTAATTTCGACCAACCAATGTCCTGCATTCATGTTCCTCAATGCGAATGCATGTGTGAATGTAAATATAAAACAATATTCCAGTATAATTTAATCATAAGTGGTCAATGCATGGAATATCATAAAACAATTGGCTGTCACATACTTTGCTATTTATGTTATTCTCGATAACATAACCACGTCATGCATATAGACAGTCTAATTTATGAGAAAATACCACGGGGAGCCGCTGTCGGGGTATCCTACCATAATTGGGAAAGGAGCCCGGGCCCCTGCTATTGGGGGAAAAATAAATGCAATGGGGTTCAAATTGGGAATTCAAAAACCTACTGAAAAAAAAAAGCTGTCAGTTGAAAACCAATTTGTTGAGTTATGTGTACTATACTAAGTTAAACACATTGTCTAATCACTTGCCACTGTCAAAATTAAAAGTAGGATTTATATTTATATTTTGAGGATTCTCATATTAAAATCAATCAACTTTGTAAATTGGGAAATTTCTGAGTCAAAATTGGGAATAAAGGCATTTGGCATTTAGAAAGGTGTCTGCATTTGGGTCCTAGTGCTACCTAGATCATGCCATGAATCTCTACTCTGGCTAACGCCCATAGAGATCATATTCCACCAGTACAAAAACTTTGAACTGTTTGAAGTTTTGACAGGGAATCTTATAAAGTCGAAATAATAATGAAGGGAATATATTTCTTAGTTACTATCTGTTCCTTAATAATGTACTGCATTGTAGGTGAAGGTCCCAACTCAAAATTGCACGCCTTTCTGTGACTTTTGTGAGGTGATATCGCAATAAACATTGAATTAATTACCCAGGAGAAATGCCATAATTTTAAGCGACGCGAAGAAAAATCGCTCACAAATTCACTTATATCATGAAATTTCGAGTTGGGTCCTTTACCTACAGTGAAGTTCATTATTAAGGAACAGACAATAATTAAGAAATATATTCCTCGCATTATCTTTTCGACTTTATAAGGTTCTCTGTCAAAACGTCAAAAAGTTCCAAGGTTTTAACAACTGGTAGAATATGATCTCTATGGGCATTAGCCAGAGTATTAGCCTGAGTAGAGATTCATGGCATGATCCAAGTGCTACCAAAGATAATCCCTGAATACCTGACATTTCAAAACATTGTCAACATATCTTATGTTTTCTATGCTATTGGGGATGCGTTTAATGTACATCCACAAATTGATCATGATGGTTTTTCCTGTAATATTTACAGGTTTGAGAAGTATAAATCAGATGGAAACACGAATTATGCTATCGTTGGTTATATGACAATCTACAACTACTATGCATATCCAGCCAGCTATCGACCGAGGGTCAGGTAACTACAGTAAATTGTAACTCAAGTTGAATATCTGTTGTTGAAGCACACTTTCTGATTAGTTGAGTTGCCAACTTCAGAATTTGATTCACCAACATCGCCCGCTGCTGAGTGAATAAATTTGCAACCACAAGTTCTTACTATAGATACAGGCACGATCAATTAACAGGAAGTTTTTTGGATGCTACAGTAATGCCCTAAATAATCGACTCCTTAACCACAGCAGAATTATGGGTAATTTTTCAGGATTTATTCGGAAATATGGCTTGTTGCCATTCATCGGAAAGCTGAGAGCTTTCCAATGAATGGCAACAAACCATATTTCCGACTAAATCCTGAAAAATTACCCATAATTCAGCTGTGGTTAAGGAGTCGATTATTTAGGGCATTAATGTATTCTGAGTATCAATGGAATGTACCCAAGGATTTGATACCCCAGAAAAGGGGATCTCACTCCATGGGCTTGTAATGAATCTAATGCTGATGAAAATTGCTTTTCGTCCAGTTTATTTTTAATATTTTGGAGAACTCAAATACCATGGATATAAACATACCCTGTTTCGTTGGATATATTCGGGAATTCAAAATGGGTGTGTTTATCTTGTAAATGGATCAGAGTCTGCCACTGCTATTTTGGATCTGGCACTAGCCTGAGTTTAGTTTGCCTGTCATTTGCAGAATGAGGTCCCCAGAGGGTGATGCTACCATGCATAGGGGGCTAGCATCACTAAGTTCACCCTCTGGGGACCTCATTCTGCTTAGGCATCATCTTCTCTGGAAAGTTTCTTTATTATCAAACTTCTTCACATAGATTCTATTTCTTTTTTAGTTTTGTTTCTTTATATCCACAAATTAGACGACACATTGCATAATCAAGGTTCCCAATGGGTGTACATCACAATATTCACCATTTGGGAACTTCAATCTTGAGTCCATGTCTCCCATAGCAGATGAGGCCATGCAGAGTGAGGTATCCAGAGGGTGAATTTGGTGATGCTAGTCCACTATGGAGGGTAGGGTCACTAAATTCACCTTCTGGGGACCTCATTCTGCAAATGATGGGCACACTAAACTCAGGCTTGATCTGGCAGTAAGGTATATTGGTCATTTTCTTGCTGTGAAACTTACATCTTCAAGATTTAGTCAACGACATGGTGTCACAGTTCTATCATTTGATACCATTTTACTCTTTTTCCAGCCAAGTCCTTGTGTTGCCACCTTTCCAAAAACAAGGTCATGGGACGCAGCTGTTACAAACTTTTTACAATGATTGCAATACAAGATCGGATGTCCGAGATATCACAAGTAAGTCCGGCACAGTATATATCGCAACTAATCTTACAAGGCTTTATGTCTTTATACAAACATGCATGGACATGAGATCAAAGAGATTCGTTATCTGGTTCAGATTTCCGATTCATTAATGTATAAAACAGTATTTGGTAACTATGTTCAAATGCGTTTAAAATGGCTGTTGCAATCGGAGTAAAAAATATGTCAGTGTTACTTTATTGGGTTATTTTGGACAAAATAAATCACACAGAATCTATTATCAAACTTTGCACGGAAAATATTAGCCACCGGCAAATGAGAGCTAGCCAATGCGGACAGCCCGAAGAATAAATATTTGCAGAATCAGGGATAGCATCAAAAAAGTTCACCATCTGGGGACCTCATTCTCCTTATATTATAAGCCTCATCTTCTCTAGAAAGTATTTTTATTATCAAATTAAGGCCACACAAAAAAATACTGTGTTTCTCAAGTATTTAAAAAAAAAAACCCAGCAGGCAGGCAGATTTTTATTTTTATTTTTTTGGGTTGAATTTTACTGGCAGGCAGGTTTTTTATGCCGGATTTTTATGTATAAAATGGCGGGCATGTATGCTTTTTAGCTCACCTGAGACGAAGTCTCCGGTGGAGCTATAGTCATCACTCCTCGTCCGTCGTCCGTCCGTCCATCGAGCCGTCCGTCCGTGTTTACTAATGACTACTTATGTGGCTAAGATTGTGTAAAATGGATATTTATGTGCATAACTTCCGTTGCATGGCTAGCCACGTAACAGCTTTCAGATGGACGTTCAAAAATGATCTATTTGGCCTAATCAGCTTATTTAATTTTGTAGTCACTCAAAATTTGGAAACAAAAAGTCCATCGATTTAGACATCCATGACCTGTCAATAGGAGATATCGGACACTGACAGACATTTATGTGGCTAGCCACCCAATCACGGACCTGTCAGTTTCTCCTATTCCACTGTCCCAGTTGCTGTGTGCAAGTTTTTGAGTTTTAATCAGCTGCTTCTGCTATAATTCCAACATGTAATGAATCCATAATCTGGAGTTTTATCACTATCTACTACTTGATAGCCACATCAAATTTGATGGCTACTTGAGAAGCCACATAAAAACTAAAGCCACATTACCATTTCTAGCCACATAGGTCGGAGCCACATATCTACCCATTTGTTCGTCTGTCCGTCCATCCGTCCGTCTGTCAACAATTCTTTGAACATCTTCTCCTCTGAAACCAATATGCCGAATTGGTTCATATTTGGTGTGGATGTTCCCTAGGTGACTCTCATTCAGATTTGTTCAAATGAGGACAGTGGGTCAAATAGTTGCGAAGCCAGGGCCATAACTCTGTAATTCTTACAACGACTTCTTCTCAAATTTCATTTGGCCATATGGGTTCATAGTTGGTACAAAGGGTCCTTGGGGGACTGTTATTCAGATTTGTTCAAATGAGGTCACTGGCTCGAATGTGGGCGGAGCCAGTGACATAACTAAAAAAAAAAAAAAAAATTGTCAAATTCAGATTTTTGGAATTTTCACCATACTCAAATTAACAAACAAAAAATTAATTTTTTAATCATTTTATAAAATTTGAAAAAAGTTACACCATTATAAAATCTGAAGAGTTATGAAACTTTAATCTTTAATCTTCTGAAATTACAGAAATATTCCATTACCCATCCCCCCTCCCACATGGCCCAGACCCACCCCACCCTGCAGTGGCCTGCACCCAACCAACATCCCTTCTAACGTATATCATTTCCAGCTTCCAACATTAATACCTGTTCTATTAAAGTTGCAGATATCTCTTTGTGGATAAACAGAGAGAAACACATGTCATTAATCAAGATTAGAATAATATGTCACTGACAGCTTCTATAAACATACTGCTAGCAATTTTAAACAAACTGCCTGAATTTAGTGTGTCTGACATTTGCAGAATGAGGTTCCCAGAGGGTGAATTTAGTGATGCTATCCCACACAGTGGGCTAGCATCACCAAATCCACCCTCTGGAGACCTCATTTTGCTTAGGCCTCATCTTCTGGGAAGTATCTATAGTATCAAATTAACATTGTTTTTAGTTACATTTCCCTTCTAGGAAGTTTCTATATCCCCTAATTTGCAGAAGATAAAATTCATAATTGAGGTGCCCAATGGGTGAACATAAACTTCCAACTGGGGAACTTCAATCTTATCCTAGGTCTGCCATAGCAGTTGAGGGCCTTAGCAGAATAAGGTCCCCAGAGGGTGAATTTAGTGATGCTAGCCCACTCCAAACGAAGGACAGTTTCCCTCTTAATAGGCTTCCTTCACAAGGACCATCAGGCTGTTTATTTTATATATAGAGGATCTGCAATGAGTCCCCAGTTTAAAGCGGAATTTACAAAACATAAATTCTGCTATAAACTGAGGACGAGTTGTAGATTCTATTTATTACATGATCCAAAACATACTTAAATCAACAAATGGTACTCAAAACTAACATCGTCTTCTATATGCGGTATGCGATGACGTTTCACGTAACTATATATATGCGTTGTTTGACGGCCCACGTAAAGAAATAGTCCCAGATAAATAAAGACTATGGCATATTTAATGGCATATGTTTAATGACACAACCTTTCAAACTCTTCACTCGTTATAGTTTGTTGGAAAAATTTTGGATGCCATAGTATTTTAGACGTAGCGTATGAAATATAAACAGACGACAGACCAGAAGTCAAAGGTCACCCGGCACTATTTTCTGTTATTAAACGAACGGTTAATATCACAATTTATACAAAGGGTTTATCTACAACGAGCCTTTGGTGAGGTCCAGACCTAATTTACTGGACGAGTTTCGTAAATTCCGCTATAAACTGGGAACGAGTTTTAGATTCTATTTATTTCATGATCCAAAACCTCGACTAAACATACTTAAATCAACACATGGGAAGCGAAACTAACATCAGCTTCTATAAGGCATGCGATGACATTTCACGTAGCTATGCGTTGTTTGTCTGCGTAAAGAAATAGTCCCAGATAAATAGAGACTCTTTGGCGTATTTAATGGCATAACTTTTAAAACTCTTCATTCTTGATAGTTTGTTGGAAAAATATTGCAAGCCATAGTATTGTTGAGACGTAGCATATGGAAAATAAACAGACGACAAACCGGAAGTCAAAGGTCACCTGGTACTATTTAATATCATAATTTATTGAATGGGATTATTGAATGGAATAAGGGTAGGATCATGTAATATATAATTTTATTAAATGTCTTGCACGTTATTAGACCACATGACCCAAACCCCTTTCTGAACATGGAATTGACTGTTGAAAATGGCCAGTCCTATCTGGGGACCTAATATACATATTGAGGTAATTTGCTTGTTTTAGTTTTGGTAGTACATGTACCAAAGCATGTTGCACATAAGTTGCATAAAATTCCTGCCTATATTGTCAACGGTATGTGGGGAAAATCCAAGTTGTTTTTATCTTCAAGGAAATTGATGAATTTTTGTATCATTTCGTCCTTGCTGTTGTTGTTTTGTTTTGTTTTGAAATTGGGTAAAAGAGTTTTATTGTTTGAGTCCATGAGAACATAAAATGCAGTTTTATATAGCGGCTGAAAATATCTGCAATTTGGACCGAATTTAGATTCTGTCAAACGAACTGAAAGTCCTGTGAATCCTGCGACTTTCCAACAGAAATCCCACTAATACACGCATAACAATCAGCAATAGTCTCATGGTGGTTCTCTATGTACCCCATTGCGACGTCAAAATATTGTCAGATGAATTAACTTCCGTAATTGTCCAGGGACAAACAATTTTAAGTCCCCTTCTGACACTGGTTTTGTTTACCGCATGTTCGCTGGAATGTTACAGGTGAATTCGATTGGCAATTCGGAGCATGCAAGGAACGCTTTCATTGCTGGCGGAGATGACTTGATCTTATCGTGTTGTATTGTTCGCGCGTATCGACATCGCAAATATTTTGGGCGACGGCCTCTTTTTATATTTTTATTTGTTGTAAGCTATAAAAAGTAGCCAGCGGAGGAATTTTGCGGATGCAACAATACTTGAGAAACATGTTGTTATTTTTTTTGTTTGGACTGACAAGTTTTTAATTTCTTTTTCTTTTTTAGTTTAGTTTCTCTATATCCCCAAATTGACAGACGACACATTGCATAATTGAGGTGCCCAATGGGTGCACATCACAATATTCCCCATCTGGGAACTTAAATCTGAGTCTAGGTCTCCCATAGCTGATGAGACAATGCAGAATGAGGTCCCCAGAGGATGAATTTGGTGATGCTAGCCTGCTGTGCAGGGTAGCATCACTAAATTCGCCCTCTGGTGACCTCATTCTGCAAATGTCCAACACATTATTCTCAGGCCTGGATGCGGAGTTGGAATCTTTTTGTTGATGGATGCCCCAGAAATAACAACTATCCGTTATTATTATTCTATACTATAAAATTTCCTGATGTCTGTTA
The DNA here is from genome assembly GCA_032622095.1 of Siphonodentalium dalli. Classification (NCBI taxonomy): domain Eukaryota; kingdom Metazoa; phylum Mollusca; class Scaphopoda; order Gadilida; family Siphonodentaliidae; genus Siphonodentalium; species Siphonodentalium dalli. The sequence continues at coordinate 94,088,922 of CP136067.1, forward strand.
CGATGATTTTCGATGTTTCAGTGGAAGATCCATCTGATAATTTCCAGCGACTTCGGGATTATCTTGATGCCAAGAACTGTTCCAAACTAAAATCATATCAAACTGAGGAGTTACATAAAGGTTTCTCTGATGACATGTCGTCCGAGTCTCACAGAAAACTCAAGATAAACGATGTGAGTATTGATGCATACAATGCCTTCTCTCGAAAGTACCGAAAAGCGATGGCACGTTGCTTAAATGCTCTATCACCGGGTTACAGAACTGACGACACCAGTGAAATTTTATATAATTTACTACAGACCTACATCTTAGTTCTTTATAGAACTCTACACCTGCTTACTCATGTACATGACGTGTTCTCACTTGTCCGGCAGGTATTGTATCGGAGGTAGGTGTGATAATCCTCAACATGAAAGAGTTGCCGCTTATAGTCTGTATCTGCAGTTACTTAGGTTTTTAACTGTTTTACAGTTTTTTTATTTAAGCAACATTTGGGCTGATTTACCGGTATTCCATTTGGGGACCATTTGAACAACAGTTGCACTTAACGATTTATTATATTATATTATTTATATATTTAATACATTTATATAATATAATACATTTATATAATATAATACATTTATACAACATAATAATCATCACATACAATACAATATAACACATCAAAAGCCAGAAAAAATTCCAATTGAATCTAAATAATCTAACACCCCCAACTGCCCTTCTATATATAGACTCTCTTGTAATGACGAAGGCTGTTGTTGACGCTCCTGTATTTTCTCTGCTGTGGTCTGACGCGACCACCATTGCTCACTTGTAGTATTGTCGACTCATGATACGCCTGTTCTTTTTTAATGAAATCAATGAAGTTGAACAGGTTCGGCTTGCCCCCCGGCAGATAATTTTGCAGTTTCTTATGCCAGCCTTCGACATGGTTTGTTGTTCTTGGACCGTCATTGTCGAAGTGATTCCATGTCTGTCTACCGTGGTCGCCTTCCACCCAGTACGATGTGACATAGTCCGTGCATACTTATATATTGCCTGGCTGTAGTGGAAATAGCATCCTCGCATTATCACACCAGGAAATACTGTTCTGATGGCATTCTGTGCTCCGATTTCGAAGTCCGTATAGCAGTAATTTGGTGTTAGTGGTGTTGAAAATTCTGCTGCTTTCAGGCTGAGCAGTCGAAAAAAATTCTCATAGGTCGATTGCTTCTTGTCGGGTAGTAGGCCGTAGACGAGGGGGTGCATCTGGCCGTCGATAAACGCATGTATGGAATATAGCTGTTGGAATGTCTTCGGGCATTTGTCGAATGTTCCATCGCAGAAGAACATCTGGGCGTTCGACAAGTGCTGCAGATTCTCGTCGGTGCTGAAGATGAGTAGTCTGTCAGTCGTACCATCGTCGATGAGTAGAAATTCTCTGTCCATTGTCGTCTTTGTATACCGTGCGTTCTCGTGGGAGTTTTGGGTGGAGTTTCGCCTGGGATCTGTAGAGTGACGCTTTCACTGAATAGAACGTCAGAACCTTTGCGATGATGTCAGAATGTGTCTCGTCTGTCCGCAAATCTGCAAAAAGGGAAATAATCATATAATATATCGATATATAATAAAAAGCGCTATCAATTATGATATATAAGAATTGTTTTGGTTTTTAATGTATTCCTTGTTTTATGATTGTTGAAATATAATAAAGAGCGTTATCAATTATAATATGATAGATAAGAATAAAATTAGACTAGACTATAGTGTATTGTTAACACTAGACTATATTGTATTTTTAATACTAGACTATATTGTTATCATTTCCAAAGATATACATACTAGATATTTTTTCCTGGTAGATAGCAGTGACTGGTCTGGATGTCTGTCGAACTAAGTTTTTGACCTCAGCGATGATGGTTTCAGCAGCAACTTGGGCATGGTCTGATTCGTGGTTATGCTGGCTTTTGTATGATGTCACGATGTCGTTCTTGGTATTTACAGTAGCACTGCATGTCTTCGAACAGCATCGCCAATGTACACTGTCGTTTCTTCGAGACTTAACACAGAACTTATAATTGTTAAAGATGAGATATTTACCACCGCGAGCATTAGGAATGAAATAGATGTGTACTTGAGCATTTGCCATTTTGATATGATCTGTCTTTGTTAACCTATATGTTAGCGTGAGAACATGATGATCTCTGGAAATCACTCACTTGAGTTGTTTTCAGTGACAAGAGTTCATATCGTGATATACAGTCATTGCCGGTAAGTTTGGGCTACACTTTGCTTAAACAAACACTGCTTGCCGCGATGCGATCACTAGTCACGCATTGTAAAAACAGACTATAACCTGCCGGCTCAGATGCATTCACACATCCCTGCCGGATAAGTGAGAATAAGCCATGTACATAACCCTCAATTTGAAAATTAACCCTTTGATACCTCGTGGCTTATACATACCTTCTGAATCTCAAAATTGTTAAAATTTAACTATGTACCACGGTCCCATCTTTATCGTAAACTACCAGTACCTTGGAAGGTATAATAAACCATGCTTACTATGGGCAGAAAAAGTAAAAAATAAAAATAAAACCCTCACTCCCTCATTGATTTAAAAAAAAAATTGCCTGAGAATCAAATATTTGTTTAGTCTAAGGTGTGTAGTATAACATGTTTCTAATCAGACACCACTAATGTCAAAAGAAAACTGTATTAAGACACATAATACTCCATTACAATAAACACATAAGCTATGTTTTGTTGTCACATCGCCAGTGAGAAAGTGACCCATTATAGTCAGACTTGTTTACTTTGAAAATCAGAAATAGGGAGATTCACCTTCATAAATAGGGAGATTTGGATAAAAATAGGGAGATTTTATCTTCGATAGTAAATTACTAAAACATCACGTATAGAAAGGAATTTATGGGCTACTATAAATAAAGAATAAGTTATTATGATTAGACCAAAACAAAAAGGTGTTTAGATTCTCGGGCAATTTTTTTTGAGAATCGATGAGGCAGCGAGGGTTTTATTTTATTTTTTATTAGGGGGATAATGCCCATAGTTAGCATTGCCATGGGTTATTATACCTTCCCAGGTTAAGAAAATCTAGGGAGACCATTGCTTTGATATAAACTAATGTATTCCACTATAAAGGATGACCAATTATCACATTATACTACCCGTACATCAAATCTTAAATAAAGAATGACATAAATATATGAAATTGTACTATCCCTACATCATATAGGGATATATCAGAATGATATATATATACACTAGTACAATGTATATTTCAATTTCTGAACCATTGTTGATATATTTGATATATGTATATACCTTTTTATAGTATATATCTATTTATATCAGACCTGTTTACTTTCATAATTGGAAATAGGGAGATTTGTCCTCAGAAATAGGAAAATTTAGTTAAAAATAGGGAGATTTTTTTCAATGTCAGTAACATGGAAAACACTTTATATTTTGTATTTAACTGTCATAGACTGTTTGTTGCATTTGGTTTGCATCTGCCACACCTCAGTTACCTATTTCTTGATTTTCTGCATGCAAAGGCACACCCTTTCAGTAGTTTCAGTTTAGTACAGCTATGATCTATGCACAATTAACGGCCTTGACACCGACCGATTACCGAGTGTCTCTAATTTCTAAAATCACTGAATCATTGGGAATAAAATTACGATTTTTCGGTTGGATCACGCTTTATTTCCATCAAGCCAAAATACACGATTTAAAATATATTTGCACACTATAAAATGTTGCTCTCGGATAATTGTGTCGCCAAATATATTCAGTAACATCGGTGAATTTAAAGAGAATACGCATGGACAGAATTGATTGAGGTCTGTTCGATTTGCGGTCTCACGGTTACGGCGTTTATAAAACACGGAATACCACAAAGACGGAAACGGAACTAAAACAAACAAAGTTTAAATCAGGATTATAAATTTTATATCTATCTATATACTTTAATATTTATCCATCTATACTATAGTAACTATACATGCTAGCCATAAAAACTTCAAATACTATATTAAACCAGCATACACATCGCCAATATGCACCATATTTCTTTCCGGTTTGCGTTCCCGAAATTGGAAATCTCATAATTGTTTTCCGCACGGTAACACATTTGACTTAATAAACTTGGGTGTTGGGCAGCTTGTGGTGACAATATACCTGGTAGTTATTGTTGCCTAGTCTGTTTTTGAATACCAACACATACACCATTGTATGTCTATCATATTCGATGTTTGAAACATAACTAATTTCTCTTTTCTAGTTTCCTATTTTCGTGTAATCAAATTGAAAATCGTAATAAAATAGTTCCCGCGTTGAACCATTTTATTACGCCTTTTTTCCAGACGCGGCTATGCCCGAGAATCAAAACCTTTTTTTTTTTGGCCTTATATATGATTTTATTTTATATATAAACTTAAAAATCTATGGAAGCGTATTGGTGCCATTTTGAAAAGAAGAAAAAATTGGCCCAGTAAGTGCTAATTAGCACATACGTATCAGCTAATTAGCTGATAATAACAGCTAATTATCACATAGTAAGTGCTAATTAGCACATACATATCAGCTAATTAGCTGATAATAACAGCTAATTAGCTGATACTATCAGCTAATTAGCGCATACGTATCAACTAATTAGCACATGCATATCAGCTAATTAGCACATACGTATCAGCTAATTAGCTGATAACAACAGCTAATTAGCTGACAACAACAGCTAATTAACTGATAACAACAGCTAATTAGCACATAGTAAGTGCTAATTAGCCCATACTCATCAGCTAATTCGCTGATAATAACAGCTAATTAGCTGATACTATCAGCTAATTAGCGCATACAGACGCTATGGTTCAATCGTATAAAGATACAGGTCAAGTTCGAAAATGGGCGCAGTCCGATGATTTTTGTTAAAGTTACGTTCTGATTTTGACTTAGAATTTCCCAAATTTATGGTTTCCGATCGATAACTTGAGTCATGATTACTTTATCACAACCAAACTTGGTATATGACAAAATAATATCAAAATGCCGGTCAAGTTCGAATTTGGGCCCAGACAGATGATTTTTTATTAGCTCACCTGAGACGAAGTCTCCGGTGGAGCTATAGTCATCACTCCTCGTCCGTCGTCCGTCCGTCCATCCGTCAACAATTCTTTGAACATCTTCTCCTCTGAAACCGGAAGACCAAATTGGTTCATATTTGGTGTGGATGTTCCCTATGTGACTCTCATTCAGATTTGTTCAAATGAGGTCACTGGGTCAAATAGTTGCGAAGCCAGGGCCATAACTCTATTCCTCCATAGTAATTCTTACAACGACTTCTTGTTCAGAACCATTGGGCCGATTTAGCTAATATTTGGTATGGAGGGTCCTTGGGTGACTGGTGTTCAGATTTGTTCAAATGAGGTCACCTGGTCAATTTGTTGAGAAACCAGGGCCATAACTCATAGTAATTCTTACAATGACTTCTTCTAAAAAAATATTTGGCCGATTTAGCTTATATTTGGTACAGAGAGACCTTGGGTGACTGGGGTTCAGATTTGTTCAAATGGGGTCACTGGGTCAAATAGGGGCAGAGCTAGGGACATAACTTTAAAAACAAAAAATTAAATTTTTGCATTTTGACCTTTAAGTTTTGTTTAGGACACATCACAGCCTCATATTTCTTACCTAGATTTTTCTTAGCATGTTCTTCATCTGTATGGATTTTGGTATTGTTTATTTAACCCCTTCCACTCTTGTTTTGATATAGAATTCATCCAAGACAGGATTACTCAAACATTTTTCATCTGATCAACACCAAATTTGGTATATGAATTTTTGACACTTATATACAGATCAAGTTAAAATATGGGTTTGATCCGATATATTTTAACAGAGTTATGGCCCTTTATAATTCACACCTCTTTGCTATGCACTATTAAATTTTAAGAGAACACTGAAGCCTGTATTATTGAAAAAGCCAATTTATCATAGTGTGGTTACCTGATACTCTTGCTGAAGACTGCTTGCTTCAGACCAGTTTACCATCTGTCATTACAAGACATGACATTAGCTAAACAACTATACTACCAGAGTCTACAAGAATAAATAGGAATAGTCCATTGTTCATTTCTCCAAGCCTGGACATAGTGTGTCTGCCATTTGCAGAATGAAGTCCCCAGATGGTGAATTTAGTGTTGCTACCCCATACAGCAGGCTAGCATCACCAAATACACCATCAATTACCTTATTCTGCTTAGGCCTCATCTTCTGGGACAATTTTTTTTTTAAACATGTTTTAAAATTTGAAAAAAGTGACACCATTATAACATCTGCAGAGTTATGAAACTTTACTCTTTAATGAAATTATGGAAACATTCCACCCTCCCCCACCCACCCCTCCCACATGGCCCAGAACCAACCCTGCCATCAACCAACATCCCTTCCAAGCCATATCACCTCTCAATTTAATACATCTTCTCACCACAGAGGCATCTGTAAAGGCACAGGTCATTAATTATATAAACTAGCCAGATGACATGTATTATTCTAATCTAAACATATCTGTAGCAATTTAACAACAAACTGGTGCTCCCTGGTTAGGTGATGACTGACATTCAATGATACTGTGAATGGCTTTGATTTCTTCAAGTCTGGAAATAGTGTGTCTGACATTTACATAGTGAGGTCCCCAGATGGTGAATTTAGTGTTGCTACCCCATACAGCATGCTAGCATCACCAAATACACCCGCCAGGGACCTAATTCTGGTTAGTCCTCATCTTCTGGGAAGTATCCTAAGTATCAAATTGACAGTTTGATTTAGTCACTTTTTCCACCTGTTCAGTTTCAATGTCCCCCTAATTTGCAGAAGATAAAATGCATAATTGAGGTGCCCAATGGGTGTGTATCACGAACTTCAACTGTAGGACTTCATTGATTTAGTCACTTTTTTCCACCTGTTCAGTTTCAATGTCTCCCTAATTTGCAGAAGATAAAATGCATAATTGAGGTGCTCAATGGGTGTGTATCACCAACTTCAACTGTAGGACTTCAATCTGTTCCTTGGTTTTATTGGCCATTGAGGCCTAATAAGATTGAGGATGAATTTGGTGATGCTAGCCTGCCTTACAGAATATTGTCATTAAATCCACATTTTTGGGACCTAATTCTGCAAATGTCAGACATACTAAATTCAAGTTTGGCCATTTCATATGATTTTTTTAATCACCACTTATCCAGATGAAATCATACGACTAATATTCAAAGAAAAATGGGGGGGGGTATATATTGGATTAAATTTGTCTTCTATCTGTCAGGCTTCCACCCGTCTGCCTGTTGAGATGTCTATCCATCCATCTATCAACAATTGATTTCTTCTCCATATTAAAGACGGAATGTGTTTATATAGTTCAGTGTGCATGTTCCCTAGGTGTCTCACAATCAGATTTGTTCAATAAAGTTCATCACTTCAAATACATGTAGGTCGCCAAGCCAAGGCCATAACTCTTTCCCTCCATAGTAAGTCTTAAAACAGTTTTTCTCAAGAACTATTAGGCCTATATAGCTTATATTTGGTATGGAGGGGCCTTGGGTGACTGGGGTTCAGATTTGTTCATGGGGTCATTTTTAGGAAATGAGGTCCCCAGAGGGTGAATTCGGTGATGTTAGTCCACCTTGCTGAATATTGTCATTAAATTCACCTGCAAAGGTCAGACACTAAATACAGACTCGGCTGTTCCAATATTAGTTTCTTAACCAGCACTTATCCAGGTGAAATCATACCCTGATTTTTCAAAGAAAATTGGGGGGTATATTGATATTACTAGATGAATGGATCTCATAGATGAGGATTCACATTTGTTCTAATAGGGGCTGAGATAAGAGATTTAACTCTCCTCTATGCTGTTTGGTACTGGTATAATAATATTGATTTCTAGACAGCCTGGGTGGGGGCAATGGGGAGGGAGTGTAGAGGGGTGGAGATTTGACCCCCTATTTTGATCAAAAGTTTAAAATTTCATGCCCGATACTAAATTAGTTGTAGATTAGATGTTCACACCAAAAATAAGTTAGAACTGTTCTCGTAGTTTGGTTTGATTTTCTAACATGTATGTTTTTAAACCATCAGTCCATATGTTTCTACTTCAGGTTAAACTGTTAGACCGAATTGGCCACAAATTTGAACTTTATGGGGGTGTCAGGTTGGTAATTATCAAACGTTTGAAAGCTTGAAGTACAGCTGGTACCAGTCGTAAAATTCAACCTAAGAGGAATGTACAAAGTGATTTTTGTGAACTTAGTACTGTGGTATGGTTGTCCTCTTTAAAAGGTAAGAGGTTGGCAATTTGTCAGTGATGTGCAATTAGAAATTTCAAGGCGAAGGGCCCTGCTCATTTAAGAACATCCAGCTATGTCCATGTTTAGAACTTAAGTGATTCTGTCAAGTACTGACTCTTGTAGTCTTCAGAGTCCCTGTCTTCTCAGTCCTTACAGTCTGGTGAGCGACCCACAGTCATTGACTGTCTTGTTAAAGTTGCATCCTTATTTTGTCACTTTTTATGCGCAAACACGGGCGTATTAAGCCGACGCCCCAGCGTAGCCCTTGTTATAATTTTTCATGAATGAAATCTGAACATACAAAGACAGTGTCCCATAGATATCCTCTGCAGATCACTGGTATCTCTCAGTCTTATATATTAATTTCGGGGGCTTCTTCAGAGGCCATCTTAGTTTGTTGTGAATCATGTGTTGATAGTTCATGCAGCCTGTTATAGTTTGAGTCTTTGTGACACTTTCTTTATATACCACAATGTTGGAATATTTTGGCTGATCCATGTATTTTGTCATGTGTGTGCTGGATTGTTGTTTAATCCATGACTAAATTGGGGTGGGCTAATAAGGTCTGACGTAGATCATATAATTCATTTTACAATCATACAGACGTCACGATTGGATAACTTGTCAGGCCTATATAACAGTATTAAATTATCAGCTAATTAGCTGATAGTATCAGCTAATTAGCTGATATGTATGTGCTAATTAGCACTTACTATGTGCTAATTAGCTGTTATTATCAGCTAATTAGCTGATACGTATGTGCTAATTAGCTGATATTATCAGCTAATTAGCTGTTATTATCAGCTAATTAGCTGATATGTATGTGCTAATTAGCACTTATTATGTGCTAATTAGCTGTTATTATCAACTAATTAGCTTATACGTATGTGCTAATTAGCTGATATTATCAGCTAATTAGCTGTTATTATCAGCTAATTAGCTGATATGTATGTGCTAATTAGCACTTACTATGTGCTAATTAGCTGTTATTATCAGTTAATTAGCTGATACGTATGTGCTAATTAGCACTTACTGGGCCAATTTTTTTCTTCTTCAAATTGGCACCAATACGCTTCCATAAAAATCAATAATAATATATTACAACATTAACAAAATAAATTAACAATGTTCATCACATTCACAGCTTACTTCTCACATTCTGAAGAATTCTCTTTCACATAAGATTTGAGGGCTGATTTTGAAAGTTTTAGCACATCCTGCGATGGCTGGTAATTAAAGCAATCACCATTGTTGTTTATCTTACAGGCTAGCAGAGCACACAATGTATCGTTGTTTAACTCTGATCTAAAGCTTGTCTGTATCTTTTTACAAATTGAGAAAACACGTTCGCTGTCAGCATTACTGTTTGGAATAGATAACACTGTTTTAACAACTAGTCCTAGGTGTGGAAATCTCAACTGTCCTGTGCTAGTAAATTTGGTCAATATATTCATCCAATACTCGTCGCATCGTTGATCTTCATGGTTGAACTTTGGAAGATTTACTGCAGTTTTGTAGTTGATTAATTCGTCTGCGAGATCGTCGAATTGCTCATCTGTCTGAATTAGCCCAAAGCGTTTTGACAAACTTATCAACGATGATTCCGTAACATTGTCCCTGGCTTCTTCCTTTGGATTAAGAATGGTCAAATCATCAAATATATATGTATTCCTCAAAGGGAAATTTCTGAATCATTTTGTCAACAATGGACTGATAGAACGTACGCGCACTGTCATAAAATGTTTTCACTTCTCTGGGGCTTATTTGCCCTTTGATCTCCTCGATGTATGCGCGCGCGGTCATGCCAACTGCGAGACTAGTATCCGGAAGTTGATTTTCTGTTAACTCATATCGTACCGAGGTGATAGTGTCACTGCCTTTTATCACGATGCTTTTCATGAACTTTCCTAAGAATTTCCTTAACAACCTTTCCATCTCAGTCTGCATGAATCCCAGCATGGTTTCGTCTGATTGAAATAGCGTATTAAATTCGTTCATTGGGTGAAGAATGTAGTTTAAGAAGAGGAATGTTAGCTTCATTTGGTGGTCGTGCAAATGTTCGTTGATTCTTTGTACTTTGCCCCCGCTCTCAACATCGCTGTGATTCTCTAAATAACTAATGAGGGCTGGCCATTGTTGGATAATTCTGCCGTTACATTTTTCCAAACTTAACGACCGTGTTTTTGCATGTTTCAAGATTTTTGCTGTATCGATATCGGCGAATTCAACAAACTTTTTGTACTCCTCTTTCCGCTTTGAACTTTTATTAAAATGGGAATAGATGTCACATAGTAAATCCTCCACTGGAACGGTGAGAGATTTCACTGCCTTCACGATACACAAGTTAGCAAGGTGACATATGCATCCCATATTAATAATATTCGGCTGAACCTCTTTTATTCTTGACATCACAGAGTTGTGTTTTCCCATCATCACGCTACAGTTGTCACTTGTAAACGAAACAACAGAATTCCAACTTATATTACGGGTCTTCAATGCAAGGTCTAATGCTTTAAATATTGAACTAGCATTGCCGATATTGCATATTGGCATGTCCAGGAAACGAGTCACAGAACCATAATCATTTGATTCGTCGATCAGAAGAGAAAACTTCTCATTTCGACAATGTTCGACAACACCCTGGTTCAACGTTGGAGTGAGTGCCCGCTTTGTAATCATAGTTGATTTAAGTCTTCCACATGCGTATTTGTCGGCAATTTTACTATCAGGAAACATCTTTTTACAAAGTTTTGTGAAGTGATCGGCAACAGAGAATTGTAGGTTATGTTCAGCAATGAAATTAGTGAACATCACTTCCGCACATATTGTTTGTTGGTTGATATCTTCTCTGGCAGATGTGAAAAAACCTTTGACGGTCTGGTTGGTTTTGTTGACTTTTAACTGACTTTCGTGTTGTGTTGTCTTACTATGCTTGAGTAGATCGTTTCTTTGAATCATATTTGCGTTTTTTACTTGGCGTATCGGACAAATCTAACTTGCGCTTTTTGGTCGGAGTTTCAGACATTGTGAACAGAGAGATTTAGACGTAAATGGTAGTAAATAAGTGATTTGTTATGACGAAAGAAAAATGTGTTTCGTTATATAGTCACACATAAGCTTGTAAGGAAATCCGCCGTTTATGATATTGACAAATACAGCTCAGTTTCCACTTACTCTTTCGTCACTTTCACAAAAGAATCAAAGCCGACATGAATACCAGTGTCGCTGGTAGGATTAGTCTAAATTGATTTATTGCACCCGCATGGCTTCATTGCGTGTGGTCAGCCGATAGCTAATTGATTTTTGCGCTTGTTTTAGTCGCCACAGGGACAGCCTATTAATCACTGTAAATTATTTTTTTATTCTGGTATAGACATTTGAAATCGGGAGATTCTGTTTCCGGATCGGGAGCACGGGAAAAGACGATTAAAATTGGGAGTCTCCCGCGAAAATCGGGAGGGTAAACAAGTCTGATTATAGTACATCAGATTCCGCATCTATGTGTGGCCCATCTTCTCTTACAAGTTATTTTTGTCAATAAGTATAAAAACATTGCTACATATATAATGATGCACCTTTCTTATCTTATAGAAACAAGCGAGACGAGTGTATGAGATCCTCAGGTTGCGGGAGACGGATAGAAGTGATGATGAACAGTTCAGAAAATACCGACTCGATATCAAGAAACGCCTCAACTACCCATTCCAGGTATCACGATTATACTGAAACATTTCCAGCGCTCGCGCTGCCATTTACCAAATTTGCCTAATGCAAAAATAATAACAAATGGCAAAACTTGTTTTCATTTGGCGAATATTCTGGTATGTGAGTTCCAAGCCTACAAATAGTGTGTCTGTCATTTGCAGAATGAGGTCCCCAGAGGGTGAATTTAGTGACGCTATCCCGCAACAGGCTAGCATCACTAAATTCACCCTCTGGGAACCTCATTCTGCTTAGGCCCTCAACTGCTATGGTAGACCTTGGATCAGATTGAAGTTCCCCAGTTGATGTTCACCCATTGGCCACCTCGATTATGCATTTTATCTGCTGCAAATTAGGGGATATAGAAACTTCCCAGAAGGGAAAACTAAAAACAATGTTAATTTGATACTGTAGATACTTCCCAGAAGATGAGGCCTAAGCAGAATGTGGTCTCCAGAGGGTGAATTTGATGATGCTAGCCTGCTGTGTGGGATATCATCACTAAATTCACCCTCTGGGGACCTCATTCTGCAAATGACAGGCACACTATTTGCAGGCTTGGTGAGTTCTCAATTCCACAAGAAAGTAGAAAATATTTACATATGTCATCAACCAAGACTAATGTCACCAAATTCACTCTACGGGAACCTCATTCTGCTATGGGAGACCTAGGATCAGATTGAAGTTCCCCAGTTAAAGTTGGAGATGTTCACCCATTTGTCACCTCCATTATACAAATGAAAATTATCTTCCGCAAGTTAGGGGATATAGAAACTTCATAGATGGAGAAATTAACTAAAAATAATGTTACTTTGAGACTATAGATACTTCCCAGAAGATGAGACCTAAGCAGAATGCATTCTTGTCTGAAGAATGTTATAATTTAAATAATTAGCATTTCTTTATTGTTGGAATGCCTTGAATTCAGCAAGGTGACATTGAAGGCCTGGAAAACTTTGAAATTACATGCCTAGGCCTTGTATAGCCTTGAATTCCGCACTTTTTTTTCTTGGTTTACAGTAACACTCCCTGACTGATCGTTCAACATGCATCTGGCCTTATAATTGTTCCCTTCCATGACTAGAAATTCCTGAAATTTTGCGAAAAACCCTGTGCCAATGTATTCTTGTATACATGCAAGTCTTTCACAGGGAGCCTCACATATAAACGAGAATAAATTGGCCCAACAATATTTACCTTGACAGCCAGGGCATTCTCTAATTTCTCTTATATATTTCAAGCGCCCTATGGGAGACTCGCATATATAAGAGATTAATGCACTCACACATGATCTTTAATGCTGCACCAGTGCAGCTCCTGTCATGAAAGCATTAAGCATTGCCAGGTTATGCTGTTTGCTCCGCCAATCTGAAAAATCTATTCATAGCTGCTGTTTGCAGACGTTCACATGGCTATTTTGCAATTACAGAATGTGGAAATCATCTTTATAAATGCATTTTTTATTCCAATCGTAATTACGTTGGAAGAATAATAACATATAATAACTTTAGGGATATGTACATTTCAAGAATCATGGCTTCATATCGACAAATACCAAGATTGGCTCCTTCAGGTTAAAGCAGACATGTGTTATTTTTTCTAAATAATAAACATATTGTCTTATATCACAATTGCTGTACAAAAAAGCCTTGAATTTGATTTATAAGAGGCCTTGACAAACTTTTGAAATTGCCCCCCAAAACTGCCTTGAATATTCTTCAATTTAACCCACCCTTGAGAGCAGAAACCCTGACAAGGAACTAGATTGTTGGCTTTGAGCATATGATAACCTCCAGGGACTTTCTTAGCCAAGTAGCTAAAGTTATCAATCAGAAACCAAATAATCGGCAAAACCTAAATCGACAAGGGCCACAACTATTAGTAATCTGATTGTTTTCTAATTGTGTATGTGGATTACCCACATGAAAATTGAGATCAAGTTCGAATTTAGGTTCAGTCCGCCAATTTTTCCATTTTTATGGTCCTTGCTGATTATTTTTATTTTTGTGTGATAACTTTAGTTTTAGTTGTCTGATTGGAGACAGTTAGAAGCAAAGTTTGATGAAATGGTTGTTCTCAGAATCAAATTTTTCATTTCTAAAAAAGCCACCAGTCTAATAAAGCCACCTTATTCATTGGACATGTGGCCTAGCAGCCTTTCTCAAAACCGGTAGAAAAATCCCTATAGGTTCTTCACTTGAACCTGACACTTTAATTTTTTTATAGAAATATAACAGAGATATGTCGAAATTACAAAAAGTGCTAAAACCCGAAGAGTTGACTCAGACGCTGAATGGCATGACCTTGGAACAGCGACACGACTTTCTACAGAAAGGATTCGAGGAACATGTCAATACATACAGCCAAGTTATCGAACGATTAGCTGCCAGTGTTGATTGATGTACGACTGATGAGACAATGATTAAGCTGCCAGCATGGATTTACCCACGACTTCCTGCCTCACGTCATATTCCAGGAGTTCATAAACACTCAATGGGTTAATGTTACTCATGGATATAGCTACCACTGTTCATAAACACTCAATGGGTTAATGTTACCCATGGATATAGCTACCACTTCATAAACACTCAATGGGTTAATGTTACTCATGGATATAGCTACCACTGTTCAGGACCAAAATGTGCTGAGTCATGATAAAGTGGCTGGGGATCTAAAGTGCTAATGTTTATATCGCCTCAATTGCTCATTTCTGATGCCATAATTTATAATACTGAAGATCCTCAATCTGTGTTTTCTTCATTTCCTCCAATTTCCTTGTTTAAAGGCTGGTGCACAATATTGAGCCCGATTGCTGAGCACTTATTGACCTTATTGCCATTAACTGTGAGCACGTGACTTACTATCGACAGGTGTTCGCTCACGTGAAAACAGATTGTTTACTCGTTTACAAAATAGCATGGGTGTCGTAATTTTGTTTGGTCAGACTCGCAGAAATTTTGTGAAAACTCTGCCAATGCATTCTCTTTATATGCGAGTCTCCCATAGGAAGCCTCGCATATGTAAGAAATTACATTGGTCTAACAATATTTACCTTGACCTTATAAGACCGTGCATTCTCTTATATATGCGAGGTTCCTAGTTGAGTCCCAACCCACATATACATCTATATCATATTAAAAATGCTCCGCACTCAGTGCCTAGTATGTTAATTATTGCATCTTTTAAAATTATAAACACGTAGCCGAGATGAAATCAATAACAGTATGATGTCAGTATCACATGGGATTATTATTGTATACGCGTTGAAAACGCTCAAGCCATGCAGCTGATGCAACATCGGATTGGTCAAAAATGTATCATGGGATCGCTTTGTTTATAAAGTTGGCAGTCATGCCCACAATGAATTCCCAACAGTCAAGCAGAATGTGGAAATTCCAGCCATGTTTACAAACAGACAGAAGTGTGCGATAAATTGTAAAAATTGCTTTTCTGTGAGAATGAATAATCCATTCACGGACAAATTTCAGTTCATTGTATAACATTGTGTCAACATTCCGCCTGTAGCTCTTGATCACACATTGGCACAGGGCTGTGCGTGATAGTATCACTACATTCTCCCTCTGGGGACCTCAATTTGCAAATGTCAGTCACCCTATTTTTTGTTTAAATTCGTTTATTCATTAACTCTTGAATGAATTGGACCCAAAACTCAGGCACAGCCTATTTTATTGGGTCCAGACAGAAAAGAAAAACAACAAGCAGTCGCAGACGGTGGTATCCCCTGCCGAAATGTGCAGTTGGGGAAGTGCATTCTCAATAATGTTTGCGTTCTCAGTATGTGCTAAACAAGAGGTGGGATTTTGTCAAAAAGCTTGTCTTGCGAAATCATTTTAGGTACTGGTCATGGGAATGAATATACCAATAAACAAAGTCCAATAACTCTGCTGAAAATATCCGGACGGACCTGGTTTGCGAACTCATTCTAGATACTGGTCATGTGAATTCATATACCAAAAATCTTTGAAATCCATTGACATTTGTGGAAATGAGCCCTGTGACGTCGTCCATTTGCACCAAACAAATAAACAAAGTCCAATAACTCTGCTGAAAATATTCGGCCAGACCTGGTTTGCGAACTCGTTCTAGATACTGGTCAAGTGAACTCATATACCAAATATCTTGGAAATCCGTTGAGATTTGTGGAAATGAGCCCTGTGACGTCGTCTATCTGCTATTTGGTAAATTCGACAAAAATAATAAACAAAGTCCAATAACTCCGGTAAAAATATCTGGCCTGACCTGGCTTGCGAACTCATTCTAGGTAATGGTCAGGTGAACTCATATACCACAAATCTTTGAAATCAGTTTATGTTTGTTCAAGTTATGACTCTTACAAATTCGGGACAGACGGACGGACGGAACCCATTACTATATCCCCCGCAAATTTTAAATATGACTCTTACAAATTCGGGACAGACGGACGGACGGAACCCATTACTATATCCCCCGCAAATTTTAAATTTGCGGTGGATAAAACTAGATGAACAAGGACACATGACAATTTAATGGATATATCTTGTATCATGGAAATTACGAAGCATCAGTATATGCATTAAATAAGATTAAATAAAACACGGTTATCCTGAAAATACTGTTGATGGCAATGATTAAGAGTTTATAATGTTTCATTGTTCAAGTTATGATGTTATAAATGCCATATAGATTTGAATGATATAACATAGCCACATGTATCAATCTGCAAGTTAAACTGAAGTAGAAAGGATATACTGTAGATATGTTATTTTCATTCTAAAGTTAAAATTTATTTTTACAGCACAGCCATGTGTACTAACCTACTAAGTACTTGTATAATAAAAATCAGATAGCAGTTGATATGCAATCACCGTCTCTCAGTAGATTCAAAGTAAATATGAAGTGCATTAAATATTGCTGAATTTGTGGGAAATGTGCGATGCTCCGCTAAGAAAATCTTTAATACAAATTTCACAATTTAGGTCTTTCAATGTTGATACTAATGATTCACGTTGTCTATAAAATAGTGGGCAAAAGTCACCCTATTTCAAGGCTTGTCGAACATTGGTTTGAAGTGAGACACAGAACGGATCCACCATTATTGAGAACAGCTCAAAGCATTTCCTCCGTCAACATTGCAGAAAACTTCTAGGAACACTGCACAGCATCCAATATTTCGATTGAAATTAAAATAATATGTATATACACATCTTCGGTGTAAGTGGTTGTAATTTGCTACATCAGGTGTTAGCTGGGTTTTAAGAACTGCAACTCCACCCACAAAAGACAGACCCAACTGGTGTTTGATGTTGATATTTTTTTTTTAGATATTGTTCATGGCATCACTCATAGTAAATATCAATGGGATCAATTGATATTTATTATTTGACAGAGTTTGATGAAACTTGGTACATTCGTATGTGACCTTCATATGAGAAATTCCAGATTAAGTTCAAATTTGGATCCAGTCTGACCATTCTGGTGGGATTCTGGTTTCTATGTTAACAGCATCTATAGACAGATTGAAGCGAAGATGCAATGATTGTTCCTAGTATCAAATGTTTCATTTCTAAAAGCCACCGACCAAATCAAGCCACCCTATTCTGGCAATGGCCAAGCGGCCTATTATTTGAGTTAACCCTTTCAGTGATGGGAGCTGTGCTGATGCAGCATTAAAGATCCTGTGCCAGTGCTGTGCATTTGCAGTCAAGGTAAATATTGTTAAGCCAATGCATTCTCTTATATATGCGAGACTCCCAATGGGAGACTCATATATAAGAGAATTCATTGGCACATGGTTTTCTAAAAATTTCAGGAAACTCCAGTCATGGAAAGGTTAAGAGGAATATAACCTTCAAGTCTGAAATGAAACCATGTTATTACTCTCTTGTGACAAGTGTTGGGTATCAAACAAGGTGAATACATACATGGAATTAAGTACTTATATAATGTATGGTCTTTTATATACTTTAGAGATAATAATTACCCTTAGTGATAGACATTTATTAGCTGTTGTCAAATTTTCAAGGAGAAGTAAATTAAAAAACAGTAAACACTGTTTATTATGCCCCCGACTGAAGTCGGCGGGTATATAGTCGACGTCCGTCCGTCCGTACAAACATTTTGCATTATTGTTCAGCAACCGCTGGGCAGATTTAGCTGATATTTGGTATGGTGATAGAGCAGCATGGGGGAACAGCTACATGCATAGCGCGGGTTTCGTCCACCCATTTTCACCAGAGTTATGGCCCTTTTTTTACTTAGAAAATTCAATTTTTCTCTTGTTTTTTTGGTTTCCAGATGATAGCGTGAGCTTTGGTGGTACGATTGCAAATCCCGTATTTTTTTGGGTCATTTATATGAAAATACATGTCAAGTGCGAATTTGGGTATTATCTGATGATTTTTGCCAGAGTAATGGCCCTTTTTTCAACTTAGAAAATTTGAATTTTGTCCGTCCGTACAAACATTTTGCATTATTGTTTAGCAACCGCTGGGCAGATTTAGCTGATATTTGGTATGGTGATAGAGCAGCATGGGGGAACAGCTACATGCATAGCGCGTGTTTTGTCCACCCATTTTCACCAGAGTTATCAGCTGGAGTTATGGCCATTTTTTTACTTAGAAAATTCAATTTTTCTCTTGTTTTTTGGGGTTTCCAGATGATGATAGCGTGAGCTTTGGTGGTACAATTGCAAATCCCATATTTTTGTGGATCAGTTATATAAAAATACATGTCAAGTGCGAATTTGGGTATGATCTGATGATTTTTGCCAGAGTTATGGCCCTTTTTTCAACTTAGAAAATTTGAATTTTCGCTTGTTTTTGGGTTTCCGGATCGCTTGTTTTGTGGTTTTTAGTCAACATTTCTGTACGAACTTCTTTTGGAATGGTCATATAGACCTCCTCGGATATCCGCAGTTTCGTCCATGCTTAATCCAAATTGCTACGGTCGGGGGCAAATGCCATGTGACAGCGTACCTCTTGTTCTTACTGTGTGAGAGGAAAAAACAACAACAAGGAATATTCCTTATTGTTAAAGTTGTGCAGAAGAAGAAAAAAATGCAACCTGTCTGTTCTTTTTTTCTTCTTTTTTATGTTTACCCATACCATAGAATGGTAAACATAGTGTCGTTGTCCGGTTTGACCACTCGTCGTCTGTCCGTCCGTAGACACTTTACGTGTAATGCAATAACTAAAACATTTTCTATCCGATTGGAACCAAATTTTGTATATGGGTTTCTCAGGCCAAAATACAGATCGAGTTCGAATATGGGTTATGGCCCTTTTTCGACTTAGAATTCACGCATTCTGCCATAACTCAAACATCTGATTGGAACCAAATTTGGTATGTGAGTTTCACAGCCCAAAATACAGATAGAGGTCGAATATGGGTTTGATCCGATTCATTTTAAAGGAGTTATGACCCTTTTTAGAGAAACAAAAATTGGATTTTTTTTAGATTGAACTCCTTGATCAATTTAACAAAACAAATTATAAAAAAAAAATTCAACTTTTATAATAATAAAAAAAAATGTTAAAAAAAAAAAATGTCATTGACACTTTCATTTGTTTTCCATTTAGATATTGATGATTATGATACAAGTTGATAAAAAGGTTCCCAATGTGTCTCTTTAAATATTTAGTAATGAAACCATAAATTAATAGTGTTACTGTGTTGGGAGATCATGACACACGGTTGTAATTACATGTGACTGACAGATTGGCCAACATCTTCTGCTGTTAAAGTATTAGCCTTCTGCTTTGAATTGCTGTATAAACAGCCACTGGGATCATGTTAATCTTTAATTTCCTTGTTTAACTTTTGTAATAAAACATTTTTTAAATTAAACAAAAAATTCATTTATTGACACTTTCATTTATTTTCATTTAGATATCCAGTTCTTACATCTGCTATCTTTATAATGGTCTGAGTGATCCTAATACTGTGTGCTCTGGACTTCTGTAACATAACATACCCAGGACTAATGTAAAATTCCTCAAAATCCACATGTTTATATAAGAGCAATGACTCCCAGGAGGCTAGCAATATTTGTTTATCAGATACCCCCTGTTAAACTCTCCCATGTATTATGATGCTCATTTATCAACTATGACAGGTTAAGACCAGCTGGCAGACATTATTAGCCCCACAAACTATTTAAAATATATGCATTGTGCTCCTACAGGTATCTGATTCCATCATATGTGTATAACAACCCCTTGTCAAGTTGTCTTGATAATTTGCTATTATGTTTGTGGGGCTGCTGAATTGCTATGATTTTGGTAGGGCAAACTGATGTTGTTGAGAAAAATTACCGCTATTTTTATGTGTACTCATATATACTCGTCGATCGTAAATGTACATCTGTCTGTCTGTGTCTGTAGACACGTTACGCATGGTGCGATAACTGAAATGTTATCTATCTGATCGGTACCAAATTTTGTATATGTGAGGTTCTCAGCTCGTGAAATTTTTTTTTTTATTATTTTTATTTAGATTGAACTCCTTGTTTATATATAATTCTAATTTTACATTTCCAGGTTTTTGATATAGCACCTCTCAACCCCTATCGTTTTTGGTACTGATCAGTTGATCATTTTGTAAAATATTTACCTCTTTTACCCATTCGATGTCATTTAACCTTTCCCGTTATTAATTGACTATATTATTTTGATATCTGACATGGCAAATTGCAACAACAAAAATAGAACTCCTTACACTGTGGAAGTGGTGACAGGCTCTATAGTTTTGATGTTATATTAACCCTTCCCTTTTAACCCATAAATTCAAATAATTTGTGTTGTTATGTTCATTTGTCTATACTACTTTAGTACAGCATATGCTGTAATTCAACACAAAAACTCTCGATTATGATTCCGATCATAGCAATTAACTATTGCCAAGAGATGGGTTAAACATCTGCCGATCGTGATCGGCCTCTCATTTTATTTCTGATGCGAAAATGTTTATTACTTTGATGTGTTTTTCCATGTATATGAGTATTAACAATAGGGTAAGCGTTGGCGATGGTATTGCTGTAAAAATAGTCACATTCATTAAAACTGCCATAAACAGAAAGAATATTATATTATAAGCCTATTTTGTTCTTAAACCAATAATAAATATTGCATAAATTGCATGTTATTATCATGTTAGTACTCTGTGTTATGAAAACAAACACCACGTTATTTAAACGAAGAGTACGTAAACAGTATGTCATAAGCAAAATACTCAATACCGGTGATCGAGACCCCAGTAAGTGAACTTTGGTTAGAAATGCCACCAAGTTGTTTACAACATACAGTACAATGTTCGCTAATCCTCGCCTCAAGATTTCTGTGATGAATGCCTGAATGGGTCACTCTCCTAAAAAAATTGCCAGGGTATTGAGTGTTTTACTTATCACTCACTACTTACGTGCTGTATATAAACAAACACTCGGCTCACACAAAGTGTGTTTTGTGGATAATATCGCATTCATGCTATCAATATACTGTAATTGTATATATTCTTGAGGCTATTTTCATAATTTTATAACTATT
Organism: Siphonodentalium dalli; assembly: GCA_032622095.1. Lineage (NCBI taxonomy): Eukaryota > Metazoa > Mollusca > Scaphopoda > Gadilida > Siphonodentaliidae > Siphonodentalium > Siphonodentalium dalli. The sequence goes on from CP136067.1 coordinate 94,110,511, forward strand.
ATTTCCAAATAATAACCTGTAATGAAGGCCATCAGTGCCTTTAAACATTTAATTGATCCGTGGAGGTTCCTTGTTGATGTAACGCTTATACAGATGATATTATGGCATAAATACTGCTGATAGCACGGGGTAGGAACTGTTCCGCGAGGCTGATACCTCTTCCGATCTTCGGTCCAGTTCTTATCCGTTTTGGTCAAGGTCACTGGGGATTTTCCCATGGTAAATAACGCAAGTTTTGCGCAACAGAGATATATATACAGTTCATTTGTTGCATATATATTGCCAGCTACCTCAACTATCAAGACATACTAGTTGGAAATTGTTAAGTAAATGTGGAATAGTATAATTTATCCATTTTAAGAAATGTTCCAGTTTTCTAGTGATGGGTCCCAGTTCACCATTGATAAGATCCGTTCACTACCCGAACATCTATGCAACAGATTTTTGGTAAAATAAGTGTGCACATTGTTTGAACTAAAACTTCACACTAGACTCATTTTTGTTTGAATTTAATCGCTAATGGTTATTGCGATACGGTAGTTTGGTACACGGTGTAAAGCACGTCTGTTTTGTACCAAGTACAAAAAACTTGCAAGTGAACTGGACACGGATCGATGGTGAACTGGACCGAAAATCACGAGGATCTTTTCTCATGGAGCAGTTCCTACCCTGTGGATACTGTACAGACAATATTATAAGGGCTCAACAAACAGTCATCGTCATATCAAGACAGAAAAGCGCTATACTCAAACAGAAGAGACCATAACCAGAAGCTACATCTCAAGCAATGCAACAAAGATATGGGAAATATTTCTTTAGTCAATGAATAGTGATGACCTGGAATAGCTTGCCAGTTATGGTTGTCAGTGCTGGAACATTAAACGTGGATTATCTCTTTGTAAACATGTTTTATATAGTTAGTGGGGTATAAAGTATTAGATCTGAATCGAAGACTCCTGTCCGGAAATGCTTCTATCGATTAATATTAATTTTATTTAGAATATTTTCTGGTCTAAAAAGATGTGGTTGTTTAGCTAACGAACAATAGTGGTTACTGCTAACAGACCAGAAAGTTTATTGTGTAATTTTGTCACAAATAAACGTTAATTATACTCATTATCGCTTATAACTATCGAATAAAACAATACAACCAATCAATCTGGGACATTTGACGTTCGGTACGTAGCCATAGGAACAGCCTAATGCTCAGTATCGCTATATGGTATCACCCGAATGGTCTGTTCTAAAAATAGACAGATAAACGGTCCCAATAAAATATTCGAAATAAAATCAATATTAATTGATAGAAGCCTTTCCGGACAGGGGTCTTCAGTTCATATTTTATACCCACGCAACTATTTCAAATTTTGTATTTAAAGAGATAATCCATCTTTAACATAATTCAAAAGTCTGATTGATTCTTATACCAACAGAAATATAACTTTTATTGCTGACTTTAAATTGTTGTGATATTATAGCATTACCAAATGCAATGACTTGTTCCTCATTAAATTGATATATAAAACTGATGGGTTTGGGACATAATTGGCAAGAGTGCCCTCATTGTGGTGTCCAACTTCCAATGTTTTTACTATGCCCAATTTTAAACCAAAAAATCACAGCTATGAAAAACTATCTGGACCCAACCCCTTGAGCTTGAACAAATATTTCAATGTATTCACCTTTCAGTAAGTTCCAACTAAATGCCCTTTAAAATGGTTGTAAATTTCCTGGCCAGCTCAGTCTAAAATTGTGATTGCCGTTGATTAGTGTAAATAATATTTTATTCTCAATTAATCACATGAAGTCAATCACAATGTACATACAGTATAATAAATAAAAGTAAAATTGGATCTAGCATTAAGCCAAATGCTTATTGTCGGTCATTTCTCATTTCCTTGTCCTGCAATTTACAACAAGATTTTTTTCTCAAATGGTGAGTTGTATGCTCCGCAATCACCTTTGATTCAGGCAAGGACATGGCTAGATGGTTTCCATTCACAAATCTTGCAAATGGCATTTGCACCCCCTCCCCTTGGTCGGAAGCTTTCCAACTGTTGGAAATTTCAAGCTATACAGGGAAGTGGAAATTTCCAACTCATGCCATTCCAGTCCAAAAAATTAACCAAAAGTTGGAATTTTTACTTTTGGTTTAAAAATAATTTCATACTAAATACATACTAGTACTAGTACTGGTTGAATATCAAACTATCAAAACAAATGGTAAACAATGTTAATTCTACTGTGGTATTTACCGTGGTGATTGGAACAGGTTAAATCATGTAATATTACCAGAGTGTTACTCTAGTGAAATTTGTCTGGTGAATCGTCGCCATTTTGTACTCACACATATAGACCCACCCATGTATGTTCACTATAGTGAAATCTACCAGGGTAATTTACCAAGATATTAAGGTGGTAATTTACCATGGTCGTACCGGGGTATTTTACTCTTCTTTTTTTTTGGAAGCCTAAAAATTTGAGACAACAGGTTGGTAGTCATATGGATGACACATGTGATTACATAAGGTGTTAAACTCTTCTGGATTTAGCTGACTTATTTAAAAGAATAATCTTGTCCCATTCTGTTAACCTTTGATTACTGTATTGCCATTACATACAAGAAAACCATAGTCAGAAATGGTAACGCCACCCAGATCATATTATTAGCAATTTATATAAATTATAACATAAAATATATTGGTTACATTAATGCACCGCCTCAGAATTCCGTTAAAACAACTAATCCTTTAAATTATTACAAAAAACTACGGCTTATTACTGCAGGTTTTTCATTCACCAAACCAGAAAGCTTCTAAATGTGGATCAAAAATTGTGTTCCCGCCATAAAATCTTCAAGTGTGCATAGCCCAGCCATTGTTCATACCTAAACATTGAACGCAGTTAATGTGGTCATAATAGTTACACACTGCAACTATATGACATCCAGCGAATACACACCCCACGAAAACCCGAAATGTGTTGTCCTGCGAGATATCCCATCGCTATAGCTCAATTTGACACGGCCAGATTAGCCTTCCTACAATATCCTAAAACAATAAAGCTTCTGAAATCATCGGCATAGTCAGTAGAACTTTCACAAACTTGGACATTCCAACTACAGCTTTTACCGGCCTCGGGGGTCGCAGTACAACTTTAACGCATCCCAAAATAATCGGAAAAAACAATTATCTATTTATAAAATCCCATGGAACCACAGATTTCTAAAATTTGTACACCGGTGGCATTAATAAAACATTAATCAACATGTTAGCCTATGTGCCACCAATATTGCGATTGATTGGACTGATTCTTGCAGAGTTGTTTCCATTTTGGACTTAACTATACAAAAAAATAATAAACACAACTCAACCCACATACATTCTTGTCCCTGTATTTTTGAAATACGTTTTGTAGGTTTAAATCAAGTCTGAACTGCGACAAAGACAACATACCAGACATTAGTCTAGCAATAAGACAAAGATGCATACTAACATTTCCCTTGTATTACTTGTATTCTATTTATGGTATTGCCTCACATCATTCAAAATCTCAGGATGTGTTGTTAGCTGCCACATAATATTAAAGTCCCACTTAATTTGCGAGTAACCGATTATTTTTGTCCCCCGAATTTTTTTTTTTCGGGTGACTATTAAAATAGCCGGTGTCCGTCCATCCTTGTGTGTGTGCGTCCGGAAATGGTTTCCGGATGATAACTTTAGTTTCGGTTATTAGATCAAAAGCAAATTTCATAGGTGAGTTTATCAGACCAAAATGCAGGTCAAGTTCGAATATGGGTTTGCTCCGCCCATTTTTGCGATAGTTCTGGTTTCCGGATGATAACTTCCGTTTGTGTGATCATATCTGAACCAAATTTGGAATGTGAGTTTATCAGCTCGCAATACAGGTCAAGTTCGAATATGGGTACAATCCGCCCATTTTTGCTAGAGTTATGGCCCTTTTTTCGACTTAGAATCCTGTCAATTTTCTAGTTTCCGGATGATAACTTCAGTTTGTGTGATCATATCTGAATCAAATTTAGTATGATAGTTTATCAGCCAAAATACAGCTCAGGTTCGAATATGTGTTTGCTCTGCCAATTTTTTTGAAGGTTATGGCCCTTTTACGACTTAGAATCCTGTCAATTTCTGGTTTCCGGATGATAACTTTAGTTTGTGTGATCATATCTGATTAAAATTCGGTATATATGAGTTTATCAGCTCGAAATACAGATCAAGTTCGAATATGGGTACGATCCACCCATTGTTGTCTGGTTGCTTCGGTCTTCGGATTTAGGGTTCTTGTTATTATTTTTTTCAGAAAACCTGATGCCCCCAATGAAGCCACTTTTTCGGGGGACACTGTGGCCGGACGGCCTTTTATAATAGTGATTTGATATACAGTTTTAATAACAATCAATGACATAAAATATGATTGAAATACTATAATTCATCACCATTTGAAACATCTGTGTCTCCGAAGAGAAATAGAAAACAGCTGAAATCGTAGGAAGATTTTGGCTCCCACAATTCAAACTAAAGGTGAATTTTCAGTGGAAAATAATTAACTTTTTTCTGCAATCTAGATGATAAAAACACGTTGGTAACGCAACAAAAACAACATGTTCAATGATTATTAAATTGACAATACAATGTTTTTGAGCTTATATATGTGATCTGGGGATTCGATAATTAAGTGGACCTTTAATACTAGGGAATGTATAACTCAATTATTCATAAAATCCATCTCTGAAGGGAAAAGCACCATGGTTGTAGCGCCGGGTTTTGAAGTAACTAACGACGTTTGAAGTAGGCTAAAGCGTTTTAAAGAGCGTTTATTTTCTAAATCGAAGACATCTGCATGTATATTGACTAAATAACGGAGATATTCATAAATGAAATAAAAAACAATTAAAGAGCATTTTGTTCCAGAAGTGATTTTAAAGAGGTTGTGCGGTAACTTGTACCAGAGTATATTCCGTTTCACCAATGTTTTATCAGAGTATAATCTGTTACACACCATGACTCCATCAAGATTGTTACTGGAGTATGTTCTGATGTTTAACCCATATACATGTTTTTACAACATATGTAAATGGCATAACATTTCCAACTGTTGAAACTGGTTTGCCAACACCCACGCTGTTGCCACGTCCCTGCCAACATGGCGTAACACTTGGAGAAGTAGTGAGCGAAGTACATAAAACAATATAAACTCATAATCATATACCAAGAAATAAAACAATAAGAACCGCCAGCAAATAAATCCAGTCTGATTAAATCAAATAGAGTTACTCCCCATGGTCTGATTTCGCACCTGAGTGCGCAGGTATGTCACCATTTTACCTGTCATCGATCAATCAACCTTCACCTTCAGCGTGAGTCAACAACTGAAGAATTTCACGAAAATGTGGCCCAAATGGCTGCTTTTGGCAGCATTTTTGAGTCTTTTATTTGATGATGGTAAGTATGTACGACGATAAAAATGATTTATGTTGGTTTGACGTCGAATAATTTGCGGACAATGCTGTTAACAGTCAACGATTCAAATTCGTCGCATAATTTCGCTGCTTTGTCGCGATAAAATGGCGGCCAGCGTCTCATGATTTAGCTGATGCTTTGGGTATATTTGCTTAGATCACTGTTCTATATTGGTCATGGTCTTGTACTGCTTTATATATATTTCACTGTAATATCAGTCACTGGATATCAGGAAAGTCAAAACTAAAAATACTAAGCCTGGGAATAGTTACAATGTACGGTACAGTTACTAATTAATACATAGATCATGCCATGAATCTCTAATCTGGTTGAGGGCTTTGTGGACCCAAAATTTCCCAAAATTTGTAAGAGTCAAAATAAAGGATTCTGTTCATGTATATTAGTAATAATAGAAACCATGCCCATAGTCTGACCAGACGTGGTAATATGGCTATGGCCATCCACGTCTGACCGCGGTGGCGCTTCAGCTTAGACGAGTAGCTAATTTTTTTAAATACACTTATTTTTAAGAATCAACTAACATAGTCATTAATGTTAACAATATTGCAATATATCAGGGTTTCCGCTATACCGGCACAGGGTCCCCTTGACGGCCCCGTTCCCCTCGCCAAGTTTTCCCCTCCTGCCATACCCCAGGACATACTGCATGTCTATAAAGGTATAAAGATGTTTAAAACTTCTGAATTTTGTTGGAATAGTACTAAGGAATTTAAAAAGGTGAATTTATTTTATATCTTGTGAGTGTACACTCTAAACGCGTTGTTAAATTGAAACAGGAAGTGATCATAACTGACATCGCTAGGAGCTATGCCTTTGAGGTCGGTTAGTTACGTTGCGGTTGTATGTAATCAGCCTTAATATATTCCGATTACGTTATGCATCCGAAACATCTGCTGTGTCTTCCACAGTGAGTCTTTTAGCATTAACGAGCACGTTTAACTCGGGATTAAAATTACTGGTTTTCTGTACATGTACTTCGTAAATTAATACATATCTAATAAATTTACTAGTTTTAAAGTTACAGGTACATGAATAAGGTTTGATAGCTTGGCACTTGGGCAGAAATGGAACAAAACAATCTGCCGTTTCTACTCTCACACGATTCTATTGGCCGATATAACGAAAGTAGTTCAACCAGTGCTAAAAGTAAAACAGGCTACTTTTACCTGGATTTTTCCCCTTGACGGCTACCGGCCCCATTCCCCTACCCCTAGCGGAAACCCTGAATATATATTAGCTCTGACACCTACCAGAATGTGTGTATAATTCCGTAATAATTTAATCAAAAAATCCAGTCGGAAAACATGTGCCATGTTAGATTGGTTATAACACATTCTGACCCTAGCTATATATCTGTCCAATACATTTAATTAGTGCATGTTCGCATTACTAGAAATACTATTATCGTGCATCGTTCCCAGTATATCCCATCAGAGACAGACAATGATGCATACAATAGGCAAACAATGTAAGTTTTAACATATATGGACTCATTGCAATGCACTGAACTCAGTAACCTTATAGTTTGTACTATACAGAGTAAAAACTTTGAGAAAACAGAGAATTCATTAACATATAGCCTATTATAGGTGGACCGGACCGTTTTGGACCGGTCCAGGCATGTGTACCGGAATGGCCTGGACCGGACCAAGGTGGTCCGGTCTGGTCCGCATCACTACAACTATGGTATAATTTTCCCAAAATGTGTTATTTATCAACATGTTGTTCAACGAAATATGGCCGTATTATCACCAAATTGGTGTTACCACTTGATTTTAGAGTTATCCATCTTCATCCGCAATTTTGTCCAAGACCGTCAACTTGAAATCTTTACTGCTGCACCAGCGCAGCTCATCATGGAAAGGGTACAATGGTTTGATCAAAATGAGAAGCAAGTAGATCCATATAGAGGCAAAGTTAGATAAGAGAGGAGTGGTTTACTTTATGCACAAACAGATGACAAGTACAGTAATGCCCTTTCCGATGAATGGCAACAAGCCATATTTCTGACTAAATCCTGAAAAGTTACCCATAATTCTGCTGTGGTTAAGGAGTCGATTATTTAGGGCATTACTGTAGTACAATGTACTAGTTATACTCATGAAAAGAATCAGATGTTGAATGGTGCCCTAACAATATGGTATGAACACTGCACCCCCATTCTGAATTCAACTATTATAGTTATGTTCAACTAGATGATACCTGTAGTTGAATATGGATATTGTCGTTTTGTGAATTTGATATAAGATCATATTTCACAAGAATTATTCAAAATTGGTGTCGCACTAATTCGGTATAGGGTATATTTTTTTTATAAAATAACTTGTGAATGATTAATCATGAAGGCACATGATAATGAAGTCAGTATGCATTCAGTATGCATTCAGTATGCATTCATATGCATTCAGTTGATCTAAATGTTATTATTGTTATTAGGATCAGTTGTGTCGTCAAGTTAATTTCATTTAGAAAAACATACTTGGGCCATTATTTATAAAATAAGCTGGCGCAAAAGGTTTCAAAAACATTTTGTCTGGAGAATATGCATTTGCTGCATTTGGGAAAAAGTAACTAAAACCAATGTAAATTTGATACTACAGAGTACAGATACATTCCAGAAGATGAGACCTAAAGTAGAATGAGGTCCACAGAGGGTTAATTTGGTGATGCTAGCCCCGCTGTGCATCATAGCATCACTAAATTCACCCTCTGGGAACCTCGTTCTGCAAATGTCAGACACACTATATCCAATCTTGAATACATCTTTATTTGTTGTTTTATTCACAGTGGCTGGCATTCTTTGTCATCGATGCTTCAGTGCAATGGGAGGATGTGGTGATGAAGTCAACTGGAGAATGTTTCCGTGGAAAGATTGCGGAGACTCCCAATTCTGTGTCAAGGTCATAGAGAAAGTTGGCAGTAAGTAAATTAACCCATTGATTGTGGAATGGATTCTTAAGAGTATACATTCTTCATTTGTAGGATATTCAAATGGGAGCCAGGCGAGTCGAGGCGACCCCTTTGGATCCATTTGCACGAACGTTCAGATGATAAGAACTTATTAGCAGAACATCCTGGGGACATTAGTAGAAATTTATCAATGGGAATACAGTAACGATGCAATAGCACCAAGCCTGAGTTTAGTGTGCCTATCATTTGCAGATCCCCAGAGGATGAATTTAGTGACTATGTCCTACACAGTGGGCTAGCATTACCAAATTCATCCTCTTGGGACCTTACTCTGCATGGCCTCATCTGCTATATGAGACATAGACTCAGATTGAAGTTCCCAAATGGTGAATATTGTAATGTACACCCATTAAGAACCTAGATTATGCAATGCGTCGTCTGCCGATTTGTGTATATAGAGAAACTAAACTAAACAAGAGGTGTGCACTCGCATGCTAGCATACCCCCACCATGGCAAATTCAACCCGCATTATCCGTAAACCCAACAAAAAAGATTTTTAACTTTAAAGATTAAATTTGGATTAATAATATCGATATGGTGTCGCAAGAAGCTTGTACAGAAAAAAATATTAAAATTGGTTCATATTTGTTCGAATGATTGCAGAAACCCAAAAAAGGGTAGAAAATTAAACGCAACCTTAACATCTAAGATGGCTTTTGTTGAGTGTTTCCTAACTTGATAGCATCCACCAAAAAAAAAAACCCAAATCCACAAAAAAAAAATCCCAAAATTTTCTAAGTCAAAATAAGTCGAAAATGAAGTGTAATGTCAGGAAAAACAGTCCGAGCCAACCCTGAGCCACATCATGTAGAGAGGATGTTGTGAGAAGCATGTAAACCAACAATTATTGAAATTGGTTCATATTTGTTATTAAGTCGGACAGAATTTTCTAAGTCAAAATAAGTTGAAAAGTAAGGCGTAACTTAAAAAAAAAAAAGTCAGACCGCACCGCAATTAGCATCATGCGGATAGGCAGTCCTAAGGAGATTGCATACAAAAAATTATTGAAATCGGTTGATAGTTGTTCGATTTATGAGGTCGGACGGACACACAGAGGGAGAAAGTGTGATGGACAGACACAGTCAATCAAGTATACCCACCATTTTCTTCGAAAGTGGGGGGTATAAAAAGAAATAGAATCTTAAGTTTCTACAGGATTTTTTAATAAAAAAACTTTTCAGAGAAGATGAGGCCTAAGCAGAATGAGGTCCCCAGAGTCTCCTCAAACTTTCCCAGGGAAGCCCAAGCAATGAAGACCTCTTATGTCCTTGGCCATCTCAGCTGTATTAACAGTCCATTATTAATGAAACATGATGTAATACCAAATGAATCATTTGATGATTGAATAATGTCCTATTCAGGTGAGCCTAAGGTGTCTGTCATTTGCAGAATGAGGTCCTCAGAGGGTGAATTTAGTGAAGCTGTCCCGCATAGCAGTCCAGCATAACTAAATTCACCCTCTGGGGACTTCATTCTGCTCAGGAAAGTTTCTTTATTATCAAATTTCTATAGAAACATCTTCACATAGATTCTATTTCTTTTTTAGTTTAGTTTCTCCATATCCCCAAATTGGCAGATGACACATTGCATAATCGAGGCTCCCAATGGGTGTACATCACAATATTCACCATTTGGGAACTTCAATCTGAGTCTATGTCTATGGGATATCATCAATAAATTCACCCTCTGGGGACCTCATTCTGCAAATGACAGGCTCACTAAACTTAAGCTTGATGGTGCACCTTCATTCCGCCTCAGTCACACGTGCTTTGATTTGCAGATAATAATGAGACAAGCATTTTATTGACTGAGGCTTGTAATGTTTATAACTGTTTTTTTTTCTTTTCGCTGTATAAATTCATGATGTACTTCTGTTTCAACATAGCATTGAAAGTAAGTACATGTACCAATGATGGTTACTTTCAGTTTTTGGTTGGTTAGGATGACAAAAATTAATTTCTAAATTTCCAACTCTGATCAAAAGATGATCCATCATTTAGAAACCAAATCTTCATCATCCAGTAATGTAATCTGCACACTAGTGATGTGCGGTTTTGAAATTTCATTTCGGTTTTGGTTTCAGTATGGTTTTTGTAGAACAACCAGGTTTTGGTTTCGGTTATGGTTTTACTCAATACATGTACACCAATCGGCAATGACAACATGCATATAGCTGTTCGAGCAGATGGTGCAACACATGTATGTGACATATTATTTCCAGCCATTTTCCAATGATTTCTATACTAAGTCTATGTGGCATTACGATTATCGCTCATATGACACCTAAATGTTCCAAATTGAAATTGCTAATGGTGGCAAATAACAGGTGACAAAAGCACATGATAACCATATGTCTTGTAAAATCTACATAATGTACATGATCATTTAATATTTGGTAAATATCTATTTTCATTTCCTCCAGGTGAATTCAAATACATCAGAGAATGTGAGAGTGAACTGATGAAATCCACACGTCACAGGTTACAGATGCCGATTCTACGTCGTCATGGTTACTGTCTGCCCGCTAGGATGAATAACCCCAAAAATCCCTTACAAGTTACGAACAGTAAAATGACGTACTGCTTCTGCAACGAATACAACGGCTGTAACGGCGCAGATGGATTGAGGATTAGTGCTTTTTTGGGCATGGTTGTTGCCACGGTAACCAGCTTGATGTGGAGGATGCTATGAACACTGTATTTTATATCATAATTCTAATGTCTTTTGATTATTAACACATTACATTATCATGATTGCCACTGTAAAATCAAGGGTGTTTAACTCAGTGTCCTGGGATCTGCTTGATCCTATGTAGGTTGTAATTGATCCTTGTGCGCAAGCAAAGTGACCTCATTCTGCATGGCGTCATCGGCTATGGGAGACTCAGATTGAAGATCCCAAATGGTGAATATTGTGATGTACACCCATTGGGAACCTCGATTATGCAATGTGTCGTCTGCCAATTTGGGGATATAGAGAACTAAACTGAAAAACAAATATAATCTATGTGAAGAAGTTTCTATAGAAATTTGATAATAAAAAACTTTCCAGAGAAGATGAGGACTAAGCAGAATGAGGTCCCCAGAGGGTAAATTAATGATGCTAGCCCGCTACGTGGGATAGCATCACTAAATTCACCCACTGGGGACCTCAATCTGCAAATGACAGGCACACTAAACTCATATAAGGCTAATATAAATAAATCACTGTATTCTCATCCCAACTTTTTGGAAAATTCAGACCAATTTTTATTTTTTTATTTTATTGCAAACATAAATGGTCATGGTCAGTTCTAAAATCAATTTTCATTTACCATGTTGTTTACATGATTCATAGAGCACACACACGTGTATTTTGTACATGGCTTAAATTCATTGCTTTGTTGCATATATCCTGTTGAGTATAATAGGAGATGGTCCCATAAATGGCCTGATTTAGTGTACACTACCCCTTTAAAGGTACTCAATCCGATTCGATGGTCCCCATATCATCAGATAACAACAACAACATTTTATGAAATACCACCTCAGTTATCAGAATCGATTAATTGCCCAAAAATAATGCTAGTCAACTATAGTATAAAATTGCCCAAAACCTGTTATTTATCAACATTTTGTTAAACGAAAATTTGTCGGTATTTGACACAAAAAAGCCACTTGATTTTAGAGTTATCCATCTTCATCAGCAATTTGGTCCGAGAGAGTCTTTTCGTCGACTTTTACTGGGTCACTAACTATTCCAAGTGGTGAAAAATAATATATTTTAAAAATCGATATCTGATCACTCTGAGCTGTGATGGGTGAGTTCCTCGACTCGAATCAAATATTTTTAACCCAGAAGCCAAATAGATATTAATTGAGGGGTGCTTAATCGGATGAGAGTACCTTTAAGTGATGAGAAACAAAATTACAAAAAATTATCCAAATAAAAAACATTTGAGGAGGGGACTCACAATAGGGTCGGAGAGGGGATGAGAATCGAGAATTTTTTTTATATTGGCCTAAAATTTTGTAGACACCTGTTCTAGCTATTAGATGTCTGAGACACTGCATCAAGTCACTATCTGTCCGTCATGTTACCCTTCCATGACTGGAGTATCCTGGAATTTTGCGAAAACCCTGTAGCAATGCATTCTCTTATATGCAAGTCTTCATAGGGAGCCTCGCATATACAAGAGAATACACTTGCCTAACAATATTTACCTTGACCTTGTAAGCCAGTCCATTCTCTTATATATCCGAAGCTCTCTTTGGGAGACTCGCATATATAAAAGAATGCACTGGCATAGGATCTTTAATGCTGCACCAGGGCAGCTCCCGTCATGAAAGGTTTGAATCATAATGATTATCTTGTATATTATTCATGATCATTCCATGTGCTTATATGTATATACTTTGTACATTCCACACTAAATTTTATTTTACCCACATATCTACACTGCTCACCGCTTTTGCGGGGGTATTACCCATTCCAGGTTGTGACATGTACATAGTTACAGGGGGTCCATCAGGGTAGCACATGTGGGTGATTGGGCATAGGGGCATGGAGAGGGGGTGCTGCCAAGAAGAGCGTAATTTATCAGCAGAAATAGATTTGTAAATAAAATATTTCAATCTTCGTTGTTAAATAACAACTTCATCATTGCATATGCATGAAAAAATAGTGTTTAAGACCCTACTTGATCATCACTATTTTTGTCTTGACGTGTATCTGTATTTTTGCAGTGACATAAAGTACAGTAATGCCCTAATTAATCGACTCCATAACCACATCAGAATTATGGGTAACTTTTCAGGATTTAGTCGGAAATATGGCTTGTTGCCATTCATCAGCTCTCCCCGAGAGCTTTACGATGAATGGCAACAAGCCATATTTCCGACTAAATCCTGAAAAGTTACCCATAATTCTGCTGTGGTTATGGAGTCGATTAATTAGGGCATTACTGTAGTCTACATTTCATATGAAGCCTAGCAGCCCAAAGTACATCATTTCTTTTGATTAGTCATGGATGCATTTTTGGAATTTATAAAAATTAACACTGCTTTTTCCTAACAATGAGATGTTGAACAGGCAATATAGATATATTACTTTACAATCACGTCTCATCATATACATGTACCCTGATAATATCCTTGATGGACTCCTTATATATTATTTTTATATATAAATGGTTGTGAAGTCTGTGTATGGTTGTGATATGTGTGCGAGAGATAATGTCTGACTTGTATTGGCAGCCATAAGGCCTGACCAATCTGATTTATTTCCAAATGAACAAACTGACCAATTAATTACAAGATACATGTACGTTATGCTGCTCTAGAGTGGCAGTGCCACAGTAGGGCCACTGTCACAAACAGTGGGAATGAGTGCTGCAGTGCACAGGGTTTTAGTGTATTATGAAAATGGATTGTACAGTAATGCCCTAAGTAATCGACTCCTTAAACACAGCAGAATTATGGGTAACTTTTCAGGATTTAGTCTGAAATATGGCTTGTTGCCATTCATCGGAAAGCTCTCGGGGAGAGCTTTCCGATGAATGGCAGCAAGCCATATTTCCGACTAAATCCTGAAAAGTTACCCATAATTCTGCTGTGGTTAAGGAGTCGATTACTTGGAGCATTGATTGTACTCTGTTTTAACCTCTTGACTGCTGAATGTCATTTAAAACCCTTATCTGATCGCCATGTTAAGCTATTAAAGATGGTCTATCTCTTCCGGGCCGCAACAACAACATAATATTTTATAAATCCAGATTTCAAGACAACAAATAGATATTTTTGTGAATAAATTACAGATAAAACTGAAAATGGGTATATTATTTGTCTTTCAAGGCATATTAAACTGTTTAATTTTGAATGTAATTCGCTGTAAATCTCTTAGATGATCTTCAAGTTTTCTTAATTGGGGGCTAAAAAGATAGAGTGCTCTCTCTTCGTATGACCCAAATGTTGATAAGTAACACGTTTCGGGCAATTTATGATAACTGACATGGCATTTAAACAAAAAATTGTTGTTGGAATCTGATGATATGGGGACCATCGAATCGGATTGTGTACTTTAACCCTTTGAGTGCCAGGTCCGATTTTTGTATCAACCCATATACCCTGTGCCAATGCATTCTCTTATATATGCGAGTCGACCATAGTTCGCCTCGCATATATAAGAGAATGCATTGGCCTCACAATTTTTCATCATTTGTTATTATTTTTTACAATTTTTTACAATTTTAATAATTTTTAAAAAATCTAAAAATCTAAAAAAAAAAAAAAAAAGTTTTATTTTTTAGGGCCGATTTTGCAGACTGTAAATTAGGGCCGATGAGATCGGCCCCTGGCACTGAAAGGGTTAACTACCAAGAGAACAGATTAATTACAATAAACCCATAATAGGCAGAGCAGGTCCAAGTGAGCAGCACATTACTGTTGAGCTTCGTCCATTGTAGACCAAGTCTTCTCGGTCCACAACAGCTTGGGATATCGGTTGGGATGAGTCCCGCCCGTTGCTCTTCTATAACGGATGTTTCGCCCAGAATCGTGGGCGGGAGTTATATTGCTTGCATGTCTTCGGTCTATAGGTCAAATGGATGCTTTGCGTTTGTGAACATAGCGAACAGCCTTTCCCAAGCATGATGATATCAAACATGCAAATATCAGAGGTCAGTTAAATGTCAAAGCTACGAGATATATAAGTTAACAAACAATAGTTTTCCAGA
Source organism: Siphonodentalium dalli (assembly GCA_032622095.1). Lineage (NCBI taxonomy): Eukaryota > Metazoa > Mollusca > Scaphopoda > Gadilida > Siphonodentaliidae > Siphonodentalium > Siphonodentalium dalli. The sequence goes on from CP136067.1 coordinate 94,125,695, forward strand.
GAATTTCGAATTGTCGCGCTATCAGAAAATTCATGTAAACACAATACATTACACGATCGTATCATCACTATACCTTTTTCTATCATGGTAGACCGTAGATGATATATTATTTTGAAGAAAGATTAATTGCTGATATTGTTCACATTCACATTCATGGGGTTACGTTAATGCCCGGGCTACACGTTTACATTAGTACGTCTTTTGAATGAATGCCCGTTATAGAAGACCAACGGGTGAGACTCTGTCCATGCAAAACATCATGATCCCAACCGATATCCCAAGCTGTTGTGGACCGAGAAGACTTGGTCTTCGTCCATTGTACATCTATTTTGTCCATGTGTATATAGTCTTGATGAAAAATAAATTTTATATCATTTATAACTTGATGTATTATCTGGATGCTTGGACGACCATTTGATGCTGTCTCTGTGGTGCAGATGTACCTCTGTGAGAAAATTCACTTTCGTTTAAAAGGGATCCTTCCGTAACTTCGTCCGAGTCTGCAGTCTGTCATTTTCTGTTCAATTTAAAATAAAAAACTTGTCACAGATATTAACCGACATGGAAAGCTGCGCACCTGCCATTTTTCGACATAGAATCGTACATACTGGGATGCATCTTTTAACCGAGTCTGTATTCCGTAATTTTCCAGTAATTGTTTTTTTTTTTTTTTTAACTTGGCACAGATGTCAACCAGCATGGGAACCTGCGCACCTGAGATTTTGAGTTCAGTCGGAGTCATTTTGGGGGAGTTTTTGCCATTTTTCGACATAGAATCGTACATTATGTGATGCATCTTTGACCGAACCTATATATATTCTGTCATTTTCCAGTATTTTTTTTTAAAACTTGGCACAGATATTAACCATCATTGGAACTGCGATTCTGAGTTTGGTTGGACCGATTTTGGCTGAGTTCTTGCCATTTTTGCCGATTGTTCTTGATTTTCAGCTCTTTATTCATTCAGATTTATGTATGATGTATTGCTCTTTATCAACCATAATTCTCGCAAACCTGCCACCTTCGCGTTGGGGACATTTTGGTCAGCAGCCTTTTATTTCTACATAATGGTGAGGAGTCATATATGAGGCTACCCCCCCCCCCCCTTTTTAGCTCAACTTTACTTTGTAAAGCTATTGCTATGGCTTGCTATCCGTCGTCCGTGTGTGTATGCGTCTGTCAACAATTTCCTTTAGCACGGGCTACAGGTCGTACCTTTGGTCAGATCATTATGAAATATGTCATAGCTGTTGACATTGACATGTAAATGGGAACAAGTCATTTTGAGGTCATTCGGCCAAAAAGCATCTTGGATTTTAAAATCCAATCCATTAGCATGGGCTACAGGTCCACTGTTGGAGGAAAAGACGAAAATATACGTACCGGAGCCAGTCTGAGTTGAGCGACTTTTGTTTATGGCTGTTTACCACAAACCAGCGTTCACTTCCGTCCACACAGTGGGGTCGTACTGTTCATCTGATCATCATGAAATTTGTCATGGATGTTAATATTGACATAGATGGGAACGAGTCATTTTGGGGTCATTCGGCCATAAAACATGGCCGCCAGCAGCCATCATGGATTTCAAAATTCAATCCATTAGCACGGGCAACAGGCCGGGGCATTCATCATTTTGGTGTCATTATGGCCACCGGAAGACATCTTGGAATTTACTCTTTGCATGACTAAATCCTTTGGCACGGGCTACAGGTCGTACCTTCTGTTGGATCATTGTGAAATTTGTCATGGCTGTTGACATTGACATGTAGATAGGAAACGAGTCATTTTTGGGGCAATCGACCATAAAACATGGCTGCTGGCAGCCATCTTGGATTTTACTCTGCATGACTGAATCCCTTGGCACACCATACAGTCAACTACCCAAATCCGATCATCACCAAACTTAATTTTTATCTTGATATTGATGTACTAGATGGGAGCTTTTTGAATTTCATTGGAAAATATAGCCGCCAGTGGCCATCTTGGATTTACTTTATTAGTCGAGTTTTTTTCCAAAACTCGACTTATAGTATGATGGGGGACGGCGGGCAGGCGGCGGACGGGCGGGCGACATGTTTTGCTTATAACTGAACCGTTTATTGACGGATTAAAATAAAATTTGGTGTGTGAGTACATATCCATGCACGTAAGCTGCAGACAATCTGGTTCGTCCGCACATTTATTACAGAGTTATGGCCCTTTGAATTTTCAGCTCGTTAGCGCGATAACTTCAACAAACGTTATCCGATTTGATTGAAATTTGGTATACAGGTGTCTCCCAAGAATATCTCGGATGAGTTCGAAAACCGGCCTGGTCCGATAAAATTTTATAGAGTTATGGCCCTTAATTAGTCATTTTTCACGAATTTTCAGCTCGTTAGCGCGATAACTTCAACAAACGTTATCCGATTTGATTGAAATTTGGTATATAGGTGTCTCCCAAGAATATCTCGGATGAGTTCGAAAACCGTCTGGTCCGATAAAATTTGATAGAGTTATGGCCCTTAATTAGTCATTTTTCAAAAAATTTCAGCTCGTTAGCGCGATAACTTCAACAAACGTTATCCGATTTGATTGAAATTTGGTATATAGGTGTCTCCCAAGAATATCTCGGATGAGTTCGAAAACCGGCCTGGTCCGATAAAATTTGATAGAGTTATGGCCCTTAATTAGTCATTTTTCACAAATTTTCAGCTCGTTAGCACGATAATTTAACTAACATCATCCTATTTGATTGAAATTTTGATATTTAGGTGTCTCCCAAGAATACCTCGGACAAGTTAGAAAACCGGCCCGGTCCGATAAAATTTGATAGAGTTATGGTCCTTAAAGGCACGTGCGGCCTTAGTTGTCGAAAATATTCATATTTGTTCCAAACACCGTAAACAGAAAAACATTAAAACGCATACAGTTCCGTTCATATATACCATGACCATCGCGTAAACAGCATGTTATCATAAAGACCTACTATATTTTTACCTAAGCAAGAGCCTGATTGTGTTACAGAAGACAGCACAATGCTACGGGCTAATCACACACAAATGGCATAAACGCTCTTTATTAGTTCCATATCAGGTATTCACCAACAAAGAACGCTCTTTATGTTTACCATCATAATATAAACAAACACCAGAAAAGTAACTTTTTATGCTTTTGTTTACATAACAATGGTCAAACATATGACCATAACATACTGTTTATGCGATATTTCTTATTTGTATACGGACAAAGTCTATCTACATTTTGATGTTCTTTCTGTTTGTGGCGGGTTTTGACGGTGGAGATATTTTCACAGGATACCCACCGCCAAGGCCAACCGTGTCTTTAAGTAGTCATTTTGTACGAATTTTGAGCTCGTTAGCACGATAACTTCAACAAACGTCATCCGATTCAACTAAAATTTGGTATATAAGTGTCTTCCAATAATATACTGGACGAGTTCGAAAACCAGCCTGGCCCAATAAAATTTGATAGAGTTATGGCCCTTAATTAGTCATTTTTCGTGAATTTTTAGCTCGTTAGCGCGATAACTTCAACAAACGTCCTCCGATTTGTTTAAAATTTGGAATAGACATACTTGCCAAGAATATTTCGGACGAGTTCGAAAACCAGCCTGGCCTGATAACATTTTATGGAGTTATGGCCCTTAATTAATCATTTTTCGATTTTACCTATTAATTAGTCTACCGATACTGATGCACACCAATTGGCGGTAGCCACCGTCGGTAAGCCACCGAAAACGAGACACAGCATCTCTGATGCCACTTCTTGTATATATATCTCATGTTGATAATCTAGTATTACTTAGACATTTCCTAATCGCTCCATGTACTGTAACACATGAAATTATTCCCTTTCCAAGTTGAGTTACAGTGTCATTGACACTTTCATTTGTCGTATTCGGGTAATTTGGAGCCATACGCCTGGTTCCGTTGGCATGTATCGTGTGCAGGATACCAAGTGCATAAATGGATCCCGTTTGCAGCGAAATTCAACAGTTCAGTCATAATGCCCAATCTTGCATATATACTGTGAAGATCAGCGAAGTAACGAAATTCGTTCCCAAACACGTTTACATTGTGCACCACAATCTCTGCCACTATATTTATAGCTATTGGTGTTGGATATATAGAGGATCTCCAACGAGTTATGTTGGGATATAAGATTTTATTAAACAAGTTTGATAAATTTTATTCACAGCGAGTCGTAGACTCATTGTGAATCAAATTTATGAAACAAGTTTCATAAAATCTTATATCCCAACAAAACGAGTTGGAGATCTTGTATATCACATGAAAAAAGCTGTAGCTTTACGCCATTTTAACAAATCAAGATCCTTAACAGAAGTTTTAAATGCACACATTTACATTGTTGGCTGAGACGCTTAAAGGTACTCAACCCGATAAAACTCCTCTCAATTACTATTTCAATGGCTTCGGGGGTCAAAAATATTTGATTCGAGTCGAGGAAGTCACCCATCAAAACTCAGATTTGTTAGATATCGATTTTAGAAATCTATTATTTTTCATTATCGGGAATACTATCTGGCCCAGAACTCAGTCAAAATTGCGTTAAAATTACCACTTGATTTTAGAGTTATTCATCCTTGTCTGTTTGAATAGATTTGGAGTACACATCCAGAGCAGATTACGGCAGTTATTGGTACTCATCTCGAGAACATAACAAATTTGAAAAATCAATATCTAATAACTCATGGGTTCCTCGACTCGAATCAAATATTTTTTACCCTCCAAAGCCAAAGAAATAGTAATATAGGATTGTTGTTGTTGGAATCTGTTGAGATGGGGACCCTCTTTACGGGTTGAGTACCTTTAAACCGTATACGACAGTATTGCGAGCTCGAGCTGCCGGCGGAAAATATATTCCCTCAATTTGCCTAATTTTTTGTGTCTATTTTCGTTAGTGCTAACGAAGTTGGACAATAATTTTAACTTTAATGAAAACAAAACAATCATTTTGCATTGACTGGTGTTGTTGTCATATGCAGCTTTACGAAATAGCATTAATCCGCATGATTCAATGTAAAGTAAATTTGTTGGCGGGAAGCACGCGCCTATTTGTCAATAGTGAGATAAGGAAATATGTAATGGCTTTTTAGCTCAACTTTACAACGTAAAGTTTGAGCCATTGTCATGGTTTGGCGTCCGTCCATCTGTGCGTCAACAATTTCCTTCGGCGCGCCCTACAGACCGCATCCCTTATCCGATATTTACAAAACTTCATATGTAGCTTCGGGGTGACCGTTTGATGTGACCTATGGAATTTTTCCGAATATCGATTATAAACATGGCCGCCAGCAGCCATCTTGTATTTCAAATTTGAATCCATCGGCATACCGTATTTATGGCGGGATCATTTTGAGCTCAACGTAAAATTAAGTTCTCATCCCTTATCCGATCTTTACCAAACTTCTAATGTAGCTTCTGGGTGACCTATTGATGGGAGCTATCGATTTTCCTGAATTTCGATGAAAAACATGGCCACCACCAGCCATCTTGAATCCATCGGCACACCCTGCAGCCCTCAAGTAAATGCCCGAGATAAATTCCTATTGTGTGTAACATATAGATCGGATCGCGAATGCCTAGCTAACTGCTGGGAATCTCTACTGTCTTCACTACACCTAGCATTATCGCTAAACCCCTCTATTGTCATAGTCTGAGACACAAATCTAGACCTTTCGCACTGATTTGGGCATGTACATGCGTATTGAACTTCTCACTACAGCGAGTGATGTGGATATTGAACATATTTGAGCAAAAGATTGCTCTATTTGCACGATATATAAATCATTAATTTTCCCATGATTAATAAGACTTTGTTGCACACATGATGTGAATGCATTGGCATGCGACTGGTTATTAGATGATCTTACCACTGTCGAGTCTCACAGAAAGATGTGTCTGACTCCAGACTGTGAAAGAAATTATATAATTAATATATACTGTGCGTGTTAGTTGGGGTTGTGGGATTGCAATGCACGGCTGCATGCATGTATAACATGCTACACGGTTTATTGTTTGAATAGATTTGTATACAAGTACACATTCATGCTAAGTGTGGTTTATGTAAGTTTGTGTGCTCTCCATATTTCAGTTATATTAAAGGTACTCAATCCGATCAGACGCTCCTAATTTACTATTACATTGGCTTCGGGGTAAAAAATATTTGATTCGAGTCGAGGAATCCACACACCAACGCTCCGAGTGATCAGATATCACTGTTTGAAGTTTACGATTTCTATTGTTTGTGGGACAGAACTTGCCGGTGAAACGGACGGTCTTGCAGATAAAGATGGATAACTGTAAATCAAGTGGTCAGTATTAAATAGAAAATCAGAATCGTCTGATCGGATTTAGTACCTTTAATGTTTATATCTTGTGTTGCTACAGCCATGTGTATTGCACTGTATGCCTACGCAATACACATGTAACCGTAGTTCGTGTTCATGCTTTCCAAGTGCGACTGAGACATCATATACTTGAGAGGCCCAGTGACTCCGGCATAAATTTTCTATTCAGGTCTGTTCAGGTTATAGCAAATATAAAGCATGCGAGTTGAGTGACGATCAGCTTGCTTTGACATGTGTGTGTGACACGTTTATCGCTGTATATATGTACGCAATCGTCCAGTCGTCATACAGTAGTCATGTCATCGTGGGATGAATCGGTGGATGTTGCTCCCAATTTAGCGGACAACAGAGTACACATGTTCGGAATGTACGTATAGCACAACAAACTATATAATCTGAGAAGACATGTAAACAAACATAGACCACCAGTTGCAGCAGATAATCCGGATCAAGAACAAGAAAGCTCCCACTTGTGTGATTATTGTGGCAAATCTTTCAGCAGGATATGTGCGCTAAAGCTGCATGAAAAAATCGCAACATACAAAGCAGTATGAACACATGTGTACGTATGTGGTAAGGGGTTCTGGCCGTTCTGCCAACCGTCAAAGTTACGTTACCACAAAGCATCGCATGCTGGAATCGCCATCGACCAGTGCAAACGATGTAAGAACAACTTCAAGGCACCTGGGTCTATGAATAGGCACAATAAAACATGCCATGCAGATGCAGATGCGCCAGAATACTCTTGTGATGTTTGTTCGAGGACATTTTCAACAAAATTCAATATGGAAGATCACAAGAAAGGGATGCACCAACTCCCACGATACCAGTGCAGGAGGTGTCAGAAATGTTACAGGTGCACGCGATGAAGTTTGATTAAGCACGAAGCGCTATGTAAAAACTGATGCACAAATACAGTTGATCCATTTGATAGTATTTATTCTTTTTATCTCTCAATTGATAGTCACGAGTATACTCATGCACGGGGTTGACCATATTGGGATTGACTGACAGAAAGACTGTCTCTTATATCAACACATATCCAGGAACGTTGAGTTGTTTATTTCATTTTTGGTGTCCAATCTTGATTTTTTTTTGCCCCACTCCCTTGAACACCAATATTTCAAACCAAAAGAAACGCTCGATATTGATTCTTTTCCAACCATAGTCTAAATGTGGTTTAGTCTGAATATTTCGACAAATATAGGTACCCGTGCCTCCAGTTTTCGAAATATTCCAACTAAACCAACTTACACTGTTGTTGGAAAACGAAATCAGTAGTCGTTTTCAGTTTGTTGTCTTAAAGATACTCAATCCGATCAGATTAACAATAATAACCTTGATTTTAGAGTTATCCATCTTACACACACAATCTGTCCGTTTTGATCACGTGGTTCTGCTAACTTGTGGGACAGATCGCCAATAATTAACAAACTTCATAAATCGGTAATACGTCGACCCTGCTCACGACAAAGCTCAGGAATGATGGGGAACGACAGTATGGTGGTTGTTTGTTGGGACTTTTGTTTTACTTCGATGTTCTTATTTTTATGTTTCAGTGTTGCGTGTCCAACAGCTTCGCCAAATGTATTTGCCTCGAAATCGCAGTTACAGCATTTAAACATCGTTGGATATCATTAGGGCTGAAATGAGAAACAATGAGGGGTTTACTCATTGTGAATACCTCATAAGAGACAATGATTGTGTCAATACGCGCCCATAATGTGTGTATTACAACTATTAGGACATACTGCAGTACACTTAGTAATTGACCAAACTCGCATACTGCAGTACACTTCCCAGCATAATATATATACCTTTATTTCCTCCGTAATACAGAGAGCTTACATATAATGAACAGGAACACAATACAATGATAATTAGTATTTACAGACATTTAACACGAAGAAAATCAAACGTATATACATGTACACCACGCATAAATAACACGCATGCACACACCCTCACACACCACAACCGCTCTCAAATACTCACATACACGCACCCTTGTAGACACAACCATACATACCTACATACGCACACACATACATACACATCTACATACACACGTGTACATAGACACACACTCGCTCGCAGTACATGCGTGCATACTCTCGAACACACACGCATGTGTAAATGGAGTCATGGCGGACAATTGACATGAAAAGATGAGCATACATTAATATTATGGTCAGATACAGTAAGAATTTGAGACAGTTTAACCATTTTGACTAGAATACATGGATCAACGTTTTGTCCACAATAGTTTTTTAAAGCTGCTCGTTCATTGTGGTAGATCAATAAACATTGTGGTCTTTATATAAGGTTTGTGAGATCCAATCGATATTTGGGATCGCATATGGACGGGGTAGATGGAGAAGGGCTGTGGGTGTTTATATATTGAAAAGTGAAGGGACAATATAGAGATCGTGGAGTAATGCGTCACGTGACAGTGATCGTGTTCGCATCTGTAATTTATTTGAGGCGTTTATGATAGAGTTTCCACATTTTAACACTACTGCATGTTGTGAACAGGACAAATGAATTAAGGTCACTTATCTTCTCAACAACATGCAATGGTATACAAGACAGAAACACCATTAGTTGATCAATTGTGCCCAAATTATCTATTTCAATGAAGCAAGGTATGTCAAAATGTTGAAGAAGGTTGAACCATATTTCATTTCTTGCTTCGTTGATGCTGGAGCAATCGAGGACTGCGTGTTCTACTATATTGTCATATGGTTTGCCACAAAGTTGACACGCCCCTCCTCCTGGGAGACTGCTTTTGCCAACAACTTTGATGCTTCCAGAAATTCGAATTTATGTTTAGGATAACATCTACATGCGTACCAGAGTGGGGATATGTTCAGAGAGGTATAATTATTTGCAAAGTTGAGCATGGAGTTATCACTGGCAAGACGGGTCCATAATGAGTGTATTACAACTATTAGGACATACTGCAGTACACTTAGTAATTGACCAAACTCGCATACTGCAGTACCGTACACTTCCCAGCATACTGCCGTACACCAACATGCTAGAAAAAAACTCGATTTTTTGTGACAAGTATCGCCAAAGTGGCAACATGTTATATACGTATAAAACCGTTATCTAGAGCAGTGGGAAAACATACCACGTGCAAATCATGCGTGACTATTGTTATTATATGTGAACATACACAGTGAACTGGAAGAGCGCGTTATTTACATGTGAGTTTTCATACATTCGCTTTCTTTTTCTCGACAACATCAAGCCGTCTGATAAAACGAGTCTGCTGTATGTGATTGGAAATATATATTCTATTGAAAATACCATCTCATAACATTTTTATAGTACAGTGAGAATAATTAGAAGCCAAAACACTTAAAGGGGTACTGTACCCAAGATGTTGTTGTTGGTTTCTATAATCCCCGAGTCGGAGAATAAGGTAACAACTTTTCCATTTTTTGAAAGTCTGTTGAGTACGAAGTATTGTTACGGATGGCAAATTTACCGGAATGCAAAAATACAAATTGTCGTTGTCGAGTAATTTTTGTAAAGTTTTCAACCAAATGAATCAAATAAACATTATATTATATGCTTAGTAGTCCCATATACTCATTTAAGTTAGTGTACCGTCGCTAGTCAATGAGTGGCTTGGGTTTTCTCCCCGTATAAGCATAATGTTTCAAACGATCGTGTGTGCAATTGTTTTCCTAATCCAGTATCCCTCAATTATAATTTGATTACGTTTTGTACACGGAAATTCGAATTTTAAGAGACGCCATTTTATGGCTGGAGCCATAAAATCAATTTATATTAAATTATTAACTTTTAAATTATTAAATTTTAAGATAGCCTATTAACCTGAGCGTTTACAGAATACATCTTCGACTCAAATTACTTATATTTCTATATAGTATCGATAATAGATCGTTGTTATCACCGGGAATTTATTGAAAATGGCGTACAGTACCCCTTTAACCTGGTGTATATTTTTTGTCGTCGATTCCACTTTTTCCGATTCCACTTCCGGTTATCGAATGTACACAGTGACCTTGGCATCTTTAAAATCTCGGAAAGAAGTTATATTATCGTGTTAAACAGCGTTTTATAACGAGTGAAAATGCATCACCGAGAGGTTCTTTTGTTTGGTAAGGGGACGTCCTTGAACTTCGTTCGCTGCAACGCGATTGGTCAGTTACCGCTGTCTGTCAATAATCTGAGGTTCGTCAATTGTGACCTCCCTATAACACAGTGGTGCAAGATCGGCGGAGAAAACGGTGGAGAGTTTCAAGATGGCGACAGACAAATTGAGCGTAAGGTACGTGGTTCAACTCAATGAATGTTTTCTCTCATTTAAGTAATTCATTTCACTACAACAAAGTTACACGGGCAGTCGAATTGTGTGTGGAATATATTCGGCATGTTGTTCAATTGATATTAAGTATTTTAAGTGTGCTAGAAAGGTCGTGAAATGTTTTGTTTACTTTTTGAGGTGGCGAGATTCGTGCATTTTTGTGCATAAATTGTGAATCGGACGGGATTCAGATGTAACCCTAACGGATGTGTTTGCTAGAGGTTATGAAGTTACACGAGTAATGGAATTTATACTTAACATCACACTTAGGACTAATTAAATTGGTAAAACTGAAATTATTTTCCAAATTGTCAAAATGGCGGTGCAGATGAAGACAATTTACACAATAATGATGATGGTGTAGAGTACAATATTTATGATGGTGTAGAGTATTTTCTAAATAATTCAAATACCTGGATGTAATTATAAGCAATCAACGTCGTTTGTGGTGTCATTTCGGGCGTAGACCTAATTATCAATGTCAGGCATTATAGGCATACGGTATAGGCTATTTTGTACGACAATTTCGGCCTCTGAGTCTGGCACCTACATTGGACTCTGCATAAATGACATCGCAAACGACGTTGATACCATAATTATACCATCAAAAATATACCATCAATTTGCATTTATGCTCGGAAGAGTCTTTTTAATGAAACCTAATGAATTAAAAAAAATTAAAACATTAAAGGGTCTAGATATGATCAATTGGATTGTATCGGTGTCCGGTCATCATGGATGAAGGTCATGAAGACCATGCATTGCTTCTATAGTGGAATTTATAACTATAATAGCCATCATTATGCCTACTTAATAGAGATGACAAATATAAGAAATTATGTGTATAAAGAGTAATTTGGTACCGTATCTCTTTCGCCACGTCCCTGTATACATATATTGAACTTTGCTCTCCATAACCTCACTTGTGATTGTTATTTTTTTATTTCAGAGTTGCAGCAATGGAAGAATCCTTCAACGAATAATCAGGCTCAACGTCTCAGATAACGAGTGGTCAATCGGACTCAGACAAGCGATTCAGACATGTTTGTGCATATTGTGCAAATTCCTTCAACATGAAAAAGCATGAGAATACACTCACAAATTCACAACCACTCCCGTGTGGTGATGGAGGCCAAAAGTTTATTGAGAAACATTTGCACATCGTGTAAAGCACGGTGGTGGATCTAAATTTTAATGCGATAAATGGCCCAATTTTTTTTCTCGCAAGTACACTTTGAATCACTATATAGAAAGTCACCAAATTGGAAAGTGGTACACATTGTGATAAATGCGGTTCTGTATTTACCAAGACGGATACCTTAAGAAATCACACGAAAGCTGTACACGACAAGGACGTTCTTCATCGATGCCGCAGCTGCTGGATAGTATACCTTACTCGTATTTAAATTCGCGCAGTACTATTTTTCGCTCAGTTTCGAATTCGCGCACTTTGAATTCGCGCGCCTAGCTGCGCGAATTCAAAACTGACAAAACTGTTTTCGTAAATTGATTTGATGATGCAGTTTCAGATCTTAATCGTCCATGAATATATGTGTGCATATTAAACACAACCACGACGTCTTTACATCGTGCATAAATTAACATAACTGCATCATCAATGTGTTGTGAAGACTGGCGTTTATACGCTCCAAATAATTATTCTAATATCGAAATAGTTATAAACAAAATTTAAATGAACTCAAAGAAGTAAAACCGCAAGCACGTATAGAAAACTTTCATAAGAAAAAATCAAAACTTGGCTGTGGGTTATATTGACATTAACAAAGTCAGACTGTTTGGTCACGGTGTCACGCCTGCGTTGTGAATAGGGCGACGTGCATCTTCAGTCTGCATTATGTGTATTTCTTACAAGTATTTTAACATCAATGTTGTTACCATGATTTGTTGCTGTATAATTATGTCATACATCTACATATCACCAATGGCTTATACACGTGGTTGTCCGTATGTAAAATATAGTCCTACAAGCCCAAGGTCCAACGTTCCGCAATGTATATACATGTAACTCGTCGACATATAGCCTTCTTGTTTCCCTGTGGTTTGTTCTAACCTCAGGAGTCGTACTATATTTCGCTCAGTTTTAAATTCGCGCACTGACAGGTGCGCGAAAAATAGTACTGCGCGAATTTAAATACGAGTAAGGTATCTGGCGCGCAGCCCTGTCTGCCCACGTTGACATGTGTCACTTACCGACAACGGACATTTATTGACACAGTAATATGCATGAAAAAACCACAAACATTTATGTTGTTATTATGTTTTGAAGATTGGAATTGATCTTTTTGAGAGTAAATATATATATATATATATATGTTATGTATATATGTTATGCGTTACTGAATAAAGAGGCAGGGTCTACTTTGTTTATACTTTGAATGGTCTTTATTCAAAAAAGTGAAGTTGTCACAAAAATACCATAGCCTGTAATTATATAAGCCTTGTCACTGAGTCGAGACCATCAATCCAGACCCGTTCTATTGTTTTAGTGATACAGGTCAAAGTTCTGGAGTAGCATTCCATATATGGAATTCATGAACATTCAGAACTTAACAGAAGCTCCATATATATATGACAAATATAAGAAATTATTTTTATTAAGAGTAATTTATGGAGCTTCTGAATGTTCATGAATTCCATATATGGAATGCTACTCTAGAACTTTGACATTGTACGTAGCACTAAACGGAACGGGGCTGGATGGATCCAATATGGAAGCGAATCAGTGCCAAGGCTTATTGTATATGTCAATATACATTGGAAAATATATCATGCCCTACGGGGAACGAAATACGCCTTATAAGAATTCACGAATTGCAGAGTAACCATTCTTTCCGATGAGTGGGGGTAAACAGGAAGGGCAACAGATATTATACATATCGTGTGTTTATTCTTTATATATTCTGAAAGTTTAATCCCCGCCTGCATGGTATCTGCAAATATTTTTTATTCCTGCATGGACACGGTGAAATTCTCTCACAGGAAATGGGTTTCTCGCTGCATGGTTCCTCTGCATATGGCTGTGACACTTTCCCACTTTTAAGCTTTCGTTTAAGATGTGTGCGCACTTCTAAATCGAATTGATGATCCTTGCAATGGAGTAAATTATATTGTATGTATATTAATTGTAGCTATGGAATCATTTTTACGAAGAATGTCATGACTTTGTGACAATCGACTAGAACTTCAGTTTATATTTACATTAAGACACACATCCTTGTGGTGTTTGGAGTTGTTTGTTATGCATATCTAATCGAGCGTCACCGGTCATTTTTCATGAAATATATCTACCTATATGTACCACGCATTCCCCTGTAGATTATCTCAAGGTCGGGGTCATATATTACTTTTTATGAGGCAATTATATAATTTTGTATTCTGCTTTTTCAACTATTTCAATTTCGAACCTATTCCAATATTAACGTAGCAGTCGTCAAACAAATATTATGGGTTGTAGGGTTTTCGGAAACATGTTACACTGGTATCCACCCCAATGAAAAAATTTCTCTCTCAATGTATTCACTAGAATATAGAAGAAATGGGATTTTTCGTGTTCTCGAAATTAATTGACATTATTAGGCAAGTGACATCACGTCATTTATATTAGACAGGTGGGAATAGCTACTGGGGTGTAGAATTCTGATAAGACACGACATCCATGTACATACCTTATAATAGCCGGATCGCAGATACATCTAGCACATCTGCTATGTCTTGAGAACTGGATGAATATGACAGCTTTCGATTATGGCCATTTGTATTAGTATATCACGATTTCCCCCAACACCACCATGTCTAAATATCATCTACACCATCATCGTGTATTTCATCTGCACCATCATTACTAATTGTTATTCGCAGTAACCAGGCAACATTCTGCACCGTCATAAACATTCATCTGCACCGCGAAAAAATGGTTGTTTGTATTTATGTATATTCAACCGATTTTGAAGGTGACCATGCGAAGTAACTTACTCCTGTGTATCTAGAACCATCAAATATACATTCCGGTGACGTTTCATGCCCATTAACAACATCCTGACCAAATAAAGCGGTAAAATAACAATTTAATTCCACCTCAAATTTTAGCAATTTCATGAATGTTGGATTCGAACCTGTTTCTAACATTAACAGTGAAGAAAAACGTCAATTATTTTGCATCCCCCAAACAGCCAATTTATAACCAGTAAAGTTGCGGAAATGTGCGGTTACTATACTGTCCGAAATATACCACTAATACCACGATTTACAACCCACATACTCATCAAAACATACATCCTCCGCCATATTGGATCATCTACACCGTTTTCTCCATCGTTTTCTCCACCGATCTTGCACCACTGTGTATAAGCCGACCGGTTCACTACAGGATATCATGGCTGAGCTAACACTAAACAAAATATCACAGACGAGCCGACGCGCATAGACGGTACAACGCGCACGCTGATTGACCCGATTATTATTGTTATTGCTATTGATTGTTTATTGGTGATATAATGAATACTTATGTTTATGACAATTATAATACAAGAAGAGTATAACATTATATCACCAGGGGATGACATAATCTCGAGGACTGTCTTCCTGTCATCCCCTGGTGCAGATTTGGTTATTAAGGCCTGGTTATATAGTCAACGTATGTACAAAAAACATGTGAGTGATTTCAAGTGGTGTCTCTGGTCCATAACTAAGCTCTTTTCTTGAATGAGTAATTGGTTATTGCAGGAGAGATGATGCTCGGTGAGTCAATTATCATAATCACAAGCTATGGGACTTATATGGGTTATTCTTGCGAGGCATGGGTGGTTATACAGTCAGTACATCGGGGGTTGTCGCAATTTACTATCAGTTGATAATGACATATAGCCTTTTTGGTGTATTCGGCTTTGAATGCAGATTTGCTCCAGATATATTTCGCATCACAACTGACGTCTGACCAAATGTTGATGAAAGAAAAGACTGGTAGTTCAGAGCTAAATGCTGTGTTCGGAGTATGCGATATTAGTTGACCATATTGTCTGGTTTTATTTTTTGACGTTTCAAAATAATTAATAAATGAAGTTGGTAGCCTATCATAGTGCCAATCGTGCACGAAGAGTGATGTGTGTAAACGATATAGATCATCGAATTTCAAAATGTGTTCAGATATAAAGAGTGGGTCGGTGTGACTATTATATTTTTTTCTACATATGACTCTCATTGCCCGCTTCTGTAAGGTGGTTATTCTGCCTGTACTTTTCGAATGGCCCCAAATTTGGATTGCATATAACAAGTGACTGTGAATTAACGAGAAGTACAACGATTTTAGAGATTTAGTTGTTAATAGATGTTTTACCCTATTCAGACAGCATATGGCCTTGGAAATTTTTGAGCAAATTGTTTCAACGTGTGCTTTAAATTTCAAGTTTTCGTCTATTTTGACACCCAAAAATTTTACAGAATTCTCCACATTGCGGTTGCCAACTTGTATAAGGTCTTTTCCATTTAAAGGTACTCAACCCGTAAAGAGGGTCCCCATCTCAACAGATTCCAACAACAACAATCCGATCGGAGGGTCCTATATTACTATTTCTTTGGCTTTGGGGGTAAAAAATATTTGATTCGAGTCGAGGAACCCATCAAACAAAGCTCAGAGTTATTAGATATTGATTTTTGAAATTTGTTATAAACTCGAGATGAGTACTGCTAACTGCCGTAATCTGCTCTGGATGTGTTCTCCAAATCTATTCAAACAGACAAGGATGGATAACTCTAAAATCAAGTGGTAATTTTAATGCAATTTTGACTGAGTTCTGGGCCAGATAGTATTCCCGATAATGAAAAATAATAGATTTCTAAAATCGATATCTAACAAATCTGAGCTTTGATGGGTGACTTCCTCGACTCGAATCAAATATTTTTGACCCCCGAAGCCATTGAAATAGTAATTGAGAGGAGTTTTATCGGGTTGAGTACCTTTAATGATATTTTCATTTGATTTGATTTATGTTCGTTATTAGGGGGGTGCATCATTATATATCGGCATTTCTCGATATGTATTTTCAGTTTATTACTGCAACACCACTGATATACTTTAATAAGTTCGTCATTTGCTGTACTTTTAAGTCGTTTGATATTGCAATCAGACATATAAAGAGTTGTATCATCTGCGAATGACAGAGTTTTCATTGACGTCGATTTGTGTACGTCATTTGCGTACAATAAAAACATTATTGGTCCAAGAATTGAGCCTTGTGGTACACCACACGTTATCGTCCTGTGAGTAGATACATTATTAGCATATTCAACACATTGACTTCTCGTTTTCAGGTAGCTCCTAAACCATTTGAGAGCAATACCACGTATTCCGTAAAAGTGCATTTTAGATAGGAGTATTTCATGAGAGACGGTATCGAACGCCTTAGTCCAAGTCTTCTTGTACTAAAACCAGCTAAGATATTGGGATGGCGATTTGCTGTTTTTACTCCAAGCCCGCTTGCATACCAATCCTATCACACGAGTTACGCCCACGATCTGTGGCGGGAATCTGTGATGTATTTTACTCGATTTACCTAATGAATCAATACATGATGCTATATACATCGGAAAGAGAGACATCTTATGGTCATAATGGTGTATAATAATCTAACTTTCATGTTAAATTACGCATAGAATATTCCGGTTGATTGTCACCAACATCGCTGTTTTTTCTGTTTGTTTACTTAACTGAAAGCCGAACTCAGGTTCCAAAGAACTTCGGCATTGTCCGGTGTTTGTTCTGAGTATTCTAGTTTCCGTTTCTATATATAGCGCGGGGTTTTCCGAACAAAATAGCGAAACCCGATCGCCGCAAAGTCCAGTTTCCAATGTGCTTTGAGAACAATTCCCGCACTAAAAACTTAATGACATAATGGAGGATCAGAAAGGTAGTTTTGTTGACAATTTTCGCAAGCAACTTGTCAAAATTGGAGCAAATTAGAACTCTTGTGTCTGACTTGCCATGCGTGTGATTTTCATCCATGTGCATTTTGACTTTTGTGTTGATAAAATAATCGGAGAACCGAATCACACAGTTTCGAAATATAGTTCTTCCGTTTTAGTGGGACTTTTCAAACTTAAGGTTAAAAATTTATACAAATTTTGTTTGATTTTTTGTGTGCTTAACAAGAGCAGTATATTGCTCTGTTCGCTTAGTATATATCTTAATTTCGCTGAAGTCCACCAAATGTGGGAAATGTAGCACCATATTATTTATTCTAATGGTCGTTGTGTTTACACTGTTTTAAACTTTGAGAGGGTTGTAATTCCCCGTAATTTATTTAATGTATATATATTACATTTATATCTTCAATGTTTAATTAATCTATTTATTTTTTATTTATTGACACACATAATTACGATTACAATGGAGAATTCATCGTAATTTGCGTGGTCAGTCGAAAATCTACGGAATATTTTCAACGGAAAATGCCGAACACAGTTCGCGAGGTCAACTGAGTTCGCATACTTTTAAAAATTTGTAAACATTGCGGTAAATGTCTCTTTTCGCATTAAATTTCCGCTTTCAATTCACAACTGATGTGGGTTTCAGATCAAATAGCATGTCTTCTGCGGAAAATATCCGTTTATTGTCGCAATTGTGATATTTTATTTCATATAATTGTGGTTTTATTTGAGCGGGTCACAAACGCTTAAGTCGTGTCATAAGAATGCATGGGCCTGGAACTCGGACTAAAGACCGGCACCTCCATCCCAATATCTTAGCCGGTTTTAGTACGAGAAGACTTGGACTACGAACGCCTTTGAGAGGTCTATAAATATGGCTAATGTTGAGTCTCTTGTTGACTTGTCGTTATTTTTAGTTACGTGTTTCAAAAGATGTAACATAGGATGAGTAGTTGAGTGAGATTTGCGGAAGCCATATTGATGTTCGTACAAAATGTTGAATTTATTTAGAAAAGACACAAGTCTTTTTGACATTATTTTTTCCAACAATTTAGAAAATGAAGGGAGAATACTGATTGGGCGATAGTTGTTAAACTTTTGGGGGTCACCATTTTTGAAAATAGTTATTACTTTTGCTATTTTCATTTTTGTAGGAAATATTCCTTGTGACAGCGATAGGTTGTATATGTGATTTAGAGGGGATGCAATTTGGTACATAGATTCTTTTAGAAGTTTGGATGACATCCCATGAGTATCTGTACTCGATTTTTTTTGATTTTTTTTAATTTATTATCTCCGATACCGCATCGGCGCTTAATCCCTCAACACTTGAGCCCGGTGTGTCAGACCACATGAGCCTGGAATTTGGTCAAAAACCATCTTTTATTGGTGGAACCAGCACCCGGGACCGGTCCTGGTGCTGGTTCCGCCAATAAAAGAGGGTTTTTGACCAAATTCCAGGCTCATGTGGTCTGACACACCGGGCTCAAGTGTTGAGGGATTAAGCGCCGATGCGGTATCGGAGATAATAAATTTAAAAAAATTTGGAATTTGGTCAAAAACCATCTTTTATTGGTGGAACCAGCACCCGGGACCGGTCCTGGTGCTGGTTCCGCCAATAAAAGAGGGTTTTTGACCAAATTCCAGGCTCCTGTGGTCAGACCATCGCGCAACGTGTGTCGAAATTGTCTGCGATCGTATGGTCTCCAAACCTACCATAAGACGTGTCTGGAATTATAACAAAGCGAACTTTGGGAAAATGAATAATTTTATCAGTAACATGCACTGATTGGTCTATAGTTACCCCCGTGGAGACGACGACATACCTTGTGTAAACAACATGGTTGAGAAGTTTACTAACAGTTTCCTTTCCATAGCTAAAACATGCATACCTAATCACATGGCGACTATTAGGACAGATGACAAACCATGGTTTGACTCCAAATTGCAAACTCAGATAAGAAAGCGTGATCGCCTGAGAAAAATTGCCATAAACAAAAATACACCCCACCATTGGGACATTTAAAAGCGCGCCCGAAATAAAGCAAATATGAAAAAATTTGCAAAGGCCACGTTCATGGAAAAGATTGACTGTTTGTTCCCTGACATTGGAAAAAAACTTCTGGAAAATCATCAAACAATTTTTAAACAATTTCAACTCGGATACGAGCATACCCGATTTGATAGACTCGGGGGATGTCATCGAAGATGACCACAAGAAAGCAGAAATCATTAATGAAACATTCATGTAAAATAGTCTTATATATCGACTTTACCAGGCGAATTGCCTACTTTCGAGTTCAGGACTAAGAAAACACTGAGCTCAATAACTACCAATGAGTCTGAAATTCAAACCATATACTGAAAGCCTTGCTATGGAAAAGCCACTGGCCACGATGAAATAAGTTACCGGATGTTGCGTGAAACCAAATTTACCGTGTGCAAACCACTATAGATAATTTTTAACCAGTCACTTAACTCATGTATCTTCCCGTCTGAATGGAAAAAAGCCGATGTTATTCCAATTTACAAAAAAGGGGATAGACGGGATGCAAATAACTATATATAGACCCATCTCCATGTTGTGTTGTATAGCCAAATTAAGTTTTCGAAAAAATTATATTTAAAAAGGTCTTTAGTCACTTGCACGACAACAATCTCCTGTATCAATCTGGCTTCTTACCTGGACATAGTACCGAATTACAGCTATTAGAAATATATCACAAACTATCGAAAGCGGCGGATAATGGTCTGACAACATGTGGCGTTTTTTTGTGATGTCTCAAAAGCGTTTGACAAAGTTTGGCATCGCGGCCTGCTCCTGAAACTTGAACGCTATGGCATTTCTGGAAGTTTATTAAAGTGGCTCGGTAGTTATCTTCATATTCAATGACATAGCCGATACCGGTATATATACCATAACTTCGGTCACGCGTCTGTTCGCCGATGACACGTGTATAATGCAAACCGCACTTACTGCAGAAGATATTG
The DNA here is from genome assembly GCA_032622095.1 of Siphonodentalium dalli. Lineage (NCBI taxonomy): Eukaryota > Metazoa > Mollusca > Scaphopoda > Gadilida > Siphonodentaliidae > Siphonodentalium > Siphonodentalium dalli. The sequence goes on from CP136067.1 coordinate 94,146,343, forward strand.
AAACAAATCTCAATTGTGATTTAAATTCCCTTCATGACTGGGCCGCTATGTGGCTTGTGAACTTCAACCCAGACAAAACAAACGCCCTTCTATTCACCGAGCAAACAACCAACACCCTTGCCTTGATTTTGCTGGGACACCGGTGAGCTTTGCCCAATCACATCAACATTTAGGCGTCGAATTACAAGCTAATTTCAAATGGGAAATACACATACTATCAATCTACAAGAAAGCATCATCCCGATTATCACAGTTACGGAAATTAAAGAACGTATTGAATCGCCACACTCTAGAAATTATGTACTTCTCGTTCATTAGACCGATCCTAGAATATGCAAGCCCCGTTTGTGCGTGTGCTGCCTTCACACAATTGGAAAACTTACAGTGTGATGCCGCACGAATAGTTTGCGGTTGTACAAGGTCCGTATCCAACGTTCGCCTACTCTCAGAAGTGGGTTGGCAAACACTATCTGAACGCCGACACGTCAAAAAAATGACACTGTTTCATAAAATCGCAACCGGAAACGCCCCAACTTATTGACTAAAAGCCTTACCACAGAAAGTAGAAGCTTCTACAGATTATAACTTGAGGAACGGTATCAACTTTATTCCCTTTCGAGCGGCACCCAGTTTTCGCGCAACATTTTCCCCGTCTTGTGTTAACGAGTGGAACCAGTTAAAACCCAAGCAGAGGTGTCTGAAAACCGACCCTTTCAAAAATGCTATTGAGGTGAAAATGCCAAGACCGCCCAGGTACTATAATACAGGTAAACGTACACTGAACATTCTTCATTGTAGAATCAGATGCTGCTGTATAGTGATCTTGATCTCGATAAATTAAAAAACTATATAGCTTTATATCTCCATCCATGCGCGTGTGGTAGCCCCATTGAAGATGCTTATCGTGCACTACTTCTTTGAATGTGTTTACTATACACAAATAAGACAGGAACTATTCGATAATTTGATACAATTTGGCAATATAACCCTGGAAAACTTAGTAAAATAGGAAACCCCTTAATTAGTGACCGCGATAATACTGAAATGTTCATGGCCGTTCATAAATACATTGCACTGTCAGAACGATTCTCGTGAACCCAGTGGACATGGATCAGTCTTACTACAAAACTTCTTACTTATTACAAAACCAAATACAAAACAAAATTACATACATGTATGGGAGTTACCCAATATATAATTTTCTTTCTTGCACCAACTGAAATATTTTTTTGTTTTTTGTTTGCCGCATTATACTTTGTTTAGTGAGGCACCGCCCTACCTGGCCACAACTCCCACCACACATCAGACCATTAATCCAGTAATTATCACGCCCCGCCCCAGTAACCAGTAACCAAGATCTCACTGAATTATATATATATAATATAATATGGACTAAATGACATCGCAGATTTTTGCTCTACATACAACGCCCCACCGTTGTCCAACCCGCTCCAATAGTATACACATTATAAATACACCAACTATATATTCGCCTTGTCTGTTCGGTCGGTGCCTCTCTGACCCCTCTTTGTTTATCTGGGAACGCGACAAATCTAAGTGTCGGCACTTGTGTCCCAATCCCAATTGTTGTATGTATATATACATGTATATATGGCAATAAAATATGTTTAAACTAAACCCTACAGCCCGTATTTATGGCCGGATCATTTTTAAATTATGCAGCCACGATTGCGATCACCTGTAGATGGGAGCTATCGAATTTGAACGATTTTTGATGAAAAACATGGCCGCTGGCAGCCATCTTGGATTTTACTCTTTGAGTGACTAGATCCTTTGGCACACCATTCAGACCACACCCCTCATCCGATCATCACCAAACTTCATATGGATCTTCGGGGTGACCTCAAAATGGGAGCCTCCTATTTTGGCCGAAATTTGTTGGCGGCCATCTTTGTATGACTAATCCTTAGACACACCATACAGGCCACATATCTCATCTGATCGTCACCAAACTTCTTATGGATCTTCGGTTTAACCTCTAGATGGGAGCCTCCTATTTTGACCGAAATTTGTTGAAAAACATGGTCGCCAGTGGCCATCTTGGAATTTACTCTTTGTATGACTAAATCATTCGGCACACCCTACAGGCCACATACCTCCTCCGATCATTACCAGACTTCAAATGAATCTTCGGGGTGACCTCTAGGTGGGAGTCTCCTATTTTTACCCAAATTTGTCAAAAAACAAGGCCGCCAGCGTCCATCTTGGAATTTACTCTTTGTGTGACTAAATCCTTCGGCACACCCTACAGGCCACACATCTCATCCGATCGTCACCAAACTTTATACGAATCTTCGGGGTGACCTCTATAGATGGGAGCCTCCTATTTTGACCGAAATGTGTATAAAATATGGCCGTCAGCAGCCATCTTGTATTTCACATTTGAACCATCGGCACACGCTGGAGCCCGCATTTATTAGAGAATTGATTTGAAAATTTACAGGCATGTTTAGAATCTAGATGGGAGCTATCAAATTTGAACAATCCTTTGGCACACCTACAGACCACACTCCCCATCTGATGATCACCAAACTTCATATGGATCTTCGGGGTGACCTCTAGATTTTGACCGAAATTCGTTGAAAAACATGGCCGCCAGCGTCCATCTTGTAATTTACTCTTTGTATGACTACATCCTTTGGCGCACCCTATACAGACCATATCTCTCATCTGATCATCACCAAACTTCATGTGGATGTTCGGGGTGACATCTAGTTTACTTTCCTCCTTCTTTATCATTCTATTGTTATATAGCTCAGCAAAACATTAACTCCTTCTCAAGTTGAGCTACAGTGTAATATAATAGGGGTTTCATGTGACATATAGCGATCTCTGCATGCGTCACTGTTGGATGGGGGTATCGGCGAATGGCCAACCCTCTCAGCGAATAACACTTATAATATGGGGGAGATCAAACAGATATACCGGTTGGTTTAAACTAATAGCATAATGCAGACACATCATGCAGCCTTATTATTACTTCAAAGGAAACGGCACAAAAGGATATCTCGTTGACGAATTGGTTCGGTGATCATGTTGTAAGTTTTGTCGAATAGACATGTTCGCTGTGATATGTTCAACTTGTATGTTTGGGACTTATGATGATTCAAGTGTGCGCCCGAACACACCCAGTCCACATTTAGCACACATGCACGATGAAAACATTTCCTGGTGTTTCAAAATTGATTTTCTCACAATCTGTCTGAAATTACTTTGTAAAATGGTACACGCGATTATTGTGACACAATATTTAAGAACCATAGAACCACTGGATATGATAAGCTCATTCACTTTCATTTATGGCATGAACAATATGTAAAATTTCACTGTTTTCGGGTCCCAAGGACTTCTGTAAAAAAAAAAAAAATCAAAAGTGCAGTTCATATATCCATGATATCATATCTGAAGATCATGAGAGGAAACTTAATTATTCTCGATTCATGAAATTTAATGATTATTTTCTTTTAGAAAGGCTTGCGACTGGTTTATACTTCATTATAATATATGGTCGTATGCTATATTACGCAATTAAAAATCTATTTCAACATTAATATGATACTATTGAAGCCTCCTCTTATAGAGCCAAGACAATAAGCTATTGGAGATTAGAGTGCTGTGTGAAATTACTAATTATTCTAGGAGTTCTTGGTACCAAAAGGGCCAAAAAATAAAATAATATATCCAACTTCTCAAATGTATTAAAATCCATTGTTTTAATTCTAAGTCGAGCAAAAAATGGGCGGACCGAACCCATATTTAAACTTGACCTGTATTTGGAGCTGATAACTTCATATATATACCAAATTGTGTTCAGACCCGGTCACAGAAACTAAAGTTATCATCCGGAAACCTCAAAAAAAAAAAAAATTCTAAGTAGAAAATGGCCATAACATCCACAAAAACTCATAAACTCGCATACCAAAATGAAGTACAGAACACACGTCAGTACCTCGACAAAATAACATGTTCACAATTTATTCGACCGGATAAGTTGACTATACAATGTTTTGGAGCTTCCTCTTTCAAATGGTATATAATATATAATTTGTTGTATATAATATGTGATCTGCGGATTTGAAAATTAAGTGACCATTTAAGCAGCCTACATATATTTTGATTATACGGGAATGCGACGAAACTGGGAATATTATTTAACATTGAAGATAAACTAGGTAGGCCCTTTAGCTGTGTTCACTTCGTTTCATGCTTCGTTCCAGATAATATCGAGCAAGGTTATATACCTGTTGGAATGCACGTGGGGGTATTAAATCGACACATATACAAACAAAGGATAACAAACTTCATTTGACCCCATGTGACCGAGCAGATGATGTTGGGCACCTTATCATGCGACATTTCACACAATTATTTACTTTACTCCGATAAGATATGACCACCAATACCGGGTCGTGGCACGAACGACCATCCCAATCATTTCGAACTTTGTGTATATATATATACACCTACATATATAGGTTCATATATACACATGCACGTCGAGACTGGAGCGGTAAAGAATTAAAGATTTTGGTATAGCCAGAGGCGGACTGGGCCAAAAAACCGGCCCGGGAAATTAATATAATACCGGCCCATCTGTTCCGGGGGTTTCCACAGTCCACCTTGTGAAATTCCAACTGCGCCACCCCCCCCCCTTGAATCCAAATACATATGTATGCATAATTTCATTTGCACCCCCCCCCCCCCTTCAATCAGATGCAGACAAAATAAATGTTTTTTGCATAATTCCATTTGCACCTCTGGCCTAATATCATATATATTCATAAACCATGGTTCTATATATTCCCGGTATGAGACCATTCAGATATTTTTACCTGAAAAATTGCATAAATTCTAACAGCTAGCGGTCTAACTCCAGACAAATGCACACGGCTACGGACAAGAGACCAGGACACACCGGGCTGTCCATGGTTGTTCGGCCCAGGGTGAGAAAATTTTGAAAACTATACAAGAAAATCGCGAATAGACTGGTATCAACTGAAGCGTTCCTATTTTGTTGTAAATTTCAATTGGGGGAGGGTCCGGGAGGGTGCGTGATATTTTTTGGGGGATTTACAGCTGGGAGTTACCGTTAAAATCTCGAGATTAACGAGGTCATTACGTGGTGTTATATGATACTGACAAGTTCATTTAATGACAAAATTACGATTAGCAATTTCGGCTGGTTAAACAACACGTGGCGGCCCACGTCTGGAATTTTCCCGGTCTCCTGATCGGCCAGTCCGCCTCTATCCCACCCCGAACGTCACATTATATACTCATATGGGGAACCTGCAAACTTCCCAATTTAGGTAACTTCTGTCTTTCCTCGTCGGTTTTCCGATTCTCGGGTGATATATATTTATATATTGGCAGTACACATTGTCCGAAGTAAAACATTTTGCATGTGGAATAATTACCGAATCAATATATTCTTGTTTAGTGACGGTTCCAAATATGGTTACAACCGGGACAATCTCAGACGCCGTCGTAAAATGGAATTCACATCATGAATTTATGTGAGAAGAGTGTCATCTTATTGGATACACGGCTGGTTAAGCAACACATGTGGCGGCCCACGTCGGTTTCATTTCCCAACCACATATACCCCCCCCACAAACCGTTAAAAAAACCCTCGGATTCTCGCTTGATAGAAAATCACGTGGAATCAGAATTTTTCCGGCCTCCGGCCCATCGGGAAATTTCCCGATCCCCCGATCGGCCAGTCCGCCTCTGGGTATAGCTCATCGTCGATTTGACTAATTCTATGCCATTCATTTTAAGTGTAAAGTTTCTCCACTTTTCTTCATTACCTTAGGGTGGATTAACATGAATTTACTTTTAGCTGTATTGATTGACAGTTTGTTACAACAACACCATTCAATATGTGTTTTATTTCGGTAATTGATGTTTTTTTTTTTATCGTAGCCAGATGAATATATGGTGGTATATCATCAGCAAATGAAAGCAAATTCATCTCGGGGTTTGAAAACCTTGGATGTTTCAGAAAAATAGAAACATGGTTAGTACGTTTTATTATGTTTACCCATACCATAGTATGGTAAACATAGTGTCGTTGTCCGGATTGACCACTCGTCGTTAGTCTGTCCGTCTGTCTGTCTGTAGACACTTTACGCATGGTGCGATAACTGAAATATTATTCTATCTAATCGTAACCAAATTTTGTATATGAATTTCTCAGCACCAAATACAGATCGAGTTCGAATATGGGTTTGATCCGAGTTTTTTTTACGGAGTTATGGCCCTTTTTCTACTTAGAATTCATGCATGCTGCCATAACTCAAAAAGAATGTATCTGACCGGCACCAAATCTGGTATGTGAGTTTCTCAGCCCAAAATACATCGAGTTCGAATATGGGTTTGATCCGATCTTTTTTTTATGGAGTTATGGCCCTTTGACATAGAATTCATGCATGCTTTGATAAATCAACCATTTTTCAACTGATAGGAACCAAATTGTGTATGTGAGTTTCTCAACTCTAAATACAGAATGAGTTCGAATATGGGTTTGATCCGATTTTTTAATGGAGTTATGGCCCTTTGATTATTTTATTCATCTCTAAAATATATCAAAGATACAGTTTGCATTGTCCAGGTAGAATACATAAATCAGGTTTACAAAGCCATGAAGTTGTCTTCGCACAATGTGATTGTGTTTAGTAGATTTGTTGGAATTTTGTTGGTTGCATGGGAAGACAACTTTGGTTTTCAAATTTTTTTAAACTTGAGAGCTCTGTATCAGTCTATGAGAACAAAATAATTGTTCATAACACTTTTATAACTGTAGGTCTAGTTTGTTTAATTTATATATTAATGGAAAGCTTTTTCGACATCGATTTCAATTGATTACAAATGTGAATAGAAATATTAAAGGGGCACACCAGGTTTGATATATTTTTCTTGTACTCTGCATGAGATAAAACTTTTTATGTGTACCTATACCATAGTATGGTACACATATTGTCAATTTCCAGATTGACCACTCGTCATTCGTCCGTCCATATGTACGTATGTATGTCTGTCTGTCCGTCCATAGACACTTTAGGCATAATGCGATAACTTTAACATTTTCTATTTGATCGAAACCAAATTTTGTATATAGGTTTCACATCCCAAAATACAGTTCGAATTCGAATATGGGTTTGATCCAAGAATTTTTTTTACAGAGTTATGGCCCTTTTTTACTTAGAATTCACACATGCTGCCATAACTCGCAATTTTTTTTATCTGATTGACAACAAATTTGGTATGTGAGATTGTCAGCCCAAAATACAGATCAAGTTCGAATATGGGTTTGATCCGAGAAATTTTAGATTGAATTTCCTCGCTCAATATAACACGCAAAAAATATTAAAAAACTTTTATAATAATAAAATTATTTAATTAAAAATAAATTGTCATTGACACTAATTTGTTTTAGTTGTATATCATTAATTAGGTGTGATGTCCTGTTTTGAAAATATGAAGATTTTATTGCAATAGTTGCATGTAATATAATGATATCAATAAATTGCCATGTGAACATCCAATATCCAGACTATATGAGTGTACCTTTAATAGATGTCATTCCAAGCGAAATCTGTTATTAATTGAGTGATGACATATGTTACAGAGCTCTAGGGGTGGTTGTATGAAGGTAAAGATAAACAACCTGCTGGCTGGATAATTGTTTATCCTATCTGTCAAATTGATTAATGGCTAAACCATTGGATCTCACAGTGAGAGGTCCTTGTGTGAATAGGGACAGAGTTATGAGATTTAAAACACCCCCACCCCAAATACTTTAACCCCTTCTTAAGACAAATTATATAATATGAGCTTTTGATTTTATGTTTAAGTACTGATATATGTATTACTGTGATCATATCTTTGACCAGTTATCAGATATAGCTAATCGCTATCGCCAAGGTATGGGTTAAACATCTGCCGATCGTGATCGGCCTCTCGTTCTTAACTTGAACAAGTCGACTTCTCAAACGTTTATGTACAGAGAGCTGGGAATCCTACCAATGGTGACGAAAATCAAGGCAAAACCCCTAATATACTGGAGCAAGATAATAACTATGGAAAGCATCAGACTCCCCTACTGTATATCCTTACACCATGCGCATTATGACAGAATCAAGTGCGAAGGAATCGGTAAATATCCCATGCATGGCTAAAATTTGTACGACGGAACTAAATAACCTAGGTGTGTCTTATACATGGCAGAATCAATCAGTGAGTAGTGTCAAAATATGTTCTTGTGCTGTAAAACAGAAACTCATGGACGCATACATCATACATAACCGAATGGCATTCGTCTTTGGATACATCAAACAAATTTGCGTTTTATAGATGTATAAAACCGAACTTCGGTAGACCGAAGTATATTTCCTTAGATGACAACAGTGCCTTGTTGACCCTCCTAAGATTCATAACTAGAAACCACATATTTCCAGTGGAAACTGGTTCGTGGATAAATACCCCGTATTCCAATAGGAAATGCACCTTATGTATATGGCGCTAGGAGACGAATACCACACCATTCTTATATGCCCGCAGTTAAGAGATCTGAGATTGAAATATATCAAACCGTACTACTATACAGTCGACCTAACGTAATGAAACTTCATGAGCTAACAAATATCCCGTTTAATTCCCAATATATTCATATATTCATACATGCCAAACATAACATTGTGAATTTCATGCGGTAACATATTTCTTCTCAATAGGTATTGTTATACGATGAGAGTATCTAATACATTGAATTAAATTGTCTAGACGAGCTGTGTAACAAATTTGTCAAACGAGATCTTGTATATCACATGAAAAAAACTAGAGCTTTACACATTTTTTACAAATTAAGATCCTTAACAAAAGCTTAAAAATGCACACAGTTACATTGTTGGCTGAGACGCTTCACAACCGTATACGACAGTATTGCGAGCTCGAGCTGCCGACGGAAAATATAATCCCCCAATTTGCCTCTGTTTTTGTGTCTATTTTCGTTAGTGCAACGAAGTTGGACAAGAATTTACTTTAATGAGCAAAGCAATCATTTTGCATTGTTTGGTGTTGTTGTCATGTGCGGCTTTACGAAAATAGTATTAATCCGCATGATTCAATGTAAAGTCATTTTGTTGGCGAGAAAGCACGCGCCTATTTGTCACTACAGAGATAAGGAAATATGTAATGGCTTTTTAGCTCATTGTAAAGTTAGAGCTATTGGCATGGCTTGGTATCCGTCGTCCGTGCGTGCGTGTGTGTGTATCCGTCAACAATTTCCTTTAGCACGGACTACAGGTCGTACCTTTGGTCGGGCAGTATGGAATTTGTCATAGCTGTTCACATTGGCATGTAGATGGGAACGAGTTATTTTGGGGTCAATTGGGGCAAAAAAAACATGGCCGCCAGCGGCCATCTTGGATTTCAAAATTCAATTCATTAGCACGGGCTACAGGTCGTACTGTTTGCCTGATCATGAAATTTGTCATGGATGTTATTATTGACATGTAGATGGGAACGAGTCATTTTTGTGTGGTCATTCCGCCATAAAACATGGCCGCCTGCAGCCATATTGGATTTTACTCTTTACATGACTAAATTCTTTGGCACGGGTTACAGTCGTCCCTTTGGTCGGATCATCATGAAATTTGTCATGGATGTTAACATTGGCATGCAGGTGGGAACGAGTCATTTTGGGGCCACAAGTCGTACCTTTGGTCGGATCATCATGAAATATGTCATGGATGTTAACATTGACATGTAGATGGAAAAAGTCATTTTGGGATCATTCGGCCATGAAACATGACCGCTAGCAACCATCTTGGATTTTACTCTTTGCATGACTAAATCCTTTGGCATGGGCTACAAGTCGTACCTTTGGTCGGATCATTGTGAAATTTGCCATGGCTGTTGATATTGATATGTAGAAGGGAACGAGCCATTTTGGGGTAATTCGGCAAAAAATATAGCCGCTAGCGGCCATCTTGGATTTCAAAATTCAATACATTAGCACGGGCTACAGGCCGGACTGTTCGTCTGATCATCATGAAATATGTGATGGGTGTTAATATTGACATGTAGATGGGAACGAGTCATTTTGGGGTCATTCGGCCATAAAACATGGCTGCCGGGAGCCATCTTGGATTTTACTCTTTGCATGACTAAATCCTTTGACACACCCTACAGTCGATCCACTTCCCATCATCACCAAACTGCATATTGATCTTGATATTTATCTACTAAATGGGAGCTATCAAATGGTTTTGATATGCATTGGAAAACATAGCCGCCAGCAGCCATCTTGGATTTTATTTTATATATACATCTTCATGTTGATAATATATTATTACTTAGACATTTAAATTTTCCGCATTCCTAATCGCTCCATTGACTGTAATACATGGAATTATTCCCTTTTGCAGTTGAACTACATTGTCCTTGACACTTTCAGTTCATGATATACTAGGGGTTTCATGTGATATATAGCGGTCTCTGCATGCGGCATTGTTGGAATGAGATCTCATCGAATGACCAACGCGCTCCGTGAATTGCACTCAATGTCGGGGAAATCAAAAAAATACAATGCTGTGTTTAATTGAGCAGCATTATGTAGGAACATGCAACCTTATTCCCTCAAAGGAAACTGCACAAAAAGCTGCATAAAAGGATATCTCGTTGACGAATTGGTTCGGTGATCGTGTTGTCGAATAGACGTTCGCAGTGATAAGTTCAACTTGCATGTATGGGTCTTATGTTGATTCAAGAGTGCACCCGAACACATCCAGTCCACGATTCATACACACGACGACTCTGCATTAAAAGGGTCAGACGCACGTTCTGCCAAAATTCCTGGTATTTCAAAATGAATTGTCTCAAAATCGGTCAGAGAAATTTCTTTGTAAAATTTAGTACAAGCGATTATTGTGACACAATATTGAAGACACATCGAACCATTGGATATATAAGCTCATTCACTTTCATTTATGGCATGAACAATATTTAAAATTTCATTGTTTACCAGAAACTTCTGAGAAATATATTTTTTTAAAAGTGCAGTATATATTTCCATTATATCATATCTGAGGATCATGAGAGGAGACTTAATTATTCTTGATTCTTTAAATTAATGATTATTTTCATTGAGAAAGGGTTAGAAGGAACTAAATAAGTAGAATTACGTCCCTTTCGTTTGTACACCCAATCTCGAATACGAGTTAAAAAAATTCTAGCACACGATTGGCGTATAATATTTCAATTATATTTACAAATTAAAAAAATATAATACCTATGGCATGTATAAATGTGGGTTTTCCCTAGTCTGAAATGCGTTCGTGTCCAAACATTGACGGGAGAATAAGGCTGGGTATTTGCTTTCGTCAGCAGTTCAATTTTTTTGCAAAAAGTGGCAAAAGATGAGTGAAGGGTTGGGCTTCACGAAATTTACGATTTCGTGCAATTCGTATGTAGCAAATTTAGTGGGCGGGGCCAAACTTTAACACTGAGGCCTATGGAAAACATTTAGTTCCTTCTAACCAAATGCTTGTGACTGCTTTATTCTTCATTATGGTGTATGGGAGTTATCAGGGAATATGCTTTACGCAATTACAAATCTATGTCAACATTATGATACAAATCAAGCCTCCTCTCATAGAGCCAAGACAATACGCTATTTGGTGATCAGAGTGTTACTAATTATTCTAGCAGTTCTTGGTACCGAAAGCGACACAAAAGAAAATAATATTTTCAACCTCTCAAATATTTTATTAAAATCCATTGTTTTTGTCGTCTCTTAATAATTGCTCAGATTCTACATACAAAAAAGGTCGCCGACCACGTGTCTCCCGAAAAGGCGGCTTTTTAGTTAGATCATGCAATGAATCTCTACTCTGGCTAACGCCCGTTGAGATCAAATTTAACCAGTACAAAACCTTGGAACTTTTTGAAGTTTTGAAAGGGAACCTTATAAAGTCGAAAATATAACGCGGGGAATATATTTCTTAGTTATTATGTCTTCCTTAATAATGTATACTTTTACTGTTGGTGATGGTCCCAACTCGAACTTTCACGATTTAAATAAATTTGTGAGCGATTTTGGAACAAATATTTGAACTTGACTTGTATTTGGAGCTGATAACCTCCATATATACCAACTTTGGTCCAGATCAGATCACACAAACTAAATAATCCATGAGATATTGGAAAGACCTATATGCACGCGGTGTAGAGGAAAACGTGATATCGGACAAAAATATCCAGCAAGGAATGTATACTATGGTCCCCATGCATGTGTTCTTAAATGACTCTTCTATTTTCCCACAGAGACAAATGCAATGTGGTGAAATGTCCAGATAATATAAAAAAATCACATTTCGGCGGCCATCTTGGCCGCCATATTGGATTTTGATGTCGTATGTTTGACTAATTTGTAAGAGTTGTATAGTAGCATATAACGAGTCTAGTGGAAAACAAGACCGCATGTGACAACATCTTTACTATAACAGCGATCACAGACCTGGTGCATATAAAAAATGGCAGCCATGATGGACGCCATCTTGTCTGGAGACTCTGCGGCCACTTTTTTTTTCTTGTTAACAACTGAACAAAAATAGAGGAGACCTTAAGAAAGAAAATTAGTGGGGTGAAGTTAACTCCTGGGGGTGCAGAGGTCGACCAATATCTCCTGGACTAAAAGTTAGCCGGAAACCTCAAAACAACAAAATTCTAAGTAGAAAAGGGGCCATGACTCCCGAAAATATGGGTGAACTGAACCCATATTCGAACTCGACCTGTGTTTTGAGCTGATAAACTCACATATACCACATTTGGTTTCGATCCGAGAGTCGAAAAATAGAAAAATAAAGTTCTCATAGGACTCATCTGGAAACTTTCCCGGAACGGACGGACGGACACCGGCTATTTTAATAAAAAAAAATTAGTCCATAAAAAAACAAATATTCCAAAAAACAAAACAAAAATTCGGGAGACAATGAAGATGATGATATGTGAAATTCAAGATTTTTCGCCAGATATATCCAAATATAACAAGCAGTCGCAGACGGCGGTATCCCCCGCCGAAATGTGCAGTTGGGGAAGTGCATTCTCAATAATGTTTGCGTTCTCAGTATGTGCTAAACAAGAGGTGGGATTTTGTCAAAAAGCCTGGCTTGCGAACTCATTTTAGGTACTGGTCATGGGAATAACTCTGCTGAAAGTATCCGGCCGGACCTGGTTTGCGAACTCGTTCTAGATACTGGGCATGTGAACTCATATACCAAAAATCTTTGAAATCCGTTGACATTTGTGGAAATGAGCCCTGTGACGTCGTCCATTTTCACACACAAAAATAAACAAAGTCCAATAAATCTGCTGAAAATATCCGGCCGGACCTGGTTTGCGAACTCGTTCTAGATACTTGTCAAGTGAACTAATATCCCAAATATCTTTGAAATCCGTTGAGATTTGTGGAAATGAGCCCTGTGACGTCGTCTATTTGCTATTAGGTAAATTCGACAAAAATAATAAACAAAGTCCAATAACTCCGGTAAAAATATCAGGCCAGACCTGGCTTGCGAATTCATTCTAGGTAATGGTCAGGTGAACTCATATACCAAATATCTTTGAAATCCGTTGAGATTTGTGGAAATGAGCCCTGTGACGTCCTCTATTTGCTATTTGGTAAATTCGAAAATAATATAGAATAAAATTGCCCAAAACCTGTTATTTATCAACATTTTTTTCAACGAAATTTTGCCGGTTTGTCAAATATCTGACACAAAAAAGCCACTTGATTTTAGAGTTATCCATCTTCATCCGCAATTTGGTCTGAGACCGTCTTCTCGTAGACTTACTGGGCCACAACAAAGTTTGGTGGTGAAAAATAATAGATTTCAAAAATCGATATCTGATGGGTGGGTCCCTCGACACAAATTTTTTTGTTACCCCCTAAGTCAGCCGAAGTCAAAGAAATAGTTATTTTCTAGCGTTAATTCGAATTATGCATCTTTAACGCTCTTTGTCGTATGGGATCATTTGAATTTTTGGGCTCTCCTTCGAAAATTTCAAGCTTGATTAAACTACACTTTTTAAGGCACATAAACCACAGATCATACAACATATTCCATATATAGTATATACTATTTGAAAGAGGAGCTCCAAAACATTGTATAATCAACTTATCCTGTCGAATAAACATGTTGGTTTTTTGTCACGGCACCGACGTGTATTCTGTGCGCGGCAACATAAAATATCTTTATGCTATAATGTTGGAATCTGGTAAATTTATAATTAATGTTGACACATTCAGCTTGGTATAGCACACACCCTCCATATTCACACAATTAGCACCTGTGGTTATCAGTACAAATCGCCATACGGTTTACACGAACGTTTTCGAGGTTCATCAACCAAAAACTCGAGCCTCCACTTCATAAAAAGTGATGAACCATGCACCTATAATATACGTCACACTTCAAGCAGAAAACGTGAACGCGCTCGCTGCCATGGCAGTGTTGAAATTTGAACAATATGTTACTTACAATTGTTTTGGTAGATTTGAATTACCGATTAAAGGCCCACTTAGCGGCCATCTTGAATTTCAAAATTCAATACATTAGCACGGGCTACAGGCCGGACTGTTCGTCTGATCATCATGAAATTTGCCATGGATGTTAATATTGACATGTAGATGGGAACGAGTCATTTTGGGGTCATTCGGCCATAAAATATGGCTGCCGGGAGCCATCTTGGATTTTACTCTTTGCATGACTAAATCCTTTGGCACACCCTACAGTCGATCCACTTCCCATCATCACCAAACTGCATATTGATCTTGATATTGATCTACTAAATGGGAGCTATCAAATGGTTTTGATATTCATTGGAAAACATAGCCGCCATCAGCCATCTTGTATTTTATTTTATATATACATCTTCATGTTGATAATATATTATTACTTAGATTTAAAGGCCCACTTAATTTTCAAACCCCCCCCCCCAGATAGATCAAATATATAAAATATATGCCATAATATATACCATTTGAAAGAGGAAGCTCCAAAACATTGTATTATCACTTATCCGGTGTAATAAACTGTGAACATGCTGTTTTTGTTGAGTTGCCAACGTGTTTTTGTCATCTAGATTGTAGTAAAAAGTGTATTATTTTCAATGGAGGGGAATAACTCTACATATTAAAGATAGTGTTATTCCCCTTCCATGAAAATTCATCTTTAGTTTGAATTATGTTGCATTCTGGGCGCCAAACGGGGGCACCTTTCTATAGCTGTACCCTGGTGGATATATATATATATATATATATATATATATATATATATATATATATATATATATATATATATTAATCCACCAGGATACAGAACAGCTGTGGCCTAGGAGTGTCCATCAAGTTATAGAAATTCTTAGATTCAGCCCAAGACTCGGGGACCCCCTTTATTAACCCAGAATTCATAAAAGTTCAAAACTAAGACATAGGGTTACTCTCCTTCCATTGAGAATAATAGACTGGCAGTACAGAACACACGTCGGTACATCGACAAAAACAATATGTTCACAGTTTATTCTACCGGATAAGTTGATTATACGATATTTTTGTGGCTTCCTCTTTCAAATGGTATATAATATGGAATTTGTTGTATATAATATGTGACCTGGGGATTCTAAAATTAAGTGACCTACATATATTATACGGGAATGCGACGAAACAGGGAGTATAATTTAACATTGAAGATAAACTGGGCCCTCAACTCTGTTCACTTCGTTTCAGATAATATCGATCAAGGCTACCTGTTGGAATGCACGTGGGACTATTAAATCGACATACAAACAAAGAAAACTAACTCATTTGACCTCATATGTGACCGAGCAGATAGTGGGCACCTTATCGTGCGACATTTCACACAAATATTTACCTTACTCCGATAAGATGACCACCAATACCGGATCGTGGCATGTACGGCCATTCCGAACTTTGTGTATATATACCTATATAGGCCCATATATATGCACGTCAACCGGATAAAGAATTAAAGATTTTGGTACCGTTCATCGTCGATTTGACTATATATAGCTACCAGTGTTTCGTCGTGTTTTACTATCATTTTCGTGAAACACATATTTCTTCTTCAAAAATTGTTGGTTTCAACTTGTTCTGTCGTGGGTATGGGTGTCTCGAAAACTGGAGCTCTTTTTATATTTTGCCGCTGCACAAATAAGCCCCATCCAATTAGGCCTACTAGTTCTTTGGGTTCGGGGGTAAAAAAATATTTGATTAGAGTCGAGGAACCCATGCACCCATCAAAGCTCAGAGTGATCAGATATAGATTTTTGAATATGTTATTTCTCCGAGATATGTACTTATTTGGGGCCTGGAAAAAAATCGTCAGAGCGACGGTCTCGGACAAAATTACGGATGAAGATGGATAACTCTAAAATCAAGTGGTAATACGGCCAAATTCGTGGTAATCAAGTAATAATACGGCCATATTTCGTTGAACAACATGTTGATGAAATAACACGTTTTGGGAAATTTATACGATAGTTGACAATGGTTAGCATTATTTTGTTGTAATTGATTCTGATAACTAAAGCGTATTGTGAATAAATGTTGTTGTTGTTGTTGTTGTTGTTGTTGTAACTTGATATGGGGGACAATCTGATCGGATTGAGTACCTTTAAAATGTACGCGTCGTCCGTAAATAAGCCCGCAATATAAAGCCCCATGGGCATATACCAACTTCTCTAATTTGTGAGAGCGTTGACATGCATTGACATAATTATACCGACCGCTATTAGTATCCCGACAACCCACACGAATACAAACAAAAAGTTTGTAAACTCATAACAAACTGAACGAAACATAATTTAATGATGCATTAAATTGCTATGCAGCGGGGAAGTTTTGGAAATATATACCTTACGGTACGATTTATTTGCATAAACCATGCATAAACACCAATAAAGGCAGTATGCTAACAATACAATGCATAATAAAAGAATAATTAATAACAAACTAAATGTGTTTTATCGTGTGATGCATCGATCTATATTTAACGTTGATGTATGATGGCATGCATAATGATTCATACATAATGTTTATCAAAGAATATATATGCATGTCGTGCTTGCAAGTTACACATAAATGTCACCTTCTCTAATATTTGAGCGCGTTGACAAAAACATTCAGCAAACCAGCGCAAACACAAACAACGGGGAGCTTCTAAACTCATAAACAAACTGAAAGAAACATAGGAGCTCATTAAATATTTCAAGCAAAGAAATAATCGATGCTAAACAACCCCGTCCAATCGGCAGGTGCGCGAACTCGTCGGCCTTGAAAATCGACACCTAATTGGTCGAGAAAACCTTCCCAGAATTCTTAGGACGACAAGCGACGCGCGATATTTTCTGTACCTGGCCAAAGCGCACAGAAATGCGCATATTGAATTTAATCAATACGGAGCATTCACCGACGGTGATGTCACGATGTGAATGACAAAAACTATATAATAATTCACCCCACTTATTCAAAAATCATGGATTTTAACTGTGATAAGATTATTATATTTTTTGTGATATTAGGGATTAGTTGTACTTTTACAGGTGAGTTTTACGGGGGTTCTGTCCAGGTAATATGGGGTATATACTTTCTATTTTCACATATAAAACTGGTCGTGGAATCATTTCCTGTATGAACAGGAAGAAATCGATATGAGCTATAGCAGGATGAGAGTGGTATTATTACTCATATACGGATATACCGTCATACGGTACGAAGTCCGCAATTCTTACTGAATGATATTCTCGTGAAGCTATTGTCATCGATTAATTTCAGAAAACTCATACCTCGGATAGACGTTTCTGGTAATTCCCCCCCCCCACCCATTACCGACATTTACCACGGTTTTGGTGTGTCACGGGGGAGTTTCCCATTATTTAAACGTAATTTGCAATTTTACAGACTTGTCACTTGTGATTTGAAGCCGGCGACCAAAATCCCGTCGCCGAACTTCGTCATGCCTTTGTTGAAATCAATTAAAAAAAACCCCGGAGCAAATCATTGCCCAGTCCATAAAATACCCAAACTGAGAAATAACTCATATAACTGTATAACCAAACTAGAATTTAGAGTGAAATAGAGGTGAGCAGAATCATGATTAAATTCCTACTCCATCAATGTTCACACTCCCATGGAAGACACTACTGTTTTAGATATTTAGAGGATGGTGCGGTTGGATGTTTCTAACAATTAATAAACCGCAGGTGCCCCATGCAGTACAAATGCTAATTTAGTTTTTTGTGCCGAGTTGGATTAATGTCCCACACAGTGGACGGGTGAAGTCTTGTACAGTGGTTTGTTGCTGCTCCATCACACAATGAAATACATACAGCTCGACATGCCATGTTCAAATGTAATAGTTTATTGATTGTTTATTGTTTTATTATGAATTGCATTGTTAGCATACTGCCTTTATTGGTGTTTATGCAAATAAATCGTATCGTATCGTATCGTATAAATATATACGGTTGTATTTCCATTGCATTATTTTAGAGGTGTTACTAAAGCATGTGTGTTATGAATGGTTGCTTAGAAGAAGTCAAAATTGTGGAAACTTTACGAAGTAAATGTTGTGTCTAACCCATGCTTTACTAAATGGATTCTGCAATATATTAAGTTATAAAAGAATAAATTGGAATGGCACCGTCTATTGTTCATCTGGAGGGGCGTTCGTGATATATAAACAGAGACACATACATGTACATAATACAAGTGCTGTGGCATTCGTAAAAGGCCCACTTAATTTTCTAACCCCCAGATTACAATCATTACATATATAAAATATATGCCATAGTATATACCATTTGAAAGAGGAAGCTCAAAAACATTGTATTTCAACTTATCCGGTGCAATAAACTGTGAACATTTTGTTTTTGTTGAGGTACCGACGTGTGTTCTGTGCTTAAGTTTCATCTGGAGTGTTCTGCAAAGTCTTTTATTTTCAGTGGAAGGGGAATAACTCTATATCTTAGTTTGAATTATGTTACATTCTGGGAGCGAAACGGGGGAAATGTTTCTATGATTTCAGCTATTTTCTATTACTCTATATATGGGCACCTTCTGCAGCATGAGACAGACGATCCAAATGCTGATGAATTATAGTATTTTAATCATATTTTATGTCATCGATTGTTATTAAAATCGTATATCAACGCACTACAAACAAAATAATCAGTGACTCGAAAAAAATTATGGGCCTTTAAGCGGTTGGAATTTTCAACTGTACCCCCGCCCTTGAACCAGACCAAAATTTCTAAGACCAGCAAATACAATTTACATCTGCAAATTGGGTTATAACTGCAACCTCATGGACCCTTTCGTCCTTTCCAACTGTTCGATATTTCAAAAATAACTCCCACTATCTGGTTAGAATTTTCTGACTGCTACCTCAATCTTTCCAACTATTGTATATTTCCAACACACACACCCTATGGTTGGGAATTTCCGTATGAATGCCATTTCAGTACCCAAAAAAAAGACCGAAAGTCTGAAAAAGCGGGAACATATTCGACCGTTGATCTAAAAACAGCAAATTTCACACGAACTACAGACTGGAGTATCAAACTATCAGAATAAATTCACCCTTCTTTTCCAGATTTACAGCTAATGCTACAGTAATGCCCTAATTAATCGACTCCTTAACCACAGCAGAATTATGGGTAACTTTTCAGGATTTAGTCGGAAATATGGCTTGTTGCTATTCATCGGAAAGCTCTCGAATCCTGACAAGTTACCCATAATTATGCTGCGGTTAAGGAGTCGATTAATTAGGGCATTACTGTATATGTACATGTATATATGGGGCATGACATTTCCAACCATGAAAATTTTACCAAAGTTTTGGGGTAGGGGTGTTCGAGACACCCAACAAAACCCTTGTCGCGACGTCCCTGCATAATTTATTGACGGATCTTTGTACTATTCTTTTTTACGAATCAAGTCGACTTTGATTTATATCTGACCTGACACGTACACATTAAAACTTAAGAAAATTATCCAAATTATCCGTCTTTGAAACTTTCTATTCATGTCAGGGACAAAGATGATGTTTCAACGATTCCTTGTCCTTAGAATAAAGAAAACTATAAATCAAGTGTCCACGAATGATGTCGATTCACTCGATTGTTCGAATAGTCCCCCAGGTAAATAGTCCCAACAGGTGTGTCGTTCGTCGACCGCCCGCTTACCTGGCGAATTCTGCGCACACAAAGAGCCCGGTTCATTCTGATTCATTATATGAATTAAGGGATCATGGATGCGACCATGGGGAAAATTGATTATTTTTTATGTTTTTAAAAGCAACTGAAGTGTGAGATTGATGCATTCCGTAAATTACATACGTATATCTGATGATGAATCAAGCGCCAAAACAAATTAAAGACATATGTTACCCGCCATATCAAATCCAGTCGTAAGTCGGGATTTTTTTTACCCTGTGCCAATGCATTCTCTTATATATGCGAGTCGACCATAGGTCGCCTCGCATATATAAGAGAATGCATTGGCCTAACAATTTTTTACAATTTTAATAATTTGTTCTTGTATTCTTTAACAATTTTATAATTTCACCCATACAGAGCCCCAGACAAACATGAGCAGACGACACTATTCTATATGCTTCTATATATGCGTGGGGCTCCCCGCAGGGTAATGGATGTTTTTTATTTTATGTCCTAAAAATTGTAAGAAACATTTATTTTAAAAAAACATGATCAAAAATTCCAACCACATCGAACGTACCATTTCAGAGAACACAACGGTTGAACTCTGCACAAATGTAAATATTTACTACTTTATTCGGGACGCCTTATTGGGCTTAAAGGTTACGGCAATGGTTGCGCCAATAATTCGTTTATAACAATGACGCTATTTTCTGACTATTTGGATATAAAATTTATGAAAATAACTTATTTTGGCATGATTATTTGTTATCCCGTCAGGGAACACATCAGTGGAATGTTTCACATCACTTTAACTATACTTTATACCACTATCACTTCCAACAACATGCAGGGAAGAGAATCGGCAGAAGATCTGCTTATCATATATATATAGTTACATCCAATTATATCAATTTAGGAAATCTTTTTAAAAGTTAGGCCCTTGTTGAGCCAACAAGATCTGATCTTTCTAGCTTGATATTCGCAGGCACCGCCAACATTGTTAAAAAAATGTTATATATACGCTACCACGGAAATCTGTTTAAAATGTTAGGCACAAGGGCCTATACTATAGAATACAATTTTTGTAATATCAGCGTTAATTTGTGATTTACTAATTTTGTAATACATATTTTGTGTTATATAGTATTCGACTGTATTTCTATCAGTGTATTTCTTTCATTGTAGATTGAAACTCAACATAATATTATGCCCAAAACTCTTTATATGCAAAATACATTGACATGTAATGACTTATATGATCTTTTTGGCGAACCATCTATATACCGGGATTCACTTGACCGGAAAATCTTTGCATTTGGTGGAGAAAAAGGGGGCCTGAAAGTTTCATCTGTTCATGTTTACTTTGTAATATGTAAAAATTCGCAATACGGAATGATAAAGTACTGGCTAAGCGGGTTCTATAGTACAGCAATAATACCATTTTTGTGAAAATTCATTATTAGATTACAAATGCACAGGCTACATTATTGATTTTTCACGACGATTTCCATGCGGAAAATGGTGAGTGCGATTAGCTGGGTACATGTTCTTTGTAATGCGGTCACGGAATCTCAAATTGTTAACCCATTGAGATGGTTTACGCTCAATGGATTTGAAAGGAGATAGCCATGTCAGCGGCCAAGATTTTAATTATGAATGGAACAGGCTATGGTCTTACAATCTCGTCCAAATACGGATACGATAGGCGAGAATCGCATGCGTTTTGATATGTCGATGCCGTCTGGAGAGTTTGGCGGGAACAGCATCCCGTCTCGATTTGCTCAGTCTACCCTTGATGCTATAAAGTGGTAGCCGCGGGCGCTTATATATAGAGTTGTTTTTATGACTTAGACAGTGCCGTCCGCCTCCCCCAAGCCCACCCATCCTAAAGTGATTTTTCCTATAGTGTTTTTGAAACGTGTCTCTTTGTGGTGTCATTCTTTTGGTATGATTTTTTACTAAATAACGGGTATGTTAGAGTTACATTTCTTTGAATTTTACAATCGAAACATATTCGCATGCGATGCTGAGTCACGCGGGACACGGCAAACTAAATCGCGCGCAAATTGGCTTGCGATTTTTCAGCATCCCACCCCATTTGGCATGCGATAGCGTTTGTACTAGGTGGAATGGAATTAAAGAGTCTTTTTGTGATTTACAAGAAATCGCGTTCGCTGTTAGATTACAGTGGTCCATAGTACTCGACACCTTTTGTACGGCTCAAATAAGCCTGCTATTACACAAATTGTATTGTATTGTATAGTATAGGCCCCTGGTTGTGCTAACAAGATCTGATCTTTCTATATATCTTGAGATCCGATCTCCGTATATATTCTGGCACCGCTAACGTTGTTAAAAAATGACTACAACTCTATATATAACGTACTTTCGACTAAATAACGGATTTGTCTGATATATTTTACAACACCACAAGACGTTGAAATAACTTCTTCGAAAAAGAAAAAAACTCTCTTTAAAAACGCTCTTTAAAATCACTTCTTCGGCGGTGTCAGCAGACGGAGATCGGATCTCAAGCTATAAAGATCTGGTATTAATTGTTAGCGCTGCCAGAGCCTTACATTTTAACCATTTCCTATAAAAAAAAACAATTTAAACATATATATATACCATCTTGTTGTTATAATAACGTGTGTAATTATATGGGGAGAGGGGCTATCTAAGTTGTATAACTTGTGCCCCAATCCCATTTGTACATAAATGATACAATAAAATATGTTTAAACTAAACTAACCCTTTCCTGATTGAGCTTTGCGAAAGCCTTGTGCCAATGCATTCTCTTATTTATTACACGAGTCTCCCATTGGAGCTCCCGTCATGCAAGGGTTAAAAGTACACAATCCGATTCGATGGTCCCCATATACCGGTATATCAGATCCCAAGTTTCCAACAACAACAACAACAACAACAACAACAACAACAATCGATTAATTGCCAAAACATAATGCTACAACCACTGTCAACTATATGGTATAAAATTTCCC
Organism: Siphonodentalium dalli; assembly: GCA_032622095.1. Lineage (NCBI taxonomy): Eukaryota > Metazoa > Mollusca > Scaphopoda > Gadilida > Siphonodentaliidae > Siphonodentalium > Siphonodentalium dalli. The sequence goes on from CP136067.1 coordinate 94,169,610, forward strand.
AAAGAGTGTTATATAGCAACATTTTGTTCAAGGACAGACTTGAATGTTATTTCGAATGCTATATAATAGACCATGCAGGATTGACAGGTTTTGTCCATTTAAGAGTTCTTGTCCTTGTTGGAAATAGCAAGCTTCTTAATCTTGGTTGCAGGGGTCTGTCGTTAAAAACGAGTACAAATATAAATTATATATATTTAAACCGAGCGCGACAGTGAGCGCGACACTAAAAAGGCGTCGCTGCAGATATCATGGCGTTAAAATGAGTACAAATATAAATTAAAATATAATTTTTTTTATTTATTTGTTAATCGTGTTCAGTGTCGCTTGTGTGACAGTCAAAGTTCAGTTGAAATGTTTATTTCTCAAATAAATCATGTTATATGATCTTATGAGAACATAATACATAATTGTACAAGTACAATACGGCTGTCGGTGTATACAAGTCGGTGCACCGTGTGAAGCAAGACACATCATGCATTTGGTATCTCGGATTACTCGGTCAGGGCGACGCATCCACAAAACACATCTATTTGGCCGCGGACACGCGTACCACAGTAGCGATGGCATAGTAGGTGTGACAATTAATTATGGTGGAGTTTGGTGACAATTGGTTGTCATAATTAATATGCCATAGAAAGCCATGTTGCCCTCTGCAAATTCGCATACTGAGTCTACCAAGCTCTACCAGCGACGGTCGATCTCCCAAGGATGTACATACCTGAATGTCTTTACTCAACACGCAGTGTTATATTTTACACGCTACGACACAAGTCTACTTGATAACTTAATGAATAACCCATCTCAACAGCCATGATTGTTCTTATTAATGACATTAATATAAGTAGATAAACATGCATGCATTGAGATCATATACAAAAAACGTACCACATTATAATGCTATGTGAGTCAATGAGGAATTGCCACCAGGCCACGGTCAAACACAATTTTGGACGATCTAACGTGCAATTATATATATATCGTCGTGAATACAATTTACCAAAACTTAATGAGTAGAGATCAACCTAGGTGAAACGCAATGGTTAATTGGTCCAGTCGACTCATTGTGCGGAATATCAGCGGGCGACATGGAGAGCTATGGCACAGAATTATGACGGACCAATTGTCAACAAACTCCACCATAATAAATTGTCACACCTAGTATGCCATCGCTACTGTGGTACGTGTGTCCGCAGCCATTAGATATGAACGTACCCCACAGTAATGCATGCGTGACACCAACATAAACTACCAGGGCCAAAGAAAATTAAATCTATGGTTGGTTTTGCAATTCAAAAGAAAAATCGACTCAAAATGGTATCCATTTTTTAAAATAATTATTATAAATTTAACAAATATTCTGGTTTCCAGAAATGTGTTAAAATATGTTAGGAAAAAAAACGTTTTATATATTGATTTTCAATATTGAGCTAGGATTAATTTTGATTACCTTTTATACAATGTAATAAACACAATGCTTTCCACTCATTCTGATATATTGACAACGTTTGTCACCAGAACTGTTTTCAAAGTAGGGCATAATGCCGTTGTTTGCATTTTAGATCTTAGAATTATCCTTCTTTGGTAGAACCTCAATTATATTGGGATACCCGACGTTGCTCGGATAAAGAATATTGGAAACAAAATGAAGTGTTTTGACATACATTTAAACAATTTCAAAGAACTATTCAGTACACCACATTGGTGGTCTTCCCTTCTGCTGCATGGGTTGACTGTTGATCTATTCCGGATATGGATAAAGAGCGTTTTGGTAGCTTAAGATTATGCTATTCGAGGCGTCGTGTGACGTTGAGTGCGGTCTCTATGTATTCTAAAGAGCGTTCACTTTTGATCTATTCCTGATATGGTATGAATAAAGAGCGTTAATTTTGGCTCGCTTATATGCGCAACATATTAACTACATTCCGTGTGGAGTCTCAGCTTGTCTTTTTAAAGACATCTGAGGTAAACGGGACCTATCTAATAATGTTCATCGAGTCATATGCCCCTATATACAAATGTTCAGCTATGATGGTCCAGCCGTTAATTTGGTGGCCAAAAAGCGGACAAACAAACAAAATTGAGTTTTATTTGGTATAGATTGTTATGAAAGACCATGTGATCCATATGTCACAAGCACTTTCATTGGAGTGTTGGAGATGAACGCAAATTCCATTTTAGAGTTATTCTCCTTGTTTGTTTTTATATCTGGGTTCTTTCTTCCTTTGCACATGTGTGACCCACATGCGTGAGTAAATGGGGATGTCCAATGACACTTGAGTCCACGAAAAGAAGTATCATGTCTTTCACTTCTAAAGCTGATATATTAAGCTAAATAATGACACAAAGTACCCTGCTGTTTTGAGTTTCAGAATCAGTCATAAAGTTGAAATAAAAAGAATAAAAAAGCCCCACGTCCTTCCGTATATTTGGTATCGAGTTTACCATATATATCGTACCTGAATTAAAGGTACACGTTATGTATATATAAATTATACCTTTTCCAAATTGTATTGGTGTTGTCCCACCCATAACAGTAAAATAAAAGTTAGTTTCACGAAATGCACTTATATATGCATGATAAATAAAGCACTAAAAACAACTATTGGGTTCCATGCGAGTACATGTAAACACCTATATGGTGCAACCTCTTGTTTCCAATGCAATTATATCAAATGCATCCTCTTTTGCTGACCCCTGTGTTGACGATGTGTCTGACCCCTGTGTTGACGATGTGTCTGATTAAACTGTGCTTATTTGTTCGCGAATTTGAACAAGATAACACCGAGCGCAGCCGGTTAGGGAACATGAAGTATGACGTGTCAATATCATTATCTGGCTCTGGGTAAATATTCAAAAGCGCATTTCCAGGAAGTCGAGTACAGTTGTTGGAAATTATGTCCTAGTTCGCGGGAAAAAATGGGGAAAAAAATATTCCCAAATGGCAGAAAAGCTCCTGTTGGCTGGCTCTAAATTATTGTTTTAAATGGAATTTCGAGAAGCTGTGTTCTTAGGTGGATTCCGGAGGATGTCATCCGGGACTCAACCCTACCCCCATGAAATCTAAATACCAGTTAACAGAGAGGGGCGAATCCCGCGTACCTCGTATAGATTATTTCACACTAATATGATATTTTTCACACATTAATTTTGCTGAAGTACAGTAATGCTCTAATTAATCGACTCCTTAAACACAGAAGAATTATGGGTAACTTTTCAGGATTTAGTCGGAAATATGGCTTGTTGCCATTCATCGGAAAGCTCTCCCCGAGAGCTTTCCGATGAATGGCAACAAGCCATATTTCCAACTAAATCCTGAAAAGTTACCCATAATTCTGCTGTGTTTAAGGAGTCGATTAATTAGAGCATTACTGTATAATGTCCATAACTCAAACACATCAAGATGTAAAAGATGTCGTTTTGGCAAAGAAATAATAAAAAAATTGTCATTTAAACGCTGCGTACCAGCCTTGTTGTTGAATTCCGAGTTCCAGTTAAAATGAGCGAATCAGTAACCGTTAAAGGTACTATATATCAGATAAGACGGTCCCATATCATCAAGTTACACAACAGCAACAACAACAACAACAACAACAACAACAACATATATTCAAAATACGCTTTAGTTATCAGAATCGATTAATTGCAACAAAATAATGCTAATCACTGTCAACTATGGTATCAATTTTCCCAAAATGTGTTATTTATCAACATTTTGTTCAACGAAATATGGGTGTATTATCACTTGAGTATCACGAATTTGGTCGTATTACCACTTGATTTTAGAGTGATCCATCTTCAACCGCAAATTTGTCCGACACCATCCGTTTGACTACGTTTTTCTGAGCCACAAATAATTACACATATCGAGAAATAACAAACTTCAAAAATCGATATCTGATCACTCTGAGCTTTGATGGGTGGATTCCTCGACTCGAATCAAATATGTTTTACTGTTTTACCCCCGAAGCCAAAGAAATAGTAATTTGGGAGCGTTAATTCGGATAACGCATTTTTAACATTTAATGATGGGTATGAATCATGCGTACCAGTCTATATATAGCACTTCAAGTTACCCGAATCCCGCGCTTATCAGAAGGGGGGTGATAAAATCAAACTGGAGTGGTCTTGTTCCACATGTATTATGTAATCTACTAATCTTCACATAAAGGCGATTTATTTGATATTTGATGTCATGGAAAATTCGCGCTTGTTCAAGGCCGACGTAATATTAGACTTAGGCTCGTGTGTGCTCATCACCTGAGTAAACAAGGATGGATTACGTTGATGTAACCGTTCCCTTGTTTGGGTACATTCCTGTGTGAATTCACATTAATTTGTGAACCTAAATGCGACAGTGAGAGACATAACCGTGCGGTGATTAGGTTCGCACCTGTGTAAATAGTCGTTATTATGGAATACTATTAGGGCCACTTGCTAATGGCGCGCGCCGAAAGCGACAAAAAGTGCGCCATTATAGTAACGCGCCGAAAGCGCCGAAAGCGACCAAAAAGTGCGCCATTTATAGTAACGCGCCAACGCGCCGAAAGCGACGAAAAGTGCGCCGATACGTTATCGAGGGTCCGACAAAATGTTTGAATCCGATGGATTGCCAACTTTACCTCAAAATGAAACTGAAAGTATAGACGTTGGAATGGGACGTGTGTGGACTCTTAAAAGATATAAACGTTGGAATGGGGTGAAATATGGAATATAATACAAATATTGGGATTGGATGGAATGTGGAATAATTGTCAAACATTGGAATGGGATGGGATTTGGAATAAATTAAACTACTAATGCATGCTGGAATGTGGTGGATATGGAATAAAACGACACAATTTTAATGTTGCAATTGGATGGAATGTGAAATAACAGTAAAATGTTAGGATGGGATGGAATGTCGAATAAAACTACAAATGTTGGAATGGGATATGGAATAAAACTACTACTGTTGGAATTGGATGTGTGCTATGGAATAAAACTATACAAATGTTGGAATGGGATGGGATATGGAATAAAACCACAATTGTTGGAATGGGATGTGCTATGGAATAAAACTATACAAATGTTGGAATGGGATGGGATATGGAATAAAACTATACAAATGTTGGAATGGGATGTGATATGGAATGAAACTACAAATCTTGGAATTGGCTGGAATGTGGAATAACGAACAACAGTACACAATTTAATATTGGAATGGGATGGAATATGGAATATGGAATGAAACTAAACTGATGTAATGCGGTGGAACATGGAGTGACAATGGAGTTCCGTTTGGATCCACTGTCACTTTTAATATTATATATATATTTTTACATCTACGTATACATATAGATGCACAAGATATATGTTATAATTCCCATGTGGGTATTAATCGATTTTATTCTCATCAGGCAGAATTCCTATGTGCACGGATGAAGATCCTCCACAGGTCCACGGTTTCTATCTATACATTTGCCAGGAGCACGTACGCGACTGTTTATCACATGCAGGCCATTTATGTGCAAACCATATATACATCTTCCACCGATATGTTGACCCTATAAATAATTACACGTAATTAAAATAATTTTACCCCGGGCTGTTGATAAAACGGCGCGATTTTGTTTGAGAGTTACACATAAAATGTGGACTGTATACCCCGCGGAAATTACTCCATCCATGTCTATATATATGATGGATTTGCTAATGTGTTTGCTTTCAACGGATTACATGCCGCACCCTCTCCGTTATCACTGCGATATAGATCACTGCCACAAGGAAGGTACTTCGCGGACCGATACATCTATATATGTTTAATTACGTATCGTCGGAACTATATTTATTCACCTATTATCTTATCTTGACCACCACAAACTTGCTATAATGGTATTTTTTTCGGCATTGATAAGAACAAAACAAACTGAGCCAGACATAGACAATTTTAATCCTAAAACATAAGAACTAAGATCATGTCAGAAATCCTTACCTCATCGGGGCGATGGGAGATAACTCTGCCTGGAGTTTAAGGGTTTTATAGAGGTTTAGGGTGGATACACACATGCATGTAATCTCTATAAATATCGTAGACCATACACACCTGTAAAATTTGTCCGCTGACAACCCAATCATTGCGCCTATGTTTGACCACAGTGAGTCAAGCTCTGAACGCGCAGAGAGCCGTTGACTCGGACGAAGTCGTCAGGCCGCTTAAAATAATTATTCGCGCGATAACCCAAATGGGGAACGTTCTGTTTAAATAATTATCAGTCTTCTCTTGATTTGTATACCAGTGATGGCCTCAGGGTTTCCCCAACGCATGCAGGGGCTATGCTCCCCAACATGGGGGCTATATTATCCCGGAAGCTACCGGACTGACCATTGCATATTTCATCGAAAGGGATGGGGCATGCAGCACCCCTGAGCCCTGAAGCCACTCGTGATTTATAAATATTGTAGTTGACAGTCATGTCTGTTTGCTACGAGTGATTAATCTAATATGCAGCAATTTATGCTATGCATATAATTATGAACATATTATTACAACTTTAAATGTGAAGGTACAGAAGGTGGTGTTGCTGTATGTCTTCATTCGGGAAAAGGGTTGTCCAGCTACGAGTTCACAACTACGTCACCTTCCCTCTCTTGTGTTATGCAGGTATACGCAAAATTTACAACTACAGAATGTTTAAGTAAAACAGTTTATGTACATTCTTGCCCAGATAATCCCGGCTGGTACATTCAACTAACTTCCTTAGTTATTCGAAGCTTTCGAGAACCAGCCCCTACCTCAATCATGGAGTATGGTCGAAAATGTTATAATTAAAGCCTGTATATACAGGCTAAGATTGTGACAGGAACTTGTTCAACCTTTGGCTTGAGAAACATACTATTCTGTTAATTCCGTGTGAAAAATGGGGAGTGTCACTCTTTTTAATTTCAACACTGTACCAGCATTAATTTGTAATGGATATTTGCATGGAAATCACAATTGAATTTTATCACATGAGCTCGCTCTCAAATTATCCGAGCAATCTCAACAAACCGGTATCGTCGTAAAAGAGCTTCAAATTCTGCATATTTTATTTGTGGATGACCATGTTTCAAAGAGATGACGAGAAACAAATCAAGTATAACTTAATATCGACGAACTCAAATCCACTTTTCGAAATGAATTAAAACTCGTGAAAAGCAGCAACAGATATCAGACAGGATATGTTCATTTCGGCATCCACGAAAGAAGACATGTTAATGACTGGCCTGAAATTTCTTGATCGCAGTTAGTTTAATAATGGCTTATAACTACTCAATGGTCTCGCCTGTTGGAATGGACCGATCGCGCGCAGGCGATTAATGCTATCAATGATTGGTGTGACCATGTAAAATACATGGAATACATGGATTTTACATACATAAATTACATACAAGTGTGTATCCACCCTTATTAAGAGTTGTGGTATATATTCCAGCAACACTGAAACATGCATGAACATTACTATAACGCTGTCAAAGATATTCCAATTTTAAATGGATATGGGTCGTTTGAAACTATACATGGTTTCATTTTCTATCAACCCTATTCAACACTGATTGGGGTGGATACACACATGCATGTAATCTCTGCAAATGTCGTGTATTTGTCGTTTTGCTCTGAACGCGCAGAGAGCCGTTGATTGAACGATGTCGTCAGGCCGCTTAACATAATTGTTCGCGCGATGACCCAAATGTTGGACTTTCTGTTAAAATCATTGTCAGTCTTCTCTTATACCAGTGATGGCCCCATAATTTCCCCAACGCATGTGCTATGATCCCCAACATGGGGGGGGCTATATTATCCCTGAAGCCACCGGACTGACCATGGCATATTTCATCGACGGGTGGGGTGGGGGCATGCAGCACCTGACCCCATCCATGAAGCCACGAAGCCACTCCTGAGTCCTGACTTATAAATATTGTAGTTGACAGTCATTTCTGTCGTGTCTGTTTGCTACGAGTGTTTAATCTAATATTCAGCAATTTATGCTATTCATATAATTATGAACATAGTATTACAGCTTTAAATTTGAGAGAACAGAAGGTGGCGGTGTTATAATTGCTGTGTGTCTTCATTCGGGGAAAAGGGTTGTCTAGCTCTATACGAGTTCCCAACTACGTCACCTTTCCTCTCTTGTATGTTATATGAATACGAAAAATTATGGAATTGTTAAGTTAAACATATTGTACGTACATTCAACTAAATATCTTAGTTGTTCGAAGCTTTCAATCATGGATTATGGTCCAAAATGTTATAATTCAAGCGTGTACAACCTAAAATTGTGACAGTTAGGAACTTGTTCAACCTTTGGTTTGAGAAACATATACTGTTATGTAAATTCTGGGTGAAAAATGGGGGGGGGGGCACTCTTTTTGCTTTCAGCGCTGTACCTGCATTATTTTTTGGCGCTGTTATGGATATTTGCATAGGAATTCCAATTGAATGTTATCACATGAGCTCGCTCTGAAACTATCCGAGGAATCTCAACGAACCGGTATTGTCTGTCTTAATTTTCCAATGCCTGTTATTCAAGGCATGAGAGCCCATATATAAGATTGTTAATGGGACATAAAACACTCGTGTATCACAATCGCCCTAAAAGAGCTTCAAATTCTGCACATTATATTTTTATTTTGGATGACCCTGAAATGACGAGAAACAAATCAAGTATAAAATCGACGGACTGAAATCCACTTTTGGAAATGAATTAAAACTCGTGAAAAACAGCAACAGATCTCAGACAGGATTTATTCATTTTGTCATCCATAAAAGAATTTATGACTGGCCTGAAATGTCTTGATAGCAGTTAGTTTGATAATGGTTTATAACTGCTCACTTGTCTCGCCTTTTGAAATTGCCCGATAGCGCGCAGGCAACTAAATACATGCTATCAATGATTGGTGTTACCATGTAAAATACATGGATTTTACATACAGAAATGACATGCATGTGTGTATCCACCCGTATCTACTACAGCTGAAAATAATGTACTACATGTATATTACCGAATGTGTACGTGGGTGGGGTGGGTGTCCACATTAAAATCTCCAACTACACCCCCTTGAACCAGAATAAGCTCCCAAATTCGCAGGATTCCATTTACAGCACTTGGGTTGGAATTTTCCAACTGTAAGCCTTCCAACTGTTGGATGGAAATTCCAACCTGACAACTAATTGCCATATCAGAATCCTTAAAAAGGAAGCCCTTTCACCGAGAGTTGGGAAGCGTGTATCAGTATTTATTATATTGCTTGCCCATAAAATAAAATTCAGTGAGTCTGAACACATTATGGACATGGGTTCGAATATGGACAGAACCGATCTGCCATTGGAAGAGCACAGTGCACTTCCTCCTAAATTGTATCTGTGACCATGTAAGATATTACTGGTATACTGGCGTATATATATATATCTCATATATATTTTGAAGACCTCTGTCTGTATGTATGTTTGTCTGTCTGTCTGTCATTTATACAAATCTACGATTCTCGACCGATCGGGACGAAACTTGGTACGTGTGTGTAGTTTGACCAGGCGGTGGACGTTGTCGTATTGGCGAGCCCGTGCGGCCCCCGTGCAGCGCATGCGCAGACGAGATCTCGGAAACGGGTGGAGCAATCGACTTGAAATTTGGTATGTGAATGTATCTTGCCCCGGATACGAATTTTATCGGGTCGCCGAGCCCGTGCGACGCCAGCTTCGCGCATGCGCAGGCCAGATCTCGGAAACGGGTAGAGCTATCGACTTGAAATTTGGTTTTTGAATAGCCCGGACAACGTCGGGCTCATCGGCTAGTCTCATATATATTTTGAAGACCTCTGTATGTTTGTATGTTTGTCTGTCATTTATACAAATCCACAATTCTCGACCGATCGGGACGAAACTTGGTACGTGTGTGTAGTTTGACCAGGCGGTGGACGTTGTCGTATTGGCGAGCCCGTGCGGCGCCCGTGCAGACGAGATCTCGGAAACGGGTGGAGCTATCGACTTGAAATTTGCTATGTGAATGTATCTTGTCCCGGATACGAATTTTATCGGGTCGCCGAGCCCGTGCGACGCCAGCTTCGCGCATGCGCAGACGAGATCTCGAAAACGGGTGGAGCTATCGACTTGAAATTTGGTATGTGAATGTATCTTGCCCCGGATACGAATTTTATCGGGTCGCCGAGTCCGTGCGACGCCAGCTTCGCGCATGCCCAGACCAGATCTCGGAAACGGGTAGAGCTATCGACTTGAAATTTGGTTTTTGAATAGCCCGGACAACGTAGCCCGGACAACGTCGGGCTCATCGGCTAGTATTATATATATAGGTTTCAACATAGCGAATCATATTTTCCGTTTGCACGTTTCATTTTACTTGGGCGTTGATCGTGTCCATGTATAGAGGGCCGTGGCGATGGGGGTGTCTCATCCCAACTTTAATCAAACTATTAAAAATCTGGAAATTTCATACCTGACACGACATTAGTTGGAAATTTGACATCAACAATCTGTTTATATTGTTCTCGTAGTTTGATTTTCCAACAATTTATTAGTGGTGATTTTGTTAGATTACATTTGCTTATGGTTTTGGCCAAATTGTTAGACTGAAACGGCCATCAGTTGGAAATTATCCAACATGAGAGGTGTGTCAAGATTGGAAAATGTCCAACAATTGGAAATCTTAAGGCAAGTCTGGATGCTACGGTTTTGCAATTTTTAGGGTTCAGATTAAAACACATTCTCACACCTGGCCATAACAAGGGTCGGTCGATAATATTATGTCTTGGCGGATTTTTACGGACGAAATTTGATCCATATATAGGGTATCTCGGTATCCGCTGGGCCGATTTCCCGGTATCCGCTGGGCCGATTTCCACCATTTTTGGGGTGTTGGTATTTGACCCCACCTGACCTTGACATTCAAAATGGTCAATTCAAGGTCAAAGCCCGGACGAAGTCGGGTCACCTTCTAGTATATATATATATATAAGATATTTTATAGAGGCACGGACTCAGTGTGAGTGTCCATAGTTTCATATATATGTTTTCTTAATTCAGTGAACGTGAACAAATTCTCATTTATTATCGAAATGTCCATGTATTGATCGGAATGGCACATTGGGATGTCCCTCCGCTGAATTCAAATAAAAAAACCCACATATATATCTATACGTCCATTGGGTGATGTCACTGTCAGATGCCTTGAGCTGTCCTGAAATAGCTGACATGTTTTGTATTCATTGTGAAACTCAGCGTGCATAGTCCTCGCGAATCCGACTGTTCCGACATGACATTGATATTATAATTGCGCCTTAGTCTGATCTATTATATCCAACAACCCAGGGGAAATTGGACCACTGTGTGCTGTAACACTTAGTTCGATTTTCATCTAACATGCCGCAATTAACCGTGACATTTTCAATCTCATGCCAACAAAAGAGTTCGTCAACGGGTGGGTAATTCTGACATATGAATGTGCGATATCAGGTCATGGGGCACTTCAAGGTTGCTAGATATATTGTTTACTTCTTATGAGCCGTGTGTTGTGTACTTATACAATCCTATATATAAAGGATCTCCAACGAGTTATGTTGGGATATAAGATTTTATGAAACGAGTTTAAATTGATAAATTTGATTCAGTGAATCAAATTTATCAAACTTGTTTCATAAAATCTTATATCCCAACATAACGTGTTGAATCTTGTAACACATGAAAACAAAAACTAGAGCTTTATGCCTTTTTAACAAATTAAAATTTTTAAAAGATGCTGAAAAATGCATGTAAAATGCATACATGCACGGCGTTGGCTGAGACGCTTCAGAACCGTATACGACAGTATTGTGCGCTCTGCCTTGCGACGAATCATATATCTATTATATATTTGGGAAGATCTGTGTGTCTGTCTGTGTGTCTGTGTGTTCGCGATGAACACGAAAACGGCCCACCCGATTTCGATGAAACTTGGTATGTGGGGGTATTTTCGGCCGGGGACGAACATAGGCATATTAATTTGTCCGTGCGACGTGACATTGACCTTGAAATCTGGTCATTTCAAGGTCAAACGCGCGAATATCACGGGATTTCGATGAAACTTGGTACGTGGGGGGTACTTTCTTATGGCGAGTCTCATAAGCATATTCATTTGCCCGTGCGACGTGACCTTGACCTTGAAATCGGGTAACTTCAAGGTCAAATCGCCAATTTTGATGGGATTTCGACGAAATTTGATACGTGGGGTTACTTTTGTCCACTGATTGTTTTGGACGGGTCCAATCGTGACCACGACCAGACCTTGACCTTCAAAATGATCAATTCAAGGTCAAATAGGGTAAAACCGGATGGATTTCGACGGGCACGTTTGTCGGGTACTTTTGTCCGGGCAGTGTTCTTGGACTGGTCAAATCGTGACCCCACTTGACCTTGACCTTCAAAATGGACAATTCAAGGTCAAAGCCCGGACGAAGTCGGGTCACCTTCTAGTCTTCTATTATATATTTTGGAAGATCTGTTTGTGTGTGTGTGTGTCTGTCTGTGTGATCGCGATGGACTCGAAAACGACCGAGCCGATTTCGATGAAACTTGGTATGTGGGGGTATTTTCGGCCGGGGGGGGGGGGGGGGGGGTGGCATGGGTCTATCAATTTTGAGATCCGAGGTCAACTTTTCACGTACCGCGGTCAAATCTGTTTTTACGCTGTGTTACGGGACTTTCATTTGAGTTCGGTGCTTACAAATCGATTCGAAACAGCGCGAATAATAAAATGCCAGTCATAATAATGACACTATGAGAATCTTTCGTGTTTCCTCTTTCCAACGATATATAATGCGTATGTATCCGTTTTAGTTGTCTGCCTCAATTATCAAGAAGAAGTGGTACTATCTTCCATCAGGATAAAAACAATGCGTAACTTCTATGACGTCGTTAGACGTCATAACGTTAGACCACGTTAACGCTTAACCGGCCGATGCATTTGACTGTTTCAGACGTCTTGGCGATATCTCGGGCACCGATGGTAATTTATCTTTACGTTGAAACTTGATAATTAATGAGCGTGTGTATATGAGGCGCGTTTATATACTTGAGTGGAAATCAAATCGGGTTAAACTGGCGGATTTTTACGGACGAAATTTGATGCATAGCATAGGGTATCTCGGTATCCGCCGGGCCGATTTCCCGGTATCCGCTGGGCCGATTTCCACCATTTTTGGGGTGTTGGTGTTTGACCCCACCTGACCTTGACCTTCAAAATTGTCAATTCAAGGTCAAAGCCCGGACGAAGTCGGGCCACCTTCTAGTCTATTATATATTTTGGAAGATCTGTATGTGTGTACGTGTGTGTGTGTGTCTGTGTGATCGCGATGGACTCGAAAACGGCCGAGCCGATTTCGATGAAACTTGGTATGTGGGGGTATTTTCGGCCGGGGGTGGCATGGGCCTATTAATTTTCAGATCCGATGTCAACTTTTCACGTGCCGAGGTCAAATCTGTTTTTACGCTGTGTTAAGGGACTTTCATTAGAGTTCGGTGCCTACAAATCGATTCGAAACAGCGCGAATAATAAAATGCCAGTCATAATAATGACACTGTGAGAATCTTTCGTGTTTCCTCTTTCCAACGATATATAATGCGTATGTATCCGTTTTAGTTATCTGCCTGAATTATCAAGAAGAAGTGGTACTATCTTCCATCGGGATAAAAACAATGCGTAACTTCTATGACGTCGTTAGATGTCATAACGTTAGATCACGTTAACGCTTAACCGGCCGATGCATTTGACTGTTTCAGACGTCTTGGCGATATCTCGGGCACCGATGGTAATTTATCTTTACGTTGAAACTTGATAATTATAGAGCGTGTGTATGACCTTCAAAATGATCAATTCAATGTCAAATCGGGTAAGCGGTAATTTACTTGGCGCGATGCCAAGTATCCCGGGAACCACCAGCTAGTATCCACTAGTGATCATTATAGGGATTTCATGTGATATGTATGGAATCCTATTAGGGCCACTTCCTAATGGCGCTGTCGGCGCGCGCCGAAAGCGACAAAAAATGCGCCATTAGTAACGACATATTTTGTCGCTTTCGGCGCGTTACTAATGGCGCACTTTTTGTCGCTTTCGGCGCGCGCCGAAAGCGCCATTAGGATGTGCATGGCCCTATAATAGGATTCCATAGTAATATGCATATATTCGTTTATATCCGATGTGCCGTAGCTGATTATATAAGCTTAGTCGATCTGAGTGAGGTTTTTTCGCGAGCCAATTAACGCTTCCATGAATGGAGCTTCCTGAAATTTTGCGAAAACTCGGTGCCATGGCAATGCATTCTCTAATATATGCGAGCCCCACAAAGTGAACCTCGCACATATAAGAGAATGCATTGGCCTAACAATATTTACTTTGACCTTGTAAGCCAGTCCATTCTCTTGTATTATATGCGAGCCCCCCCTATGGATAGTTGATGCTGCACCAGCGCAGCTTCCGTCATGGACCACATGAAAGGGTTAATATGAGGGGGGTGTCAACATTGACATAAGAGTGCAAGAAAATAAACCGACACTGGATTGCGTTTTATTGCGCTATAGGGAAAAGCCATAATACAACACACACTTTCTTCTCATTATCTTCATCCGGGCACTCTGAACCAACGGGGCCGGCATGTTCGTTATGTCGCAATACTCAAAGTGCCACTTTAAAGATTTTCAATCCATGGCAATATATTAAATATGTTCATCTGTGACAATCCACCCTTTCTTGTCGGTGCACGTATATGAACTGCTGTACGTACCGGTGTACTCACCTGTCATGTTTTATACTAGTATACTGTTTTGTGATAGGAATTTGCCGCAACCCATTAAATACATATTAAAGATTATAACCTGTGACGATCCACGGAAAATAATTAGCCTTGTTTTGTATATCCCCCTTTATCGAGTTGCAACCAAAACTGTCATAGCGGAACCGTAATACGTACATCGATGAATAATTTTCCATTATTTTCACGGTAGAATTGCGAGAAAAAAAATGAAGTTAACAAACACCCGGACATAACAGGTCCTTTTAAAGATGATTACATGTGAAAATACGCACTGTCACTAATTCGCCGCCATATTGGATCCACCAGGTCCGGTTCTGTGGTTTCATAGAATCATCCACTCCCGGTTCCGTTGTTTTAGTGCTACAGGTCAAAATTCTGGAGTAGCATTGCCATGTATGGAGCTTTTGAATATTCATGACTTCCATATATGGAAATGCTACTCCAGAACTTTGACCTAAAACCAGCACTAAAACCACGGAACCGGACATGGTGGGTCCAATATGGCCGCGAGTTAGTGACAGGGTGTACTCTCTTAAATCCACCCTCTATATTTACCTTTATCCAGATGCATGAATGCAACCAAGACTGTAATATCGAAACTTTCTATCCATGAATTCGATGGTCCCCGTATCATTAGATTCCAACAACAACAACATTTCTTAAAAAGACGCTTTAGTTATCAGAATCGATTAATTAACAAAGAAAAAATGCTAACCACCGTCAACTCTAATGTAACATTTTCCAAAACGTGTTATATATCAACACTTTGTTCAACGCAATTTGGTATAGAGTATACATGTACGTCGGTCGGCTCGTTAAATATTTGCTAGGCCGCCAAAATAGTCCAGGTGGTGAAAAATAACAGATTTAAAAAATCGGTATCTGATAACTCTGAGCTTTGATGGGTGGGTTCTCTACACGAATAAAATATGTTTTACCCCCGAAACAAAGAAATAGGTACCTTTAAATGTGGAGTTATCTTCTGCATACTATAGTACAACAGCAGTATCTAACGGAGGTGTCTATCTTACGTACTATATTCGGTAAGATAGACAACTCTGGTAGAGCTTGGTACTATAAGTGACTGCGAGCGGATGACCTACATAAGTGAGGACATTGGGACGGTAGAGGGTAAAGTCGCAAGAGCTATACTCGACCTTCACCTCAGAATTGGCAGTCACGTTATATTCAACTAATTAACGGGTCTTTTTGCGGGGTGGTTTCTAGAACACCAAAGTGGGTGGAACATCTTGATATATAAGTCAAATTGCACATGCGGGGCGGGTGGAGTCGATTTGAGATTATAGATTGCGCGCCCTACGAGTATACCATTGATCGAGGTCAATGACGAGTATAGCTCTTGCGACATTATCCCTCTACCAATTGGGTAATATATGCCCGCTCTCTTGCACATTGATCATACATGTAAGCGGTACAAGAAAATAAACCGACATTGATTCGCGTTTAAAGGCCCACTTAATTTTTGAGTCACCGATTAGTTTTTTTTATAGTGACTTGATATGCGGTTTTAATAACAATATATATATGCCATAACATATGATTAAAATACTATAATTCATGACCATTTGAAACATATGTGTCTCATAAAATGCCCATAGAGAAATAGAAAACAGCTGAAATCATATAAAGATCCCCCATTTTGGCTTCCAGAATGCAACATAATTCAAATTAAAGATGGATTTTCAATGAAGAGTGAATAACTATAACTTTAAGATATAGAGTTATTCCCCCTCCATTGAAAATAATACACTTTTTACTACAATCTAGATGACAAAAACACGTTGGTAACTAAAAAAACCAACATGTTCACGGTTTATTACACCGGATAAGTTTATAATACAATGTTTTGGAGTTTCCTTTTTCAAACGGTATATATAATATGGCATATATTTTATATATGTGATCTGGGGGGGGGGGGGGGGTCGAAAATTAAGTGGGTCTTTAATTGAGGGGAAGGCTATAATATAAAATATTAAAGATGTTCATCTATATCTATTAGTTACTGGCGCATCACATAAACAACAGCTGTACCAGTGTAGACTCATAAATAAGCTAAAGATAATAAACTGTCAGAAATGGACCAGACCTGATGACGACATAAACATTATATTTATGACATTTGTGTAGTATTTCTTGGGGAAAACACGCTATTTCCATTTAGACGCATAAATATCAGTTAAACTCTTTGTTATGATTTGGCAAAAAACACGAATATAATATTTTTGTTTTACAGCCTATAAAGGTAACCGATATTATTTTTTTTTAAAGAAGATATTAATATGTTAATTGTTGTCGCCTTGAACCATGGATCAAGCTTTGACGTCATCAGATTATATCCAAAACAATATACAGTCTATATAATTAGAATACTTGCCGAAACCTGACAAATTACTCGGGGAAAACAGGGTTAGGGTATATACAGTATATCTAGATCTAACAGGGTTAGGGTATATACAGTATATCTATATCTAGATCTAACAGGGTTAGGGTACATACAGTATATCTAGATCTAACAGGGTTAGGGTATATACAGTATATCTATATCTAACAGGGTTAGGGTATATACAGTATATCTAGAGCTAACATGGTTGGGGTATATACAGTATATCTAGATCTAACAGGGTTAGGGTATATACAGTATATCTAGATCTAACAGGGTTAGGGTATATACAGTATATCTAGATCTAACAGGGTTAGGGTATATACAGTATATCTAGATATAACAGGGTTAGGGTATATACAGTATATCTAGATCTAACAGGGTTAGGGTATATACAGTATATCTAGATCTAACATGGTTAGGGTATATACAGTATATATAACAGGGTTATGGTATATACAGTATATATAACAGGGTTAGGGTATATACAGTATATATAACATGGTTATGTATATACAGTATATCTAGATCTAACAGGGTTAGGGTATATACAGTATATCTAGATCTAACAGGGTTAGGGTATATACAGTATATCTAGATCTAACAGGGTTAGGGTATATACCGTATATATAACAGGGTTAGGGTATATACAGTATATATAACAGGGTTAGGGTATATACAGTATATATAGATCTAACAGGGTTAGGGTATATACAGTATATCTAGATCTAACAGGGTTAGGGTATATACAGTATATCTAGATCTAACAGGGTTAGGGTATATACAGTATATCTAGATCTAACAGGGTTAGGGTATATACAGTATATCTAGATCATACATTAATTTCTACTCTAGCTACGCTCGTATAAATCATATTCCACCCCAATGACATGGCTATATAGGGTCTCCGTTAAATTGATGTTTTCCCCATTGAACCTGACCCAAACTGCCATGTTTGCGAAATACATTCGCACCCATCCCCTTGTGTTGGAATTATTCAAACATTCCAACTGTTGGAAATTTCCAATCTGACTCTCTCCTATAACGAAACTTTGACTAAATATAGAAAACAATGCTAACAACAAATTCCCAAATAATTGTTAATTATTGGTTGGAAAATCAAACAATGACAACAATTACAACCTATATATGCGGCATAAAATTTCCAACAAAATTTATGTTGTGTGAGGCATGAAATTTCCCCCCCCCCAAACCCCGTTTCGATCCGTTCAAATGATGCGAACGTGTTGATGTTCTGGATGGGAACTTTATAACATCGAACAAACAATGAAGGGAATATATTTCTTTGTTAATAGTTGTTCCTTAATGATTTATTTTATAGTAGGGGCCGTGGTCCCAGCTCGAGATTGCATGATTTTTGTGACTTTTACGAGTCAATATCGCAATAAACATTGAATTATTTCCCGGGATAAATTCCATGATTGTGAGGGACGCAAATCGAAATCGGCTCAACAAACTTGAACACAATCACATATATCAAGCAACCACGAGCTGGGACATTCACCTGCATGCACTGTGAAATACATTACTAAAGGCTCACTTAATTTTCGAACCCCCAGATAATTTTATGTAAAATATATGCCATATTATATACCATTTGAAAGAGGAAGCTCCAAAACATTGTATCACCAACTTATTCGGTGTACTAAACTGTGAACATGTTGTTTTTGTTGAGATACTGACTTGTGTTCTGTGCTCAAGTTTCATTATTTTCAATGTAAGGAGATTAACTCTATATCTTAAGATATTCCATTGAAATTACATTTTTTGCTTGAATTATGTTGCATTCTGGGAGTCATAACGGGGGAAATATTTCTATTTCGAACGTTTCAAAAGGTGATGAATTATAATATTTTAATCATATTTTATGGCATAGATTGTTATTAAAACCGTATATCAAGGCACTATAAAAATATAATCAGTGGCTCGAAAATTAAATGGGCCTTTAACCCTTTCAGTGCCAAGTCCGATTTTTGTATCAACCCATATTTCCTTGATCATTTTTCAAATTTAATGATTATAATAATGTGACACATTGATGGAAAGAGCTCTTAGAGCTCTTTCCATCAATGTATCACATTATTATAATCAATAAATTGGTCACAGGACCTGTTATTAAGGAGGAGGTCAAGTGATCAATTTTAAATGGGTATTTCCACGCAAATCGCCACATCAACAGTTACTGAGTAGCAAATATTTCTGGGTGTGAATTTGTGCGGTATTGAAAACAATACATATTTACCTGGCGGCTCGGCTTGCCATTTGTTTCATTAGACGGTTGGTGCATATATTTTTGAATTTTATATTAATTTTTCAAAAATATGTCCAGTGCTGTAATCCCAGAAAAATGTTTAAAAAAATAAATGTATAGCAAAAATTGACAAATTACCAAGACCAGTCGCCAGTTAAATGCCATGTCTGTTTAATAATATGGCTGCTTTAGTTTCCAGACAACTGTTTCACAAATAACTTTTGCTGCGGAAATTTGCATCCCTATTCAAAATTGATCACTTGACCTCCCACTTAACTAAGAAATATATTACATGCGCTGTTATTTCCTCAATGTTATAAACGTCCCTGTCAGAACATAAAACAGTTCCCATGTTTTGAACTGTTGGAGTATGATCGGTACCGAAAATGTGACCCGCCATATCAAATCCAGTCGGAAGTCGGGATTTTTTTTACCCTGTGCCAATGCATTCTCTTATATATGCGAGTCGTCCATAGGTCGCCTCGTATATATAAGAGAATGCATTGGCCTAACAATTTTTTACAATTTTAATAATTTGTTCTTGTATTCTTTAACAATTTTATAATTTCACACATACAGAGCCCCAGACAAACATGATCAGACGACACTCTTCTATGTGCTTCTATATATGTGTGGGGCTCCCTGCAGGGTAATGGATGTTTTTTTATTTTATGTCCTAAAAATTGTAATAAACATTTATTTAAAAAACATGATAAAAAATTGTTAAGCCAATGCATTTCTCTTATATATGCGAGGCGATCTATGGTCGACTCGCATATATAAGAGAATGCATTGGCACAGGGTAAAAAAATCCCGACTTCCGACTGGATTTGATATGGCGGGTCACAAATACGGGCGAAGACAAGTAGAGATTAATGACCGATCTAGCAGTATGTCTGCAATAAAGGTTACACTGGTGTAAATGTGATTCGGAGTGACACATAGTGGATGATATAGGAGAGAATAAAATAGACACTGGGTCCTGATTGGTCAATAGCCTTGTGTGTTTTTTGCATAAAAAATCACCACACCTCTTCCCTGTCATTTCCCATAGGTAAAATAGCCATTGGCACATAAATTAACCCTTTGTAGTTTGAATTTTGTGGTGTGGTCTAAAATATGACATTATTTTTTTTAGTGCGGTTCTGTCAATCTTTCAGATTTAAAGAACATTTTTGACCTATAAGATTTATATTGTGAACAGTATACGCTAAAAACGTTTGCACTGAGGCCAATGGTAAACATTTACACCAGTGTAACCAATATACACGCTATATGTGGTGAAGGGTCAAAGTAATTGCCACAAGGCGCATGCGGATGGGGCGGGATGTCCCATACATTGTTAACGCCACCGGTGTATACTGTTCTACAAATTTTAGAAATCTGTGGTCCCATGGGGATTTTATAAATAGGTAATTGGTTTTTCCGGTTATTTTGGGAAACGTTAAAGTTGTACTGCGACCCCGAGTCCGGTAATTGTAGTTGGAATGTCAAACTTCGTGAAAGTTCTACTGACTATGCCGATTATTGAAGCTTTATTGCTTTAGGATATTGTAGGAAGGCTAATCTGGCCGTGTCAAATTGAGTTATAGCGATGGCATATCTCGCAGGACAACACATTTCGGGTTTTCGTGGGTGTGTATTCGCTGGATTGTCTTATAGTTGCAGTGTGTAACTATTATGACCGCGTTAATTGCGTTCGATGTTTAGGTATGAACAATGGCTGGGCCATGCACACTTGAAAATTTTATGGCGGGAACACAATTTTTGATCCGCATTTAGAAGCTTCTGGTTTGGTGAATGAAAAACCGGCAGTAATAAGCCGTATTTTTTTGTAATAATTTGAAGGATTAGTTGTTTTAACGGAATTCTGAGGTGGTGCATTAATGTAACCAATATATTTTATATTATAATTTATATTTATGGCTAATAATATGAGCTTGGGGGCGTTACCACTTATGACTATGGTTTTATTGTGAAGTTATGTTTGCAGCTCATGCCTTTACAAATGACTCGGTTGTTTACTCGGTGCAATGTCTGGAGGCTGATCGGTGTCTGATCAAACACACTGAGTCGCGCGATGTACCTGACATACACCAAAACGCGGAAAGGATAGTTCCGTCAATTTGACGCCATTGGATAGTATACAAGCAAATATATGTCTGTGCACGGGACATGCACTGAACGCGGAACAAATCGTGCATATTTATAATCCACACGAGGTCCTTGTAGATGTAAAATCGCCTTCTATAATTTTGTTTGCCTTGGTAGACGTGCTTTTAACACCATCCACGTGGCGGCGCCAGGATTTCACCGACACAGGGGCTACGATCCCGGGCTGACCATAGCAGATCTATCTCCCCAATGAAAAATAATTTGGCCATTTTTTGGCCAATTCTGATTTTTGTGTGTGGCCAAATTAAAAAAATTCGGCCAAATTAAATCTTCAATTTCTGTTCTCACAATTAATGAATATTTCTATTTTTATTTAACATCTAACATTCTATTTTATTATGTCAATACCTAATGTGTCTATAGACTTCTTCAATCTCACACCTGTTGCTTGACAATAGACCACTACTCACCATCTGCCACTCAGCCTTGTGACAGACAAAGGATTCATTAATGCTAATCCTCATTACTGTTTTAAGACTTTGTTTGATAGTGCACGTCCATACCAATTAAGCTGTATCACCTAATCAATTAGCAGATGACCATAAGATTTCCGATCTTGTGGTAAAACAAAACTTTGGCCAATAATAATTGGTCATTGACCAATTTGGCATATGGCAGCGTGCACCCTGGTGAGCTAACCCCCCCCCCACCCCCGACAGGTGACTGTAGCCCCCTTCCCTCCCATGGTTCCACCCCGGAATGAAATCCCATCATACATCTGTATCCAAACTGTTGTTAAATTGACAATTTCAATCCTTATTTGGTGGTCCTTATTATAAATAATATTCTCCACGTACCTGTATTTATAAGGCGATGAGAATACTCCCACGTGCATAATTATGCATGGCTGTTATATAGATCTATATATATTTATACAATATATATATCAGATTTACGGAGGCACGGACTCGGTACATGACTGCTCATTGTTTCAATTATTAATTAAATGCGCTTGCTTCAGTTGTTGTGAACACTTTCTTATTATATATACATAAACGTTATGTATGCTGATTTTATCAAATTCGCCAAATACTATACAGCATGAACTCAACAGTTACTGATAAGTAAACTATAACACGAGAAGTGATAATAATTTAAAGATACCCGGTGCGATTTGACAGCAGATAAGTCAGAATGTCCTATGCCAATGTTCTGCGTATATACCATGCATACACATGCATATGACATGGAAGATTATTGCAACCACACCCATTCGTAAAATCATGCCGCAAAATCGACAATTCGAAAGAACGATCACACATCTCATATTTTTTGAACGCTCTTTATTATCTACCTTTTTTTGCGACATAATCATGGACGCTCAGACAGTAATTATAATTTTTCCACAATCATGTAGCTTGACAACAATTTTAAACTTGTTAAAACGTCGTTTGAAAGTTTGTTATGATTGAATTTGAATTATATTTCCACTGATGTACGTCTTGGAAATCTGAAGTGATAAACACTATAATTATGTGGCTTAAAAGATCAAAACGTAGTTTTAATTATGTGCCGTAATATTATCATTGCTCCACGTTCGTTCAAGTTTTCTGGCTATATATATACCTTGTATAATGCTTACTCAATCCATAAAACATCACCAGCTCATGAAATGAGTATAAAACTTCCGGTTGTTTGCTTTACATTAAGTGGGGTAATAAATTACAGAAGGAAAATAAAAACTCAAGAACAGTATATCTTGAATAACTGCTCGTTTCGGCATTTCCCTTCTACAATTTACACATGATCGAGTGTCACTCGACCTATATAGGGCATATAATAAATATGAGAATTGTCGATATTCCACACTTCACATGTCTGCACAGCGTATAAGTACAGTTGTAAAATACTTCTGGTAGTCATATTATATACGAATGATTTAAAGCTATAATTATTTATATTCGTGTTTAATGCCCATACGGCGACCAGACCGAACTTATTCCTCCCATGACTGGAGTGTCAAACAGGGTGAATCCTGAATACAAGTTAACAGAGGGGGGCGAATACTGAATGCTAGTTAGCAGAGGGGACGAATACTTAATGTCAGTTAACTGAGGGGGACGCACACTAAATATCATGCAGTTAACAGGGGGAGGGGGCGAAATAGTTAACAGAGGGATGAATACTGAATGCCAGTTAACAGAGGGGTGAATACTGAATGCCAGTTAACAGAGAGGGTGAATACTGAATGCCAGCTAACAGAGGCGGTAAGTACTGAATGCCAGTTAACAGAGGGGGTGAATACTGAATGTCAGTTAATATAGGGGGTGAATACTGAATGTCATTTAACAGAGGGGGTTAATACTGAATGCCAGTTAACAGAGGGGGTGAATACTGAATGCCAGTTAACAGAGGGGATTAATACTGAATGCCAGTATAACAGAGGGAGTGAATACTGAATCCAATTAACAGAGGGAGTGAATACTGAATGCCAGTATAACAGAGGGGATGAATACTGAATGCCAGTATAACAGAGGGAGTGGATACTGAATGCCAGCTAACAGAGGCGGTAAATACTGAATGCCAGTTAACAGAGGGGGTGAATACTGAATGTCAGTTAACAGAGGGGGTTAATACTGAATTCCAGTTAACAGAGGGGGTTAATACTGAATGTCAGTTAACAGAGGGGGTTAATACTAAATGCCAGTTAACAGAGGGGGTGAATACTGAATGCCAGTTAACAGAGGGGGTGAATACTGAATGCCAGTTAACAGAGGGGGTGAATACTGAATGCCAGTAAACAGAGGGGTGTCTTGATCAATCCAGAATGAATGGTAACTGACAAAACACTTCAATAAAAATTGTTAGATATAATTAAGAAAATATACATACTGGCAGCGTTCAGACATAGCGAGAGAATTGAACTCTGTTTTGCAGCTTGCATGCAACATGTGGAGAATCACGTGGTTTCGAGTTGATGGGTATCACGCATTCAAAATGGCCGAGGCGATCGCAAACTCGACCAAAAACGAGGAAAAATGTAGTAAACTAGGATAGTGATATATTACATAGTATTTTGGCAGCTACGGGCATATGCTGTACTATTTTTGAAACAAGCTGACACCTCATTTGTGTCCAAACTCGTAGTTCTTTGCTCTAACATTCTGACCAAAGTTGTCAGTCGAAGGATACTCCTAGATGTATGGACGTGTATTCCAGGAACCTCCGACTGGCAACTTTAGTCAGAATGTTATAGAACAAATAAGGTACATATATCAACTTGTTTAAAAATAAACAAGTTCGTAACAGTCAAAATGCTACGTTTTCTGTCAGTTTCTCATATATTATATATGTTTGGAGCGTTTGCATATTTTGAATGCGTGGTACTCACCAAACTAGAAACCATGTGATTCCCCACCGTGTATATATGTATGTGTGGTTTCATATTACATACATTAAAACAAAATCTCAATTGGGACATCGTGGTTGTAATACACACCAATATTGCATATGCCCCTACTTAACCTTTCTGCGCCGCGAATTCTTACAAGTTACAATTGAAAAGTACTCGATCATATATGTTGTTTCATTCGCAGGTATACACCATGCATTATGTGGTTGCATATCACATACCATGCAGCAAAGCAAAATAACCCAATTGGGACATGCGGGTTGTAATAAACGTCTGAATTGTCTTATGCCCCTACTTAACCTGCATGTCTGCATGGCGAACTGTACTCTTACAATTTATAAGTATACTTATATATCAGTCATAATGCGAAAGCTTTATATCAGCTATAAATGTGTTTGGCGTTTCATGAACAGATCCTATACTGTATTAATGCACGCTTGAACTATAATACAATTATTGTGTTTTATAACATGCACCTATAACATATCCCAATTTGGGAACCACCCGCCGTTGACTATAGTGGTAACGTTCGTTCCACGTAATGCCCGACATGCACTTCTTAAGCTTGTACTTATAGGATAGTCACTTTTAGATTAAGGTAAGATTAATTACCGACTCCATCAACAGGAGCAAGGGTATATATCAAATGTCGCATCATTAAAGCTACACGCGACACCATGTCGCGCCACATGTGTGAATTGATCATGTAACAAGACCGGAATAAACTGGTTCTTTATAATAATGCCATTCAAAGTTGCATATAATATGCAAATACAAAATAATTCCGCATCTAAAATGCACAAAATAGGCATATACTATGCTGGTTGAAACTATAACTGTTACATCATGCACTAACCCAAAGTGCAATTCTTTGGCGTGATACCATTGCTCTATAATAAAATAGCAGCACAAGTCACCCGATCTAAATTGATGGAATCTATAAATTTCGTGCTCAGAATACTCATTAAGGTGGCATATAATATGCCGAATTGTAAAATTGGCACATAACGTGCACGACCATGGAAATGGTACTACTGCCCTCGATAGATCAGACCATTCACAATTAAAATAAGAAAACCATAGTCAGAAATGGTAACGCGCTCAAGATCATATATTATATATACCCATGCTATATTATATATACCCATGCTTGTAATTATAGATATATAAAATATATTGGTTTCGCGAATGACCCACTCAGAATTCCGTTAAAATAACAATAACAACGCGGCACCTAATTAACGAACCGGCGGTCGACTAGGCCGTCTCCGACCACAACCATCAGTGGGCTGCAGAACGAAACATATCTATAAAAGTTGAAATATAAGACTTACAAATTATCTTTTAAATTTCTTTTATTGGTAATTGACATAGCCTATCACAAACCAAAAATCAACATTATTGACTTAATAATGTAAAGGACAATAAACGAAATTGAAATTCCCAACTACACCTTTTACCGGACTCGGCCTCCTGGTCGCGCAGTTCGACTTTTTAACCGGAAAAACCAATTATCTATAAATAAAAATACCCATAGGACCACAGCTATCAAGAAATTGCAGAACAGAATACCCGCGGCGCGCTAATAAGCATACATATATAGGGAGCATCGATAAGTGAATACATTGGCATAACAACCTGTTACCTTGACCTTGAAAAGCCAGTGCATTCTCTTATATAAACGAGGCCTGATCCCTATGGGAGACTCGCAAGCATATATAAGCGAATGTACTGCCACACCAGCGCCAGGGCTCCGCCATGAAAGGGTTAAAACAGTTATCCCTTACTTTTTAGGTGCGATGAAATTTAACAATTTGTTTTTATAATTTTGTTTAATTTCTGAACTCTTCAGGGGGGGGGGGGGGGGGAGGGGTCGAAAAAAATTTTTGCAGGCACGTATGCTGATTGTATATGAATTTCTGTGCTATACTAGTTCATGGATAGTGAACATTGACATGCAAATAGGAACAAGTCATTTTGGTGGTTATTCGGTCAAAAAAAAACAATCCATTAGCATGGGCTACATGCTATACTGTTTGTCTGATCATCATAAAACTTTGTCAGTTATGTTATATTGACATATAGAAGTGTTTTAAGCCAAACTCATTGCAAAAACAGTCAAAAAGACTTGCAGGAAAAATATTTTTGAGTTGCGGGAAAAAAATTGTTTGTTGGTCCTATCGACCACCCCACCCACCCCGGCATATGTGCCCGGAAAAAACTTTTTCCCACCCCCCCTGAATCTCTCAGTTATTTTGTCATATAATCAATCCAAAAGGGTGTATATTTAATAGTGCATGATTATATAGTTGGCTCCGGTAATCCCTCTTCGATGAAAGCCGGATATATACTCATTTTTGAAATACAATCTAACATCGCGTGGCACGTGCTACTCGGGTGAGCGGGAGGCAACAAACATAATTTATGTAACATAGCCGTTTATTGATGGATTCTGACAATTGTTGGTATGTTAGTTAATTGTCAGGTGCGACAGCTGTACACAGAAATCTGGTCCGCCCCGGCTTTCTAATCAGAGTTATGCCACTTGTTTCTATTTGTAGAAATGTGATGTTCGTTAGCGCGATAACTTGAACAAACGTCAACAATTCCATTCAATATTTGGTATATATGGCTCTCTCATAACAATGTCTTGATCGAGCTCGAAATCAGATTTGTCAGATTATTTTTAGCTGAATTACGACCTTTAATTCGTCCATTTTTTATAGCATTTTTAGGAAATAATAGGGTCTGTTGGCGCGATAACTTGTAAAAACATGAATCAATTTCATTCGTATTTGGTATATGGAACTTTTACAACAATATCTCGAAGCGAATCGAAAACCAGATTTGTATACGGATGATACGGCCCTTAGTTTGTCTATTTTTTACAGCAATGTTATGACCAATTCAAAAACCAAGTTGAATAACTGTCAAATGATTACATTCGTATTTGATATGTGACCTTATCACAACAATATCACATTCGAGTTCGAAAATCAGGTTTGCCCTATTTATTTTAACTTTGTCTGGCCCTTAGTTTGTCTATTTTTTTCAACAATTTTTACGAGCGTTAGTGCGAAAACTTGAACAAATGCAAGCAATTTCATTCATATTGGGTTATTGCACGATATCTTTCAACATCTTTGATTGAGTTCGCAACCCTGTTTGATATATAATCATTGACATTTGGCTGAATGTGATATGTCCTATATCGGCTATACTTCGCCAGTATGCGTGACAAATTTATTCATGAAATTCTGCAAAAGGCTGACAACCCCTGCGTGTGTTGTCTCTTACAACACGGCATGTCTTACTATTATATGGGCTTCTATATATAACAGCTTTCTGAATTGTACACCACTTCCCCACTTGTACGACTAATTCTTACAATTGAAATGTGCTTATGGCAGTCTTTCTGCAAAATATTTACAACTATATATTGTGCTTTGGTGTCTCATGCCAGATCACACTTTTATCACTCATGCCCAATATGTGGTTTTCATACGAGCAAAAAACAAAACCTTATTTAGGACATCATCCTTGTAATAAATTGTCTGAATTGTCTATAATATGCTCCACTTCACCTGTCATTATACGACGAATTATTTCGGTTGTAATATTCATGATAATCTTCTGCGTTTTGGTATTTCAACCCGATCATACAACTTTAGATTATTATAAAAAGGTCGCCGAGCACATGTCCCCCCGAACAAAGATAGTTTTTTTGGAGGTTGGAATTTTCGGATACAAAAAAAATCGAACTTTGGCAACAAAGAGCATTCAAAAATTGAAAATTAAATAGTAACAGTTTTCTGAGTCATGGAAGGGGGAATAACTTTGTGAAATGATTTTGTTCTGTTGTTCATATACATGGTGAACAAGCAATATGTGGATAACAATATCGCTAATTTTCAATTCGCTATGACATTTAAACTGTGGGAGGAGTTGATTACACAATGAAGGTACTCAAAATCAAACGGTCAATTTTTGTCCAAGTCAAAGTGGAATAACTCGGTGAAAAATGATTGGGTGTGGCTTTAAGAAGAAATATCGTGTCCTCAACAATGTCTTCTGTGGAATAAACCCGGGACAATATAGAAGCGAGGCATTACTTTCCAACTGTTGAAACCGTGACATTTATGACACCCCCCCCCCCCCCCCCCCCCCCCCACATCCGCAGCCCAGTCGCCACGTCTGACATCATGTATGATGATACATGAACAAAATGCATGAAATGCAAACCAATTCACAAACAATATCACATTCGAGTTCGAAAAACAGGTTTCTTCCCTATTTAGTTTACTTTGTCACGGCCCTTTGTTTGTCTATTTTTTTTCAACAATTTTGCGAGCGTTTGTACGAAAACTTGAACAAATGCATAGCAATTTCATTCATATCGCCATAATCGGGTATTTGCACGTACCTTTCAACAACTATTCTTGATGAGTTAGCAACCCATGTCTGAGATTATATAATCATTGACGTTTGGCTGATATGTCCCTATCGGCTATAGACTTCGCCATTATGCGTGACAAATATATTCATGAAATTCTGCAAAAATGTTGACAACCGCTGCGTTTGTTGTCCTGCGTCAAACGTCTTACTGTGGTCTTCTAACAGCTCTCTGAATTGTACACCACTTCACTTTATTTGTACGACTAATTCTTAAAATTGAAATGTACTTCTGACAGTCTTCGGACCCCTCACCCGATCCCATGTCGCCACGTCCCTGACATCATATGTGACCCGCCATATCAAATCCAGTCGTAAGTCGGGATTTTTTTTAACCCTGTGCCAATGCATTCTCTTATATATGCGAGTCGACCATATGGTCGCCTCGCATATATAAGAGAATGCATGTGGCCTAACAATTTTTTATAATTGTTTTAAAATAAATGTGTTCTTAAAATTTTTTAGGACATCAAATAAAAAACCTCCATTACCCTCGCAGGGAGCCCCACACATATATAGAAGCATATAGAAGAGTGTCGTCTGCTCATGTTTGTCTGGGGCTCTGTATGGGTGAAATTATAAAATTGTTAAAGAATACAAGAACAAATTATTAAAATTGTAAACAATTGTTAGGCCAATGCTTCTCTTATATATGCGAGGCGACCTATGGTCGACTCGCATATATAAGAGAATGCATTGGCACCAGGGGTAAAAAAAATCCCGACTTACGACTGGATTTGATATGGCGGGTCACATATATATAAATAATATTGAATTGAATTTCTGTATAATTGTGCGATGGTAATCTATTTTCAGATGCTCGTGTGAGATGTTTGGAATGTAATGCTCGGGGACGAGGCCAACGAAGATCTTGTGATAAACCAAGAATCGTCGAAAACTGTGTTGCGTGTGTTAAATCCACTACCAAAATATGGATGCATGATCGTTGGCAGTCTGATATAAGTAAGTACGAGGACATTATATCATTGGTCCCAATACAGAATCAACACGAGAATTCTCTCAACGAACATATATCTTAAAGATATACATAATCGGATTCGATGGTCCCCGTATCAGCCAGTTACAACAACAACAACAACAACAACAACAACAACGGATTTCACCAAAAGCCGATTTAGTTATCAAAATTAGTTTATTACCAAGAAATAAAGTCCTGTATATGTATAATAACTGGGTTTATTGGAATTTAGGTGGATGGGCGAGTGTGGTTTACAACTTCCATATATGGTGATACCTAGTTCCAATTGGAATTCCCCAACGCATGTTAGCACAAATGTAAACACATAGTATTCCCACTATAAACAACGTGGTGCCATATAACATTTGCAGGAATAAAACTTGATTACCGATTCGTAAATAAGTATACGTCAACTATCTACAACATACCGCATTCTTGTTGCACGATAACGATACTTTTCATCGTCTCATAGTCGTTAAAATGGGATGCAAGCCATCAGTGACACCACATTCGCGCTATATGACCATATAAATACTATAGATCTGTGCAAGAGATGCTGATTTATTTTTTAAAAAACACCAGAGCTCGAGGACTGAGACACCCAAAGTTCCAGGATTGCATGAGACACCAATTTTTGGGAACAGGGATGCTGATAATATGAAAATAGGGTTTTTTTTCCCAGATTTAAGTCAATAAGTAAACCTATGATGTAAGCAAGCCTCGTGAATTGACACCCACATGCATGCTATATGACCATATAGTAATGGCTCAAATATGTGCAAAAATACTTTAAAAACAATTATATAAAAAATACTATAGAGTTAATTCCGGAAGGAGACATCAATTCTTTGGATATATGGATGCTGATAATATGTAATTAGGGATTATCATTGTTTTTGCACATACTCACAGTGACTGTTGAGTACGCAGGCTAATTAAAACGTGACGTGACTCCAGTTACTTATTCCTTATTGGACATTTGAAAAACCAAAATTCTGGTAGATTTTCACGAAATAAACGGCATTATATATATCGGGTGGCCGTTAACCAATATTAACATTCCACAAAAAAAAAACCCATCCAACCCAATGGTTTCCATAACATACCACACAAAATGGCAAAATGCCCAAAATCGCATTTCTGGTCCGATTTAATGGTTTCCCATACCCTACCACCAAAATGCATTATGGCCCGTCTTCACGAATTAGACGGCATTGTTGGGTGGCCGTTGACGAATGATTAAGGTTCCACCCAAAACATTTACCACCACCCAACCCACTGAGTTTCCATACCCTATATACCACACACAATCGTATTTCTCGTCCGATTTTGCTACGTAACTATTAAACAGATATGAAGCATTGAATTGGTAAATTTTTGGTTTGAAACTTTCGCCACCTTATAAGTTACTAATTCCTGCATGGGGTACAGCAGGGGGAGGGCAGTAAAAAAATTGCAGGAAGGTATGCCGGGGTGGCAGGGACGTGGCTAGAGGGTTTCCGTTCGGGGGTGTCCACCTTGGGAAATTCCAACTGCACCCCTCCCCCCTTGGATCAAAATCAGACCAAACACAAGTAAGTTTTGCATAATTCCATTTGCACTGCACCCCCTCCTTGCACCTCAGTGCTCAGGCCTAATATCCTCTATATATTCATAAACCGTGATTATATATTTCCCGGTATGAGAACATTCAGATATTTTAACCTGAAAAATTGCATAAATCCTAACATCTAGTGGTCTAACTCCAGACAAATGCACACGGCTACGGGCAAGAGACCATGCAGGACACACGGGGCTGACCATGGTTGTTCGGTTCGTTGTGAGAAAATTTGGAAAACTATACAAGAAAATCGCAACTTTTAGCATCTAGACTGGCCTCAACTGAAGCTTTCCTATAGTGTTGGAAATTTCAAACCTCATACCCTCTCCTCAGATTGGAAAATTCTCCAACTGATGACAATTTCAGTCCACAAGTTTAACCCAATTCAGTATAATATTGTTAAACTAATTAGCAGTTTTGTATTGGCCACAGGGGAGGGACAAAGACACACCGGGCCGACCATGGTTCTGCCCGGTGTGCAAAAATTTTGAAATCTGAATAAGAATATCACAAAATCCTAACATCTAGACTAGCCTTCCTAGAGTTGGAAATTTCAAACCTCAGATTCAGATTCAGATTGTTTATTGCAAAGTCGTCAATTAAGGCGAAACATGCTATAACATATATACAATATTTACAATAGGTCACAAAAAACAATTGTTACACAATCATACATATATTAATATAGAATATGATAAATGTATAGATATATCATAATATGTATTATAATATCTTATATATATATAATTATATTATAATTTAAGTCTTTATAATATCATTATCATCATATTTTGACTGCAATAATTATTCGCTACTATAAATAATGTACCTAATCACAAGTTTTTAAATTTGGAATAATCGGCTCAGTCATATTTTAATTTTCTTGATGCCAATTTGATAAAAATACTAACTTTTTTCAGTAATAGTTGATTTTCCAAAGATAACAGTCTTTCGAATTTTTCTTTCGTAGGATTCTCCCAGTAATATTTCGGGATATAGTCTGATCGAATTGCCTGTAGTTCTTTGCAAATAATAATAAAGTGGTATTCATCACCCGTGCCATCACCGCAAATATCACAGGTTTTGTCACAATTATCCACAGATTTAGATTTCCATCTTGTATATTCGACAGTCAGTTTTAGATTTGCGGTTCTAAATTTTAGCAAAATGTTTGCTAAGTGAGCCGGTAAGAAATTCAGATAGCGGCCCATGCCCGGTCTCGTTTTAATACTCATATAAAAATGTGCTCTAGATGAGTTTGCATTCTGCATTACAGTAAATTGTTCTGTCTTGTGTCGCTCAATAACCTGACACTTAGGTTGGAAAATTTCCAACTGATGACAATTCCAATGACAATGTTGACCAAATTAATGTATGACAATATTGTTTTCTTAAATTAACTAGCAGTTTTTGACTGGTCACGGGGGAGGGACCAGGACACAAGCTTTCCAAGTGTTGGAAATTTCCTACCTGTCACACCCCATAAGGTTGGAAAATTTCCAACTAATGATCATTTCAGTCCAAAATTCTGACAAAAAATAGGAAAATATGCAAATATTTGTCCAAAAACAATTAATTTCCCCCAATAAATTGTTTGAAAATCAAACTACAAGACCATTTTCAACCTATTGTTGGTGTGAAATTTCCAACTAATGTTTTGGCAGGTATGAAATTTCCAACTGTTGAAAAATTTGACCAAAGTTGGTGGGTGGGTGGCCCGAGGGGCCAAAAACAAAAACGCGTTTTTACACCCTCATGCAATTTTTTTTACTAAAGACCTTTTGTGCCCTTATATGACATTTGTAACATTTTAAAACATATTATAAGAATTGATAACTGCAAAAACACCATAGTTATGTTATTGGGACCTCATGTGGGCCTTAGTAGAGATGACATTAAGCTATATGGCATATTGCATATGGGGCGGTGGGGTGAACTAATTCCTTCTCGGCACCCTTCGGAAAGAAGCTTCGAGAAATGTAAAACTGAAATAAATAAACTTGTCTTGATGTAACTAAAGCCAAGATCACTGTGCATGGAAAAAGAGCGAGCAACTGTCTCAAACATTAATGTGACTATCAATGGCTAGCATATAACTGTCATCACACTGTTCATCAGTGCATCAAGCCAGTCAGTAAAATATTTGCATGTCTATCAACTCATATGATCTGTTACTCTCACAACACCTAAAATATCCATGTCTGGCATAGCGACTGTTTGTCATTTATTATAACAGAGTTTGCTCCAGTATAGTCTAACAAAAGTGTTAAGGCATAATGCTAGATAATGGGCTAATCGGGAAATGGTTAGAAATTATGGAATTGTGTGTATCCTGTACAATTACCTACGTTTGCATATATAAGTAAACTTGTCCTGATGTGACTAATGCCTAGAGCACTGTGTGCAAAATAAAATATTTTTTTTCAGCTAGTTTAGTATAATAGAAGTAAGTTGCTCCAGTAGACTAACATTGTATGGAATATGTTAGATATATACTGGGCTGGTTGACAGACTAATCAAGAAATAGTTAGAAATTATGAAATTTTGTGTATTCTGCACAATGACCTATATGTTTACAGATGATCAGCAATTTATAAAACATTTTTTTTTCAATTAAAACAGCTTCTGAAACAGGTTAAACTGTTATTTGAACTAATTGATATCATTCCCAGTCATATGAGTGATATCAGTAGAGTTTTTAATGCGATTTTAAACCAATTTTAGTGAAATTTGGGGGGGGTGGGTGTCAAAAATTTGGGAGTAAGGTTTTTTTTTTTGTGTGCAGGTTTGGGGGTGTGGGGTCCCCGAAAAAGCCAGATGCAAAAAAACGGCATACATTCCTGCAAATTGTTTACTACCCCCCCCCCCCCCGGGTACAGGGCCAGGTACCCGGTCCGTCCGCAGCCTAAATTCAGCTTCTAGTATATATACGTCTAGTTGTCTGTCTCAGTCGGCAAGCTCCTGTGTATATGACGGGAACTTAGTCCCATACAATCCACATTCTTACATTTTCACAACTGATATGCAAAATAATTATAGTGCCGAATGAATAATATACAATAGACTGCGGGTGGGTTTTCGATTGACAGATATAAAACCATTATAAAGTGGAGTCATATCAGGTCACCACCACATGGCGTTTCCTGTCATCGTGCTTATATGGCGGACGGGACCGATTTCAGAACGTTTAGTTCATCGGCGTCACATGCAGACAGGCTTGTGCTACATCATTTTGAAGGCTATACTATGAAATGCATTGCGCACCAGGTAGGAAGTGATGTCACCTAACAATAGAGAAACGCGATCTGTTTGCGCTAACAGGGGTATTATGTTGTTACAACTTATGAAACCACGACCGATGACATTTCGGTTGCACCAGCTTGCGAAATATCAGAGAAGCAAAGCTAAGCATATTCATCTGTTTAGATATTGGTTATGCTATGTGATATGTGACTCAGATCCATCCATATATGATCTATTCTTCTATTTAGGCACAGTTGTCAGGAAAAAGTAACGTTGGAATATTTTGTTAACCCTTTACCCAACAAACCGGCCAAAACCGGCCAAATAAAGCTTCAACAGCCTAAAATATCTTCGGTCTGTCTCAATAGAACCATACAAATATGGATATCATTGGAACCGGCTCCTTGACCACATTGTGATAGTTACAGTTATGCCCTGTGCCAATGCATTCTCTTATATATGCGAGTCGACCATAGGTCGCCTCGCATATATAAGAGAATGCATTGGCCTAAAAAAAAACACTTTTTACCATTTTTTCTTACATTAGTCATTAGCTTCACTCCCGGTGGGTATATATTTCATGTCAGACAGAACTGTATCCGATATACCATAAGAAAGGTCATAAAAAACTAGAAATAAAACCCCAAGGTTGCATTATTATTGATGCGGTATTCGCCCCGTATTAAATTGTTGAAAACTGCGGTCAGAGTAAGAAATCTTCTCAGATACAACCACATTTTCGGCGCGAATCATCGCGTGGAGGTCATGGAATTATATTCGGAAGAAATCGGAACCGCCCGAAAAACGACGATCGGCTGGCACGCATGGTTGACAGAACAGCCAAAACAATAGCCGGCATGTCGATAACCGAAAGTAGATTAAACAAAACACAAACTAGATAATGTCTTGATTTTTGCTTCGATATCTCATGTTTTCTAATTGAAATATCGAGAATTAATTGGCAACTAACAAAGTGTACACACTGTGTATATGTTATATATGGATTGTTTGCAAATTTATGCGTGAATGGGTATTTACAGCATGCAAAATACGATTCGCACACCTCCGAACTGATCCAGGTGGTCATGCTAATTCTCATCGATTGAAAATAAACAAATCGGGGAATTCCTGCGTTTCTTATCAAACGTCAACATATTTGGTCGAATTTAAGATGAAGTTATCTGCAATGGCATTATTGACTTCTGTAAATGGAAATTATTAGCAATATTTGAAATGCAGAAAGTGAACCACCGATCGATCTATAAATTATTATAATAGCCCAATCGGTCTGAACTAGATCGATTGGTCTTCCTGGCATAGTGGTCGCTGCTGTAAGAGAGGGAACTCTAAATTTCTTAAATATTAAAATTTTGTTTGTTTTCAGATTTCTACAAGTTTATAATGAATATTACCAGTAAAAAATTATACCGTTGTCTTTCATTAGTTTCAAAATAAATGAGAATTCTTTTTAATTGGTAGAAACAGCTGGTCGAAAGAACAATTTAGAGTACTCCCCTTATCCCAGATTCACTTTATAGTAGCTAATTACACTTAAGCGCAAATTATTTACGCTTAAGCATAATCAACTTACGATAAGCGTAATACATTTGAATTACGCTTAAGTGTAATTGGGTTCATCAGCTATCTCACCTCTATGGGAGGAAGCCAAATTAACATTTAATAAATAATTGAGCTAAAGCCCCCCCCCCAATCAAGGAATCTCTAATTACACTTAAGTGCAATAAGAATATTTCTTATCGCGCTTAAGCGCAATAAGAATATTCCTTATTGCGCTTAGAGATTCCTTATTGCGCTTAAGTGCAATATGATATTCCTTTTCGTGCTTAAGTGCAATAAGATATTCCTTATTTTGCTAAGCGCAATTAGATATTTCCTTATTGAACTTAATCGCAATTATCTCTTCCCTTATTATATCGCTTAAGCTCAATTATATCGCTTGGCTCCCCATATACCTCATGTATATTGGTATAACCTGATGTAGGTTACTGGCATTAGTAATGCGGTTGCATCCATTTCAGCGTGAGGGGAGTTCAATGAGAGTGTATATGAATTACGTTTAAGCGTACTTCATTTACGCTTAAGCGCGGAACTCATTTACACTTAAGCATAATTAAAATGAATAATGCTTAAGCAAATACCTATTTGAACTCCAACTGATTTCCTCTGTCTGAATAATTGAGTCCATCTCATAGTATATGGGGGAGTCTAAACCGATGTTTGATTGATGTCTTATTGCCAGAGTAAATTTGAGTTTAGAGGGAATCGCATGGGAGACAGCCTTTTCAAATATATTATTTATTAGTGTAAATCAATTGCGCTCAAGCGCAAAAAATATGTGTCTAATAATATATTTGCGCTTTAGCATAAAATTGCCATAAATGTGATCTATTTTATGGGAGGCCCTTTTCACATTTATCATTTATTTACGCTTAAGCGCAAATAACCTCTATCATTTGCGCTTAAGCAAATAGATCATATTTGCGCTTAAGCGCAAATCATTTGCACTTAAGCGCAAATAAAAATCAATATGCATTGATCCCCCCTGAATTAATTTTACATGGCACAGGCCTAAACACATCACTAAAGTTGATATAGCCCCACCATATGAAGGAAACAATCCCCCAGAAACCCCAAGATCTGTTTTATGACCATGGAATGGAAATGATATAGATCTGTGTAGGATATGTCTCTTTTATAAAATATGCTATATCTCTGGGATGGAGACACAAATTCTTGGGGACAGGGATGCTGATATTATGAAAATAGGGGTTTTTCCCTACTTCAAGTCAATGAGCACACCATATGAGGGAAGCAAACCCCAGTAACCCCTAATTCCCTATTTATGGCCATGGAAATTGTATATAATATCTGTGCAGGAGATAATAAAATATACATGAGCTCTGGGAGTGAGGCACCAATTCTTGGGACACCAGGGACAGAGATGCTGATATGCATATGGATTTCTTTTTTCAACTTTCCAGTCTGTACGGGGCTACTACTATATATATGTGACCATGATAATATAATATGAGATGGACTCAATCATTCACATCAGAGGGATGTAAGGGAGTGTTAGGTATTTGCGCTTAAGCGCAAATAAATTGATAGACACATATTTGCGCTTAAGCGCAAATGATTTACGCTTAAGCACAAATATTTGCGCTTAAGCGCAAATAAATAATAAATGTGAAAAAGTATGGAGGGTTATTAGGGTCTCAATCCTAACTTCACATTTTAATTCTAACTTAACATTTTAATTCTTACTTAATATTTTAATTCTAACTTAACATTTTAATTCTTATATTTTAATTCTAACTTAACATTTCAATTCTAACTTAACATTTTAATTCTTATATTTTAATTATATTTACATCATATTTACATTCTATTTACATTCTATTTACATTCTATTTACATTATATTTACATTCTATTTACATTCTAGAAACATTCCAGAAACATTCTATTAACTCTAACTTAATATTTTAATTCTTACTTAATATTTTAATTCTAACTAAACATTTTAATTCTTATATTTCAATTCTAACTTAACATTTTAATTCTTATATTTTAATTCTATTTACATCATATTTACATTCTATTTACATTCTATTTACATTCTATTTACATTCTATTTACATTCTAGAAACATTCTAGAAACATTCTAGAAACATTCCCAGAAACATTCTATTAACTCTAACTTAATATTTTAAATCTTACTTAATATTTTAATTCTAACTTAACATTTTAATTCTTATTTTTTAATTCTAACTTTACATTTTAATTCTTACTTTACATTTTAATTCTTATATTTTAATTCTATAATTGTTGAAATTGAAATGAGCATAAAACGGATCTCAGAATTGAAAGGCAAAAATTAAAACAAACATAAAATGGATTCTAGAAGTTGTAATTGTGACCCTAATAACGCGCCTGCACTTCTGTAACAATTATAACGAAAGGGGTCGCTGCGATCGGACGGCGTGACATGACAATCTGCGGGATGGGATGGAATATGGAATAGAACGACAATCTGCGGAACGGTCGATATCTCGAGGAATACAACACATAGAGGGCTCCGTTTTGTGATTAACGAAAGGCCCACATTCGCCCTATCCACACATATTAACCCCGCCACTGACCGGACACCAGAAGTTGTATTATTTGGTCGACAACTGACCTAACATGAAAGTTGTCGAAATCAAGGACGTGGAACAGCTGTAGAAATGCATTTTTACAGCGATAACACTATGCCCACAAGCAGACTTGGTATTAAAATGAAGTTTATCATCTATTGCACAGCAAGATACCGATTAACCCACCCATGTGAAGGTGCCATGAAACACGAAACACTGCGTTCGAGGGAGGTTCTCATATTATACGCCAGTCAAACACGGGTGAGGTTCTCATATGAGAACCTCCCCCGCGTATGACTGGTGGATAATATGAGAACATCCCTTGCGTATGACTGGCGGATAATATGAACCTCCACCGCGTATGACCGGTGGATAATATGTTCATATGAGAACCTCCACCGTGTATGACCGGTGGATAATATGAACCTCCACCGCGCATGACCGGCGAATAATATGTTTATATCAGAACCTCCCCCACGTATGACCGGAGGATAATATGAGAACCTCCCTCGCATATGACCGGTGGATAATATGAACCTCCACCGCGTATGACCGGCAGATAATATGTTCATATCAGATCCTCCCCCGCGTATGACTGCAGGATAATATGAAAACTTCCCTCGCGTATGACCGGCGGATAATATGAACCTCCATCGCGTATGACCGGCAGATAATATGTTCATATGAGAACCTCCCCCGCGTATGACTGGCAGATAATATGAGAACTTCCACCGCATATATGAATGGCGGACACATAAGTTTTTAAGTCTATAAACACTATTTGATTTGAATATTCTTTTTAGTAGTCTTACCATTGACATATTCATTCGTTCAAACCAGTTGATCTATTTTGTAACTTGGCTTTTAGTCGCTGGGCTCCGGCATCTGGGCTTTTAGTCACAACTGAAATAAAAATAAGTGCGAATATCTTGGAGCGAATTTCTGCAACAATTTCACCGCCTGGTGGACCCATTTGGAAACAAATACATTCCCTGTGTCTAATTCTACATTTTGATATACCATACGCCCCATTATATTGAATATACCGGCTGAAATCGATCCTGTAATTGTAAACATCGAGTCTATTTTTAGCTGTTTTATCGGAGCGTGTTTGCGTTTTCGCCATTACAATATTCGCACTAAAACAGCCATATCGTAGCTAAAAACGAATGCACAGTATTCCACTGCGTTATTTGATACCTAAAACTTGTTGTTTGCTAGTGTATTCAACGAGAAATCTAAATTCTAAACATTAATGTCGAACGCAGTTTTTCGTGTTTGTGGAATTTTATGTTAGGTCAGTTGTCGACCGAATAATGTAACTTCCGGTGTCCGGTCAGTGGCGGGGTTAATATGTGTGGATAGGGCGAATGTGGACCTTTCGTTAGAAACCAAAAGTAGCCCTCTATGCGCTGTATTCCTCGAGCTATCGGCCGTCCCACGCAATTTGAAAATCCTGTCCCGCAGATTGTCATTCTATCCCAAATTCCACCCCATGTTAGGTCAGTTGTAGATCAAATAATGCAACTTCTGGTATTTGGTTAGTGGCGGGGTTAACATGTTTGGATAGGGCGAACGTGGGCCTTTCGTTAGACACCAAAATGAGCCCCCTACGCCCTGTATTCCTCGATATATCGGCCGTCCCACGCAATTTGAAATTATGTCCCGCAGATTCTCGTTTTGTCCCATATCCCATCCCATCCCGCAGATTGTCATGTCCCACGTATTGTAGCTAAAAACGAATGCGCAGTATTCCACTGTGTCATTTGGTACCTAACACTTGTTGTTTGCTAGCGTATTCATCGAGAAATCTAAATTCTAAACATTGACGTCGAACGCAGTTTTTCGTGTTTCATGGCACCTTCTCATGGGTGGGTTAATCTGTCTCTTGCTGTGCAATAGATGATAAACTTCATTTTAATACCAAGTCTGCTTGTTGTCATAGTGTTATCGCTGTAAAAATGCATTTCTACAGCTGTTCCACGTCCTTGATTTCGACAATTTTATGTTGGGTCAGTTGTCGATCGAATAATGCAATTTCTGCTGTCCGGGGTTAATATGTGTGGATAGTGCGAATGTGGGCCTTTCGTTAGACACCAAAAGTAGTCCTCTGCGTACTGTATTCCTCGAGATATAGGCCGTTCCACGCAATTTGAAATTCTGTTCCGCAGATTGTCATTCTATTCCATATTCCATCCCATCCCACAGATTGTCATGTCAGGCCGTTCGATTGCAGTGACGCCTTTCGTTATAATTGTTACAGAAGTGCAGGCGTGTTATTAGGGTCACAATTACAACTTCTAGAATCCATTTTATGTTTGTTTTAATTTTTGCCTTTCAATTCTGAGATCCGTTTTATGCTCATTTCAATTCCAACTTTTTAAATATACTATTTTAATTCAAACATTACAACTTTTAGTAGATGATTTGTGTTTAGCTTCTTATTTTATAGATCATTAAATTAAAATATTAAAATAAAAATGTTAAGTTAGAATTAAAATATTAAGTTGGAGTTGAAATAATAAGTTAGAATTGAAATACTAAGTTGAAATTAAAATCTTAAGTTAGAATTAAAATGTTAAGTTAGAGTACAGAGAATGTAAATAGAATGTAAATAGAATGTAAATAGAATGTAAATAGAATGTAATTAGAATGTAAATAGAATGTAAATAGAATGTAAATAGAATGTAAATATAAGAAATAAAATTATAAGAATTAAAATGTAAAGTCATAACTAAAATGTAAAGTTAGAATGTACATAGAATGTAAATAGAATGTAAATAGAATGTAAATATAAGAATTAAAATGTAAAGTTAGAATTAAAGTATAAGAATTAAAATGTTAAGTTAGAATTAAAATGTGAAGTTATGATTGTGACCCTAATAACCCTCCATAAAAAAGGCCTCCCATACTATTTCCGCTAAAGCGCATATGATTTGGATTTAAGTATAAATGATTTGCTCTTAAGTGCAAATGATTTACACTTAAGAGTAAATGATTTGCGATTAAGCAGAATCAGAATAAATGTGAAAACGGCTTCTCGTATAATCGCTTAAGCATAATTCATTTACGATTAAGTGTAATTAATCTATCAATGAAAATGAATGACCAGTGAGCTTAAGCGTAAATCAATTACGCTTAAGCACACTTAAATCAATTACGCTTAAGCACACTAGTCATAATTCTATTACTCATAGGAGAGATTGTGTATCTTTAAAATAACTAGTGTGCAATAGATGCTTTGCAGACCATAGATCGAGGTAAATTGTTATCACAAAACTTTATACTTCTTTGTAAGAAATAACATTTTCGTACATATGTGGGTAACTTATACGTATATACTTTGACGTACGTGTATACGTGGGCTCAGTACCGCCATATAGGCAGCCCCCCCCCCAATGTTCGTCGTGCAGCTATTGGCATAAACTAAATTTTCCATTTTCAATTTCAGCTGCCAGTGTGCTTTCCCGCGCATGCGTACACAGCATCCACGAGACGAAAGAAGAAGGGTGCTATGAAACGAAAATGTCCAATGGAATAACAAGACAGTGCTACTGTTATTCAAATGGGTGTAACCATGGCAACAACGTTAAATCGAGTATTTTGCTGAACGTCTTGATGTCTGTGCTTTCTCTCGGATTCCTCGTCATTTATAGATAACTTCATATCATTGTGTTTTTGGATTAACATGAGATCTGCGAATTCCAGAATTCTAAGTGAACAATGCGTCAGCCATCACTCTATCCATAATGAGTGTGCATCGACATAAATTTCCAGTTTCATTTACGTCATGTGGAATTGTGTGCTCTCCGACGTCGGTGCTGAGATTATGCAACTCGGAGTTAATGTATTCCGGTGAACGTGCGTGATAAACCAGGATCTG
The DNA here is from genome assembly GCA_032622095.1 of Siphonodentalium dalli. Lineage (NCBI taxonomy): Eukaryota > Metazoa > Mollusca > Scaphopoda > Gadilida > Siphonodentaliidae > Siphonodentalium > Siphonodentalium dalli. Next base: position 94,212,943 of record CP136067.1, read on the forward strand.
AGGATTGCGCATGTGCAAGCTTCTAACTTGTGGAATATTAATGAACCCCATTCCTGGATTGTGGATTAATTCGCTGCATATGTGTAACTTTGTGTCATCAATGACGTGTATGGACATTTCGAACTTCCTCTGACTTGTGTACCCCAAGGAATCTATAGCGAATATACGACAACATTAATTCTATGAATTTGTATTCTTCCTTCAAACACCAGAAGTGTTAACATGCATAGCTTGTTCTCTGGTTCGTCCCGAATTCCCCATGCATGTTGGCAATACGTCCAATGGTTCCCACATTGAAAATGTGTGTAAAGGGTGCACGCGTGGGCACCATATTCTACAATATTTGTTAAATAGCGAACATTTGAGTGCATTTGGAACTATAAAGACAATACACCCATCGCGGACTGTTAGCATTTCACAATGAATCATTCATATTCACAGCATGGTATATCATTACAGTGACATAGTATAAAAATAATCCCTTCTAACAAAAATCAGTTCGAAGCAATGGCACCTCAAAAAAAAAATGCAATCTATTTTCCAGTCGAAGCATCCGCCTTCAATGTGTTATATATTCTATTCATACAGTTGCTTAATATACTTTATTTCACGATCCTGCCATTATTCCATTCAATAAACCCATTCGATAAATTGTGATATGCAACGTTCGTTGCATAACAGGAAATAGTGTTAGGTGATCTTTAACTTCCGGTTTGTCGGTTACATTCCGTACGCTATATACGTCTCAAAATACTAAGGCTTCCAATATATTTCCAACAAAGTATAATGAACAGTTTGAAAAAGTTATGTCATGAAATATTAATTTAAGTATGTTTTGTCGAGGTTTTGGATCATGTAATAAATATAATCTACAACTCGTCCCTAATTTATAGCGGAATTTACAAAACTAGTCCAATTAGGTTTGGACCTCGCCAAGCTAATTTACTGGACTCGTTTTGTAAATTCCGCTATAATCTGGGGACGAGTTGTAAATCCTCTATGTTTTGTTTAATATAAAATTATTGTCCAGAATAGATGACATCGATGGGACTGATGACTGGACACCAACGATGTACCCATCGTGTTGATCCACCCATCCTGTTGACCTGTATACCTGACTATCATTAATTGTTAGGATCATCAACCCATGTAATAATCTCTTTCAGTATGCATATCTAACATCACCATAGACACAGTCATGTATATCCACTTGATCATCTGTACATATTCCTATGCACAACTATTTTTACATATATAAATTTCTTACTTTAACGCCTGACATTGTTTTGCATTGTCGAATAACCCACACAACGTTGGCCAGAGTTAACCCTTTACCCAACAAACCGGCCACAAACGGCCAAATAAAGCTGCAACAGCCTAAATTATCTTGGGTCTGTCTCAATAAAACCATACAAATATGGATATCATTGGAACCGGCTCATTGACCACATTGTGATGGTTACAGTTATGCCATGTGCCAATGCATTCTCTTATATATGCGAGTCGACCATAGGTCGTCTCGCATATATAAGAGAATGCATTGGCCTACATTGGCCTACATTCTTTAACAATTTTATCATTTTTAATGTGTTAAGCCATGCATTCTCTTATATATGCGAGGCGACCTATGGTCGACTCGCATATATAAGAGAATGCATTGGCACAGGGCCGTTCTGTTGGGTAAAGGGTTAATATAGAATGAAAACAGCTGGATATTCCCATCAAGCCTGGGTTTAGTGAGCCTGTCATTTGCAGAGTGAGGTCCCCGAGGATGAATTTAGTGATGCTATCCCCCATATCGGGCTAGCATAACTAAATTCAACCTCTGGCGACCTCATTCTGCTTATTCCTCATCTTCTATGGACAGTTTCTTTATTATCAAATTTCTATAGAAACTTCGTCACATATATTCTATTTATTTTTTAGTTTAGTTTCTCTATATCCCCAAATTGGCAGACGACACCTTGAATAATCGAGGTTCCAAATGGGTGTACATCACAATATTCACCATCTGGGAACTTCAATCAGAGTCTATGTGTTCCATAGCAGATGAGGCCAAGCAGAATGGGGTATAAATAATAATATAATAATAATAAATTCAAATGACAGACACACTAAACTCAGACTTGATTCCCATACAACTCCTAGGTTATAATAAACTAACTGTTTTCAATAGGCGACAATGCTAACATTTATCAATACTATTTAAACATAACTGAGATCCCATACCTTATTTTCTAAAATAATCAAAACCACTGATCCTTACGACAACTTAATGCACAATACGCCCTGCCACTAACTCGCGGCCATATTGGATCCACCACGCCCTGTTCCGTGGTTTTAGTGCTACAGGTAAAAAGTTCTGGAGTATTATATTCTATATATGGAAGTCATGAATTATTCAGGACTTCCATATATGGAAATGGTACTCCAAAACTTTGACCGGTATCACTAAAAGCACGGAACCGGGGCTGGATGAATCTCTGAAACAACGGAACGGAGCTGGATGAATCCAATACGGCCGCGACTCGCTATTGGCTTCTGTACATGCCACACCTTTTTCAATTATATCTCAGCGCTTTCGATACTACCGTCAGATTCGCAGAAAATTATACTACCGAAATAGTACTGGTACAATACATGTATAAACGTTTTACAGACAACATGAATGGACAGATTCATCAACCTCGTTTAAATCAATCAATAGACTATAAAGTATATTTTATTTCACCATAATTTTTTTACTCATATAGTATCTCATAGTATCAGCAGACAGAGTGTTTTTATGCTGGTTCGAGATACCCTGTAATTCAACAAGGGACATAATACACCCTATTGAGTTCCTTCTAACCTTAACGAGATGATGCGTCATATAAATGTAATGCTTTAATTGCAATTATCATCCGAGTCACCATAGAACAGAAACAAAAATATGGGCAAATGGACTTTAAAGGACAACTTCTAGCATAGACAGACTATAACACTCCGTATGATGTGGCAACCGCGGAGGGGAATATAAAGTAGTGTGCATGACGAAGTATTTTCAACATTCCCATTATTCGATAGTAAACATTTATGGAATGTTATAGTTATAGAATGGAATGTTATATGTTATAGTCGCAGAATGGAATGTTATATGTTATAGTATGGAATGTTATATGATATAGTCGCATGGTGGGCGAAGGTAGAAATTCTCCAGTTTCGTAAACGAACTTAACTTTTATTTTTGGCTGAGAAATGTTTCAAACATACCAACTTTGATTCCGATTAATTAATTTGTGACTTGAGAAATATACCTACCAACTTTGGTGTTGAGGGTGTCACCTCCCCCCCCCCCCAAATGAATCCTGAATACCAGTGAAACGGGTGAATCCTGCGTACCGGATAAGAAAATATAGAATACAAGTCATGGTTATATTTCACACTAATGCTTCGATAGTAAACATTTATGGAATGTTATAGTTATAGAATGGAATGTTATATGTTATAGTCGCAGAATGGAATGTTATATGTTATAGTATGGAATGTTATATGTTATAGTCGCATGGTGGGCGAAGTTGGTATGTATGAAACATTTCTCAGCGGTTCTCCTGACATAGGAGGTATTTACAATATAAGATAAGATAAGATAAGACTAATATGATAATTTTCACACATTTGCTGAAATAATGTCCATAACTTAAATTAACACATTATTTTAAGATATATGGGGCTGAATTGCATCAACATATGTTATCTTGGCTAACAGGTAATCAATCTGATGCTATAAAAACTTCGTACCAGCCCTGTTGAATCATACAATTTGTTTACAAATTACATAATTCGCTAATAGAGTAGGAAAGCCTTTGGATTTGAAATTGTTCACCATTTGGATATGTCACTTTAACTAAATATATCTCTGTATTGATTTAGTCATATATAGTAATTAGTTATATACTGATTGGTTATTCTTATCGACGGTATCATTGGCGGGTTTCATTAATGAGTGACTAATATTTTGCGCGCGAAATTCCTTTGTGTATGCTGTGTAGGCATTATATTATTTGACTCCGAAGAAACAAGTTCAGTTTTTATCTGAAAGCCGATTTAGGCAAACAAATATTTTTGCCTAATTTAATAGTCCACCTGTGGTGGAATGTGGTGGAATACCGGTTACAATGGGAATATGAATCCCGAGAGCATTGATATAACAGAGGATCCGGGCCCACTCGCCCCAGGGCCAGCTCGCCCCAGGCAGTTTTTGGGGCGAGCTGGCCCACCTTTCCGGGGCGAGTCGGCCCGGGTATTACATTTGTATTAAAGTTGTAAATAAGTTAATTTATATTGATATATTAATTTTTTAAGTTCATATTATGATATATTTCAGAGTTATGTCCATCAATTTCGACATTTATATTACTTTAGGCAAGATAATAGCCAGTAGGCCTATATGATCCTATATCACACTAGTTGGTCTGAACGACGAACCAGCGAATTCTTAAATAACAATGATGATCTGTTTTCACATTCTTGATATTAAAGTTTCTCTTATTCTCTGAGTTCATCTCACTATCTCTGGAGTTTGGGAAACCCTTAGCCGTTATTGTCCCTATTGTATCCTATCAAAACAATAAAAGCAGGTTGTTTACACAGTAACCAGCCGACTAATCACACCTCACACTTCAGAGGGTGAGATGGCTTCAGAACATGTGATAGATAATCACTTTCATATGCCGACCACATAGAGTATATAAGCAGTGCGATTTTTATCTGACTTCATAACCACAAAGATGTTCCGTTGTTGCAAGTGCGGTAGCGAAGTTAGACCACTTCAGCATGCTCTTCAGTGCGACGATTGCCTCCTGTGGCAGCATCGACTCTGCGATTCCGGCATAGACCATATTGAGTATAAGCGGGCGATGAAAGGCGACGTTGAGATCGACTTCAGATGTTTTATGTGTAAAAACAGGTAAGAATAGCTAGCTACATTATTTCATAGTTTCGTTTCGTATATTGTTATCGTATCGTTCGTTTTCCTTTATATTCAATTTCCTTGGGGCGAGCTGGCCCGGGGCGAGCTGGCCCAGGTCGACTGGGGCGAGCTGGCCCTGGGGCGAGTGGGCCCGTTTCCATAACAGACGGGTATGAATCTTGCGTACCATTTCAAAATCACCTGAGTCCCGCGTACCAGAAAATAGGATGTCGACACCCTCTGGGTTGAGATCAAATAACTTAATCTGGTGTTTTTGGTCGGAAAACAAACTATCATACGGATAGACGATTTAACATATTAAATTATTAATACGATCATGTTGTTTTTTAATTGGCGTGTACAATGGGCTGTCTAGTAAGTAGTATTACCCCATAGTGTGATACTAACAGGTCTGGATACATGTAATACAATATGCACTGCGGATAAAATGATAGTGAATCATCCACAACACCTGTGGTGGTTTACCGTGGTAATGGTCATGACAGAAACTGTTCATGTACATATGTTAGCAAAGGGACGTAACTGTATTTAGATGGCCACACAAACAGATAAATTGTCACACAGCGACAACGTAGGAGTTATCCTTCTTGGATTATATGCGGCATTTACATGTCAGGTGTCACCACACTCACCTGTGATTGAATAACAGGTAACTTCCGGTATTCGGAGCATCTTTTGATAAAGTTTCGAAGAAATCTACAGAAATAATGAATTTCTCCCCAACCCTTGTCTGTTTATTTGTGCTCGCCGTTATATTGGAGATAGGTAAATGTTTTTGATTGACGATTTGTTGTCGGAACTTATATTTTATGTTGATTTATAGGTAAATTTAGCATGCAAACAAATCGGCCTGGAAAGGGGTCCCCCAAAATACCAAGCAATAAGATACGTTTTAATGGTCTTTAAGACACATATTGGTGTAGGACAACCTACATATATAAATAAAAATAAACAGGAATACATTGTATATATGTGATATACAAGTAACAGATTAACGCGAATTGTAAACAGGTCAGGGAGAACCCAAAATCGATGTACTAAACCTCGATTTGTGTAAACAACCTCGATCGAGGTTCTTCGAGAACATGTGACCACTGGTGATATAGTGTGGAGTATTTTATCTTACACCTATGAGAGGCCAAATTCACATTTAATAATTAATTGTGCTTGATTGCGCTCAAGCACAATTAATTATTAAATGTGAATTTGGCCTCCCATGGGTGTAAGATGAAACACTGTGAAATACTCCACACTACCATAACCTATATCACTTACACTACATTACTTCCATTAGTATCATATTTGGTTTAGAGTGTTTCCCCTTATATCATGGGTGTATGTTTTGACCAGTGGTCACATATGGTCTCGAAGAACCTCGATCGAGGTTTTTAACACAAATCGAGGTTTAGTACATCGATTTTGGGTTCTCCCTGACCTGGTAAAGATATATACATGTAGAAATATCAAATTATTTCATCTACAGTATATTATATACCCTAGTTCACTGGGGGGAAACTGTTTCACCAGAATTGATTCTATCGCCCTTCCGGTTCCATCTCTATCGAATTAAGTTCCGACTCTTTCGCGATTTCTAAAACATGTTTTCAAAGTTTTGACCGTTGTGTATAGACTGAATGTCAAAACAGAATGTATTCTCCAATAATAATTGACAGATTATGTCTTTATACGTGTTTATTGATGACAGTAATGCAAAATCGGCTGCATGTTGTGCACATGAGTTAGAGACGTAGTGCGTTTGGGTTACATTTCCCATGAAAATTAAGCAGCACTTTGATGCTCAGTCTACTTTAAATTGGACTGAAACTTGTCAAGTTTTATGGTTGAACATTAGATAATTATAATACAATACCTCCCGATGGTTCCTCGCCGTACAAGTCCTTCAAAGCACAATTAATTATTAAATGTGAATTTGGCCTCCCATGGGTGTAAGATGAAACACTGTGAAATACTCCACACTACCATAACCTATATCACTTACACTACATTACTTCCATTAGTATCATATTTGGTTTAGAGTGTTTCCCCTTATATCATGGGTGTATGTTTTGACCAGTGGTCACATATGGTCTCGAAGAACCTCGATCGAGGTTTTTAACACAAATCGAGGTTTAGTACATCGATTTTGGGTTCTCCCTGACCTGGTAAAGATATATACATGTAGAAATATCAAATTATTTCATCTACAGTATATTATATACCCTAGTTCACTGGGGGGAAACTGTTTCACCAGAATTGATTCTATCGCCCTTCCGGTTCCATCTCTATCGAATTAAGTTCCGACTCTTTCGCGATTTCTAAAACATGTTTTCAAAGTTTTGACCGTTGTGTATAGACTGAATGTCAAAACAGAATGTATTCTCCAATAATAATTGACAGATTATGTCTTTATACGTGTTTATTGATGACAGTAATGCAAAATCGGCTGCATGTTGTGCACATGAGTTAGAGACGTAGTGCGTTTGGGTTACATTTCCCATGAAAATTAAGCAGCACTTTGATGCTCAGTCTACTTTAAATTGGACTGAAACTTGTCAAGTTTTATGGTTGAACATTAGATAATTATAATACAATACCTCCCGATGGTTCCTCGCCGTACAAGTCCTTCAAATTAGTGCCTCAAAAAGCAACAAAAGGTTCCGATTCTATTGTGATGTTTATGCATGTTCACGATCGGTTCTTTCGTTCCTGCACAGTTTACAGTACATTCATATTTGATCAGATTATTTGATTGTACATCTATAGTTGCCCAATGACAATACATGCATGGTCATATGGTTTAAAATGTAGCCATAGTAAATAAATAGATGAGTTTTAGTGGTCCCAAACGATCATAGCTATAGGTCTGATATTAAAGATGATCGACCGATAATCTTTAATATCCATGCAACCTATGATGCTTTGGGACTACTGAAAAACTCATATTGGTGTTGCTGTGACTATAGTTTAAACCATATATGGTAATATGGCAACTAGAAACACAAATGAACTATCTGGTCGAATATTATGAATATTGCATTAAACGGGGTGCGAAAGAACCGATCGTGAACATAAAAATCACATTAGAATCGGAACATTGCGTTGCTTCTTTTGATGGATTAATTTGAGGGTCTTTTACTTTGAGGAGCCATCGAGAGCTGTGCTGTAATCGTGTCCTGGTGTTCGATCATACAAGAAGACATATTTCAGTCTAATTAAAAGGTAAAAAGGCCGATAAAAGAAGCATCAAAATGCTGCTTAATTTACAAAGGAAAAGCACACAAACACATTACTCTTCTAAGTGTGCAAAAAATAGCCTACTTCGCATAAATTATTATCACCAATAATTACGCACAAAGACACAATCTAGCGATAGTTTTTGTAAAATACGTTCTGTTTTAACATTTAGTGTATAAATGGAGGTCAAAACTTTGAAAACATTTGTTTCAAGTCGCGAAAGAGACGGGACTTAATTCAATAGAGACGGAACCCGATAGGCGATAGAATCGATTCTTGTGAAACAGTTTCCCCCAGTGTAGTTGTATCTGTCTGTATTTGTAGTTGTTACGTCCTAGCGACCAAAGCTGGCTTTTACAGGACGGTGTGAGGAGCGCTATTTTTGTTCTCCCAGAGCCGCCTTGAATGTTTCTAGGTCGGCGGCATTGACTGTGCTGTTGTCCAGTTTGTTCCAGTCAAGTACAGTCCTCGGAAAGAAGGAATATATCCGTATTGGTCTGTGTTTGTATGAATTGGTTCGTAGGCACTTTCGTTATTTGTGGTTAGTTTCTCCACGATGTTGTCGCTAACAAAGTCCTTATATTTTGTGGGTTTCTTTTTCCTCTTTGGGCGGTAGTTTCTTAGGTAGTGTTCGGAGTTGATACCCAGGGCTGATCCCTTAACCACTTTGTAAAATAGTGTCAGTCTCTGTTCCTTTCTTCTTGCTTCTAGGGATGGTAGTTGAAGTTCACTGAGCATTGATGTTACACAGCCTTTCTCTCTCGTTCGGTAGTCCTGTTTTATAAATCTTGCTGCTTTGCGTTGCACCTTCTCCAGTTTTGTCGACTTGTCCTTTTCATAGTGTGGATCCCAGATTGTTGCTGCAAACTCTAGCTGAGGGCGGACTAATGCTATGTATGCCGTTTTTCTAAGATCCATTTGGCAGTACCTGATATTTCGCCGAAGGAAGCCGAGGGTGGAGTTTGCCTTCTTTCTGGTGGACTCGATGTGGTGCTGCCACTGCATATCATTGGAGAATTGGACGCCAAGGTACGGGTTGTTTGTGACTAAATCTTGGAGTATCTGCCCTGCTAGTTGGTAAAATCTTGTGTCTTCTGCTTTAGGCTCAAAATGTAGCACTTTAGTTGGATTAAAGCGCATCCCCCATTTGGTGGCCCATGATTCCAGTTTGTGTAGATCTTGTTGCAATATTTCGTGGTCTTTGTAGGTGTTTATCTGGCGGTACAGGAGGCAGTCATCTGTGAATAGGCAGACTTGTGATGTTACTGTGTCCGGTAGGTCATTTATGTGACAGAGAAAAAGCAGCGGTCCCAATACTGTTCCCTGTGGTACTCCTGATAGCACGTCAACTTCTTCTGAGTAGTATCCCTCGAGTGTAACTCTCATCTTTCTTTCTTTCAGAAAGGATGCTAGCCATCTGTTGACCGGGCCTGTGATACCGTAGTGATTTAGTTTGGTCAATAGGCTGTCATATGGCACAGTGTCGAAAGCTTTGGAGAAATCAAGGATGGTCACATCGATCTCCGTCTTGTTGTCAAATGATTGTAAGATGTCTTGTGTTGTCACTGCTAGTTGTGTTTCGCATGAATATCCCCTTCGAAAGCCATGGTTTAGCTTTGTTAGTATGTTGTGCTTCTCCAGATGTTCATGGATATGGCGGCATATGAGGTGTTCTAGTAGCTTGCACGGTACTGATGTTAGGGTCGACACAGGACGATAGTTTTCCGCTTGATGTCGGTCTCCTTTTTTGTAGACTGAGGCTATGTTGGCGCTGCACCAGTCCCTTGGCAATGTGCCTGTGTCTAATGAGAGTTGGAATGTGAGCCTGAAGGCAGGTGCCAGTTGTTTTGCGTACTTCTTTAGGATAGAGTTTGGGATACCGTCTGGGCCCGAAGCTTTGGATGAGTTTAATCTCTTCAGCAGAGCTTCAACGCCATTCACTGTCACTGTCAGTTTGCCGATGTTTTCGCATTTGGGTTGAAGATCATAGTGAGGAAGTGGTGGTTGGTTCTTGGTGAATACTGACTGGAACTGCTTTACCAGGATTTCTGCTTTGCCTTTTGGGTCGTCAATCGGCTTGCCTTGTGATTTCAATGGCGACACTCCGATGTTATCTTGTTTTCTGCTCTTGATGTATCTCCAGAAATTGCTACGAAAGAAACAGCGCCTATATGTTTCGTCGACTTTTGTTCTAAACCTTCTTTAATCTTAGCGTTGATGTAATCCCACTCAGCCTTCCTCATTTCCCTTTTACATTCTTTCTGCATGGCTCGATAGTTGGTCCAGTTGTTGTTCTTCTTTGCCTGTGTATATAGGCGCTGTTTCTTTCGTAGCAATTTCTTGATCTTATAGTTTACCCATGGAGTGTTCTGCTTTGGTGATATCAGCTTAGATGGTATGTGTTGCATGGTCCATAGATCTGTGTATGCCCTCCTTCAGATGTTTCCACATATCCTCCACGGTTGCACTATTTAGTGTACGTAGGCCTTCTCCCAGTATTTGCAGATCCAGTCCAAGTTGTGTCCAGTCTGCTTTTTTATATAGATAGCACTTCCTCGGTTTTGAATGTTGGTATCTGGGCTTCATGTCGATGTCAGTAATGACTATGGAGTGGTCAGAGATGCCTGGTATGCTGGTTGATGATTTTACCAGTGATGCATTGTTGGTGAAGACCAGGTCTAGCAAGTTATTTTCCCGCGTTGGTTGTCCTCAATGAACTGAGGATTATTAGGGGGCGCATTAATAAAAGATAATATACATGGGTAAAAGATTTTTTTGTTTATTATTAAAATCAGAGCATTTGAGTTCTATAAAATAATGGTATATAGACTATATACCATTCTTTTGGCACTATGGTGATCGGGCTGGTGGTGGTTTTGTGGAGGAGCCCTGCTTGCCATTACCGGGTTCATAGAAGTGACTGTGGAGGGCATCCTTAAACATTGATGCATCCTGAATATAAGCAGTGTCGGTTGGGATTTTGTTCCAGAGAGAAATTGTTCGAGGATAGAAGGAAGTGCTGAGGTATTTAGATCGATAGAAGGGGCGCAGAAGTTTGTGGTCTCGTGTGGGTGTTAGTGGAGCAGAGTCAGTGATGTTTACATGGTTATATCAGATTTTATGGAAGAGAATAACAGAGGAGAAGTCTCTTCTTCTGCTAAGAGTAGGCCATTTGAGAATGCTTAACATGTTTGTGGGGCTGCTTGGGTAGTTGTAAATATTGAAGATGTATGTGACAGCTCGGTGTTGTACCATTTTAATTTTTTGTTGTAGTAATTGGCCTATTTGCCATGGGTGTCATGTGGGACAGCAGTATTTGAGCTGTGGTCGAACATAGGTTTTGTGGACAGCAGTATTCGAGCCGTGGTCGAACATAGGTTTTGTATGCCAGCTCCTTTATTATTCTGTTGTCTGTTCTGATGTTACGTTTTAGGAACCTCATGCAGTGTGGCGTTTGCTTTGTTCACTTATGTTATTAATGTGAGGTTTCCATTCAAGCTTGTTTGTGATGGTTGATTTATTACTGGACAATGGTCAACTGCGGAAGGATGTGATCTACCAAGTGTTACATAACCACTACCGCAATTGACCAAAGCCCGGCATGAGTATGGCGTTTATATAGGGTATGAGACTGTAAAGGAGTTGTCCGGCACTAACAGGTGACCAAAAAACCATCAGGGATAGCATAAGAAAACAGTCCTAAGACCTGCTAAGACCATTTATTTCCATTATGGTCCCCAATGGATTCGGCCACATGAGAGACCGGAACACACCCATACGATTCCTACCATCACAAACCACTGGTTTTAAAATATAATTATGTTTTATTTAACCAATGAAATGCAAATGGTCTGATGAAATTAAAGTCACAATAGGTAACAGTGAGCTAAACGGCACATTTTTTTCCACTAGAATTAAAAAACACTGGAGAGATTTATCGATTAAAATAGGTGAGAGGGTGTCTTTGACTACTGTGTAGGTTCGGTGGCTATGTGGTGATGATAATTATATGGCTAGCACCAACTTATCGCAGTGTACCATGGACAGTAAGGTGATGTTATTCCCTTCGACCTGGATGACATCGTTCGATCACGTACTACGACACCACAGTCAAAGGCTACCCTCACCCTATAGTCATTAAATAAAAGTTATATGCAAACTCTCCTAAGTGTATAATGGAACTACACAATCACCTACTTTGTTAATAGTACTTATAGATAGAACTTTCAGATTTTTTTATATCTATTAAAATACTCTGAGTGAATAGCCTTGGTCCAAACTGTGTTGTTACCTTTGGGATCAATTTGGTTAGAAAAATCATTCCAGAGTAGTATTCCTGTATAACAGAAACTGTCCGAGCCAAACGGACCTACATGAGGGATTGTGATTTTTTGTTGCCCTGATCTTAATTCATAGCCGCAGTAAGAGCTAACTCTGGTAAAGTGTTCAGAGAGATATTTGGGAGCCTTTGAGTCCACAATCTTCTTCATTAGCAACAGCTTTCTTTGGTTAACCCGCTGTTCAACAGTTAACATGTTAATTTTTAGATGTTCTTTGTACCCCACAGTTGCTCAGTTATGCAGCCCAAGACAGAATCTAATCAATCTATTCTGAGATTTCTGCAATTTCCCTTTGGTTGTTGTAGTTAGTGCACTATACCACGAGCAACAAGCATAATCAAAATAGCACTGAATGAAAGCAAGAACTAGTAATCTTTTTGTGAAACTTGTTAAAAAGATCAGCTTTTCTATACAGGAACTTAAGTCTTGAGCATGATTTAGATAAGACTGTTTGAGCTGAGGCTTCTCCACTTAGATGTTGGTCCAAAACAACTCCCAGATAAGTAACGGTGTTAGAGGGGCATATTCTAGTCTGATTACATTTTACTAGAAGCAATATACCAAGCAGTAGAAGTTATTTGTTTTTAACGGGTCATAGTATGGACAGTGTAAGGGTTGTTTTATTTACTTCATTAACTCGCTCTTTGCTTTCTTTTTTGCGCATGTTAAACACAGCATTTTTTTTTCTCGAATCGATGATAAGACTGAGGAAATATTAGACAATACGCCGCAAAAATGTCCAGTCCAAACTGCCCATTTTAGCGGCTTGTCATCCCCATTGGCCTGCTGGCTGAGTGTTATCTAAACAAACAAAAATTACTCCCAAATAACAACAAATATCAACAAAATAAGCCTTGATATTTTCTTATTGATGTATAATAACAATGACTGGTATAAATTTACCTTTGGTAAGCATAGCATAATCCAAAATAAAAACATTATTTCCAATTCCAAAAATGGAGTCCCATCTTGAACATGTGGTATAACAGGTGATAAATATGATATGTAGATATACTTTATTCTCTAATCAAATTTGACATGAGAAAAACGAAATTATATACAAAAGATAGATAGAACGAAGAAAATTTGAATGTACAAAATATACAGCGACGTCTCGGGCGTCATAATCAGCAATATCATCATCACCTTCATCATCACCAGTTTCATCCTCAAAATAATAGTCATTATCATCATCATCATCATCACATGCAATCGTTGTCGTCGCGATGATCATCATCATAGCGTCGACGTCGATAATCATCATTGTTATCATAGTCAACATGATCATAATATTCATAATATGATCGCCACGTGCCGACTTCACCGTTGTTCAAAACAACAAAAAATGACAACAGTATAGCGACTAAAACAACAACAACAACAACAACAACGGATTAATCGCTGTTATCCAACTTAAAGTTAATCGTATAAACGAGCAAAGTCTACGTAAAAAAGTTACGTCTTTTCAAATTTAGTATGTCGTCTAGGATATCAATAGTCGCGTTTTGTATACTTGTAAATTGTCGGGGCATGAGACGTTTTCTAGCCTCGATTAAACATTCGCATTCCATTAAGTAGTGCATTTCATCTCCAAGTTGATGTTTATGACATAGGGGACACAATCTACAAAGAACAGTGGTGTCGTTCCATCGGCCTTTCTCTATTGGCAGGCGGTGATTATTTGTACGAAATTGGCAGAGAGTTATTCTATTCTTGGTATCCATGCAATCCAAATATGTTTCGAAATTTATGTCATGCCTCTGCTAGATTGTTCAATATCAGACAACCAGGTTATGCGGAATTGACTATTTAAACTGCACTTGAGGTATGACATTAATGTTTCTGGACATGGGCTATTTTCCATGTTCCAAAGATGAATCTGCCCACAATTTGTTAGGATGGTCTTTATTTTTTCCATCCACTGAAATTTTACTGTTGAAACTTCACATACTTTTATGGCTAGTAAATACAAAGTCTTACAAAATCTGCTCTGGTTCATATTCTTAATTTTCATCCAATATTTCATAATACGCAGGTTGATTGTGTATTCAATGGGCAGTCTCCCACTCTCACCAATGTCTATTATAACATAAAATTGAGGGTGGATGATTTCAAATGTAGAACTTGTCTTATAAATTTTCTGTGCATAACTTCAAACATATCATTATTTCCTGATCCCCATACCTCACAGCAATACAACATGACTGGCATCATGTTCATCAGGCAGTGACCAGGTCAAAAGTCACATGGGAAAGCATCAGGCCATGTCATTGGTCAAAAGGTGAAAGTTCCCCTGGTATTCCTTGCTTTGTAAACTTGAAACCCCAAGTTTGACAAAACATGTGATGTCTTTCATTGGACTTTTGGTGGGGATTCACCATTTATGTGTGTCATTCTAGGATACAATGTGTAAACATTGAGATTTCTTGGATTATGCTATGCTTACCAAAGGTAAATTTATACCAGTCATGTTTAATATAGATCTATAAGAAAATATCAAGGCTTATTTTGTTGATATTTTGTTTTATTTAGTAGTAATTTGTGATTGTTCAGATAACACTTAATGGCTGGTCAATGGAACCAAGCAGGTGCTACTACTGATGAATAGAATCACTAGTAGCGCCGTAGGGTCTAGGAAATATAGGATAGTGGTTGGGCGCGAAGCGCCTGGGATGGTCGAAAAGATCGAGTGATCTTCTCCTTCACCCCACGATTTGTTGTTTTGAGGATATCTGAACATAGAAAATCGTCATCCATTGAATCTTGTTGACAACATTTAACACTTGTAGTTTATGTGTGTTTCCTGAGACCCCCTCCGCGAAGACAACTACCGTGAATATGTGATGTAGGTGTTTGATCTATTGTGGGGTGAACAATTTAACAGATAACTACCATTGGTATCGGACTATAACAAGTATATAGCTGAACGGTGTACCCATGTCAACTTGTGTCAAATCTTTAATTGTTATCTTTATTAAATAATGTAGACAAGTGACTTCCATTCCATGGGGTTTGTGATACGCTGATTGAACTGTCTTTAAGTGTCTTACTGTCACTTCTTGCATCATTTTCGCCATGACTCAGCAAATTCAATGCAACATATCCCAAATTAGTCCAATATTGACTATACAATAAATGTATATCTTTATCCCGTAGATTTTCGAATAATTCCAAACCCTCCATGAGACTGAGAGTGACTTGCCTATATAACGATTTTCCTAAAAAAAAACACAAGTTCCAATGGATGTCTAAGGAAATTAACATTGTTATATAGTATCTAGTGAATTGTGCAGTTTTTTGTCACGGTACACCGAAATAGACACTGGTAAACAAAGTCAATCACTATAGCTGATTCGATTAGAGATTCGATTCGATGTCGATATCAGGAAGGAGATTCGATATCGAGATTTGATTCGATGCAAAATCCCCGATTTGCAGATCCCTACAAATCAGTGTCACCATTGTTTATCATTGTTAATAATATTTCCATCAAATGTCACAAAACAAAACATAAAATGATTCCAACAAGACATGATGTATTATTCTATGGTTTGTAAATATTGAGTAATCTTGTCTTGAAACTTAACACTGAATTCCCCATTTAAATGTTGCCACTTTACCTCCCTCTTAACTTGAATTTTTACTCATCGCTGGGACGAAATGAAACATACAACATACAAATCTGGTTTTCTTAGATCACACTGTCCAGCCGGCTTGCGTCCTAGCTAATGCAAACAGAGTCCTATCAGTTACCCAGAGAGGCTGAGAGAGCACTGGATGGGAACTGTGACATGAGAAATTGTCAGGTCGCGGTCTCACATCTGTACGATCAGGCATGGACATTAATGGCTGACCCGTGTACACACCTTGGTGTGTGCATGTTAAAGAACAATACTAGAATCACCACAGGGTTATAAAGTTACTCGGCCATGGTAGCACCTGGACCAGTGCATCTATAACCGGAAGGTTCCTGCACTGAAATATCTACAGATACTACATATAGCTCATTTTGTCTATCATAGCCCAATTGAGCTACATTTTTAATGTGATTTACACGTCTCTGTCGATTTTGGGCATACAACGAAAAATCGCAAATACCTGTAGAATTGACGTTCATTTGTTGTGTACCACTATCCCATCTAATGAGAAACAATAAACTCAAT
Organism: Siphonodentalium dalli; assembly: GCA_032622095.1. NCBI lineage: Eukaryota > Metazoa > Mollusca > Scaphopoda > Gadilida > Siphonodentaliidae > Siphonodentalium > Siphonodentalium dalli. Next base: position 94,229,652 of record CP136067.1, read on the forward strand.
GACTCACCACGGCCGGCTTATAAGCGCAATAACAATATGTTAATGTGTGTTAATTCCTGTACATTAATTCCAACAGGTGCATTATATACATTAAAATTTCTTTAAATATACTGCCGGCCTTCAATGTGGGTATATCTGTTAAAATAGTCACATCCACTAAAACCGCCATAAACATAAAGAATATTATATAATAGACAGATGTTGTTCTTATACCAATCATAAGTATCGCGTACATTGCATGTTATTATCACGTTTGTACGCTGTGTTATGTAAACAAACATCAAAAACGTTACAGAACCATTTGTTCATACATGTAAACAAACAATCGGAACTATGGGATCTTCCAATGAAAATGTTCCGTTGCGCGAAGATAATATTATTGGTGCTATCAACAATCGCTTTCAAATCACCAAATTTTATTTTAATCGATCGACCCATTCTACCCGCTGTCAGTTCAAAATCCACATTACTTCAATGTTGGGAAATGATCAGACATAAAATGTGTACATAATATAATTGTTCTTGCAAAGAGATGAATATTTTTCACTCCAGTTAGTATTTTCTCCATACAAATAAGGAATTTAGTATTGTGAGTTGTAGATGCACCAAATTATTGGTTTTACAACCAACGTATATTGTGCACAAATTTAAGTAAGGAAATGATGCAATATCTTGACTTTGCTTATAAACAATTCACTGAGCTTTTTGTGAGAAACTAAACACTCCACCTGCATTTTCTCTGACACTAAGCGTGTTTTGTGAATAATATTGCATTCATATCATCATTATGCTATACTATTAGTATATTCTTGAGGAAATTATCATAGTTTGATAAATGTTATTTATAAATTAAAATCTACAATGAAGGCTGCCCGTCCCTTTAACTTTTTCGCTGCCAATCTTAATCTTGTATAAATGCGAGTTACCCAGTTGCTGCCAATAGCGCATTTATGCGAATTTGGGGGTGCATCTGGTATAAGGGATGTAATTCTATTGTTTTGTTACATTACGAAGGTGGTTCGGTTATTTTCTATTAAGTGATGGAGTGCGCTGATAATTTAGAAGAAAGGTCAGTCAAGGTCATGCTACTCATGAAGTTTGATGAGTACAGATCAAGGCAGAATATACCGTTGACGAATTCACTAATGCTGGGATGTACGGAAGCGTAGAGGCGCCAGATGAATTATATTGGTATCTTGCTGCAGCAAGCGGCATCGACGTAACAAATTCCCACATAGCCTCTAGATATAGATGCCAAGAAATGTTGTAAAAAATGTGAATTTTCGAAATTTGTTTTTTGTTGGTGAAATTTGGATGTAAAAAGGCTTTATAAAGAGCGTTTAATTTATGATGGAAAGAGAAAGTAATTAGTTATAAATACTCATTGACGAGTAGTCCCGAGATTCAGATTAATTCTCAATATATCAGAGATAGAAAGAGAAAATAATTAGGTTATAATTAGTTCAAATTAGACTGTATATGACTCATAGTCCCAGAAAATACTCATCGACGAGTAGTCCCAATATTCAGATAAGTTCTTTGAAAAACAACATTTTCTATAACTCAATGTGCTTATAGAGATGGAAATTTGGATCCGGAGATAGAAACTCGGCAAATTTGGAATTTATGGAACATTTCTGCAACGGGCTAATTAAATAATTTATTAAATAATTAATAAAGAGCGTTTAATTTATTAGTTTCTTGCTGCAGCAGGATAGCTAACTTGCTGCAGCAAGATAACTAACCTGCTGCAGCAAGATACCAATATAATTCATCTGGCACCTCTACGCTTCCGTAGGGATGCGATCGATGAGTGGAAATTAGCATCATAATTGTTCCCATATGAAAAATACAATAGTTTTATGTACAGTACTATTAGTAATACCAAACTATACTGATGTATGACTATAGTATACAATGTTATACTGTAGTAGATTATGGTTTTACTACAGTAATAGTATGCATCTATGATCTACCATAGTTATACTATAGTAATACTGTGATTAAAAAAAACTTCCAAAAAACATAAATTAAATCAAATCCATGATGGCCACCAAGGTCACGTGACCATGCGACCCCTATGATGACCCCCTATGACCTTGAATTGGTTTCCACGGCGGCTGGTGATAGATGTTAGGTCATTGCCATATACACCCCCATGTGAAGTTTCAACTAAACACATCACCAATAACCCGATAGTCATTGCATTACCCATATATACATAAAATACCTGTATTTACATCCAGAATGCTTGGCACTGGGGGGTATGTCCATGTGGCGGGGTGGCAGCAAAAGAGTTAATAATGTATCATTAAATCAGGTATATATGCAGCCAATCAGATTTCAGCTAACAAACAGCATTGTCTATAGACATTGCGAACGATATCTTGCGATACTGCCGAAAGTTCAAATGAAGATTTTCATCTTGGATAAAGTACAGATTTTTATGATTTTATTGTTTCTTTGTAGACGTGATGAGTTACCCAAGTAATGAAAGTTAATTCCTATTGGTCTTTTTCCTGTCCAAAATCGACAGAAGCATTAGAATCAGTTTGTATGCATGCGGTGCATTTATAGATTACATCGCTATGCGATGAGTTATTTAAATAATCAATATAGCGTGGTTCACTTTAGAAGTCATTATCGTATAGCAGACCATATATTTTTATTAATAAATTACATGTAATTAGTAGCGCATCTGATAGTAATTTTTGCAGCCATTAATAACATGCCGTCGCGTGTTTGGTTTTTGAATAGATGTTACAATAGTGCTAAATTTGATAGTCACTCGGCGACTATTGATCAGTGTCAACTGCTGAATTGCCATGTCAAGTCCATGTAAAAAGGACATACCCTTGTAAATTCCAAGTAGAGGCATTGTGTACGTGTACCCTCTTTACTTTCATAAAATGCTGGTGAAAGATATGTGGGTAAACCCATGTAAACCCATACAATTCAGAACATACTCTAGTAAATTCTTGTTGGAGTCATGGTTTACCCTTTTAAAGGCATGGTCTACCCCGCTTAACGCTCGTAACATGCTGGTGAAACAGGACATGCATGTACATGGGTAAGACCCATGTAAATCAGATCATACTCTAGTATATGCTTGATTGAGTCATAACATAACAGAATATAGTATGGTAAAACCTTGGTGAAATGGAATCTACTCTGGTACCACCTCTTTAAAATAACTTATTCTTAAGAAAAAAACACTCTTTAAAAAAAACGCTCGATAAATTTTTATATATATTTTTTTCATTTCTGAATATATCTGTTATCTAGTTAATATAGATCTCTTCGAAGAAAAAAATGCTATTTAAAAATGGACCGGATGTTAAAAGTCGTCATTTACTTCAAAACCGTGTACTACAATCATGGTGCTTTTTTATATGTGTTGGTTCCAGTCCGAGATGGATTTTGTGAATAATAGAGGGGAATGTTAGTATGAATTTTAGTCTTATTTCTAGATTAAAGTATGGGGGAATAAAACATACCGGTAGTTTGTTAATCAGTGGAAAATAATTGTACCCGGTGTCATATTCAACAGTTAACAGAATGGGGCAAGAATATTCTTATACATGGAATTCAGCTAAATCCAGATGATTTTATCACTTTATGTAATTACACATGTCATTCATATGACTTCCAATCTGTCGTCTCAAATTTTAAGGCTTCGAAAAAAGTACCCTAGTATTACAATGGTAAAGTACCTTAATATCGAGGTAGAAATTACCCTTGTAGAATTACTCTAGTAGAACCACCAAATACCGGTACTTACATCCCTGTAAAATACCTTGGTCGAATGGGTCCATTTCACTAGAGTATAAATACATGGGTGGGTCTACATGTGTGCATATAATATGGTGATGATTCACTAGACAAATTTTACCTGAGTATAACCACCCTGATAAAATTAGATCATTTTACCTGTTTCAGTCACCACGGTAAATGGTACTGTGTATTTAACATGGTTTACCAGAGTTTCTTTTATAAGGGTTATAGCAGCTGGTTATACGGTAGTTAGTTATTTCTATGATCCGTTGTCATGGTGATCTGATTTATTCAGGACTGTGCCTCGAAAATTATTTCTATGATCCTTTGTCATGGTAATCTATTTATTTTTCAGGACAGTGCCTCGACTGTTATTTCTGTGACCCATTATCACAGGGAGCAGCTTGTCTTGACCATTATGACAAGGACACTAATGCCGACATGGTGGACACCTGTGGCGACAGAAAAACACACTGTCTCAAGATAAAAACAGTGACGTCTGTGCGAGACTCCGGGTACATCAACGGGTCTGTGAGGAGTAAGTACATGTATTTGTCAGGGACAATACAGCTGTACAATTTATGCAAGTACTGAGATTAACATCTGTCATTATATATCCTCTTTCTAACTGGGCCGGGAACATACATGTATGCAACATGTCATAATTGCTGGAAAATGGTGGCAAGTTGAACGTCTCACATGAAGTGAGTACTCATCATTTTCTTCCCTTTATAAATAAATAAACAAAAAAATTGAGCGAATGAGCCATGTATCAACTTTTTCTAGCTCACTATGTCCCCATATAAATATAGTATATTGTTTAATGTTTATCAATGGGAACTATTAAATAAAAGAAAATGATGTACAGCAAGATATCATGTCTGGCAATTTGTATGCATACAGTAATGCCCTAATTAATCGACTCTTTAACCACAGCAGAATTATGGGTAACTTTTCAGGATTTAGTCGGAAATATGGCTTGTTGCCATTCATCGGAAAGCTCTCGGGGAGAGCGTTCTGATTAACCCTTTACCCAACAGAAGGGCCCTGTGCCAATGCATTCTCTTATATATGCGAGTCGACTATAGGTCGCCTCGCATATATAAGAGAATGCATTGGCTTAACACATTAAAAATTATAAAATTCTTAAAGATTGTAAGAAAAAATGGTAAAAAGTGTTAAAAAAAGATTTTGTTTAGGCCAATGCATTCTCTTATATATGCGAGGCGACCTATGGTCGACTCGCATATATAAGAGAATGCATTGGCACAGGATATAACTGTAACTATCACAATGTGGTCAAGGAGCCGGTTCCAATGATATCCATATTTGTATGGTTCTATTGAGACAGACCAAAGATATTTTAGGCTGTTGAAGCTTTATTTGGCCGGTTTTGGCCGGTTTGTTGGGTAAAGGGTTAATGGCAACAAGCCATATTTCCGACTAAATCCTGAAAAGTTAACCATAATTCTGCTGTGGTTAAAGAGTCGATTAATTAGGGCATTACTGTATATATGGCGAATAAATATATTTAAAGGCATGGATTGTCCTTCGAGGTATGTGTTGCTGTTAAAATAGTCACTTCCTCTAAAACCACCATAAACAGAAAGAATATTAAAATATAGAGATTTTGTTCTTATCCCAATCATAAATATCACATATATTGTACGCTGTTGTCAAGTTCATATGCTATGTTATGTAAACAAAAGCCAAAAATGTTACAGAACCTGTCGTTTTTTTACATAACAAAGCATACAAACTTGACAATAAAATACTATTTACATGATATTTATAATTGGTTTAAGAATAAAATATGTCTATATTTTAATATTCTTTCTGTTTATGGCAGTTTACAGGTGTGAATATTTTGACAGCATACCCACCGCGAAGCCCATCCATGCCTTTAACCCTTTCAGTGCCAAGTCCGATTTTTGTATCAACCCATATTTCCTTGATCATTTTTCAAATTGATTGATTATAAAAATGTGATACATTGATGGAAAGAGCTCTTAGAGCTCTTTCCATCAATGCATCATATTATTATAATCAATCAATTTGAAAAATGATCAAGGAATTATGGGTTGATACAAAAATCGTGCTTGGCACTGAAAGGGTTAGCCCTTCCATGGCTGGAGCTTTCTGAAATTTTACGAAAACCCTGTACTAATGCATTCTCTTATATATTCTCCCTGTTTAATTCAGAGGGGCTGGTTGTCAGAAGATTGTGTGTTTATTTTATTTTATCTGACATTTTCGTCTCCCTGTTTATTTCAGAGGGACTTGTTGTCAGCAGATTGTGCGTGCGATATGATGATAGGAGTGATGGCTGTAAATACATGAAAGCTGGTAACAGTGTGGTGTCATACTGCATATGTAGCACCGATGGATGTAACAGTGCCAGGAGCCTCATTCCAAGCTCGGTCGTCATGGTAACCATTGCCTCTGTTATGCGACTCATACTATAGCTGTAATCAGATTCAGCCTCACTGGAGATAATGGTGCTGTTGCTATGCTAAATTCACCTGAATTGGTATAAAAATATGTTGGAAAAACTGGTATATACTGATATATATATATATATACCAAAAGTTAATTTGAATTGACAAGCATTTCTGAAAGAATTTCACGACAGATACATGTAAGTGCAGTGCTTTGGTCTGAAGGTTCGATGGTGCAATGGTTCTATAGTACTAGGGTTTGATAGTCCGAGGGTTCAATAGTCTTGAGGGTACAATAGTCGAGGGATCAATACATGATGCTATATACATCGGAAAGAGTGACATCTTATGGTCATAATGGTGTATAATAATCTAACTTTCATGTTAAATTACGCATAGAATATTCCAGTTGATTGTCACCGACATCGCATTTTGTGACATCGCTGTATATTTTGTTTACGTTTTAACCGAAAGCCGAAGTCGTACGGAAGAACTCCGGCACAGTCCGGAGTTTGGTCTGGCTATACAAACAAAATGGCGGCCCCCATATTATTCTAATGCTCGTTGTGTTTACACTGTTTTAAACTGTGAGATGGTTGTAATTCCCGCAATTTATTTAATGTATTACATTTATATCTTCAATATTTACTTAATCTATGCATTTATTTATTTATTGACACGTACAATTACAATTACAATGGAGAATTCATCATGCGTGGTTGATCGACAATCTACGGAATATTTTCCCCGGAAAATGCCGAACGCAGTTCGCGAGGTCAACTGAGTTCGCATACTTTTAAAATTATGTAAACATTGCGTTAAATGTCTCTTTTCACATTAAATTACCGCGTTCACATCACAACTGATGTGGGTTTCAGATCAAATAGCATGTCTTTTGCGGAAAATATCCGTTTATTGTTGCAATTGTGATATTTTATTTCATATAATTGTGGTTTTATTTGAGCGAGTCACTAACGCTTAAGTCGTGTTATAAGAAGCCTATGCAGGCGGGCTTGGACTAAACACCAGCAAATCGCCATACCAATATCTTAGCTGGTTTTAGTACAAGAAGACTTGGACTAGTATATGCAATGAGTGACCACATTCCAATTTGCTATGCGTACGTTCTTGTGCCATTGTTGTAGTCTCGTTTCACGTGCCTGATCCTGGTTTCCATTCTTAGTCTTGGTTCCCGCTGCATTGCCAGATCGATATCTCCACATTGGATTGTAAATCCTTCAGGTGCTGTAAAAATATCCGAAGCTTCTCTGTGATAGACATTTCCCAGGTATATCCGGCTATTGAAACATTAGACTAATGCACCCCCGAAGCAATGAGCACTTGGACTATCGACCCCTCAGACCAATGAACGTCCATACTATCAAAACCCTCTGACTATTGAACCCTCGGACTAACATACTGTCCCCATGACAGATGGTTTAATTCTCAAGATACTATAGGCTTGAGTGAAATTTGGGCACATGCAATTTCTATTCAAATTGGATGAAACATTCTTGATTCAGATGCATGTCATATTCTGTATTTATCACACATGATTCTGTATGATACTGTAGCTGCCTTTATTGGTTATAAATTATTTTCTTACAACTTTTTCTTTAAGGATGATACATACTAAATTGAGTGAACAGGAATGTTTGGCAACACAATTATGTACTGCAAAAATAAAACCAGAGTAATGAATATTGATTGTATCTCGTAGTCAGATTAAGATAATAATGAACACAGATGTTCTAGTAAAAATTTACTTTACCTTAATATATCTGTTTTGCATCAACAGTTTAAAAGATGAAATTTGAAATAAATCAATACTTAACAATGGACCGTGGTGCCTTGGCTAGCTGTCTAACATTTTGCAATTAATCAGCTTTTGTATATGTTATCAGGCAATAGTATAGCCATATGGGTGGCCAAAGGGGGGGGGGGGTGGCTGAGACTTCTTGCCTGAATTTCTTTTACATGATTATATTCATGGTTGCCACACAGTTTTTGTAGAAAATGCCTTGTATATACACAGACATACATGTATAACAAAATAGATTCAAATTAACCTTAAATATGTATAAGTCGGGAATAAATGTGAAAAATACTGTATCGCCATTCAATTATCTGCGAGACTAGATCACTATTGTTTCAATATCAGATAAATACACGTATTTTGGGAACCAAAAGGTTGCTATTTCTTATGAAGATATCTGTAGACAATTACTGTAACCGTTGTAATTTACCTTAGAACATTGCCCACATATTCTATGAATGCTCTGCCGTAAAACTATTCAAAAATGACACACAAAAATGGCTGGATAAACACAAGCTTGACATCTCTATCACTCATATCAATATAATTTTCGGCCTTCCCCGCCAACAAAATTTCAGTGTCAAAAATTTATTTCTGACATTGCTTAAATTTTACATATACAAAACAGATAGCACTAAAGAGAGTTATCCTTAACGACTTCCAGTTTGAATGGTGTGAGATATACCTTGCCCTGTCAAGTACTTTGAGGACAAATAACTATTTGTGATTCTGTTAGTTTTTCACTTGCTGATGATTGTCGAATTATGGGCACAGATATAGGTAATGTTTGTCATATCGGAGACTATAAATTACATGTATATTTAAAAGCATACTAAAAGATTTCTGGTGACATTCCAGTCATAAACATAGTCTGTGTAATACAAAAACACGCATGAGGTACGTGTCTTCGATTTTGAATGTGTGTAAGGCGTGTGTGATTTGCGAGCGAAAGTCCCCCCTCCTGAAAATACCAGGACATTATTTTTGTTATTGTCATTATGCTGTATTTTTAATAGATGAATATGTCCATGTATATAGTGTCAATAAAGAATTTGAAGAAGAAAAAAAACAACATAGTATACATGTATGAGTGTAAATATTGTAGTATAAAGGAGGTATATAGAGGTCAGCATGATGGTTAGTTTTATATGGTCAGAGACTCCCTTGTACAGTAATGCCCTAAGTAATCGACTCCTTAAACACAGCAGAATTATGGGTAACTTTTCAGGATTTAGTCGGAAATATGGCTTGTTGCCATTCATCGGAAAGCTCTCGGGGAGAGCTTTCCGATGAATGGCAACAAGCCATATTTCCGACTAAATCCTGAAAAGTTACCCATAATTCTGCTGTGTTTAAGGAGTCGATTACTTAGGGCATTACTGTATGTTGTCATGAAATATTCACATGAATGCTTTCATTTCTAAAGGATTTTATTACAAAAACCAAAATAGTTTTCAATCGGATTACTGTAACGAGTAAATATGGGCAGACCGCACCCATATTTGAACTTGTCCTGTATTTTCATGTGGGTAATCAACACACAAAACTTTAAAGGCCCATTTAATTTTTGAGTTGCCAATTATTTTTTTATAGCTCCTTATGATTTTTATAGTTTTTCAGGGGACACATATGCACGGTGACGAATCACGTGGTTTCAAGATTGGTGAGTACCACACATTCAAACTGTACAAAAACATAATATATGAGGAACTGACACAAAACAAAGCATTTTGACTGTTATGAGCATATGCTAGTTTGATACCTTATTTATTCAGAAATACTCAGTAGTTTTCTATAACATTCTGACCAAAGTTGCCAGTCGGAGGTTCGTGGAATACACAAATCTATACATCTAGGACTAACCTTAGACTGACAACTTTGGTCAGAATGTTAGAGCAAACAACTCTGCATTTGAACACAAATGAGGTATCGGTTTGTTTGAAAAATAGTATAGCATATGCTCGTAGCTGCCAAAATATTATGTAATATATCATTATCCAAGTCTATTACCTTTTTTAACGTTTTGAATGAGCGATACTCATCAACTCGAAACCACATGATTCCTCATTGTGATATTGGGTACTGTGTAATACTACAATCATTTCTGTAATATATTATTTGGATATTTATTTGTTTATCAATTTTGCGGAATAACAAATTTCATATTCTACTAAATATGATAATACAATAGTTGAGTCCTAGTTGTACTAGTCCAAGTCTTCTCATACTAAAACCAGCTAAGATATTGGGATGGCGAGATGCTGGCTTTAAAAGCCAGCATCTCGCCATCCCAATATCTTAGCTGGTTTTAGTACGAGAAGACTTGGACTATAATTGTACCAAACTATGGTAATTGTAGGACCATTCTTGTTTATTACAAAGACATTCATTTTCATATCGCAATCATTCCTTAAATATATGCAACCAATTATTGTATTTTTATAACAGATTTTTACTGAATAAATTTTGTATTCATTTATAACAAAACATGAGTCATATTTCTGTTTATCTCTCTATGTTTGTGTATTGAAGTTCCCTTTCTCTAAAAACCATCAAATTTCGCTATGGGCAGTGGGCAAAGGAAATTAGCACCTTTAACCCTTTCATGATGGGGAGCTGTGCTGGTGCAGCATTAAAGATCCTGTGCCAGTGCTTTCTCTTATATATGCGAGTCTCTCATAGGGAGTCTCACAAATGTAAGAGAATGCACTGGCTTACAAGGTCATGGTAAATACTGTTAGGTCAATGTATTCTCTTATATATGCGAGGCTCCCTGTGGGAGCATGCATTGACAGAGTTTTTGCATAATTTCATGAAACTCCAGTCATGGAAGGGTTAATTACTTGTAACACTGCAGCCATTGTTATTTAAAATCAATATATTTCCTATCCAATAATTAAGGGCTTAGCGGAATATGGCTTTATATATTACTGGCCATCTTCACTTTGCTATGATGTTGGTGGGGCAAACCATAGCTGTTATAGCTGGATATAGTGTGTCCGACATTTGCAGAATGGGGTCCCCAGAGGGTGAATTTAGTGACGCTATCCCACACAGTGGGCTAGCATCACCAAATACACCCTCTGGGAACCTTATTCTGCTGATGCCTCAACTGCTGTGGGAGATCTAGGATCAGATTGAATTTCCTCAGTTAAAGTTGGTAATGTTCACCCATTAGTTACCTTGATTATGCATTTTATCTTCTGCAAATTAGGGGATATAGAAATTGAACAGAAGGGAAAAAGAAATGGTATGAACAGTATTTATTCCAGTACAATTGCGGCTCCATCATATTTATGTCATAGAAATGTAATTCGCCGACAGTCAGAAGTTACCAGTAGCTATAGTGCATGTATCTGCAGTCCAGGAATATAATAACCACAGTTACTGGGTAAATTACTTATGGCAGTGCAGCATCTCTTCCTGTGTTTCTCATGTTTTATATAGTTTCAGGGGGTATAAAATAAAAATGAGTTGAAGACACCTGTCCGAAAACGCTTCTATCAAATATTGATTTCATATCAATATTTTCTAAAATAATGCGATAATCATGTGGGACATTTTTTCCTTACTATTTTTAGAGTTTTAGATAGTTATCCCTCATGGTACGCTCTGAAGGAACGCGAGCCGTAAAATGTCACAAATTGATTGTATGTATATTATACCAGAAAATTCAAAATAAAATCAATATTAATTGATAGAAGCATATCCAGAGAGGGGTCTTAAATTCATAGTTATTATTAAATACCCAGGAAACAATATAAAACTTGTTATAGGAAGAGGTAGACCATCTTTAACAGCATCATTTTCAAGCCTGAGTTTAGTGTGTCTGTCATTTGCAGAATGAGGTCCCCAGAGGATGAATTTAGTGATGCTACCCCGCATAGCGGGCTAGCATCACCAAATTCACCCTCTGGAGACCTCATTCTGCTTACACCTCAGCAGAATGAGGTCCTCAGAGGGTGAATTTGGTGATGCTAGCCCGCTATGCGGGGTAGCATCACTAAATTCACCCTCTGAGGACCTCATTCTGCAAATGACAGACACACTATTTCCAGGCTTGATCATTTTCCCCTCTACGATTATAGCATTTCAGCAGGACACACCAACATCATAGCAGATACACCATCAGTAAGCCCAGGGGGGTTATTGCACAGGACCCTGGGGACAATTACTAAAATACCAATACAGACTATACCAGTGTAAATTTTCCCCAGGGGCCTGTGGGTTATTGCACGTTTTTGCTCAAAAAGTGGGTGCCGACCTACCATCATCTTTTATACCAATACAATGTTTTGTATTGAGTAAAGATAATAATCTGTTTTATTTATATTATTAAGAAGATAAAATCACTTGACAATAACCAGAAATAGTGATAGACAGATACTGTTGGAATCAATTTGAATAAGGTTGTAAATTTTGGGATTAATTTGTAAACACAATAGATAAGATATTAAAGATAAGATAAGTTTATTGGCACTAGAATCATGAAACATTGTAACAGAGTAAGAATAGGTATAATATGTATATGTCTTATATGAGGTTGCAAATGGAATCTAGATGTGACTGTAGAGTATAAATGGAATCAGTAATGAGATAAGTATAAGCAGATTCAGTGTGACATGTCACAGAGTGGGACAAGTTTCATGAAATCTAGAGCCAACAGGGTTGCACATAAAACTGGCGTAGCCAATTTGATTCCATTGTGGACCCTGCTGACCTCAGATCACATGACTCCTCGACCACACCATGAAAATTGCTTCCAACTATATACACGATGTAAATGCCAAAAATGATCAATCAAAGGGGGATTTGCTTAATTCAAACTTATTTCAAAAGTATTTATAGATGCTTTCATCACTTTGTTTGATATCTATCCAGATTCTATCAAGGATGTGGGATCTCCATTGTTTATCCTTACATGAAGGATCTAAATACTTTACAACATTATTCCAGCATTTAATGCCGGAATACATAAAACTCTTCGAACCAAAGGGTCCAACAAAGGGGATATTATATTTGAATTTTCCAGATCTTGTGTCATGGGAAGGATTTGCTAAGGTAAACATAGAATTGAGGTAATTTGGGCCATTATTATCATAGATCTTTTTCATGAGTATCAATTTTCTTTGAATTATCCTATTCTCTACTGGGAACATCTTGAGATGTTGAAAGTGATCCAAATTTATATGGCTGAAACTTTCTAGACCAAGAATAAATCTAACCATCCTATTTTGTGAGGTCTGAAGTTTTCTTTTAGTTTTGACTGTAAGTGGAGAGAACCAAAAGTTGCAAGCATAATCAAAATGACATTGGATAAGAGACATAGCTATAAGTTTCCTACAGTGCTGAGTTAGAAATTTTGCTTTTCGATACAGATATTTAATACGAGAATTGATTTTCTTCAAAACTGACTCGTCCAATATTGCTCCTAGATATTTGACTGAGGTGGTGGAATTTATTGAAGTGTCCTTACAGTTAACTACTAGCTTTGACTGTTTACGAATCTTAGGTTGTGAGCCAAAAAGAATAGATTCAGTTTTCCCCAAATGTAGGGATAGTTTATTATCTACCAACCAGTTGCTTAAATTTTCAAGTTCTGTACTGAGACACTGCCCAATGGAGGTTACACTTTTGCCAGAGACAATCAGAGTTGAGTCATCTGCATACAGAAGAAGGTTGGTTACAGTTGACTGATGCCTCCGCATCATTAACGTAAAGGAGGTATAACAAAGGACCCAGGATTGACCCTTGGGGGACTCCACAAGTGAGAGAATTATAGGGTTGTACGATGCGTTCATAAGTTAATTTAGTTACACTAATGCTTATTAATCTAGCTAATTCTTATAAACACCAAAGGATCCTACAAAAACACCAAGTCATTACTCCACATCCCATTGGATTTACTCTTATAGAGGTGTGGAAAATAAGTGACACATCCTTTGATTTTATTGATTTGATACCTCTTCGATTGATCCAACAATTAGAATAGAATAAGATGTGTATAATTCACAACAATATCAACAAGTGTATACTATTATTCATCTTTATTTTTTAAGAAAAACAACTGGAAAAAATATTTAAAGCACAAATGTGCTTGAGTATCTTCTGCTGTTCTACAAGATAGAAAGACGTGATTGTATTCACCTTCCAAATGCTGAAACATGGGGATGGGCTTCAAATAATGTATTGGAATATTTAGGGTAAAAAACCCAGACTGGGCTTATCTTCGGGGATGGGCAAACTGACGGTTGTAATATCAAGGCCGTACCCAGCTAGGGTTCGATGGGTTCAGATGAAACTGTCCCAGAACGATTGATGCCCCCTCATGGATGGATAAACTTTATACTGTTTTTAGTAGTAGCAGAAAAATTGCCAATTTAACCAAGGTGCATATTGTGTGTGTATGATGACAAATATACACAATTTGTTCCATTATAGGCGACATAAACCGCTGTAAATAATGTGGCGAATAACTATTCTCAAATGGAGTAATTTAGTATCAGCGATAATTTGCTTGTGAAAAACATTTCCCAGAAGATTGAAATCTAAAAAAACATTTGTTTTTCCTATAGGCTTACTAGAACGTCAACAAATGGTTTTATAGGGCATTAGAATCACTCTCAGGGCATCAGTATTTAAAACAAATTCCCTGATCCTCACCGGAGAGGGGACACCACTCCCGCACCCGCTCCATCTCGGCGCTGATGGCTTCGGCACCATTTTACAGACCCGCCTTCACCAAAAAGCTGGGCACAACCTTCTTATGAACCTGCCTTCTCCAAGAGCTGGGTATGGCCTTGGCAGATTATCAGGTGTAATCAACATTATAGAAATCTATGTATGCCATGAGACATCCATTCTCGCAAAGAAAACACTTCCTCCTTTAATATCTAATCTTAAGTTGAAACCCTATCTCAGCTCTCCCCTATCTGTTTACATGAAATTCTGTGCCAAGAAAGTTTGAATCAATAGGAATACCATCAACAAACAGAACTGTTATCTAAGAGTACAAGTGTGTGTATGCATTGCCACATTATGCTGGATAATGATACACCCGTTGGTGGGAGTGTAAATATTTCAGTGCAGTTGAACTACCTGTTTACACGAAAATCGACCCATCATAAATCGATCAAGTTCATGGTTGTATTGAAGTGTTTTGTACCAAGGCCATGGCTTGTTTATTTAAGGTTAGGGTGCTGAGTTTGTTTATTCAAAGATTATTCAAACGGATAATTTGATGTTTTGAAAATGATATGTTAAAAATCATGTATCTCTTCCGCGCCACAATTACAACAACATATTTTTTATAAACCAGATTTCAAGACTACATATAACTGTTTTGTGTAAATTACAGAAATAAATGTATGTTAATTGTGTATAAAATTTGTTAAAAAACAGGGTCGAGTCTAGAGTGTGACTTGGGAGATATCTTCTCCCTAAAATGTGTCACATCTCCCGATTTTTGTCTCATTCCAGTATGACCCAACAGTATATTTAAACAGTATTTTCTTATTAACCCTTTACCCAACAGAAGGGCCCTGTGCCAATGCATTCTCTTATATATGCGAGTCGACCATAGGTCGCCTCGCATATATAAGAGAATGCATTGGCTTAACACATTAAAAATTATAAAATTGTTAAAGAATGTAAGAAAAAATGGTAAAAAGGCCAATGCATTCTCTTATATATGCGAGGCGACCTATGGTCGACTCGCATATATAAGAGAATGCATTGGCACAGGGCATAACTGTAACCATCACAATGTGGTCAATGAGCCGGTTCTAATGATATCCATATTTGTATGGTTCTATTGAGACAGACCGAAGATATTTTAGGCTGTTGAAGCTTTATTTGGCCAGTTTTGGCCGGTTTGTTGGGTAAAGGGTTAAAATGGTGTCCTTACTCATTGATAAAAGCATTTCCGGACAGATGTCTTTGATTCATATTTATTATCTTATACCCTGAAAACTAAATTAAACTTGTTAGGAAGAGATCCACTATCTTTATGTATCTATAAGCTGCTAAACACCTACAGTAATGCTCTAATTAATCGACCTCTTAACCAAAGCAGAATTATGGGTAACTTTTCAGGATTTAGTCGGAAATATGGCTTGTTGCCATTCATCGGAAAGCTCTCGGGGAGAGCTTTCCGATGAATGGCAACAAGCCATATTTCCGACTAAATCCTGAAAAGTTACCCATAATTCTGCTTTGGTTAAGAGGTCGATTAATTAGAGCATTACTGTAAATATAAGTAAATTTCCCTGGACATATTGCACCGCATCTCAAGAACTCTTTATAGGCTGAAAAATGAACAAATATTTATGTGGCAGATAAAGCCTGCATAACAGTATTTCACATGTGCATACATGTATTTATTGACCTATTTTCATCACCGGAATTGGGCTGGAGTCTGACCCAAGCGAGCATTGCTTTGTATAATTTGGGACTTCATTCCACCATGTAGATTTAACCCTTCTATAATAAATAGATTCTCCCACCTGTTATACAAGTATATATATATTGGAATAGTCTATCATTCATTTGGAGTAACCTAACTATGACAAAAATTCATGTCCAGATATTTTATCAAGAAACCTTTTCCGAGAAAATATTGGGTGGGCAGAGAGACATCCAAATATCCAGAGCGAAGATGACATGGTACACCGGTATTATTAAATCAAATAATTGTATCTGTTCGGATATCTGTGTCACTATCACCATCATGATACAATGTCATGTTATGGACTACAATCTTCACGTTTTTCCAGTACATGCTCGCCAGCTTACCACAGTTTGACCGATCGTTGATTTCTGTTATTTTATTCTTGAGAGATTCTAACAGCTTCATAGGGCCATCATTCAAATTGTGCTGAAATTAAAAACATATTCTTTCATTCACTCATAATGCCATTCAATAGATATATAGATCATCACACAGGGATGTGGAAAGGGGGGTATGAACACTCCCACCAACCACTTTGAAACAGTTGAAAGTTTCATGTCTAAAAACAGCATTTAGTTGAAAATTTTAGATCAAAAAAATGTTCAGTTAAAAAATGGAATGAAATTGTGCCGACAGTTTTATTTTCCATCCAATAATTAGTGAGAATGTCAGAGAATGTTGTTTATTTTAGACAAAAATGTTGAATATTTTTGTACCTTTGCTCATTATTTTGGACTGTAAAACCATCAGATGAACAATTTTCAACCATATATGCAAGGAGAGTTATGGTGGAAATTTCCCATTGGAAAATGAGCTATCACTTAGGAAATTAGGAATATTAGACCTACCTCTCTGAATGTCGTGTAGACAGCTTTGAATACTGGTTGTTTGGCATTATGCATGACTCGACGACTTCCGTGCAGTAATCGTACGCCTTCCGTCTCCGCCGGCTGACACACGCTTTTATACATACAGTAATCTGTTCTATAATTCCAATGACAATCAAAAACATACAATTGTTCTGAAATATGGAACAAAAAATTGTGATGAAATACCCTTTCTGTGCAGGTATCTTAATTTTTAAGAAACATCAAGGTGGGCTCACCAATGTTTTCTTGGAAGGATTTCATCATTACATTGGGAAGGAATGGGCAAATTACCCAGGGGAAGAAGTACAAAAAACAGTTATCCCCACCCTGAAACACGGGAGAATTTCTGTTAGAGCAATTGGTGTTGGGAAAGGCTATTCTGCCACTAGCGGCAGAATAAGAGTGCAATCTTATTATGCCGCTAGCTGCAGAATAGCCTGTTTGGCTATTCTGTCGACAAAAATGACATCACCAAAATTGTACTTATCCATCATGTCATAGCATGCGCCATCAGTAAAAAATGGTGTCGACTGTACCAGACGTGCTGTCCATAGGAGATTCTTTTGAATCTCATGCGTCAGTTTTTGATGCCGTTGCCAGACATGAACTGGCAACGAATACAAAGTATTGGAAACGGGACACTATAACCATCCAGAACGTCAAGCGCCATGTGTCCAAACGGATGAAAGAAGAGTTGACATATTACAGTACCAGTATCATGCATATTTTTGTATGTGGCAGATTAGCCAAACAGGCTATTCTGAATAAGGGAATTATCTTATTGTGCCACTAGCGGCATAATAGCCATAACGTGCCAGAATAAAAATCAGATCTTATTATGCTGCTAGCGCAGAATAGCCTCGGCTATTAGTGTTACCCTCACTTTGTGAGAATTAAACCTTGCCCAATTAAGAACATGTGCAACACCAAGCATGGTATATGCCCCCATCACTCAGTTTAGAGAGGGGCGCAATGCTAAAAGTCCAAGAAGATCCATCACTCTGAGGAAAATCAATGGATAAAACCCACTGTATCCTTTCCCTCATATTGACCTGTCGCTTTACAAAAAGATTTAGCCAAATTCAGCCAGCTGTTAGTACTTGATTAACCCTTCCATGACTGCAGCTTCCTGAAATTTTGCGAAAACCCTGTGCCAATGCATAGGGAGCCTCGCATATATAAGAGAATACATTGACATAACAATATTTACATTGATCTTGTAAGCCAGTACATTCTCTTATATATATGCAAGGCTCCCTATGGGCGACTCACATTTATAAGAGAATGCACTGGTACAGGATATTTAATGCAGCACCAGCACAGCTCCCATCACAAAAGGATTAAAGATGCTAAATGTGATGCAAAGATGAAAAATCTTACAAGGGCAATACCTCTGACAAAAAAAACATGGATGAGACCTGTCAGTATCCCTCCACCAGTCCTGGTATATTAGCATTCTAAATAGCATTCAATTCTGACCATTGCTACAGGAGTTACAATGAAAAATGTCTGTACAGAGTGAAAATTTAATATATTTCTAAGCCAAACATGGACGAAACTCTGATAACAATTAATGGACGAACAACGCAGTAAGTGGGCTATCTTTCCCACAAGCTGGGCTACAACCACACCAAGGCACAACCAAAATCGATCCATGTCCGAGTTACATATGTTCGTACGTTTACAAACTTCACACATTTCCAAGTCCAACAAGGGCCGTAACTCTGTTGAAAATGAATGGACGAAACAAGTAGTATGTGGGTATCCTTTCTCCTCAAGCTGTGCTATCACCATAATAAAGGACAACAAAACATGATAACTAACACCCGAGTTACAAGGTGATATGTTTGTACTGTTGGATGGACTGATGGACGGACAGAGCTCTCAACTATATGCCCCAAACCACCTTCAGGGGTCGGGTGCATAATAAGAGTAGCTTCCATTACTGAAAATTTGTTTTTGCACATTTACCCACTGCAAATGCATTGGCTCCCTTTAACCATTTCTATACTAAATGGATTCTCCCACCAAGTTAAAAAAAGTGTAAATCGGAATGGTTTATTATCAATTTGGAGGGGTGCATGTACAGGTAATATAAGCAGACAACAGATAATAAAAGTGCATTGTAGAAGTTATTATCTTAACATTTCATAAGGGATGACTACTCATCAATGAGTGTTTAGTATAGAAAGAGTTAATAAGATAACTACTCATCAATGAGTGTTTAGTACAGAAAGAGTTAATAAGATAACTACTCATCAATGAGTCTTTAGTATAGAAAGGGTTAATAAGATAACTACTCATCAATGAGTCTTTAGTATAGAAAGGGTTAATAAGATAACTACTCATTAATGAGTCTTTAGTATAGAAAGGGTTAATAAGATAACTACTCATTAATGAGCGTTTAGTATAGAAAGGGTTAATAAGATAACTACTCATTAATGAGTGTTTAGTAAAGAAAGGGTTAATAAGATAACTACTCATTAATGAGTGTTTAGTATATAAATGGTTAATAAGATAACTACTCATTAATGAGTGTTTAGTATAGAAAGGGTTAATAAGATTACTACTCATTAATGAGTTTTTAGTATAGAAAGGGTTATTAAGATAACTACTCATTAATGAGTGTTTAGTATAGAAAGGGTTAATAAGATAACTACTCATTAATGAGTGTTTAGTATAGAAAAGGTTAATAAGATAACTACTCATTAATGAGTGTTTAGTATAGAAAGGGTTAATAAGATAACTACTCATTAATGAGTGTTTAGTATAGAAAGGGTTAATAAGATAACTACTCATTAATGAGTGTTTAGTATAAAAAGGGTTAATAAAAATCATACCAGGAAAATAGTGGAAGTAGATATTAATGAGATTCTGATCGAACCAAGTTAAATTCTTTGTATATTCTTTATAATATTCCGTGATTCTATCGACCCACAGGAGGGATCTCATCCTCGTCAAGTTCAGTAACATCACACCTGAATTCACACCTGGAAATAAGTCAAGTTCGTTAATATCACACTCAAGTTTATACATGGAAAAATCAAGTTAACAAACATAACACCTGAGTTAACCATTCATACTCTTATATATACAAGGCGACTTATGGTCGACCCGCCTATATAAGAGAATGCACTGTACAGGGTTTTTTAATGCTGCGCCAGTGCAGCTCCCGTCATAAAAGGGTTAACATCACACGCAATTTATACATGGAAAAAAATTCAAGTTCGTTAACATCATACCTGAATTTAAAATTGTATGAAAAGTTATGCAGGAACATTTTTTTAAATAAGTTAAACTTGATGGGTTCTGGACGGTTTCTGCGGGAGGCCAAATTAACATTTATAACTGCACTGAATCTCAATCCAATATGCCCTGTCACTAACTCATGGCCATATTGAATCCACCAGGTCCGGTTCCATGGTTTTACTTAGCTTTCCATATATGAAAGTCATGAATAATTCAAAAGCTCCATATTTGGAAATGCTACTCCAAAACTTTGACCTGTAGTACTAAAACCACGGAACCGGAGCTGGATGAATCTATGAAACCACGGATTCGGACTCGGTGGATCCAATATGGCTGCAAGTTAGTGACAGGGCATATTAATAAAATTGCGCTGAAGCACGATTCATTGTAACGGCAGTCAATTATGCTGAAGCACAATTATTATTCTTATCTCAGACCCCTGCAAGATGACTAGTTTGCTGTGTCGAGCCATTTTTGGATTGGAAGACCAACTATTGGAGTGCTATGCCTTAGCCAGTTGAGTTATTTAAATATTACTCGGAGGGGACATTGCATGCGTCAATAATTGCGTCTCAGTGCAATTATTAAAGATGCATTATCCGATTAAACACCCCTCAATTACGATTTCTTTGACTTCGGGGATAAAAAATATTCAATTCTAGTCGAGGAACCCACTCATCAAAGCTCAGAGTGATCAGATATCAATTTTTTAAATTTTTTATTTCTCGAGATGTGTAAATTTTTATAGCCTGAAAAAAAGTCGTCAAACCGACGGTAACTCCAAAATCAAGTGGAAATATGGCCAAATTTTTTGACAATTAAATGATAATATGGCCAAATTTTATACTATATAGTTGACAGTGGTTAGCATTATTTTGTTGTAACTAATCAATTCTGATAACTAAAACGTATTTTGAAGACATGTTGTTGTTGTTGTAACTTGATGATATGGGGGACCGTCTGATCGGATTCAGTACCATTAAAATATTTCCATCATGACTGCTCTGCCGGTGTTTAAATAAAGACACGAATAGATATCATGATGAGGCCTCAAAATATGGAGACCGTCTGATAGGATTGAGTACCTTTAACCCTTTACCCAACAAAATGGCCAAAACCGGCCAAATAAAGCTTCAACAGCCTAAAATATCTTCGGTCTGTCTCAATAGAACCATACAAATATGGATATCATTGGAACCGGCTCCTTGACCACATTGTGATAGTTACAGTTATGCCCTGTGCCAATGCATTCTCTTATATAGGTCGCCTCGCATATATAAGAGAATGCATTGGCCTAAAAAAAATCTTTTTTTACCATTTTTTCTTACATTCTTTAACAATTTTATAATTTTTAATGTGTTAAGCCAATGCATTCTCATATATATGCGAGGCGACCTATGGTCGACTCGCATATATAAGAGAATGCATTGGCACAGGTCCCTTCTGTTGGGTAAAGGGTTAATAAATGGGAATTTTGTCTCCCATAGAAAGCTTGAAACTTGCAGGACACAACTTTGTCCAAGCTTGTATTCTTACATTTTTCAGTCATTTTTTTTTAAAACTTGGCACATATATTTAGTACCATGGGAACTTGTGCATCTGAGATTATGAGGTCCATCCATATTGTTTTTATGGGTATCTACAGTAATGCCATAAATAATCGGCTCCTTAACCACAGCAGAATTATGGGTAACTTTTCAGTGAGAGCTTTCCGATGAATGGCAACAAGCCATATTTCCGACTAAATCCTGAAAAGTTACCCATAATTCTGCTGTTGTTAAGGAGTCGATTATTTATGGCATTACTGTATCCTTCTTTTCGACTTAGAAATGTTCGCAACATGCATAATTTTATCTGAGCTTGTATTTCTACATTTTCCTGTTATTTTTAAAAAACCTGGCACAGACATTTACCACTACAAGTATATGCGAACCTTTGTACCTGAGATATGAGCTTGATTTTTTAGCGGAGTTATCCCCATTTTTATGACTATTTCTATTCCTTGTGGTTTAAAAAATAAACAAATATGTTAATATGGCTACCATTAAAGGTACTCAATCCGATTCGATGGTCCCATTATCATCAGATTCCAACAACAACAACAATTTTTTAAATGCCGCTTCAGTTATCAGAATCGATTAATTGCCCAGAAATAATGCTAACCACAGTCAACTACAGTATAAATATCTAACACACAAAGCCACTTGATGTTAGTGCTATCCATCTTCATCCACAATTTGGTCTGAGACCGTCAGCTCATCGACTTTTTTCCAGGCCGCCAAAAAGTACTGGTGGTGAAAAAAAATAGAATTCAAAAATCGATATCTGATCACTTTGAATTTTGGTGGGTGGGTTCCTCGACTCAAATCAAATAATTTTTACCCCCCGAAGCCCAAAAAATAGTAATTTGGATCCGTTAATTTGGATTATGCATCTTATTGTAGGCCAATTGCACTGCAGTGGTATCCTTAGTCGCACTAGGACAGTCTCACCTCTTGTTAGTTTTGGACAGTAGTTGTCTTTCGATAATATTTGAATGGATTATGTCAATGCCACATGGTAAAGGGGGACTGTACACTAAATCCGGTCATTTATGGGACCATCTCCTGTTATACTCAACTCAGTCAACTGAATATATGCAACAAATGAATTATGTATTTGATCCATGGATTAGTACAAAATACACTTGTATACTCTGCGAACGATGCAAACAACATGGTAATTATAATGAAAATGAATTTATGACTCCAGTCATATAAATTTTCATTATAATTACCATGTTGTTTGCATCTTTCATAAAGTAAATGAGTGTATGTTTCGCTAATACAAGGCTCAAATTCCTTCATTTGTTGCATATATTCTGTTTAGTATAAAAGGAGATGGTCCATAAACAATATTTTCCAAAATAAGTAAAATATATATCTCCGAGAAGTATCTTGCCCACTGAACTATATGGTATATATCCCAAGGTAGGAGGGGTTAACTCTCCGAGTTGAAAAAACGGTACGAAAATTCTATGGTACATATCTTCTGTTGTGTTCACGACCGTGTAATCACGTGATCTCCGACACGTAGCGCAATCGCCATATTTTTCATCCCCAGTAGGACATTCCTCGTGAGCGGGGTGGGTGCGAAGCCCTGGGAGGGAGCTCAGAGTTCAGTGGGCAAGATACTTCTCGGAGATATATATTTTACTTATTTTGGAAAATATTGTATCTCCTTCAAAGGTATCTTGCCCACTGAACTATATGGTAAAGAATAGAATTTTCAAGCAGGTGGAGGCCACGAGGAAACAAAAAACACTGCTATGCATCTGAATCAAAGAACTGGATTGACCTGATATTAAACCTACAATATATACATATACATGCATACATATATATATATGTATATACATATATATATATATATACACATGCACAATAGGACCATAAGCCAATGTAATATTACACCCTAAAACTAATACCTGTCAGAAGGCTCAAATGAACAAAAGTTGCCACTTAAGAGTTTAAAACACCTGCAAGTAAAGTAAATAGCTTCAGAAGACATGGAGACGGAGACGACATTCACTTCGGAGCTTAGGGCTAATAATGTATCAGCCGAGTACTTGCCGGGAAAGGTACGGGTAACACCCCCCCCCCCCCCCCCCCCCCCCCCCGAAAGGGGAGAAGCATCCATGTTCTAAGGAAATGGAATAGAAAAATACCCGTTGACAAGAAATTACCAGCCGGGTATATAAACCCAGGGATGGCTGAATACTAAATAACGCACCTAACGGGCTAACCCAGGCAGCAAAAGCCGCAAGTTATAAAGAAGACCCCCCTTAAAAACAATAGAACCAACCCCCGAACCAAATCTTGAGTGGGTTGGGCCATGTCCCAGTACACGATGAGAGCCCGATGAAAAAACAGCTGAAAGCTCCCAAAAAAGGACCCGACACCAACTAATTGGTAACATGCCATTGTCTATAAGGATGAGGTATCATTGACCAATAGTCTGATCGGGAAGCGAATGGGTATTATACGGATATACGTTGCAAGGCTCAGGCCGTATGATGAACAGGGCTCAGAATTGGAGTTTCACAGCAGAAAACTTAGTTTGAAGCCTGGAGTTCGAGATATCACTGACTAAGATGCAATAAGCCATGGCATTTGCCCCTGATGACGTTCCCAAATGTGGAAATGCCCACCAACACAGTTAAACCCAACTGACCAATCACAGGCTACTGAATCCATGACAGAAAGGCACCCAGGAACAGAAATTCCAATGTCATTAAGGTGGAAATCCACAAAAACAAAAATTGTACTAACGATGCATCAGGATTGTGGCACAAGCCCAAAACCAGCGGAAACCGACGGCAGGTAGGTAATGAAAAGCAGACCAAGGGCCACCGCGCCCCAACTGTTCTAGCTCGGCTGACTGGTCCCCGACGAGTCGATGGCGCAAGGTATCCCTTCTGGGACGGATGGGGTGCCCCTCCAATGGGACCCTGTTCCGGAGACAACCATCGCCCGAAGTGCGAATCGAGAGGGCGGATCATATGATCTGGCATCCGACACCCATTGCTAGTAAATCTCGCACGAGGGGAAGCAGCTGGCAAGAATCTTCTTCCGGCTGTATGAAGTGTGCCCAACACGATTCATATGCTGCCCATTAGATGCAACATTATCCTGCATTGGCAATTCCTGAGGTCAGCAAAAGACCTGGCTTAGTATATTAAATGAGACCACTAGGCGAATCAAGCACTATCAGGGAAAACAAAACCATTACGTACCGACAACCGAGCCCATAAGAAGAATGACGTATTAGAACCAAAGGCCGATATCACAGAAGCCATTTCGTTCTTTTCCACGCTAATACGCCGTGTTGCCCATTAAGCCCGAGCGGGGTGGCTGAACTAGACCTCATGTCAACAGCGTTCTGAAATTGAGCATATGTCGAACTATGGATAATGGACTCATCTATGTATGACTGGACAACAAAAGTGAAATCCATGTTGAGTTAGAACTGAAAGCAACCCGAAGACAAAAGATATGCAAATGCACCCACCTAAAATATACAACCATATTGAGAGGATAAACCCTATAGCTGGTTATTTGGCAATGTCATTCGTATCTATTACGAAAACACAGCGGAGATAAAGCATGTATGCTTGTTTATCTCTGATTCTTGCATCCCAAATCGAGATGTAAATATTTACCCTTTCGCGCACCCGAACCAGTCCAGAACATGTCTTAAAAGTCAGGAAAATGAAAGGGCGAGAGTCATATACTAATCTAGTGATATGAATGACCCCTCCTCCAAAGAATAATCCTAAAGACTATAGACATTCTCTAGCAAAGCCTGTGACCACGGAAGAGCTGGATGGAACATTGAAAGAAGCAACAAATTATAAAGCAAGAAGTTGAACACATCCCAATCCGAGAACAGTAAAATGTTTGAATACCTCTCAAGATGGTCGATCCCATGTCGCCAAGTGTGCAGTCCGATGGCATAACCACCCAGCTCTGACAACGTTTGTGCAGGGTACAAATTGACCGACCGCACAGGGCAAGTTGCTACCCAAATGTGAACAAAAGCCATGCAACTTGGATCCTCTTTCCTCTTTCAAAATATTTTATTCGAGTCGAGGAACCCACCCATCAAATTTCAGAGTGATCAGATATCGATTATTGAAATCTGTTATTTGCATTATTTTGTTGTAATTAATCGATTCTGATAAAACTAAAGCGCATATTGAAGAAATGTTGTTGTCGTAACTTGATGATATGGGACAGTCTGATTGAATTGAGTATCTTTAAAATAGTTCCTGTCATGGCTGCATGCTCTGCCGGGGTTTGAATAAAGACACGAATATCTATCTTGATCAGGCTTCAAAATATGGTGCTGGACATTTGAGACTATAGATAGTTCCCAGAAGATGAGGCCTTAGTAGAATGAGGTCCCCAGAAGGTGAATTTAGTGATGCTACCCTGCAAAGTGGGCTAGCAACACCAAATTCATCTTTTGGGCCTCATTATACATGGCGTCATCTCCTATGGGAGACCTAGACTCAGATTTAAGTAATCCCAGATGGTGAAGATGGTGATGTACACCCACTGGGCACCTCGATTATGCATTCAATTGTGGCGTCTGCCAATTTGGGAATATATAGAGAAACTAAACTAAACATGAAAAATAAACTTTCTAAAGAAACTAAAAATCTAGTTAATTTGATAATAAAGATACTTTCCAGAGGAGATGAGGCCTAAGCAAAATGGGGTCCACAGAGGGCGAATTTAGTGATGCCAGCCCACTGTATGCAGTAGCGTCACTACATTCCACCCTCTGGATACCTCATTCTGCAACAATATATTTGTTTTCTGAATGTTTTATACACACAGTGAGTTTTCCTCCATTTGGTCAGAGTATCCAAAGGCTGCGAAAATAACAACTTTAGAAAAAAATAGTGGTATTTTGTCAAACTCCATGCAGTGCCCTCTCCGTTATCACTGCAATATATCACTGCCAGAGATGTGGCGGCAGGGGGGGGGGGTTGTCAGGTTGGAAATTTCCAACACTTGGAAAGCTTGTGTCCAGCACTATCCCCTGTGGCCATGCAGTCAAAAAACTGCTAGTTAATTTAAGAAAACAACATTTTCCTACATTTTATCAAAAATGTGGACACATTTTATAAAAAATGTGGACTGAAATGGTCATCAGTTTGAAATATTCCAACCTTTCCAACCTAAGTGGGTGGAGTCAGGTTTGAAATTTCCAACACCAGTAAAGCTTGAGGCCAGTCTAAATGCTAGGATTTTGTGACGTTTTTGTTCAGATTTCAAAATTGGAATTCCCAAGGTGGGCACCCCCCACAACGGAGACACTCTAGCCATGTCCCTGATCAACTGGAAGGATAGCACTTTGCGGACTGATACATCTATTTTTATGTATTGTCAGAACTATATGTTAATAAGTCACCTATTATCTTATTTTGACCACCAACAGTTTGCAATAATGGTAATTATTTCGGTATTGAATACAACAATATGAACTGAGCCAGACATAGGTCATTTTAATCCTAAAACATAAGAACTAAGATCATGTCAGAAATCCTTACCAAATGTCCATGTGGCAGTGGTATCTCAGTGGAGCGATTGGAGATAACTCCCCTGGAGTTTGGTATTTTGTCCCACCAGCATCATAGCAATTCAGCAGGACCACTTAACTGGGGTTGGTTATCCCTATCTATGTGACACACAGGCAATCAAGCATGAAAGTTATTGAAAGCTTTTTTTGTTTCCTAACTGGTTTTTATATTATTATAAAGAGAATATATATTTGATATTATAGCCATTGCTTTAGAATTGCATGAATTTCTATATATTGCTTCAACAACTTTTTCTACGGCATTGACCTTTGATGAAATTTGACCTGAATAAATAATTCAAAGACCAGAATGACAATTTCAAGGAAGGAGGAAGTTCATGCAAATAGACTCCATTGGGCTTTAAATTGCATGGGCACAATCATGCGGCTGTGGGACAAAATGACAAACTGAGATATAATGCCCGACAAAATGACAAACTGCGAGACTGAATTTCTTCGGCAATTATCTTGAGTTAAAGAATATAGCAGGTAGAGGGCTAATGAAAGCTTGATATTCACCAAACCAATATTATTAACCCTGCCTCACATCCGACACCGTGTGTTTCCTTAATATGGCCAACAACTGAATTACCCTAAAATTGTACTTTTACAGCGAAAAATCTATAATGTCAATAA
This sequence comes from Siphonodentalium dalli, assembly GCA_032622095.1. Taxonomy (NCBI): domain Eukaryota; kingdom Metazoa; phylum Mollusca; class Scaphopoda; order Gadilida; family Siphonodentaliidae; genus Siphonodentalium; species Siphonodentalium dalli. The sequence goes on from CP136067.1 coordinate 94,258,011, forward strand.
GCATACGGTAAAAATGAAGCTTAGATTATATTACACAACTGAAATGTATTCATTCAACCGAATCAGCTGTTATAATAGTAATCTAGAGACCAACATTTTGAGTCAGAAAAGCTAATTACCTCAGTGCGGCATTGTTTCTTTAGATCCTCGTCAGCGAACACATGGAACACTAGATGAGTTTTAGTGAAAATGACGGCAGATTTCAGCACCACCAATGTCTCGTTCATTCGGTCACCACATGCCACCAGTGCCAGATGTAGAGATTCTGGTCTGTGCCTGAAATAAAATCAATTTATGGACTTGTCCGGGTGCGTGAGAGTAAACCTGAATCACCGCTGGTGGTCCTTTGAGAATAAGCCAGTGTTTGAGTGCACGAAACATTATTATACTTTATTATATTTTAATAATGGCTGTGCTGCTGTTGGCAAAATACCAGGAATAGCCATATCAATTAAGGTCAGTTTGTAACAACCAGAATATCCATTATTAACATATTTTATTACACTCCTATGCGCGGTTTACGTAGAAAACACCGTTAATTAAAAATGGTAATGTCACTAATGAATTATGTCATTTCTTGTTACGTCAATGACGTTACATCGCTTACAGATCTTGACTGAAATTTCGGTGGTTAATCTTTCTCCACATCGTGACTTTCATTCATTAATTTTGTGTGTTTTAATCAAATTTGGTGAACAAAATTGATGCAGAAGTGTAATAAATAGAGCAATCAATTAGTTCCGAGAATTACGTTAAATAATTCACTCGAGGTGAGAGACGTTTAGGTAAGAAACTCGCACTCGTTTCTTTACCGATGTCTCTCGCCCCTCGTGAATTATTTAACATAATTCTCAGAAACAATTGATTGCTGAGTCTATTTACAATATATAATGTTTTATACACATAAGAGTCTTTCCTCGATTCGTACAGATTAACATACAAAAAATGACTTCAGATAACATAACAGTACGTTTTCTTAACAGCATCATTTCCCCCACATTAGCATCATAGCACATTAGCAGGACCAGTTATCCAGAGGTGATAACTCTATTCAAGAATAATTATCCAGGGGTGATACCTCTATCACACCAAACCCATATTTTGTCATTAAAAAAGCCATGATTGCTTTGTTCATTAAAGTTAAATTATTGTCCAACTTCATTGCACTAACCAAAAGAGACACATAAACAAAGAGGCAAATTAGGGGACTATATTTTCTGTCGGCAGCTCTAGCACGCAATACTGTCGTATATGCACGGTTGTGAAGCATCTCAGCCAAGAATGGAAATGTGTGCATTTTAAAGCTTCTGTTAAGGATTTTGATTTGTCAAAAAAGGCATAAAGCTCTAGTTCTTCAACTCATTATGTTGGGATATAAGATTTTATGAAACTCGTTTGATAAATTCTACGACTTGTGAATCAAATTTATATCCCAACATAACTCGTTGGAGATCCTCTATATTCAGGACCACTTAACTAGGGATGATAACTCTATTCAGGACCACTTAACAAGGGATGATAACTCTATTCAGGACAAGTTAACCAGGGGTGATAACTCTATTCAGGACCAGTTAACCAGGGGTGATAACTCTATTCAGGACCAGTTAACCAGGGGTGATAACTCTATTGGGACCAGTTAACCACGGGTAATAACTCTATTCAGGATCATGCAGTTAACCAGGGGTGATAACTCTATTCAGGACCAGTTAACCAGGGGTGATAACTCTATTCAGGATCAGTTAACCAGGTGTGATAACTCTATTCAGGAACAGTTAACCAGGGGTGATAACTCTATTCAGGAACAGTTAACCAGGGGTGATAACTCTATTCAGGATCAGTTAACTATAGGTGTCAATGGGAGAATCCATTCATTGAAGGGTTAATTAAATTTCTCACCTCTTTGTATTTTTAGCATCGATGTGTTCATTGTTACACTCCTTTCCTCGATCGTTTACGATTCTATTAGCCTGTTGAGTTTTATCATCTTTAATACCACTGATATCTGATGTTTCTACATCTAGTTCATCCTTGTTGTAAATTGTGTAGAACAAGCATACAGCGACTAAGATGATTATCGTCAGACCAAGCTTGAACAACATCCTTCACCTTGATACTGTAACTAATGAAGCTAGTACATATACAGTAGATTTAAAGGGACCCAAGACACTCGCAGTGGGTAAATGTGCAAAAAATAACAAAAGTCTGTAAAAAAATCTCACTGAGAGCTTTCCAATGAATGGCAACAAGCCATATTTCGGACTAAATCCTGAAAAGTTACCCATAATTCTGCTGTGGTTAAGGAGTCCATTATTTAGGGCATCACTGTATGTTTTTGAATAATTTATATAAATAAAATGGCTTCTCCTCCATTCATTCAGATTAGCCAAGGTCCTTAAAAATGACAACCTGAGAAAATATAATGGTACAATTTCTTAAGAGCATCAGTTTGCGCTACCAGTATAATATCATTTCAGCAGGACCAATCAGCATCAGAGCACATTAGCAGGACCTTTAACCAGGGGTGTAACCAGGCCTGAGAATAAAGTGCCTGTCATTTGCAGAATGAGGTCCCCAGAGGGTGAATTTAGTGACGCTATCCAGCATAGCGGGCTAGCATCACCAAATTCACCCTCTGGGGACCTCATTCTGCATGGCCTCATCTGCTATGGGGGACATATACTTTGATATTGAAGTAGCCAAATGGTGAATATAATGATGTACACCCATTGGGAAACTTGATTATGCAATGTGTCGTCTGCTAATTTAGCCATATAGAGAAACTGAACTAAACAAGAAGAATTTGAAGAATTTTCTATAGAGATTTGATAATAAAGAAACTTCGCAGAGAGGATGAGGCCTAAGCAGAATGAGGTCCCCATTGGGTGAATTTAGTGATGCTAGCCTGCTATGTTGGATATCATCACTAAACTCTGCAAATGATAGGCACCTTATTCTCATGTGTAACCATACAACACTCACCTGGGATTAATAGTGCTTCAATAATAATATTACTATATTTTCCAATGAGACAAGAGAGGAAAACGTGGATGTAAAACCTTTAACTTTAGATAAACTTTGATCATTGACGTAAATACATCGAAAAGGACAAGGACACTACACGCTTCAAATGTGCCACCAAATCAGACCAAATTATAAATTTAAAGTAAACCACTGAAGCATGGAGTGGTTTGATACCCTGTCACATCAAAACCACTGATGCATGGAACGATTCGATACATGGTTGTACTTCATGGTCGGATGACAAGCATTATGGAGATGAACTAACACTTTCAATAGGAAAGCATCGTTTAAGAGTAGTTATCCCTTAGGAAATGTTCAGATAATAAGTTTAACCCTTTCTATACTAAAGCATCGTTATGAGTAGTTATCCCATAGAGAATCTGCAGATTATAAGTTTAACCCTTTTTAAACTAAAGCATCGTTGATGAGTAGTTATCAAGTTGGAAATGTTCAGATACTAATTTTAACCATTTATATACTAAAGCATGGTTGATGAGTAGTTATCCCTTAGGAAATGTTCAGATAACAAGTTTAACCCTTTCTATAAGCATCGTTGATGAGTAGTTATCCCATAGAGAATCTGCAGATTATAAGTTTAACCCTTTTTAAACTAAAGCATTGTTGATGAGTAGTTATCCCTTAGGAAATGTTCAGATAAGTTTAACCCTTTCTATACTAAAGCATCGTTGATGAGTAGTTATCCCTTAGGAAATGTTCAGATAACAAGTTTAACCCTTTCTATAAGCATCGTTGATGAGTAGTTATCCCATAGAGAATCTGCAGATTATAAGTTTAAACCTTTTTAAACTAAAGCATCGTTGATGAGTAGTTATCAAGTTGGAAATGTTCAGATACTGAGTTTAACCATTTCTATACCAAAGCATCATTGATGAGTAGTTATCCCATAGAGAATCTGCAGATTATAAGTTTAACCCTTTTTAAACTAAAGCATTGTTGATGAGTAGTTATCCCTTAGGAAATGTTCAGATAAGTTTAACCCTTTCTATACTAAAGCATCGTTGATGAGTAGTTATCCCTTAGGAAATGTTCAGATAACAAGTTTAACCCTTTCTATAAGCATCATTGATGAGTAGTTATCCCATAGAGAATCTGCAGATTATAAGTTTAAACCTTTTTAAACTAAAGCATCGTTGATGAGTAGTTATCCCATAGGAAATGTTCAGATACTGAGTTTAACCATTTCTAAATTAAAGCATTGTTGATGAGTAGTTATCCCATAGCGAATCTTCGGATTATAAGTTTAACCCTTTCTATACTTAATCATCGTTAATGAGTAGTTATCACATAGGAAATGTTCAGATAATAAGTTCTATACTAAAGCATCATTGATGAGTAGTTATCCCATAGGAAATGTCCGGATTATAAGTTTAACCCTTTCTCAACTAAAGCATCGTTGATATTAAAGTAGTTATCATGTAGGAAATGTTCAGATAATAAGTTTAACCATTTCTATAATAAATACTCATTGATGAGTAGTTATCCCATAGAAAATGTTCAGATAATAAATTCAACAAATGACTATAGGACGTTTGTTGAACTTATTATCTAAACATTTCCCACCAAAGTATTATCATTTTTGTCTGGCTGTCGTCTGCTCATATACCATTAACATCCCTCGAAATGAATAATAGACCATTCTAATATATTCTTTTATAACTGAATGGGAGAATCGATTTAGTTTAGAAATGGATAATTAAATATTCAAAGGCATATTATCCAGCATGACATATCCATGAGTGCATTAGGTTGAGGTTTATCATCATGTCAGCCACTAGGCGATATCACAACAATTTCAGTTTTACCGGTGGAGGAAAAACCATGCAGATCATCACTTCACAGCACATAGAAACCAGACACAAGTGCACTGAATGATTTTGAACAAGATGTAGCACCAACAGTTCCATATATAACGCCTGGTTACAGTAATGCCCTAAATAATCGACTCCTTAACCACAGCTGAATTATGGGTAACTTTTCAGGATTTAGTCAGAAATATGGCTTTTTGCCATTCATCGGAAAGCTCTCACTAAGAGCTTTCGATGAATGGCAACAAGCCATTTTCCGACTAAATCCTGTAAAATGACCCATAATTCTGCTGTGGTTAAGGAGTCGATTATTTAGGGAATTACTGTAAGTGGTCTCTTTTCATTTGCTATGATGATGGTGATTCTGTTGAATTACTACGATGCTGGTAGGGCAAAATGGTGTGTTATGAAAAGTACCGCTAATGTTTCTAAGGTTATCACAATCGCAGTATTTGCCTAACTTTAGCGATTTGAGAAAAAGCCAGTGTGTGTGTGAAACATGCAATAAGAAATCAATTTTAAAATATACATTGTGTTTAGTGAAATTATTGAATTCCTGCATATGATGACAGATATATAGACACTCCAAAGTTGTTAACACTTTCATGACGGGAGATGCGCTGGTGAAGCATTAAATATCCTGTGCCAGTGCATTCTCTTATATATATGTGAGTCTCCCATATGGAAACATATAACCACATATAACCAATTATCTTCCCAAAGGGGAGAGGGTATTATGACAAAGAAGAAATATGGAAATAGTATATTTATTGGTTACAACTTATTTAACACACAAAAATATATAATCTTAATAAAAACAAAAATATATATTATTAATAAATAAATCCTGAGTAACACTTTCTTTATTAACCCTTTCATGAAGGGAGCTGCGCTGCTGCCGCATTAAATATCCTGTGCGAGTGCATTCTCTTTTATATGCGAGTTTCCCCATAGCAAGCCTCACATATATAAGAGAATTCTTGGCTTACAAGGTCAAGATAAATATTGTTAGGCCAATGTATTCTCTTATCTATGCGAGGCTCCCTATGGGAGACTTGCATATATAAGTTGGCACCGGGTTTTCACAAATTTTCAGGAAGCTCAAGATTTTCAGGAAGCTCGAGATTTTCAGGAAGGTCGAGTCATGGAAGGGTAAAAGCATCATTGACAAGTAGTTTCCTTAGGAAATGTTCAGATAATAAGTCCAACAAACGACATTAATATCGGAACAAAACCCACCAATCGATAGAAATCCTTATGCACTTCTATTATCTTTTGTCTATATGTTGATTGCGAAAACCTTGTACCAATGTGTTCTCTTATATATGCAAGTCTCCCATAGGGAGCCTCACATATAGCAATGCATAAGAGAATGCATTGGCCTAACAATATTCATTTTGATCTTGTAAGCCAGTGTATTCTCTTATATATGCGAGTCTCCTTATAGCATCACCAAATTCACCATCTTGGGACCTCAATCTGCATGATCTCATCCGCTATGGGAGACGTAGACTCAGAATGAACTTCCCAAATGGTGTATATTGTGATGTTCACCCATTGGGAACCTTGATTATGCAATGTGTCGTCTGTCAAATTGGGGATATAGAGAAACTAAACTAAAAAAGTATTAGAATCTATGTTTCTATTGACATTTTATAATAAAGAAACATTCCCAAGAAGATGAGACCTAAGCAGAATGAAGTACCCAGAAGGTGAATTTAGTGATGCTAGCCCGCTATGCAAGATAGCGTCACTAAATTCACCCTCTGGGGACCTCATTCTGCAAATGTCAGACACGCCGCTATAATCAGGCTTGATTTTCTACAATCTTCCAGTACACTCTCTCATGATCATCCACAGTATCCCCTACCTTCAAATCATATAATCAGATCCGATTGGGTGTATATTGCCATGTAACTCCGAAAAAATTGTGGGGGGGGGTGGGGTGGGTTGATATTCAACACGTAAGATGATGCGGTTTAAATCACATAATCATATCTGATTTTATATTGCTGTCGCTATATATACATGTATCACCATCTTGATACATGTTATGGACTATTTTCTTCCCTTGATCCACAGTACCTGCTACCTTCAGATCATATAATCAGATCCGATTGGGTGTAGGTTGTCATGTAACTCCAAAAAATTGTGGGGGGAGGGGGCAGGTTGGTTGATATTCAACAAGTAAGATGATGTGGTTTAAATAACATAATCATATCTGATTTTATATCGCTGTCGCTATATATACATGTATCACCATCTTGATACATGTTATATGTACTACTTTCTTCCCTTGATCCACAGTACCTGCTACCTTCAAATCATATAATCAGATCCGATTGGGTGTAGGTTGTCATGTAACTCCAAAAAATTGTGGGGGGAGGGGGCAGGTTGGTTTATATTCAACAAGTAAGATGATGTGGTTTAAATAACATAATCATATCTGATTTTATATTGCTGTCGCTATATATACATGTATCACCATCTTGATACATGTTATGGACTATTTTCTTCCCTTGATCCACAGTACCTGCTACCTTCAAATCATATAATCAGATAAGATTGGGTGTATGTTGTCATGTAACCCCCGAAAAAATTGTTGCGGGGGGGAGGGTTTGGTTGATATTCAACAGGTAAAATGATGTGGTTTAAATCACATAATTGTATCTGTCAGGATATCGCTATTGCTATCACCATCTTGATACATGTTACGGACTACGTTCTTCACATTTTTCCAGTACACACTCTCCAGCTTACCACAGTTTGACCGATCGTTGATTTCTGTTATTTTATTCTTGAGAGATTCCAACAGCTTCATAGGGCCTGAGTTCAAATTGTGCTGAAATAAAAATAATGTTCTTTTATTCCATGATAATGCCATTCGATAGATATTTAGATCATCACCACCACCCCTTTTACCAAAATTTTCAACAGTTGAAAGTTTCAGGTCTAACACAACATTTGGTTGAACTTTTTTGATAAAAAAAAAAAGTTCAATAAAAAATAGGATGAAATTCTGACAGTATTAAGAGTGAATTTAGTAGTTTTTAGACAAAATGTTGAATATTTTCGTATGTCATCAGTTGAACAATGTTCAACCACAGCAGGGGGTAATAGGTTGGGACTTTCCAACATTTAGAATTCTTGAGTTAACATCCAACAAATGGAATTAATTTCACAGACTTAGAAATTTTGGTCTGAATCAAGGGCTTGAGGTTCAAATGTCAGATTCATGAATCCAGGAGGATGGGGGTGGGGTAGTGTAGGGACAAACTACAGTTCAGTCCCCTGCTACGCTGGCCTGACCACTGCCATCATGTACACAGAATGTGAGGAAATCTCAGATTTTTTTGTTCAATTTGAGCTAATATGCCATGGGTTGGCGTCCGTCGTCCATCTGTCTGAGTCTGTCCGTGCATCCACCGTCAGTCAAAATTTCTGTTAGGTCCATCTTTCATCCAGTCATCACCAAACTTCATAAGAATCTTCGGGGTGACCTTTAGATGGGAGCCATCAATTTTTAATTTATCTAAAATTCGTTTAAAAAACATGGCCTCCAGCAGCCATCTTGGATTTTAAATTTGAATCCATCGGCCCTACAGATCACATCCTTCATCTGATCATCACCAAACTTCATAGTGATCTATGGTGTGTCCTATAGATGGGAGCTATCAATTTTATTGAATTTCAATGGAAAACAGGGCTGCCAGTGGCCAACTTGAATTTTATTATATATACACATATATATATATATATACATCTCTTCATGTTGACATCTAGGATTACTTAGATATTTTAACTTTCCGCATTCCTAATCACTCCAATGACTGTGACACATGAAATTACCCACCCCCCCCTCCAAGTTGAGCTAGAGTGTGATTGACAGTTTCAATTATTCTGCATTTAATATCTATCCATATTCATGTGGAAATTGGCTAGATCAAATCAGAATGCAATGTAACCGATAGACCTCTCAACCCTTTCAGTGCCAAGTCCGATTTTTGTATCAACCCATATTTCCTTGATCATTTTTCAAATTTATTGATTATAATAATGTGATACATTGATGGAAAGAGCTCTTAGATATAAATTTTAAAAATGATCAAGGAAATATGGGTTGATACAAAAATCGACTTGGCACTGAAAGGGTTAATCAATATTGCTTTATTTAATTACATATATACATGATGGCAGTGGTCAAAGCAGCGTAGCAAAGGGACTGAATTCTGGTCTGAATCAAGGGTTCAAGGTTTCCGGAATCAAGAAGGGGAGGGGCGTAGTCTGTATCATTATTAGATCTACCTCTCTGTAGGTTGTATAAACGGCTTTGAATACTGGCAGTCTGCATGACTTGACTACTTCTATGTAGTAATCGCACTCCTTCTCTTTTCGGGATGGAGGGGGGGGGGGGGGGGGGGGTCTGTATCATTATTGGACCTACCTCTCTGTATGTTATGTTGTATAAATGGCTTTGATTTCTGGCTGTCTGCATGACATGACTACTTCCATGTAGTAATTGCACTCCTTCTCTCTTTGGGATGGAGGGGGGGGGGGGGGTATGTATCATTATTGGACCTTGCTCTCTGAATGTCATGTATACAGCTTTGAAGACTGGCAATTTGGCGTTATGCATGACTCGACAACTTCCTTGCATTAATCACATTACTTCTCTCAGGCTGAGGGGGGTATGTCTGGGAGAAGGGGGGGGTGGTCTGTCTGATTATTAGACCTACCTCTCTGAATGTCGTGTAGACGGCTTTGAATACTGGTTGTTTGGCGTTATGCATGACACGACGACTTCCATGCAGTAATCGCACGCCTTCCGTCTCTGCTGGCAGACATAGGCTTTTATACATACAGTGATCTGTTCTATAATTCCAATGACAATCAAAAACGTACAATTGTTCTGAAATATGGAAGAAAAAATGTGATGAAACTCCCTCTCAGTGCAGGTACATTCTACCGATATCTCAATTTTCAAGACACATCAACAGGTCTGGGTGAACTGCCTATAGTATGGACAGCCTTTTGGTCGGAAATAAGTCAAATAGAAATTAATAGTGGATTGTTTAACTAATTGCATCAAGCATTCAATATAGGTATATTTCATTTTAATAGAAATCTTTTATAAATCAATATATTATTTCCCAACCAATGTGGGAAGCGCATTTAATATCGAAAATTGAGAAAGTAACAGTTAGTCGACTAGGAGATTGTTAATCGATTATCGACGAAATTCTAGTCGACGTCAACAAACAACCATAGGTTTTTTGTTGAACTTATTATCTGAACATTTCCCTACAATAAATAGAACTCCTTGCTGTCTCTTTATTTTTTCTGTACACTCCTGTAGATGAATAGTAGACCATTCCAATGTATACTTTTATAATTGAGTGGGAGAATCCATTCCACACGGAAAGGGTTAAAATAAAAATCATACCTGGAAAATAGTGGAAGTAGATATTAATGAGGTCCTGATCGTCCCATGTTAAGTTACTTTTATATTCTTTATAATATTCCGTGATTCTATCGACCCACAGGACGGATCTCATCCGTGTTAGGTTCATTAATATCACCCCTGAATTCACACCTGGAAAAAAGACAGGTTCATTAATATTAAACCTAAATTTATAATTGGAAAAAAAGTCAAGTTCATTTACATCACACTTGTGTTCACATCTGGAAAAGTCAAGTTCATTAACATCACACCTTAATTTATAATTGGAAGAAAAGTCAAGCTTGTTGCCATCACACCTGAATTTATATCTGGCATTCATAAAAAATTCAAGTTCACTAACATTATCATTTTGGAAGTTATGATCCATTTTATGTTTAATTTTATGTCAATATATCAATTTTTTTAATTACACGCATTTAAGTTAGTTTGTCACTAAGATAATGTTAAACATTATATTCTCACTTGTTTGTCACAGCCAATCAAATAGCTTACTTTATTAGTCGGCTAGAAATTGACTAGGTAGAGTCTGTGCATGGCCAGATCTACCATGTAACACTGATCTATCCTTTAACATGTTGAGTGTCAGCTACGAGTTATCTTGTACTACACTATATTCCAGGGTGCCACTGCCACTACGAGTTATCTCGTACTTCATATGGGGTCTAGATATTCTGCTGTAGAAATTTAAGAAATTGAGTTCCCCACGTAATAATGATTTCAACCATCTTAGGAAGCTCAAATATATATGTGATGTGAGTGGTGCCACTGCATCTCTGCAATAAAGCAACCTAATTTGGGCCGAAAGTATGGTTATACTGACGCATTGGCCCCTAACTCCATGTGCTGTCTGAAATGGCATTTTATGATAAGATCCACAAGAGCCCCATAACATGCTGCACTCCAGAATAACGAGTTAGTTTGATGTAGCACGATCACACATGTAAGCTTGTATATGTTAAAATTTAGGTACGAGATATCTTGTAGTCGGCACCCAGCGCCACCCATCTAAACCTGGAATGTGGGATACGATATTTCGAGACTGTGACAATGAGTTATGTTGCAGCCAGAACTAGCGCAGGGTACTCCAAAAGGTCAATAGAGCATATGTTTATTATTTACAATATCGAACATGATCATCTGATGAAGTACTCATGAGAAAAACATGGTAAAGTGTGGATACGAGATAACTCGTAGGCGGCACTCAGCCAAATTACCATGAGATGGCGTTGCTCTGTGCCGACTACGAGTTATCTCGTAGTGAATTTATGCTATGTTTTTATGTGATCCAAACTGATACATGCCCAGTTTTGGGGTTTGAGGGTGGTTATATGGTGCTATCTACCTATTTAATACATAATATAAAGTTGGCACCCTGGAATGTTACACTTTTGTTGGGTTCCGGCACTCAACGTGTTAACAAGCAAGTGGAATATCATAACTAAAATGAACTTACAGTAATGCCCTAAATAATCGACTCCTTAACCACAGCAGAATTATGGGTAATTATGGCTTGTTGCCATTCATCAGAAAGCTCTTAGTGAGAGCTTTCCGATGAATGGCAACAAGCCATATTTCCAACTAAATCTTGAAAAATTACCCATAATTCTTCTGTGGTTAAGGAGTCGATTATTTAGGGCATTACTGTATGGGAGATCCTAGGTGTCTTTTTGCACATTTAGAAGATCCTGGCTGTCTTTTCGCTTGAAACCATGCGACACCATGACCAGTTCAGCCATAATAACATGCAAGCTTACCTAAAGGAGGGTAATAAGGAATTCGTGCGAATCGTCCGTACCAACTTGTGGCTCGGTCAAGCGACTCTATGCTAATAGCTGCAATCTGGGAGGAGTTAAACTGTGTGTAGAAACTCCAAATACTCTCAATTTGGTCGAGCAAAATAACATCTGTGTCGAGGTAGAGCACTGAATCAACATCCTTTAGTATATACTACAAAAGATGAACAAATATCATTAACCCTTTCATGATGGGAGCTGCGCTGGTGCAGCATTAAAGATCATGTGCCAGTGCATTCTATTATATGTGAGAGTTTCCCATAGGGAGCCTCGCATATATGAGAATGCACTGGCTTACAAGGTAAATATTGTTAGGCCAATGTATTCTCTTATATATGCGAGGCTCCGTATGGGAGACTCACATATATAAGAGAATGCATTGGCACAGGGTTTTCGCAAAATTTCAGGAAGCTCCAGTCTAGGGTCAATATTCTTTAGCATATGCTATAAATGATGAAAAATTACTTTATCCCTTTCTATACTAAATGGGTTCTCCCATCAGTTATAAAATTGTATATTGAAATGGTCTATTATTCATTTGGAGTGGTGTTCATGTAATAAATCAGACAGCAGGCAGAAAAATAGACAATACAAGAGCAAAATAATTAATATTCGTCGGTGGGAAATGTTCAGATAATAAGTTTAACAAATGGTTGTTTTGTTGAACTTATTATCTGAACATTTCTTAAGGGAGATACTCATCAATGGGTGTTTAGTATCGAAAGGGTTAAAGGACACAAACACCTTTTGTAAGGGGCAGGGTGCATAGCACATTGAAGCATACTTTGCATATAACACATCTCGTTTGATGTAGAGCACTGAATCAACATCCTTTAGTATTCATGTACAGTAATGCCCTAAATAATCAACTCCTTAACCACAGCAGAATTATGGGTAATTTTTCAGGATTTAGTCGGAAATATGGCTTGTTGCCATTAATCGGAAAGCTCTCCCTGAGCATTACTGTATGCTACAAAGTGTGAACAAATAACACTAACTCTTTCTATACTAAACACTCAATGACGAGTAGTTCCCTTAGGAAATGTTTATATAATAGCTTCAACAAACAACCAAACTTATTATCCGAATATTTCCCACCAATGAATAAAGAATTGTTCTGCTCTTGTATTATCTGTTTTTCTGTCTGTCATCTGCTTTTATTACCTGAACAGTGAACACTCCTCCAGATGAATAAAGACTAGCATCACTAACTTCACCCTCTGGGAACCTCATTCTGCTTTGGCCTCATCTTCTCTGGAAAGTTTCTTTTTTATCAAATTTCTATAGAAACTTCTTCACATAGATTCTATTTCTTTTTTAGTTTAGTTTCTCTATACCCCCAAATTGGCAGACGACACATTGCATAATCGAGGTTCCCAATGAGTGTACATCACAATATTCACCATTTGGGAACTTCAATCTGAGTCTATGTCTCCCATAGCAGATGAGGCCATGCAGAATGAGGTCCCCAAAGGGGAATTTGGTGATGCTAGCCCACTATGCGGGATAGCATCACTAAATTCATCCTCTAGGGACCTCATTCTTCATATGACAGGCATATACTAAACTCAGGCTTGCTATAGATAAAAGAGTTAGCATAAGCGTATAAATTTTCTATGTAGCCTATTTGTATTAATTTTCAATCAATCAATCAATTTATTGCAAAGCTATGATTGAACACAGAACATGCAAATATATATACATATATGTACAATAGCAGGAAACTATATATTGGCTATAATCTTATACCGGTACTCATGCCACAGTCATAATACCATATAATATTTATATATCTTAATCCCGCTGGCTGAAGGCACGCCCATTCCCATTTTGTCACCCACATCGAATAATGCAGGGGGAACAGCAGTTATATTTACCCCCGGTCTCAACAAATGGGATGTGTTTTGAAATGGGGAGTTTTTGCCCAGGCGGGTGGGGTCTTCAGTGTCTCAGAGTTTGGGCAGTTCCTTAAAGGCACACTTAAGATATAATGACAATCTCCGCAATATACTAATGTTGTCAATCGACAGACGTCTATAAAACTTTTCTTCGCTGTGATATTTCCAGTAATAGTCCGGGATATATTTGATTCTGATATATTCATCTCCTATTCCGTCATTACATAATGTACAAACTCTGTCATTCCGTTTTGATTTTTTCCACCGTCCACTTTCAATTGGTAATCTATGATTTGATGTCCTAATCTTAACAATGCATTCGGCTAAATACCATGGAAGTTCAGTTAGATATCTTCTGATCTCCGGACGTACAGAAATACCACCATAGAAACCACCCCTTGATGATGTAGCTACATTTCCCAACCATTCCTGGTTAAACTGATCAATAAGTATGACCTTTATTCGTTTTATATCCGAGTGTGTTAGATCCCTTCTGCTCATGAACATGGAGTTCTTTCCAGTATCTTGGAATGTCTGCTCTATAAACCGGAGCCATTTGAGGTCTCCAAGTTTTTCTAACCCCCAGATAATTTTATATGAAATATATGCTATGTTATATACCATTTGAAAGAGGAAGCTCCAAAACATCGTATTATCAACTTATCCGGTGTAATAAACTGTGAACATGTTGTTTTTGTTGAGATACTGACTTATGTTCTGTGCTCAAGTTTCATTATTTTGAATGGAAGGGGAATAACACTATATCTTAAGATATAGTTATTACCCTTCCATTCAAAATACATTTTTAGTTTGAATTCTGTTGCATTCTGGGAGTCATAATGGGGGAAATCTTTCTATGATTTCAGCTGTTTTCAATTTCTCTATGGGCATCTTCTGAGACACAGACATTTCAAATGGTGATGAATTATAGTAATTTAATCATATCTTATAGCATAGATTGTTATTAAAACCATATATCAAGGCACTATAAAAAAATAATTGGTGACTCGAAAATTAAATGGGCCTTTAAAGCCACATGTCGGTTTGCGCTCCAAAATACACATAATAATATTTGCTTTTGAATTTTTCCCGGTATCAAAATAGGTTTATAAATACTTCAACTACCTTTCTACGAGCATTATGTCCCAGAAAGAGGCAATGAAGTAATAAAAAATACAACTTTGAACACAATGATTGGGTCCCAATAAAAAAAACAGCCATTTGTATTTATCCGAATTGGAAACGGAATGCCCGGAAAAGTTATATTGCGTTATCTTAACACAAAACAATTAAAAAACTTCGCGTACTGATTTCTCTTCATTTTAATCATCCAAATTATATGTTTCAGAGCGATGATGGTTCTAGATTTTCTTCCCATGGTCCACAGTTGCAATTTTTATGTGACTGCTGACAAAAATTGAATTGGCACTTAAACGAAACGACAAATTTGTTCAGAAATCTTCTGCGGAGGTAAATATTTTGAGATAACTCTTACCATATCATGTATAAATAATTGTGGGGTTCGAACAAGCCATGTCCGTTTAACTTACAGGCATGAACAATTTTAGACTAGCGCAGGGTGCAAACATCTTTCTCCATTCTTTAGCATCATAACCAGGTGGGTATTGTGCATCATAGATGTTGAGTTCAAGGTTATCCCTGTATATCTGTGGCCATCCCTCAATCTGAAGAAGAGAAAAAGGATATCATAGTAGAATAATGCCATCTGTATATCATATTAAATTATATTATATGCTACAATATCAAATAATACTAGTATGAATAGCTCTCATACTGTTCTTTTGTAGTGAATTTTGACATATTTGGCATTGTAGATTTAAAAATAATCGGTCACATTCGTGAGACTGTTTTCATTACATACATTTCTGGTTCTAGAAAAGGTCACATAGTCAATACATCCCTATTAGATCACATTTAACTGTTTAATTACACATATTTTACGCGCTTCAAGATAAAAAGTACAGATAAAACTGCGTTATTCTTCTGTTTCTTGGCGCCCAAAAAGTCCATATTTAATTGTTGTATGAGACCTGGCTTTCGTTTGCTGTCTCGCGAGATACATTAGAGAGAATTATTACATCTATTATGAAAAGCTCCCCGTATACTCTGAAATCATTCTTCCTCGTATAATTCGAGGGCTTAATTGTTCGTTCTTGTATGACTAGCTATTCAATTTTCCACAAATTGTAAATTTCATATGATTTTGTCCATTTTGGCGGCCATAGTGGGACAGGCATTCTACCGATATGGCTTACGACTAAGCATTGTTTGTGTGTATTTTATTTTATTACTAATTTGGTATTAGTTGGCGCCCCTACCACCGAAATTCAGAATTTTTCGATACCAACTGCCATCATGGACGGCATCTTGGATTACAGAAAATGCTCAAAGCGTATTTTAGCTGATTTTGGATATGTTATAGTGGATACATTCCTCTTCAAAATTGAATAGAAACCAACTTAGTCCAAATTTATTCTAGATTGACCCTAAAATTTTAGTTTATCGACCAGACTACATGGGGCCAACTGACCGGAGCATATAATAAACATCTGCACTTTTGGGTTTTATCACTTTTGGTAATTATCTTATTCGTGATGACCAAAAAAAAATGAATTTCCACTCGTGGCAGAGCCACTCGAGGAAATTAATGTTTTTGTTGTCATCACCCATGAGAAAATTCCCATATCCAACCAAAAAGTGTAGATATCATCTATTTATTATGCACATGTTCCTAGAATGACAATGTTCCAGCTGTGTAATATTTACAATTCAGTGTGACCCTCGTGTTTGATATCCATTCAGTTGACATCACATGATGTAAATAACGCTTGCCTGAACCACGAAACCGGAACTATAAAATAAAAGCATCATCACACATGACAAAACAAGCCGAGTATGTGCCTGAATAAACCTTGCAAGCCTTGAAATAGTGTGTCTGTCATTTGCAGAATGAGGTCCCCAGAGGGTGAATTTAGTGATGCTACTCCACATAGCGGGCTAGCATCACCAAATTCACCCTCTGGCAACCTCATTCTGCTGAGGTGTAAGCAGAATGAGGTCCCCAGAGGGTGAATTTGGTGATGCTAGCCCACTATGCGGGGTAGCATTACTAAATTCACCCTCTGGGGACCTCACTCTACAAATGACAGACACACTATTTCAAGGCTTGAAAACTTGTAAGTCTGCTTTTTTATAATCCACGGATTCTAAAGACATGTGGTGTGTAATACACACAGATTGACATGTGTGTGAATGGGTTTGTCAATACAGCACTTGAGCCATCACGGAAGGTTAGAACTCGTGGCTGTGCCGCTCATTTTATCCTTCCACACTGGCACTCGTACCATATCACAGTCTGATCACAGATATCCCATAGAACTTGAGGTTTAAACTGAATGAGGTTCCCATAGGGTGAATTTGGTGATGCTTGTCCACCGTGCAGGATAGCATCACTAAAATCACATTCTGGAGACCTCATTCTGCAAATAACAGACACACAATTTGCAAATTTTGTGCCCAACGTGTAGCATACGAACCCTGTAGCAAAAAGGAATAGTTTATAAACATGTAGGTTTTGCGTCAAAAAAGTCACATGACTATTCCTGCCAAGGGCATCTCCATAGCAATACCATAGTAACAGATATAGTCACCATATACATGTTCATGTTGCTAAACCTGGCTATTACCTCAGTAAGGCATTGTTTCTTTAGATCCTCATCAGCAAACACATGGAACACTAGATGAGTTTTAGTGAAAATGACGGCAGATTTCAGCAGGACCAACGTCTCATTCATCCGGTCATGACAAGCTACAACGGCCAGATGTAGAGATTCCGTACTTTTTCTGAAATATAAGGACAGACCACTGCAGATGTTCATATGTTATTTTCATTATTATGTGCTTCATAATTTTTATATATGATTTTTTTTTTTATATTAAAGAAGCATAATCCAGTTAAGCACCTCTCAATTAATATTTATTTGGATTCAAGGGTAAACAATATTTGATTCGAGTCGAGGAACTCACCTATCAAAGCTCAGAGTTATTAGATATCAATTTTTGAAATCTATATTTTTCACCATCAAGAATTATTAGTGGCCCAGTAAAAAGTTAATGAGCCGACTGTCTTGGACCAAATTGTGGATGAAATGGATAACTCTAAAATCAAGAGGTTTTGTGTTGATAATAAGGCCAAATTTCATTGAACAACATGTTGATAAATAACATGTTTCGCGCAATTTTATACTATATTAGACAGTGGTTAGCATTATTTTTGGGCAATTAATCAATACTGATAACTGAAGCGACATTTCTAAAAATGTTGTTGTTGTTGTTGGAATCTGATTATATGGGGACCATCGAATCAGGAGTACCTTTAATTATCATGCATGTTCATAATATATCACCGCCCGGATTCTGTGTATACACTGTATTTTTGTATATCTCACCATTATTTTATAATTACTAGATGTATGTGCACATGCCTTATCCAATAAATTATTCATTATTCATTCCTATATAATTACACCTCACACTCTTCCATCTCTGATTTTCTTTCTAAACTTTATCATTCTTTCCTGTCACTACAGTCCAGTGCATTTATGAGAAAAAATGCCAAACCCAGAACTAATTGCAACATAATTTTTCTTTGCAGGAATCAAGCTCCATGCTGCGTTCAGTCCCCCATGCAGGACTTATCACTGCCAGCACCTACACATAATGTGAAGAAATCACTCATTTATTTATTTGAGACTTTTAGGATACAATTAATTCTGCATTATTCTGAGAAATTGAACTGTCCATATTCATTTGTAAATTGTCTAAATCAAGTCAGAATGAATTGTAACTGACAAAACACTTCAATAAAAAATGTTAGATTTAATTAAGAAAATACAAATGCCGGCAGTGGTCAGACACAGTGTATCGAGGGGACTGAACTCTGTTTTACAGCATTTGCAGGAATAAGTACATAAACCCCTTATAAACTACATAATAAAAATCAGCAGAAATCATAAAAATGGAAATTTGAGTTTTGAATTTTGAGTGAAATTTAAATCATCAATTTATGGATTTTCAGGGACGTATATAAATAATTTTAATTTACAAATCCTTTCAATTGCATATCTATTTCATAGATCTCATTTTCCTGATTACAGAACAGAAAAAATCATTCCCAAAACACATTTTGTTTGAGAACAATTTTGTCTTCTTAATCATAGATGCATAAATTAATTAAAAGAAATTGAATAAAATCTAGTGATAAAATTACTAAAGCAGTGAAAAAGCCCCACATTTTTCGCTAGTTTTAAAAAGACTTGACCATAAAATATGGAATTAGGCTTATTCTGAGAAATTGAGACTCCGAAATCAGATAAACTCCCATTCTTGAAGGCACATAACTCGAAAAATACAATTCTTTGAAACTTTATCTGTTCTGTGATCAGGTAAATGAGATATTCAAAATGGACTTATATATTTGTTAAAAATAATCATGATTTTTGGAAGGTGTATGTTGGAATAAGAATTTACACTATGAGTAATTAAACAGTGGGCTGAAACGGGATGACAAGAAAACAGAAAAATTGGTGTTAAATTTCAATAGGAAATTCATGATAGATTTTCATAAATGATCATTTATGTGGTTTTTAATGACAACTTACCACTGGTTCCCCAAAACTTCATAAGATAAAGATAAGACCAAGATTATTTAAAAGTCAGAGGTAAAATGTTGTACAAACACAAGCTCTGAAAAGCTTTTGACAAACTAAAGAGAGTTATAATTCCCAAATACATAAAATATTTCTTGCTGTGATTTGATTATTGAACCCGAGAGTAGAACCAAGCCTGCAAACGGTGCAAACATCATTTGCGGCATGAGGTCCCCAGAGAGTGAATTTAGTGATGCCATCCCACAAAGTGGGCGAGCATCACCAAAGTCATCCTCTGGGGACCTCATTCTGCTTAGGCCTCATCTTTTGGGAAGTATCTATAGTCTCAAATTAACATTGTTTTAGTTACTTTTTCCCTTCTGGGAAGTTTCTATATCTCCTATTTTGCAGGAGATAAAATGCATAATCAAGGTGACTAATGGGTGAACATCACCAACTTCAACTGGGGAAATTCAATCCGATCCTAGGTCTCCCATAGCAATTGAGGTTTGAAGAGAATGTTCCGAGAGGGTGAATTTTAGCCCCTGTATTCTGTAAATGACAAATACACTATTTCAAGGATTGTATAACTGAATCATCGCTGATCCAGTGTATGTGTGAAACATACATTTTAATATATTTTAGTAACGGCTGTGCTGCTGTTTGCAAAACAACAGGAATAGCCATCTCAATAAGGTCAGTTTGCAACAACCAACAGCCAATTAAAGAACACAGCCATTATAGAACACAGCCATTATAGAACACTATAGAACACAGCCATTATAGAACACAGCCATATAGAACACAGCTATTATACAACACAGCCATTATAGAACACAGCCTATAGAACACAGCCATTAAACAGCACAGCCACTAAACAACACAGCCATTATACAACACAGCCATTAAACAACACAGCCATTATACAACACAGCCATTATTTTATCACATACAATTTTTGAATCTGTTATACACATAATGGACTTACCTCGATTCGTTCCGATTAGGCAATCACTGTGAAAATGACAATTTTTATAGATAAAATAAAGATTCTTTTTCTTAAAGGGGGACTGTACAACAAATCCGTCCACTTTATGGTCCCATCTCCTTTTATACTCAACAGAATATATGCAACAAATTAATGAATTTGAGCCATGGATGAGTACAAAATACACTCCTGCGCTCTATGAACGATATAAAACAAATGATAATTATAATGAAAATGAGTTAATGACTCGAGTGAATAATTCATTTTCATTATAATTACCATGTATTTTATTCATAGAGCACATGAGTGTATTTTGTACTCATCCATGGCTCAAATTAATTCAATTGTTGCATATATTCTGTTGAGTATAATAGGAGATGGGACAATAAATGGCCCGATTTAGTGTACAGTCCCCCTTTAACAGCATCATTTTACCTCAAAAACATCATAGAAAATTAGCAGGATCACTTAACTATAGGTGTCAATGGGAGAATCCATTTAAAATTCAAAGGGTTAATTAGAGTTCTCACCTCTTTGTATTTTTAGCATCTTCCTTGATGTCCTTTACTTCATCGTTTATGATTCTATCGTTCTGTTCTTCCTTGCTGTCCTTTACTCCATCGTTTATGATTCTATGAGCCTGCTCAAATTGATCATCTTTAATAGCCACGATATCTGGTGTTTCATGATCTAGTTCATCTGTGTTATGAATTGCGTAGAACAAGCATACAGCGAATAAGATGATTACCGTCACACCGAGCTTAAACAACATCCTTCACCTCTTGATACTGTAATTAATGAAGCTAGTACATGTAGAACAAGAGATGGACTGTCATCCAGTGCATACCCCCTTTGTGGCATACCATGAGGTTTGGGGCATACCTATAACCTATGACTGATATACTCAGGATCCACAAATATCTGTATTTTAATATAAACAAAGATGAATGACTACATGTATAGAACAAAAAACCGAAATAAAAAGATTGAACACGCCATTGAATGTCCTCATGGTGGTGAACATCCATACCAAATTTCATTGAGATCCGATTTTTTTTTTCAGCCTTGAGGTATAAAATTGGGATTTTATATTTTATATTTTATGAAATTGTGGTAATATTTGATTATTATCAAGGAGAAGTCACAATTGCTTAAGTATAATTTACATCAGCCTTCTATGATCCTAATAATTATTAAGGAACACAAGAATCCATTTATAAAATCATTACAATTAGTAAGGACACCATTACAATCAGAAATACAGTTTAAATATGCTGTAGGGACATCTGTATATTGTTACAGTAATGCTCTAAGTAATCGACCCCTTAACCACAGCAGAATTATGGGTAATTTTTCAGGATTTAGTCGGAAATATGGCTTGTGGCAACAAGCCATATTTCCGACTAAATCCTGAAAAATTACCCATAATTCTGCTGTGGTTAAGGGGTCGATTATTTAGAGCATTACTGTATATGAGGGAGAATTCCTTCTTCCTGGGAGAAATTTAATAAGTGACACAATTTAGGGAGAAGATATCTTCCACGTCGAATGATCTAGGCTGGACCCTATGGAATATGGAAGGACATGGCTGGATGGTCTGTGTTGGGGTTGGGGGAGTCGCACAGTTTTGGGACGGGTAAGTACCTGTTAAGGGGATAAGAATCCTGCATATTTCCTGCATTCCATGTGCCAGTAGAGTGTATGACACCACCTTATATTTCATTAAGAAAGTTGATGTTCCAAACTTATTCTGGATCAACAAAAGAAATTTCAAGTCATGTTTTTTCATGGAATGATGTTGTGTGAGGCATGAAATTTCCAATTGCTGAATTTTTTTTTTTACCAAAGTCAGGGGGTGACCACCCCCACCTCCCAACCCACCCCCACATATCCCTGACTGACCATAACAGACTCACCTGTGATGAAATAATAGTAATTTAAGCTGGACATCGATCATGTAGAAAGAAGCAAAACAAAAGATCTTCTATAA
The DNA here is from genome assembly GCA_032622095.1 of Siphonodentalium dalli. Classification (NCBI taxonomy): domain Eukaryota; kingdom Metazoa; phylum Mollusca; class Scaphopoda; order Gadilida; family Siphonodentaliidae; genus Siphonodentalium; species Siphonodentalium dalli. The sequence continues at coordinate 94,280,657 of CP136067.1, forward strand.
TATTATTACTGTATTTTCCCTATGGGACAACAAGTAAAATCTTCAACTTTTTTAGATAATAGATAGATAAATCGCTGATTTAATATAATGTTCATGTAAATAAACATGGACACTCCACGCTTCAAATGTGACACCAAATTATGAATTTAAAGCAAATCACTGATGCCTGGAGTGATTTGATACTGGTCACAGCAAAACCACTGATGCATGGAATGATACATTGTCACAGTTCATGGCTGGATTACAAGCATTATGAAGATGAATAAAAGGTCGCTAACCATACATCTGCAGAAAAAGGCAGCTTTTTGGGGGGCGCTGGCTTATTTTTTATCTTTAAATTCCTTTGAAGATTGCTCAAGTTATCATCTGGACAACACAAAAATTGTGACTTCTAAATTGAACAAATGCACATAACTCCTAATAAATCATCGGACTGTTACAAAATTCTAACCTGACCTGTGGCTTTTGAACTGTGTTTGATTAGTCTATTGTTATATTAACGATTTTCATGGAATTATCTTTGTTCAAACAAAATCATCTGATCCAAGCCTGAGTTTAGTGGGCCTGTCATTTGCAGAATGAGGTCCCCAGAGGGTGAATTTAGTGACACTGTGCTGCATAGCAGGCTAGCATCACCAAATTCACCCTCTGGGGACCCCATTCTGCTTAGGCCTCATCTGCTATGGGAGACATAGACTCTGGGTTGAAGTTCCCAAATGGGGAATATTGTGATGTACACCCATTGGGAACCTCGATTATGCAATGTCATCTGCCAATTTGAGGATATAGAGAAACTAAACTAAAAAAGAAATAGAATTTATGTGAAGAAGTTTCCATAGAAGTTTGATAATAAAGAAACTTTCCAGAGAAGATGAGACCGAAGCAGAATGAGGTCCCTAGAGGGTGAATTTTGTGATGCTAGCCCTCTATGCAGGATAGCGTCACTAAATTCACCCTCTGGGGACCTCATTCTGCAAATGACAGGCACATTAAACTCAGGCTTGATCTGGTCACATATTAGTCCAGTGCATTTATGGTTTTACCCAGGACAACAGAATTTTTTTTGCAGAAATAAGTACATAAACCCATCATAAACAACATACTAAAAATCAACAAAAGGGAAATTGGTGAAATAAATTTGGGAAATTTTATTGGTCAAATAATCATTTTATAGATTTTCTGGGAATGATATTCTGTTCCGAAATCAAGAAACTAAGGTAAAAAAATGGACATGAAATTTGAAGGACTTGTGAATTTTTTATAAAAACCAACATGCCAAAGGTTTTAGTAAATGAATTTTTTTTTTTGCCAAATGAAATTAGTTTTTGCCAAATGAAATTAGTATTTGCCAAATGAACTTAATTTTTGGCATTGGCAAATTGCAGCGTGAACCCTGGGGGTTGGACTATTAAGTAAGAAGTGAATGATTCTTATTAAGAATATGTATTACTTACAACAATTTGGCACATAAAAATATACAATCTTAAAAAATAAATCAAATGCAAATCTCTGAATCTGATGGCATTAAAGGTACTCAATCCGAACAGAGGGTCCCCATCTCAACAGATTCCAAGAACAACAATCCGATCAGAGGGTCCTATATTACTATTTCTTTGGGGGTAAAAAATATTTGATTCGAGCCGAGGAACCCATCAAACAGAGCTCAGAGTTATTAGATATTGATTTTTGAAATTTGTTCTTTACTCGAGATGAGTACTAATAATTGCCTTCAACTGCCGTAATCTGCTCGGGATGTGTACACCAAAATCTATTCAAACAGACAAGGATGGATAACTCTAAAATCAAGTGGTAATAATAACGCAATTTTGACTGAGTTCTGGGCCAGAAAGTATTCCCGATAATGAAAAATAATAGATTTCTAAAATCGATATCTAACAAATCTGAGCTTTGATGGGTGACTTCCTCGACTCGAATCAAATATTTTTGACCCCCGAAGCCATTGAAATAGTAATTGAGTTTTATCGGATTGAGTACCTTTAACATGGATGCATGATGAACTAATATACAAAATAATATATCAATACAAAGGTCTGTATGTCAAATGATGGGATGAAATATGATGTGTAATGCACCAAGGGTTTCCACTAGGGGTTGAGGGCATGGGAGACAAACTCAGTCCAAGCAACCAACTGCAAATATTTAATTATGGTATGTCAGCCCATCACTTAACCCTTTCAGTGCCAAGTCCGATTTTTGTATCAACCCATATTTCCTTGATCATTTTTCAAATTTATTGATTATAATAATGTGATACATTGATGGAAAGCGCTCTAAGTGCTAATAATGTATCACATTATTATAATCAATAAATTTGAAAAATGATCAAGGAAATATGGGTTGATACAAAAATCGGACTTGGCACTGAAAGGGTTAAAGGCACGGATGGCCTTCACAGTTGGTATGCTGTTAAAATAGTCAAACCTGTTAAATCTGCCATAAACATAAATAATACTAAAATATGGACATATTTTGTTCTTATACCACTCATAGATATCGCATAAATAGTATGTTATTGTCAAATTTGTATGCTGTGTTATGTGAACAAAAGTCAGGTTCTGTAACAATTTTGGCTGTTGTTTACATAACAAAGCATACGAACTTGACAATAGCATACTATTTACGTGATTTTTATCATTGGTATAAGAACAAGGTTTGTCTATGTTTTAATATTCTTTCTCTAATGGCGGTTTTAATGGATGTGACTATTTTAACAGAAATAGCCATCGCAAACGGCATCCATGCCCAAATGCTGAACATATAAGGTATTATAAGTAGATTAATCAAGGAATCACAATTAACCCTTTCATGATGGGGGCTACACTAGTGCAGCATTCAAGATCCGGTGCCAGTGCATTCTTGTATATGCGAGTCTCCCATAGGGAGCCTCACATATATAAGAGAATGCACTGGCTTACAAGATCAAGGTAAATATTGTTTGGGCAATGCATTCTCTAATATATGCGAGGCAACCTATGGGCGACTCTCTATATAAGAGATTGCATTGGCACAGGGTTTTTGCAAAAATTCAGAAAGCTCCAGTCACGAAAGGCTGAATCAAAATGCTGAACATATAAGGTAATATAAGTAGATTAATTTAAGGAATCACAAGTAAATAATAACTGTTTTTATTTTTGACAAACTGAAAGGTTTATATGATCAGTTCATATCAGGATAGAATCATAGCAACGTACAGTAAGCCCTAAATAATTGACTCCTTATTTAGAGCAGTGAGAGCTTTCCGGTGAATGGCAACAAGCCACATTTCTGACTAAATCCTGAAAAGTTACCCATGCTGTGGTTAAGGGGTCGATTATTTAGGGCATTACTGTATATCCAGGCACAGTCAGAAGCTTTTAGCGATGTACACCTCGATATCTTTCAGAATGCGGCTGGATAACTATCGATTTGCATCGCCTTGAAAAATATTATTTGCCATAAAATGGTCAACTAGTGGTCAACGTTGACAAAGACAAATGAAGTATTTTCGTTTATCACTCACTGTTGGTTTTATATAGTGGGATATACACAAATGATATATACTTTAATCTGTGGGTCGGGTAGGGGAATGTGTCAGAGGGGAGATATGTGCCAGGGGGAAAGGGACCATAAAACTTAAAAGGGACAAGCAGAAACCCAGTCTCTTTGAAAAGCCAATGAAACTCTTATCGGATGCACGTCTCTAGATTTGTCGATTATATTTCATTTCTACGACGAAGTGACATTCCCAACATGACGTATTAACCGTTTCCAAATATGGAGTGCATTCCTGGCATAATAAATATTTGTGAGAATCGTAGAACTATTTAGTTATAAATACAACAAGATGCCGTTGACTGATAAAAACTGATGCCTCCTATATTGCGATAAGTATAATAAATTATGGATATATCGCCTGCATTCAGTTTTCCAACAATATTTGTGCTTGACAATGCGTGGGAAAATTGTCAGCATATCATTGACCTCTGATCTCTGAAGTGATCTGTTAAGCCATAAATGAAATAGCACGTAATATGTGCCACTCTTCAATGAAATGGCGGGAATCCCATCAATACAGAAACTGATTTTAACCCTTTCAGTGCCAAGTCCGATTTTTGTATCAACCCATATTTCCTTGATAATTTTTCAAATTTATTGATTATAATAATGTGATACATTGATGGAAAGAGCTCTTAGAGCTCTAAGAGCTCTTTCCATCAATGTATCACATTATTATAATCAATAAATTTGAAAAATGATCAAGGAAATATGGGTTGATACAAAAATCGGACTTGGCACTGAAAGGGTTATTAAATCACAAATCTAGAGATGTACACCAGTTAGGATTTTTGTCAGTGCTAGGGGAAAAGGACCATAAAAGGGACTCACTGCCCCTCTAGTGGAAACCTTGATCAACCAATATACAGTAATGCCCTAAGTAATGGACTCCTTAACCACATCAGAATTATGGGTAACTTTTCAGGGTTTAGTCGGAAATATGGCTTGTTGCCATTTATGGGAAAGCTCTCAGTGAAAACTTTCCGATAAATGGCAACAAGCCATATTTCCGACTAAATCCTGAAAAGTTACCCATAATTCTGCTGTGGTTAAGGAGTCCATTACTTAACGGCATTACTGTATTTATTATAGATGCTCCATCTCTTCCTATCAACAATTCCAACAACAACGAAAACACAGACAAAACTCAAGATTCGTCTATAAAGTCATTTGGGGTTGCTTCGATGGCCGCATGTTACTGATGTCGGACTTTGAGTTGCAAGGCGCGTTCACCATCACATTTGGGTTTCGAATGCCACCCAATCCAACAAATGTTCATTGTCTCAAAATCACATGCTAACATTTCGTCGGCTTCTATAAGGCATGCGATGACATTTCAAGTAGCTATGCATTGCTTGTCCGCATAAAGAAATAGTCCCAGATAAATAAAGACTCTTTGACTTATTTAATGGCATATATTTAATGAATTAAGTTTCAAACTCTTCGTTCATTAGAGTTTGTTGGAAAAAATATTGGAAGCCAAAGTATTTTGAGACGTAGCATACGGAATGTAAACAGATGAGAAACCGGAAGTCAAAGGCCACCTGGCACTATTTCCTGTTATGCAACAAATGTTGCGTATCACAATTTATAGAATGTAATAAGGGTAGGATCATGTAATAAAAATTAATATTAATTCATAGACGCGTTTCCGGACATGGGTCTTCGATTCATATTTATTATTTTATACCCAGGAAACTATTTTAAAACCTGTTATAGGAAGAGATACAGTATCTTTATCATTAAAAATTATTATCAACTGATATATACAGTAATGCTCTAAATAATCGATTCCTTAACAACAGCAGAATTATGGGTAATTTTTCAGGATTTAGTGGGAAATATGGCTTGTTGCCATTCATCGGAAAGCTCTCAGTGAGAGCTTTCCGATGAATGGCAACAAGTGATATTTCTGACTAAATTCTGAAAATTACCCATAATTCTGCTTTGGTTAAGGACTCGACTATTTAGGGCATTACTGTAGCTTCAATCAACAAAACTGGAGCCACCTGATGTTGCTGAGACCTGTGGTAATTTCACTCATGCAAACTAACATAAAAATGGACTCGTGTCAGGTTTAACTTAAATGGTATGTAGGTAAAATATAATATATACAATTTGTATTAAGTAGAGTAATGCGTAAGTAGAGTAATATGTGAGTAATGTGTAAGTAGAGTAATGCGTAAGTAGAGTAATGTGTGAGTAATGCGTAAGTAGAGTAATGTGTGAGTAATGTGTAAGAAGAGTAATGCGTAAGTAGAGTAATGTGTAATTAGAGTAATGCGTAAGTACCAACCAGACGATAAAGTAAAATGTTTGATTTTTAACCCTTTCATGCCAGGAGTTTCGCTGGTTCAGCATTAAAGATCCTGTGCCAGTTCAATCTCTTATATATGTGAGTCTCCCATAGGAAGCCTTGCATATATACAAGAATGCACTGGCTTACAATGTAAGGTACATATTATTAAGCCAATGCATTCTCTTATATATGAGAGGCTCCCTATGGGAGATCAGCATACATAACAGAATGCATTGGCACAGGGTTTTGCACAAAAAGTCGAGCCAAGAAGCGCATAGAGATAGATATATATACCAGGCCAGGAATTTACATAACCAATCAAAGTGTTTTCTATTTTAAATTTGTTTAAAACATATCTAAACATTTGTTTGACGGGATAAACTAGTACACGAGATGTGGAAATTCACAATGCACGTTCAAAAATCAGTAATTGTTAAAATCTCATATCAATAACTGGAATTTACAAGGAAAATAGGTATGTATTGTGCCCTGATTTTGAATATCAAACACACATCACCCATTTAATAGATGTACTTAAAATGTACACATCACTCGTGAGTACAATAACTCCTACAACAAATATCTGGCAAATCCACTGTGATGCATGAGTTCCAGTTAGCAGCTATCCGAATGTCTGACTATCAAACAATCACGCAATATGAGGCAGTGGATACACGCACAATACACAATCAATACTTTGTGTGTGCACAGCTTGAGTATATATATTCTTTGAATACGCGCATGAGTATAATATACAAGTTTCGTACATCTTGCCGTGAGTATATGCCGTGGATACATGCGTGAGTGTAATACACAAGCTTCGTACATCTCATCATGAGTATATGCCGTAGATACAAGCATGAGTATAACACACAAGCTTCGAACATCTCGCTGTGAGTATATGCTATGGATACACACGCGAGTATAATACACAAGCTTCGTACATCTTGCCACAAGAACATATCAGATATATGGAGGCACGGGCTCAGTATGAGTGTTCATTGCTTCAATGTGTTTCTTCAGTGAGTGTGAACAAATTCTCAGTAGCCATGTATCGATTGGATTGACACAATGAGATGTCCCTCAACTCAGATTAAGCTTGATAATCGTTCCTGTTTTTCATCCATGTTGGGTAGATTTTTGACACAAAGAGTAATTTCTGATGAAGAAATAAAATAGTGGAATGTAAAGTTTGAGCAAATTACCAGCCGAACAGTGCTGAATCGCTGGATTTATGAGTTTGAGCGATTTACCAGCTAAATGACGGTCTGATTATTTGCAGTAAATTCCAATTCACAGAGGTCCGTGTATTTGTGGTTCTTTTTATTGTATTTATATGGGTCAGTTAAGATATAATTGAATAATGACTAAGAATGAATAATAATATCATGAATTAATTCCATAATGATTGGGTGTTTATGTCTTTACGATAATTTAATAGATATGCGCTTCTTACTGAACACTGCTTTTCGCCAGATACCATTCATATGTGGGGTTATATTCCAATATATTCCAACATAAAATAGCATCGCAAAGATAAAAGTTATTTGATAGATATTCACTGCCGATTGTCGAATCAAATAGGAATCGAATACTCAGGTCAAACGAATATCACTTCAAGCATCGAATATTCGCAGGACCCTAAATGTTTACCCCAGAGGGAGGCAACTTGAAATTTTAGACTGCTAATTTGGGCACAAAGAATCAGTTTCCTTGAGAAAATCTATCAAAAATTTATATTATTGAACCAAAAAATCCTTGATGATTATTTAAAGGCCTATTTAATTTTCAAACCCCAGATCACCAATGTATAAAATATATGCTATATTTTATACCATTTGAAAGAGGAAGCTCCAAACCATTGTATTATCAACTTATCTGGTGTAATAAACTGTGAACATGTTGTTTTTGTTGAGTTACCAATGTGTTTTTGTCATCTAGATTGTAGTAGAAAAGTGTATGAGGGGGAATAACTCTAAATATTAAAGATAGAGTTATTCCCCTTCCATTGAAAATTCACCTTTAGTTTGAATTCTGTTGCATTCTGGGAGCCAAAAACGGGGGAATCTTTCTATGTTATCAGCTGTTTTCTATTACTCTATGGGTACATTCAGCCATTCCAAATGGTGATGAATTATAGTATTTTAATCATATTTTATGGCATAGATTGTTATTAAAACCGTATATCAAGTCACTAAAAGGAACATATCATTGTTGGTTATTTAACTAAAAGGAACATATATCATTGTTGGGTATTTAACTAAAAGGAACATATCATTGATGGTTATTTCAATGTTTCTATACATTAATGTTTATCCACAATATCCCTGAATTGGGTATCTATAGTCCTTAAGTTGGTAGGTATTACAAAATAACAATACATAAAAGCATAAAATATATCATATGAATAAATATAAAATGATTTTCAAGCACGCATTTCTCTCAGTAATAATGCATTGTAGGATATACAAGCCAAGGCAGCAATATGTAAACTGAGCACACACTTCTGTCATATTGTCTATCATTGTATGATAGGGTGCATCGAAAAAACTGAACATAACCGAACACAAGTTCAAACTAGAATGCACTCAGAGAGATGCCAACGTGCGCAAAAATGTAATAAACAATAATTTAAAAAATTATTTCACTGTATTTTACTTAATTTATTTTATTTAATTTAATGTTAGCAAATAAAGACAATTACCATTTCTCATTTCATCACAGATAAAAGGCAAATTACTATATTAATCATTTAAGTAATTAAAACCAATTCCATGTTGCCGAAAGGATGAGACTTTAATATCGATTACATTTTTTTCAGCGGCATATTTTGATTTTCATTTTCCGATAGTCAAAGTTGACCAAAGGAGCAATTATAAGAAATAATTAATACTATTTTTGTAAATATTGATAGCAGCCAATATGCAACAATAAATATCCATAATTAATCAATAATTAATCAATAACGATCATCTTATGTAATAATAAACTCTTCAAACAGTGTTTGTGTCAACAGATGCGTTTTGTTTTGTGTTACGTCATTCGTCGTATTTGACCCGGAACTCGGCTGAAGGTTAGGCTATTCAGCCTGTTGCATCGAATTAAGAAATCGCGTTTTGAATGTCTCTCTTTTCCAGCACGATAAAAAGAGGTCTTCGCACGAACCAAAAATGATAAAACTTCCCAATTATAAGTAAAAATACCCAAATGAAGTGAAGGAGTCTATGTAGGTCCCGAAGGAGTCTATAGACTCTTTGGTGTAGAGTTCTGATGGAGAAAATGTAGGTCGATCTATTTTTGTCATAACTCTGACGTATTTTGACCTGGGAGAAAAAATCAAAATCGAGGCTCACTACGAGCATGCCAGTTTTAAATATAGAAACAGGGAATCCCGACAAATGGCGATATCGGCGACAAACAAATAATCGAAAACAACACATAAAATAAACATAGCAAAAACGCGGCACAGTAAAAATGTCAGAACGCCACGAGGTTTTACGTCGTTTTTGGTGACGTCATGGAGTGAAACGGAGTAGGGTGACACCAACCTACGAATCTGTCTGATTGCCATACTGTTGCGCGAGCGCACGTAATAAGAGGAAATACAACAGATAAAGTTGATAGACATGCATATTTATGACTAAACTAGTCTCATGTGAAGTTTTGTGTAGTTTGGGTCACTAATAAGATCTTTAATGCATGTTTTGTATAACATGTAAATTTGTGTTCAGCGTCGAAGCATTTAGTCACTAGTAATTAATTAACTTCTGGTAGCATTAGTACAGCGAACTCAATGACAAACATGTGTTAGGCAATTAGGCATTGGATACAGGTCTCGAGTATACTGTTTTTTATTTTGATTTTTATTGATACACAAAGAGACAGATGATTTTAAAGCAAGACAGATGAACTACAGTAATGCCCTAAATAATCGACTCCTTAACCACAACAGAATTATTGGGTTCATTTTTCAGGATTTAGTTGGAAATATGGCTTGTTGCCATTCATCGGAAAGCTCTAACTGAGAGCTTTCCGGTGAATGTCAACAAGCCATATTTCCGACTAAATCCTGAAAATTACCCATAATTCTGCTGTGGTTAAGGAGTTGATTATTTAGGGCATTACTGTATGTTGTTTACAATAGAGAACAATCATCTGACACATACAGTAATGCCCTAAATAATCGACTCCTTAACCACAGCAGAATTGTGGGTAACTTTTCAGGATTTAGTTGTAAATATGGCTTGTTGCCATTCATCGGAAAGCTCTCAGTGCAGGATTTAGTCGGAAATATGGCTTGTTGCCATTCATTGGAAAGCTCTAACTGAGAGCTTTCCGATGAATGGCAACAAGCCATATTTCCGACTAAATCCTGAAAAATTAACCATAATTCTGCTGTGGTTAAGGGGTCGATTATTTAGGGCATTACTGTATGTTGTTTACAATAGAGAACTTTCATCTGACACATATATTCAATCATTTCTCTTTCACGTACTCACACACTAGCTTACAAACTTCAACCATAAACAGACCGGAAAATATGGTGCTGGACATTTGCAGAATGTGGTCCCCAGAAGGTGAATTTAGCGATGCACATCGGGTAAGCACTACCCTATTCACCTACTGGGGTCCGTCTTCTTCTTAGTCCTCATCTTCTCTGGAAAGTATCTTTATTATAAACTTAATAAGTTTTTTAGTTTCCTCAGAAATTATCTTTTTTAGTTTAGTTTCTCTATATCCCAAAATTGGCAAACATCACAATGTATAATTGAGGTGCCCAATGGGTGCATATCACCACCTTCACCATCTGGGAATTTAAATGTGTGTCTAGGTCTCCCATAGCAGATGAGGACATACAGAATGAGGTCCCCAGAGGATGAGTGACCCTACCAATCTGTGCGGGGTAACGTCACTAAACTCATGCTATAGGAACCTCATTCTATAAATGTCCAGCACCATATTGTCAGGCCCGAGAATAATCTCAAGAAATACTCCCAGTCCAGGTATACAGTAATGCCCTAAATAATTGACTCTCACTGAGAGCTTTCCAATGAATGGCAACAAGCCATATTACCTATAATTCTGCTGTGGTTAAAGAGTCAATTATTTAGGGCATTACTGTATCTCTAATTCTGTGACTTTCTGCATACTGTGCTGAATGGCTTTCGTGGTTTCTTATAAAAAGTCTGTATCATGGGGATGAGAATTTGTGGATCTAGGTATCATTTTTATCCAGATCAACATGTCCAAAAATAGCAGGTTTATGACATCTTTGAGTAGTCAATGTTGAAAAACGGGACATCCAGATATTTCACATGCTGGCTATATAGTTATTTCTTGTTTTATGTAACCTCCACATGGTGAAACTAGGCATTAGCCTTGATCAAGAGACCAATTCATTGCCTATTATTTATAGAAACTATTATAGAATGGATCAGACAATGTAGTAAATAACAAATAGACCACTGACAAACGACTGATATTTTTAATAAATAGATTACGTTTCATCTTGTCTCATATTATGACACAGCAAAAAACAGACATACCACAGTACACAATGCACGATCTTTGTTTTCATCTCGTACATTGTATATTGATATATACTCTACCAACTCAGTGTAAATTATTTCTTTGAATGTTGATTTCGTGGATTTTACTGTACATAATATACATGATGTTTTCACAAATTAAAAGGATTTTACTGTACATAATATACATGATGTTTTCACAAATTAAAAGGATTTTACAGTACATAATATACATGATGTTTTCACGAGCTAAGTTTTTCTATTTTCTTCTGGAACACACTGTAGTCAACTAGTTTTCCGAAGTATCTCGGATCTTTGAATCACATAATCCAATCTGATTGGGTATATCTGTGTCGTGTATATCTGTGTCGATGTGACTTGCTGCATACATAGTATATATGATGTTCTCCCACTGTCTGCCAATACAAACTCAACTAGTCATCCATAGTATCTCAGATCTTTGAATCACATAATTCTGTAAACATTTTATGCACCACATTTTCTACGTTATTTCAGTATATATGCATTCTCGTGATCTTCCATAGTATCTGGTATGTTAAATCACATAATCGTACGCTTACCAACATTGCTTTTCTTTCCTATGACCATCTTTAAACATGTAATACATTACATTTTGCACATATTTGAATCATATTATCGCATGATATCTGATGCCAGTGTTAGTACAACTGTCTTTGGGGATGTGAGTATGCGGTATGCAAGCCTGAATTTAATGTGCCTTGACATTTGCAGAATGAGGTCCCCAGAGGGTGAATTTAGTATGGTAATGCTACCCCGCACAGTGGGCTAGCATCACCAAATTCACCCTCTGGGGACCTATTTCTACTCTGGGAAGTATCTGCAGTCTCAAATTGTTTTTAGTTACTAATTGGAAGAAGATAACATGCATAAATGAGGTGACTTATGGGTGAACATCACCATACCATAGCAGTTGAGGCCGAAGCAGAATGAGGTCCCCAGAGGGTGAATTTAGTTATGCTAGCCCACAATGCGTGATAGCGCTACTAAATTCACCCTCTGGGGACCTCATTCTGCAAATGTCAGACACACTAATTTCAGGCTTGGCGGTATGGTAAATCACATTATTGTATGCTACCTGATGCCTGTGATGCTGTGAGGGCCGCATATATGTTTTATGTTTCTTCAAGCACAAACAAGTCTTCAGAAGTATATCCAATCTTTGAATCACGTTATCGTATGCTACCTGACGCCTTTGTTGCTATGACCGTCTTTAAACATGTTATGCACGACGTTTTCCACGTTCTTCCAGTACGCACTCTCCAGTCGACCACAGTATCCCTGGTCCTTGACTTCTGTCACCTTATTTTTGAGAGTTTCTAACAGTTTCATAGGGCCGTCATTCAGATTGTGCTGAAATAGAATTTTTTTTTGTTTAATTAAGAAATATGTAGGTAATACTGTTTCTTAGTCTCTTCGCTTCTCGGGATGGAGTGGGGGGGGGGGGGGGGGGGTCTGTATCATTATTAGACCTACCTCTCTGAATGTCATGTATACAGCTTTGAATCCTGGTTGTTTGGCATTATGCATGACTCGACAACTTCCATGCAGTAATCGCACACCTTCTCTCAAGCTGAGGGGGGTGGTATGTCTGGGAGAAGGGGGTCGATGGTTGTCTGATTATTAGACCTACCTCTCTGAATGTCGTGTAGACAGCTTTGAATACTGGTTGTTTGGTGTTATGCATGACTCGACGACTTCCATGCAGTAATCGTACGCCTTCCTTCTCTGCCGGCTGACACAGGCTTTTATACATACAGTGATCTGTTCTATAATTCCAGTGACAATCATAAATGTACAATTGTTCTGAAAAAAAATAAATAAATAAAAACTTGTGATGTAATTCCCTCTTGGATGTCTTAATCTTAAGGCCATATAAACAAAATAGTTTGTTTTTCAGGGATTTTTTTTTTTAAAGTGATGAGGGAGGCAGTTATTTATATTTATTATTTTTTTCAAATTAATTCTGTGGTGAGGCAGGTATTTATTTATAAAGTATTTACTGGAATCCCATATTAAGCAGTAATATGGGCAATATACCGAAGCAGGGAAGCTGCATGACCATCATATCATATATCAGATTTGTAATAGAGTTGTATAGAGCAAACAAGGACGTGGCTAGAGGGTCTCCATTAGGGGGGTGTGTCCACATTGGTAATTCCAACTGCACCCCCCCCCCCCCTTGAATCAAACCAAAACAGTCCTTGAATCAGACCAAATGTTTTGCATAATTCCATTCCCTCCTTGCACCTAAGTGTTCACATGCCTAATAGCCTATTTATAAACCATGGTTCAATCTACCCGGTATCATAATATTCGTATATTTGAACCTGAAAATTTCGCAAATCCTAACATCTACAGTAGTGGTCTAACTCCAGACAAATGCACACAACTATGGGCAATAGCCCAGGACACACCGGGCCAACTATGGTTGTTCGGCCCGGTGTGAGAAAATTTTGAAAACTAAACAAGAAAATCGCTAAATCCTGGCATCTAGACTGACCTCAAGTTTTCCTAGTGTTGGAAATTTCAAACCTCATACTCTTCCTTAGTTTGGAAATTTTCCAACTGATGACCATTTTAACCAAATGTAGTAAAATATTGTTTTCTTACCAGACTAGGCTTACTCACGAGGATGGGCTTACTGACCGGTGTATACAGTAATATCATTAGCAGATTTTTTATTGGCCACGGGGAGGGACCACGGCACACCGGGCCGACCATGGTTCGCCCCGGTATGCGAAAATTTTGAAATCTGAACAAGAAAATCGCAAAATCCTAGCATCTAGACTAGCCTCAAGCATTCATAGAGTTGGAATTTTCAAACCTGACACCGTGACTTAGGTTGGAAATTTCCAACTGATGACAATTCCAGTAACAATTTTGACCAAATGTAGGACAATATTGTTTTCTTAAATAAACTAGCAGTTTTTGACTGGTCACGGGGGAGGGACCAGGACACAAGCTTTCCAAGTGTTGGATATTTCCAACCTGACACCCCCTAAGGTTGGAAAATTTTCAACCGATGGCCATTTCAGTCCAATATTTTTACCAAAAGAAGGAAAATATGCAAATATTGGTCCAAAAACAATAAATTCCTCCCAATAAATTGTTTGGAAATCAAACTACAAGAACATTTTCAACCTACTGTTGGCGTGAGACACCCCACCCCCCAACCCCCCTCTGTCGCCACGTCTCTGAGAGCAAACAGTTTGAGTTTTTCACTCATATGGCAGAAGATGCGAAAACTACATCGGTGAAATTTGACGTAACTCAGGGTGACCAGCCAGATCAAGCTTTATTGGAAGGAGTTCCACTGGACTACACATGAATTGATAATATTAAATCACAACAATAATTTCTGAAATAAAAGGTTCATTTTCTAATTAATCAGACTTTCATAAAAATTACAACAAATGCACCAAAAAAAAAAATATACCAGTTGTTGTGGAACATGACATGAGCGATCTTGAAGTTTGGAATAGTGCTGATCCACAAACCAGTGTGCATTACATACAACAGCCACAAACTGCCAACCCACACTGTCAACGCTATCATTTCGGAAGCCCACTTTGTTTTCACCTAACCAGTCAATGATTGAATGAATGAATTGCACAATTCGTCACGTTTGTTTTTCACATTTGTCTTACTGGGCAACACCACCTCATTGCAACTTGTCATCAGTACCGAGAATACATCAACTACTTCTCCCGATTTCTTCTGTGGTACATCTTCTTTGGTCACTCGAATTTGAAAATATCGTCCGAAAAATTGCGTGACTTCAGAAACCATGATGTCGCCTGCAACTGTGTCAAAGTCCCGTTTTGTTTTTGAAACAACCAGGTCAAAATCATCATCAATGTCTTTCGTGGACATGAAATCATCAGCCATTTGACGAACAGTTTTTGATCTGTTGACTGATATAATTGTCCATTTGCCTTCCGACGCATTCTGCACGATACAAATGTTCACCAAAGTTGCCATTTTGTTATTATTTTAAACAGGAAGTTCGCCGAATTATTCGCCCTTGTTGTTTGTGAATGTATAAAGTCCAGATAGATTTGCAGTCCAGATAGATTTGCAGTTTGCAGAAAGTTTCAAGACAAAGTTATCAGTCTGGGGCGGTTGGGATATGCGGTATTTATATATTTATTATTTACAGCTGCCAATAAATAAGGGGTAGCGCAGGTTTTTTTTGGGAGGCGGCGATCCCTGATAAATGAACCATTATGTTTATATGGCCTAATATAAACTGATTCACACTCCTCGGCCAATCAAATTGCTCCAACCCATGAACATTATTTCTTGTATGAATCTGTATTTCGCCAGGACCAAAATATAGACTTGAGATAACACTCAATCAAGAAATTGGCATTAATGGCTCTGGGAAAAGTTTGGAGAGTAGCAGACGGGAGAACTCGATCAATTTCTATCTGACACCGACTCAACATTTCATGACAGTCTGTTCTAAATATAGTAATGAATAAATGCCCCAATTGATTATCTCATTATTTAATAAACTGTTGATATAAAATCAATATTAATTGACAGAAACTTTTCCAGACAGGTGTTTTCGACTAATATTTATTATTTTATACCCTGGAAATTATATAAAATGTTTATAGGAAGAGATAATCCATCTCTAAAATGTTTGGTGGCTTGAATTAAAATGGAGATAAACAAGCGTGGAAATAGTGTGTCTGTCATTTGCATAATGAGGTCCCCAGAGGGTGAATTTAGTGACACTATCCCATACAGCTGGCTAGCATCACCAAATTCACCCTATGGAGACCCCATTCTGCTTTGGCCTCAACTTCTGGGAAGTATCTATAGTATCAAATTAACATTCTTTTTAGTCACTTTATCCCTTCTGGGAAATTTGTATATCCCCTAATTTGCAGCAGATCAAATGCATAATCGAGGTGACTAATGGTGCACATCACCAACTTCAACTGGGGAAACTTCAATCTGATCCTAGGTCTCCCATAGCAGTTGAGGCCTAAGCAGAATGAGGTTCCTAGAGGGTGAATTTAGCATCACTAAATTCACCCTCTGGGGACCTCATTCTGCAAATGACAGACACACTATTTGCAGGATTGAAGATAACGGTACCCTGTATGGTTGGATAATTGTGGATACGAGCATGAAAACAAGCCAACCTGTTCACAAACTTTTGTCCTCATATATCCAACTCATTAAAGTACGATTATCTCTTAAATGAAATTAGCTTACCTGGAAAATAGTGGAAATAAATATTAATGAGATCCTGGTCGCCCCATGTTATTTTTGTTTTATAATCTTTATAATATTCTGTGATTTTCTCAATCCATGGAACCAATCTCAGCCTAGTCAAGTTCATTAACATCACGCCTGAATTTATACCTGAAAAAAATGAGGTTCATTAAAGACATATTATATGCACATTTCACTACTTCAAACAGATATTTTACTATTCAATCACTACACCCATGTGATGAATTAATTGTTGAAAAATTCAACAACCTTGGATTTACTCTTTCTTAAAATACATTATCTGAACTATGCAAATACCGGTATGTAAATAAGCAGTCTGTCATTCGTCCCGAACAAATTGCTGATAAACTAACGACAATGATTTCGCTAAAGAGAGTCACTATATTTTTGATTGTGTGCTGAGAAATTTGATACAAAATTCATTAAAACACCTGCTTTCAGCAAATTTAATCTGTGATAATGCATTCTTTTATTAGTGCGAGTCACACATATATAAGAGCATACATTGGCTTAGAATATTTACCTTGACCTTGTAAGCCAGTGCATTCTCTTATATATGAGAGGCTCCCTTTGGGAGAATTGCACATATAAGTGAATGCATTGGCACATGGTTTTCGCAAAATTTCAGGAAGCTCCAGTCATGGAATGTTTAACATCAATCCTGAATTTAAACCTGAAAGAAATATTTGCAGGTTCCTCTGTGTATAATTATGACATCCTTCAAATAAAACTTGACAATCAAAGATATATATAGAATATGTAGCTAATGCCGTCTCTTGAACGGTTTATATCAATGAGGGAGATTTGGCATCTATTGGACTCAATTTTCCCTCGTGGATATAAACTGTTTAAGCAACAGCATTAACAATGAATGGAATTCAATTTACACCCCAACATCACCCTTCTATGATGCAATAAGTTCCTCAGTTGAACATGGTGATGTTCACCCATTAGTCACCTCAATTAAGCATTTTATATTTTGCAAATTAGGGAATATATAAACTGAACAGATGGGAAAATGTGTACTAAAAATAATGTCCCAAGCATCTTTTAGTATATGCTACAAAATGTGTAACCATTACGAGCAAACCTACCTAAAGGGGGATAATAAGGATGTCATGCGAAGCATCCGTACCAAATCTTGGCTCGATCTGTCATGGGGCATAATAACATGTAAACTAAGTACTTACCTAAAGGGGGGTTATAAGGTTATTGTGCAAAACATCCATACCACCTCGTGGCTCGGTCTGTCATGGGGCATAATAACATGTAAACTAAGTACTTACCTAAAGGGGGGTAATAAGGTTATTGTGCAAAACATCCATACCACCTCGTGGCTCGGTCTGTCATGGGGCATAATAACATGTAAACTAACCTAAAGGGGGGTAATAAGGAATTTGTGCAAACCATCCATACCACCTCGTGGCTCGGTCTGTCATGGGGCTATATCAACAAATTCCTTATTACTCTCCTTTAGGTTAGTTTACATGTTATTAAATAACATGTAAACTAACCTAAAGGAGAGTAATAAGGAATTCGTGTGAAGCGTCCATACAAACTTGTGGCTTGGTCAAGTGACTCTATGCTAAAAGCTGCAATCTGGGAGGAGTTAAACTTAGTGAAGAAACTCCAAATATTCTCCATTGGATCGAGCAGCAAAACATCTGTGTCAAGGTAGAGCACTGAATCAACATTCTTTAGTATATACTACAAAAGATGAGTGAAGTATCATTAAAGGTAGAGCACTGAATCAACATTCTTTAGCATATACTACAAAAGATGAGCGAAATATCATTAAAGGTAGAGCACTGAATCAACATTCTTTAGCATATACTACAAAAGATGAGTGAAGTATCATTAAAGGTAGAGCACTGAATCAACATTCTTTAGTATATACTACAAAAGATGAGCGAAATATCATTAAAGGTAGAGCACTGAATCAACATTCTTTAGTATATACTACAAAAGATGAGCGAAATATCATTATTAAAGGTAGAGCACTGAATAAACATTCTTTAGTATATACTACAAAAGATGAGCGAAATATCATTAAAGGTAGAGCACTGAATCAACATTCTTTAGTATATACTACAAAAGATGAGCGAAATATCATTAAAGGTAGAGCACTGAATCAACATTCTTTAGTATATACTACAAAAGATGAGTGAAGTATCATTAAAGGTAGAGCACTGAATCAACATTCTTTAGTATATACTACAAAAGATGAGCGAAATATCATTAAAGGTAGAGCACTGAATCAACATTCTTTAGTCTATACTACAAAAGATGAGTGAAATATCATTAAAGGTAGAGCACTGAATCAACATTCTTTAGTAAATACTACAAAAGATGAGCGAAATATCATTATTAAAGGTAGAGCACTGAATCAACATTCTTTAGTATATACTACAAAAGATGAGCGAAATATCATTAAAGGTAGAGCACTGAATCAACATTCTTTAGTATATACTACAAAAGATGAGTGAAATATCATTAAAGGTAGAGCACTGAATCAACATTCTTCAGTATATACTACAAAAGATGAGTGAAATATCATTAAAGGTAGAGCACTGAATCAACATTCTTCAGTATATACTACAAAAGATGAGTGAAGTATCATTAAAGGTAGAGCACTGAATCAACATTCTTCAGTATATACTACAAAAGATGAGTGAAGTATCATTAAAGGTAGAGCACTGAATCAACATTCTTTAGTATATACTACAAAAGATGAGCGAAATATCATTATTAAAGGTAGAGCACTGAATCAACATTCTTTAGTATATACTACAAAAGATGAGCGAAATATCATTAAAGGTAGAGCACTGAATCAACATTCTTTAGTATATACTACAAAAGATGAGTGAAATATCATTAAAGGTAGAGCACTGAATCAACATTCTTCAGTATATACTACAAAAGATGAGTGAAATATCATTAAAGGTAGAGCACTGAATCAACATTCTTCAGTATATACTACAAAAGATGAGTGAAGTATCATTAAAGGTAGAGCACTGAATCAACATTCTTCAGTATATACTACAAAAGATGAGTGAAGTATCATTAAAGGTAGAGCACTGAATCAACATTCTTTAGTATATACTACAAAAGATGAGCGAAATATCATTATTAAAGGTAGAGCACTGAATCAACATTCTTTAGTATATACTACAAAAGATGAGCGAAATATCATTAAAGGTAGAGCACTGAATCAACATTCTTTAGTAAATACTACAAAAGATGAGCGAAATATCATTATTAAAGGTAGAGCACTGAATCAACATTCTTTAGTATATACTACAAAAGATGAGCGAAATATCATTAAAGGTAGAGCACTGAATCAACATTCTTTAGTATATACTACAAAAGATGAGTGAAGTATCATTAAAGGTAGAGCACTGAATCAACATTCTTTAGTATATACTACAAAAGATGAGCGAAATATCATTATTAAAGGTAGAGCACTGAATCAACATTCTTTAGTATATACTACAAAAGATGAGCGAAATATCATTAAAGGTAGAGCACTGAATCAACATTCTTCAGTATATACTATAAAAGATGAGTGAAGTATCATTAAAGGTAGAGCACTGAATCAACATTCTTCAGTATATACTACAAAAGATGAGTGAAGTATCATTAAAGGTAGAGCACTGAATCAACATTCTTCAGTATATACTACAAAAGATGAGTGAAGTATCATTAAAGGTAGAGCACTGAATCAACATTCTTTAGTATATACTACAAAAGATGAGTGAAATATCATTATTAAAGGTAGAGCACTGAATCAACATTCTTTAGTATATACTACAAAAGATGAGTGAAGTATCATTAAAGGTAGAGCACTGAATCAACATTCTTTAGTATATACTACAAAAGATGAGCAAAATATCATTAAAGGTAGAGCACTGAATCAACATTCTTCAGTATATACTACAAAAGATGAGTGAAGTATCATTAAAGGTAGAGCACTGAATCAACATTCTTTAGTATATACTACAAAAGATGAGCAAAATATCATTAAAGGTAGAGCACTGAATCAACATTCTTCAGTATATACTACAAAAGATGAGTGAAATATCATTAAAGGTAGAGCACTGAATCAACATTCTTTAGTATATACTACAAAAGATGAGCGAAATATCATTAAATGTAGAGCACTGAATCAACATTCTTTAGTATCTATATCTATATTTGCGAATGTCTGTCTGTCTGTCTGTCTGTCTGTGTTCTATAGAAATCCACAGGGGACCATCTAGATGATACCAAAGGCATCTACTAGGGGTAACTTTTTACGAGAAAGATAATGGTGGGGGTTAGAATTTTCTAAAGTGACGCCGTTGTTGTCAGGGGCAGAACATGGGGAGGGGCAGAATTTTTTTTTGTCGCTGATTGCCACGAAACTTACATATAATCATCCCCATGATATGAAGAATCTAATGGCGTGGTTTATATATGTCAAAAGTGGCATTGTTCGAGTCAGTGATGCACGGAAGGGGAGAGGGGCACCAAAATTGATAAAACTAATTTTAGCGCCGATTTCCACCAAATTGATATATAGATACCAAAGGCGTCTACTAGGGGTAACTTTTTACGAGAAAGATAATGGTGGGGGTTAGAATTTTCTAAAGTGACGCCGTTGTTGTCAGGGGCAGAACATGGGGAGGGGCAGAATTTGTTTTTGTCGCTGATTGCCACGAAACTTACATATAATCATTCCCATTTAACAACGCCAAATTGTTGTCGTTTGGATGAGAGATTGGGGGGGTGGGCACTAAATTTGATAAGAATGGTTTTAGTCGCCGATTGCCGATTGCCGATTGCCGATAATGGTGGGGGTTAGAATTTTCTAAAGTGACGCCGTTGTTGTCAGGGGCAGAACATGGGGAGGGGCAGAATTTGTTTTTGTCGCTGATTGCCACGAAACTTACATATAATCATTCCCATTTAACAACGCCAAATTGTTGTCGTTTGGATGAGAGATTGGGGGGGGTGGGCACTAAATTTGATAAGAATGGTTTTAGTCGCCGATTGCCACCACCTATTCAAAATCATCCCCATGGTATGAGGAGTCTAATGGTGTGGCGTAAATCTGTCATATGTGGCCTCATTCGAGTCAGGGGTGCACTGAAAGGGAGAGGGGCACCAAATTTTATACACATTATTTTTAGCGCCAATTTCCACCAAATTGATACACGTTCTTATCCATGATACGAGGAATCTAATCGTGTGATTTAAAGACCCCATATTGGTGCTGTCTGTGTGAGCGATGGGGAGGGGAGGGGTGGGAACCAAATTTGATAAATATTTGTTTAGTCGCCGATTAGCACCAAACTTATAAATAATCATCTTCATGATATCAGGAGTCTAATTGTGTGATTTAAGGATGTCACAAGTGGGGCCATTCGAATAAGTGGTGTATAGAGGTGAGAGGGACACAAACAAAAATGATAACAATATGTTTAGCGCCGATTTCCACCAGATTGATACATATTCTTCTCCGTGATACGAGGAATCTTATCGCGTGGTTTAGATACACCGAATTGGTGCCCTCTGGGTGAGAGATACAAACGCATAAACATAATCATCTCCACGATATGGCGCTGTTCGAGTCAGCGTTGCAGGGGGCATCAACAATTGATTTAATAAACTATTTTTAGCGCAGATTTCCACCAAATTGATATATTGTTCTTCTCTATGATACGAGGAATATAATCGTGTGATTTAAAGACGCCAAATTGCTGCCGTTTGGGTGAGAGATGGGGGGGGGGGGGGTCTAATGGACGTGGTTTAAATATGTCAAAAGTGGCGCCGTTAAAGTCATGCATGAGGATGGCAGTTGCACCAAAGCTGATACAAATATATTTAGCACTAATTTGCAGCAAATTAATACACGTTCTTCTCGAATGATACAATGAATTAAATCACATTTGGTGTCGTTTGGGTCACGGATGGCGAGAGGATATGCACTATCATTAATAAGATTGCTATTCGCCGATATATCATTTTAAGGAGTTTTGGGCGTTCAAATTTCACAATCTCGACAAATGGTGACCCAATTAAGTCACTTGAATAATTATATCTTCTCAACTGTCATATTTATATGGGGATGGCAATCAGGGAATTGGGAATTCACATAATGAGCTAGCAAAAAGAGATACATAGAAGACGCATTAAAAGTATATTTATCATTCTATTTAAGAGATACATATATTCTTGCAAACTGAGAGACCTTGAACCGTCAGAGGATTGCATATAATACAGTTTCCACAAACAAGTTACAATTTGTCAAGACATATGGAAATGTATCGGAGGCCTGTTCAAAAATAGTGGTCACAGTGTGCAGTCAATTATATTTTCGTCTGATATAAAAGAAAACGCATTCAGTAGCACATGAATTTTCAGGATCCTCCAATACTGACATCTGACAAGGGTATATCTGCCCAATACAGCTGAATTTTTAGAACAGACTCATCGACTAACATGTCTTATACACTGAGAATATTTAGCCAGTTTATAGCACCATGAACAGAGGAGCACCTGGAAATTTCTTTAAAACATATGTATCTTCATGGAGATATGATGGCCAGGTGTCCTCATGATCTTAGTCCAACTCACTAGATTGATTGATACATCTCTATATGTAAAACCCAATTGTTGTCTTTTATTTTTGCGAACTAATGTGTTTATGATGTTCATGTATCATATTATAACGTCTAAAGTATACGCAGTTGTAAATAAATAAATACTTCATTATTGGTGGAACGTATTAATCGCGATAAACAAAATGACAATCGACAAGGTGAGCCACTACTTATATTCCATGACTGTGTAAGAATACTGTTTTGTGATGCTATTTGAATATACAATTTATGAGAATACATGTAACACTTTGAGCAAGAGTATTCTCTATTCCAAACAAATATCCACGTCATGCAGAGGGTTTTTTCACATCACTTTAACCTGGGCAACGCCGGGTAACCCTGCTAGTATACTATAAAAGATGAACAAATATCATTAAAGTACAAGTAAAGTAAAAGAGTAGGATCTATCTGTCCATCCCCCCTCTGTTCGGATTTTTATCTCAGACCCTGGACAGATTTCTTGGTGACTCAGTGTACCCCGGCGGATGTTATAATTAGTATTTCAAAATTTTGATTAAAAAAATTATTATTTATTACTTTTAAAGGCACTCAATCCGATCAAATTACTATTTCTTTGGCTTCGGGGGTAAAAAAAATAGTCCGAACTTTTCAAATTCAAATGAGTTCCACTGATTGATCAGTCACACCATTAGAAGCAATAGCAATTTATATTTATTTTTCACATTTGGCTAAAATGGCTAATGGCAGCGCAAACACTGGCTATGGGAGACCTAGGATCAGATTGAAGTTCCCCAGTTGAAGTTGGTGATATTCACACATTAGTCACTCTCAATTATGCATTTTATCTTCAACAAATTAGGGGATATAGAAACTGAACATAAGGGGAAAAAGTACCAAAGCAATGTTAATTTGAGACTGTAGATACCGGTACTTCCCAGAAGATAAGGCCTAAGCAGAACGAGGTCCACAGAGGGTGAATTTGGTGATGCAAGCTCGCTGTGCGGGGTAGCATCACAAATTTCACGCTCGGAAGACCTCATTATGCAAATGACAGACACACTATTTCAAGGCTCGGTTTTGACGTACCGGAACAAACATTCTCTGACTTGCGCATGGTTTGAACAGCTTTCTCCATTCTTCGGGGTCATAGGCCGATGGATATTGTATATCGTAGATATTGAGTTCAAGGTTATCTCTAAATTTCTTTGGCCACCCTTCAACCTGGAATTGAGACAACAGTTAACATATTTGTTTGAGATTATAGTAATGCCCTAAATAATCGACTCCTTAACCACAGCATAATTATGGGTAACTTTTCAGGATTAGGTCGGAAATATGGCTTTTTGCCATTCCTCGAAAAGCTCTCAATTACCCATAATTCTGCTGTGGTTAAGGAGTCGATTATGTAGGGCATTACTGTATGCCTATACAGTCAATTTCAGTTAATTTAATATCGCTTAAGTGAATATTTCGGATATTTGCATAAAAATCGTCTGTACCAAACCATTTCCTTGTATGAAGACTGTTTCTTACCTCATTATTTGTTTCTAATGGTAATCTGCTCAAATCAATTGAATATTTGAATATAAGTCGCCACTCCTTTCCAATATTTAAAAAATAATTCAGATTATTTTTGCATTCTGAGAGTTGTCTTCTGCGAAATCACATTGTAAATATTTTGAAATATTGGAAAGATGTGGCGAAATTGCTTCAAATATATGATTAATTTGAGCAGATGTACGTGGACCAGATAATGTTTCATGATATGAAAACACAAAAAGTGAGAACATATGTCACCAAGCTTGAGTTAAACATCTGCAGCTCTAAAATCCAATTTTTATTTTTGGAAAACAACAAATTGTGGAAAAATGACATAATTCAAATAAATTTTAAGTGAGTGAAGAAATTTACAACCAGAAGGGCAATTTTTATCAAAATGGACTCCTTCAGGCTTTTCGAGGCAGAAATTATAATTACCTCAGTACGGCATTGTTTCTTTAGATCCTTGTCTGCAAACACATGGAACACTAGATGACTTTTAGTGAAAATGACGGCAGATTTCAGAACCACCAATGTCTCGTTCATTCGGTCACCACATGCCACCAGTACCAGATGTAGAGATTGCTTCCTCTCTCTAGAATGAAAGTTTCGATGACATTTTAGTATAGTAAACATTTTGAAGATGATTATCTCTTTCTTAACTATTAAAATACTTATTGACGAGTGCAGGGACCAGCCATGAGATTAAAAATTTAGAGAAGTCACATCTCCCTGTTTGGCTAAGTGGACTCTTATCAAGAAAAGTGCATTCCGATAAATGGCAACAAGCCATATTTCCGACTAAATCCTGAAAAGTTACCCATAATTCTGCTGTGGTTAAGAAGTCGATTACTTAGAGCATTACTGTACATGTAGTATTGTAATGAGTGTTTTAAAAAAAATATGTTGTTGCTGTAATTTTGGCACCATCTTTAAAATAAGCAAAATTTTAAGGCAGACTACTATTCAATGGTCATGACTCCACCAACGTCATTGGCCAGTTTATAACAAATGTTTCACCTATTAGCTCTTTTGATTGGCTGTTCTTCATGAGTATTTTTAGCATCGATGTGTTCTTTGTTACCATCCTTTCCTTGATCGTTTACGATTCTATGAGCCTGTTGAGTTTGATCATCTTTAATACCACTGTTATCTGGGGTTTCTACATCTAGTTCATCCTTGTTGTGAATTGCGCAGAACAAGCATACAGCGACTAAGATGATGACCATCACACCTATGGGAGGCCAAATTCACATTTAATATCGAATTGCGCTAAAGCGCAAATAGTTGCGCTTAACCACAAATACCACATATTGTGCTTAAGCACAAATAGGGCATTTACGTTTAAGCGTAATTAGTTGCGATTAAGCTTAATTAATTGCGCTTAAGCATAATTGTAACTACTATCTAACCTACCCATAAACTATTGGCATGACCTGGTGTTTAACCTGGCAACACAAGAGGAGCATTGGGCTAATTTTAACCTGTTTTAATTAGCCTGAGTACTCAACAGTCAACTGTGAGTATGTGTTCAACAATGATAATCCCTAATTACATATTATCAGCATCCCTATATCCAAAAATTGATGTCTCGATCCTTCCCGGAACTCTAGTAATTTTTTATATGATGTTTTTTAATGTATTTTTGCACAGATTTGGGCCATTACTATGGTCATATCCTATAGCATGCATGTGGTGTCACTACATGTACATGAGGGCTTGCTTACCTCATATGGTTTACTTATTGACTTAAATCAGGGAAAAAACCCTATTTTCATATTATCAGCATCCCTGTCCCAAAAATTGGTGTCTCATTCCTGGAGCTTTGGTGTCTCGATCAGTCCTCGGGTTCTAGTGTTTTTTTTTATTAAATCAGCATCTCTTGCACAGATCTATAGTATTTCCATGGTCATGTAGTGTGAATGTGGTGTCACTGAGGGCTTGCTTCCCTCATATGGGGTGCCTGTATACTCGAAAATTGAAGAAAACCAAAGTCGCCCGACTAATACAGAAAGTAATGCTATCGCGAGTGGCCCCAACTAATATACACAGAAGATAATATAATGCTATCACGAGTCGCTCCAACTATTAAAAACAGAAGGTAATTTAATACTATTGCGAGTCAGCCATTTTGATAAAGAAGTTGGGCTAGCTCCCTACCCATCCAAACCAATGAAAACGAGAGGTGATATGTCAATAGGAGTTAAGGTTAAGTTATGGATAAACCTATTTATTCACCAGGGGTGTTTAGTTACATATAACTATGAATTGCGCTTAAGCGCAAATAATTGTGCTTAAGCGCAATTAATTGCACTTAAGCGCAAATAATTACGCTTAAGCGCAATTAATTGAGCTTAATCGTAATTATTTGCGCTTCAGCGCAATTTATAAAATTATTAAATGTGAATTTGGCCTGCCATACACACCGAGCTTGAACAACATCCATCGCCTTCTGATACTGTGAATCAAATAGAGCACAGTCATGTATCAGAATTAAAAATCATTGCCCAAAGTACAGTAATGCCCTAAGTAATCGACTCCTTAAACACAGCAGAATTATGGGTAACCTTTCAGGATTTAGTCGGAAATATGGCTTGTTACCATTCACCGAGAGCTTTCCGATGAATGGCAACAAGCCATATTTCCGACTAAATCCTGAAAAGTTACCCATAATTCTGCTGTGTTTAAGGAGTCGATTAATTAGGGCATTACTGTAAGTAATAATAAGTTCACTGCCAAGAGTATCCCCAGCAAAGTGGCTTTCCGCTGAGGTATATTAATTTTATGATGTCACTTAATTTCGAAGATGTCTTTAATAATCTACCAAATTTCATTCAGATCTGACAACCCATGGCTGGGATATGTCTGCTTAAAGACATATTATGTACTTGTTCATGTGCGTGAAACTGATCAGTTAGTATATCCAGGCACTGTGCCAACTGGAGGAATGTAGCATTCTACTAACAGCGAATCGACCGTAACACTCATAGAAACCATCGTCTCAACTACGCTCAATTGCAAATATTTACTTCTCGATTCGGGACGCATCTATCGGCGATAAACTAACAAAAACGAGTTCGCCACCGAGAATCACTGTATTTAAATAATATATAGAATGACGGTGTGTGTTGTCAATTCGGATATAATATTTGTAAAAATTACTACTTTGAACAAGATTTTTCTCCATTTATATTTGATCACCCAACTGGGGAGTTGTACATCACTTTAAACAGACAAAAACAAATGATTTACAGAAAAAGAAGGATAACTCCAAAAATGGAAAAGTGAAAGTCATTTGCCCCCTATTCTGTAAGCAATCATCTGATCATGATGATGATGAAGCTCCATACTAAATTTCATTTATATCCTATAACCATTGGTTGAGATATATCCAATATAGACTCAACACATGCAGTGTAAATCAAGTGTGGTACTGGATGCCTAAGGTGGTCTATATCACTTACCATACTGGTGGCCGCATCATGTCGGTTAATAAGAATAATCTCCAATCTGGGCCTTGCGCACTGATTTGGGCATGTACCTGGTATTGAACTTCTCACTAAAGCGAGGGATTTGGATTTTGCTCTATTTGCACGACATATAAATCATTAGATTTTTTCCATGATTAATAAGAATTTGTGGCACACACAGGTGAATGCATTGGTATGCGACTGGTTATTAGATTATCTTACCACTGTTGATTCTCACAGCATGATGTGTCTGACTTCAGAATGTGAAAGCAATTATATAATATACTGGTATGTGCGTGTTTGGTGGGGTGGGTGGGATTGCAGTGTGCACGGCTGCATGCATTTGCACTTATGTATAACATGCTAGACGGCTTATTGTTTGAATATGCATGTACACGTACATACATTATACTATGTGTGGTTTATGTAAGTTTGTGTGCTCTCTGTAAGACACATGTAACTGGCTGTGCTGTATGTATACAGTCGTTCAGTCATCATACAGTAGCTATGTCATCGTTGGACGAATCAATGGATGATGCTCCCAACTTCCAAGCGGACAACAGAGCACATGTACGCCAATATAAATATCTGAGAACAAGGTGCTCGCGTTTTGAAACACCAAACATCTCTTCTGCTAATTTTGTTTTCGCAACGGAAGTACATTCTCGGTTATTCCAGTTTCGTTGATGAAAATGATAAAGCGGGACATTTATTTGAGAGTTTGGACCGTCGCTTGGTTTATTATTAATTTTTTCCCTCAAAACCAATAAAAAGGACATATGTCGGGGGTAGCCCGGATAGGGGTGGACTGTATAGGGGAAAGGAGCATATTATTCACATAATTGGCCTAAAAGGGAAGCGGTGCACTTAGGCTGGTGCGGTGTTGTCCCGGAAAGCCGATTAAAGTGATATGAAACACTCCGGTTGGGTGATCAAATAGAAATGGAGAATAACCTTGCTTAAAGTAGTTATTTTTATGAATATTAATCCAAATTTACAACACACCCCGCCAGTCTTATACATTTATTAAATGCAATGAGTATCGATGGCGAAATCATTTGCGTTAGTTTATCGCCGATTGTTGCGTCCCGTATCGAGATGTAAATATTTACAATTGAGCGTAGTTCAGGCGGTGTTTTCTATGGAGTTGTATGGTCGATTTCTTTGAGATTTTGGGCAATGTTAGTAGAGTGCTACATCCCCCAGTTGGCATGGCGTCTTGAGTACTAATTTATCAGTTTTACGCACCTGAACAAATCCATAATATGTCATAATTTAGCACAATTCTAAAGTGAGTGAAGGATGGCCACCCCTACCTCCCAACCCACCCCCACATATCCCTGACTGACCATAACAGACTCACCTGTGATGAAATAATAGTAATTTAAGCTGGACATCGATCAGGTAGAAGCAAAACAAAAGATCTTCAATGATATTATTACTGCATTTTCCAATGAGAAACAGAGGAAAAAGTAGATGTAAAATCTTCAACTTTAGATAATATAGATAAATCGCTGATTTAATATAATGTTCATGTAAATAGACATGGACACTCCATGCTTCAAATGTGACACCAAATTATGAATTTAAAGCAAATCACTGATGCCTGTAGTGATTTGATACTGGTAACAGAAAAACCACTGATGCAAGGAATGATGCATTGTCACAGTTCATGGCTGGATGATGAGCATTCTGAAGATGAATAAAAGGTCACTAACCATCATCCGCAGAAAAAGGCAGCTTTTTTGGGGGGGTGGTGGCTTATTTTTTATCTTGAAATTCCTTTGAAGATTGCTCAAGTTATCATCCGGACAACACAAAAATTGTGACTTCTAAATTGAACAAATGCACATAACTCCTAGTAAATCAACGGAATGTTACCAAATTCTAACCTGACCTGTGACCTGACCTGTGGCTTTTGAACTGTGTTTGATTAGTCTATTGTTATATTAACGATTTTCATGGAATTATCTTTGTTCAAACAAAATCATCTGATCCAAGCCTGAGTTTAGTGTGCCAGACATTTGCAGAATGAGGTCCCCAGAGGTTGAATTTAGTGATGCTAACCCAAATAGCAGGCTAGCATCACCAAATTCATTCTCTGGGAGCCTCATTCTGCTTAGGCCTCATCTGCTATGGGAGACATAGACTCTGGGTTGAAGTTCCCAAATGGCGAATATTGTGATGTACACCCATTGGGAACCTTGATTATGCAATGTCATCTGCCAATTTGAGGATATAGAGAAACTAAACTAAAAAAGAAATAGAATTTATTTGAAGAAGTTTCCATAGAAGTTTGATAATAAAGAAACTTTCCAGAGAAGATGAGACCTAAGCAGAATGAGGTCCCTAGAGGGTGAATTTTGTGATGCTAGCCCTCTATGCAGGATAGCATCACTAAATTCACCCTCTGGGGACCTCATTCTGCAAGTAACAGGCACATTCGACTCAGACTTGATCTGATCACATATTAGTCCAGTGCATTTATTATTTTGTCCGGAACTTATTGCAACATAATTTTTTTGCAGAAGTACATAAACCCATCATAAACAACAAACTAAAAATCAACAAAAGGGAAATTGGTGAAATAAATTTGGGAAATTTTATTGGTCAAATAATCATTTTATAGATTTTCTGGGAATGATCTTCTGTTCCGAAATGAGGAAAGTAAGGTCGAAAAATGGACATGAAATTTGAAGGACTTGTGAATTTTTTATAAAAACCCACATGCCAAAGGTTTTGGCAAATGAATTGTTTTTTTTGCCAAATGAAATTAGTTTTTGCCAAATGAAATTAGTATTTGCCAAATGAACTTAATTTTTCGCATTGGCAAATGGCAAGTTGCAGCATGAACCCTGGGGGTTGGAATATTAAGTAAGAAGTGAATGATTCTTATTAAGAATATGTATTACTTACAACAATTTGGCACATAAAAATATACAATCTTAAAAAATAAATCAAATGCAAATCTCTGAATCTGATGGCATTAACATGGATGCATGATGAACTAATATACAAAATAATATATCAATACATAGATCTGTATGTCAAATGATGGGATGAAATATGATGTGTAATGCACCCAGGGTTTCCACTAGGGGTTGAGGGCATGGGAGACAAACTCAGTCCAAGCAACCAACTGTAAATATATAATTATGGTAAATCAGCCATCACTTAACCCTTTCAGTGCCAAGTCCAATTTTTGTAACACATTATTATAATCAATAAATTTGAAAAATGATCAAGGAAATATGGGTTGATACAAAAATCGGACTTGGCACTGAAAGGGTTAAAGGCACGGATGGCCTTCACAGTGGGTATGCTGTTAAAATAGTCAAACCTGTTAAAACTGCCTTAAACAGAAATAATACTAAAATATGGACATATTTTGTTCTTATACCACTCATAGATATCGCATAAATAGTATGTTATTGTCAAATTTGTATGCTGTATTATGTGAACAAAAGTCAGGTTCTGTAACATTTTTGGCTGTTGTTTACATAACAAAGCATACAAACTTGACAATAGCATACTATTTACGTGATTTTTATCATTGGTATAAGAACAAGGTTTGTCTATGTTTTAATATTCTTTCTCTTTATATGGTGGTTTTAATAGATGTGACTGTTTTAACAGCAATAGCCGTCGCGAACGGCATCCATGCCCAAATGCTGAACATATAAGGTATTATAAGTAAATTAATCAAGGAATCACAATTAACCCTTTCATTCTGGGGACTATGCTAGTGCAGCATTAAAGATCCGGTGCCATTGCATTCTCGTATATGCGAGTCTCCCATAGAAAACCTCACATACATAAGAGAATGCACTGGTTTACAAGATCAAGGAAATTATTGTTTGGGCAATGCATTCTCTAATATATGCGAGGCACCCTATGGGTGACTCTCTATATAAGAGATTGCATTGGCACAGGGTTTTTGCAAAAATTCAGAAAGCTCCAGTCACGAAAGGGCTGAATCAAAATGCTGAACATATAAGGTAATATAAGTAGATTAATTTAAGGAATCACAAATAAATAATAACTGTTTTTATTTTTGACAAACTGATTGTACAGTAATGCCCTAAATAATCGACTCCTTATTTAGAGCAGTGAGAGCTTTCCGGTGAATGGCAACAAGCCATATTTCTGACTAAATCTTGAAAAGTTACCCATAATTCTGCTGTGGTTAAGGGGTCGATTATTTAGGGCATTACTGTATATCCAGGCACAATCAGAAGCTTTTAGCGATGCACACCTAGATATCTTTCAGAATACGGCAATAACTATCGATTTGCATCGCCTTGAAAAATATTATTTGCCATAAAATGGTCAACTAGTGGTCAACGTTGACAAAGACAAATTAAGTATTTTTGTTTATCACTCACTGTTGGTTTTATATAGTGGGATATAAATGATATATATATTAATCTGTGGGTGGGGTAGGGGAATGTGAGATGGGAGATATGTGCCAGGGGGAAAGGGACCATAAAATGGGACAAGCGGAAACCCAGTCTCTTTGAAAAGCCAACAAAACTTCGATCGGATGCACGTCTCTAGATTTGTCGATTATATTTCATTTCTATGAAGAAGTGGCATTCCCAACATGGCATAGTAAACCGTTTCAAATATGGAGTGCATTCCTGGCGTAGTAAATAGGAATTGTAGTATTTAGAAATAGTTATAAATAAAACAAGATGCGAAAGAATAATCAGTCATGAATATCGTTGAATGATAAAAATTGATGTCTCCTATGTTGCGATAAGTATAATAAATTATGGATATATATCGCCTACATTCAGTTTTCCAACAATATTTGTGCTTGACAATGCGTGGGAGAATTGTCAGCATATCATTGACCTCTGATCTCTGAAGTGATCTGTTAAGCCATCAATGAAATAGCACGTAATATGTGCCACTCTTCAATGAAATGGAGGGAATCCCATCAATACAGAAACTGATTTTAACCCTTTCAGTGCCAAGTCCGATTTTTGTATCAACCCATATTTCCATCAATGTATCACATTATTATAATCAATAAATTTGAAAAATGATCAAGGAAATATGGGTTGATACAAAAATCGGACTTGGCACTAAAAGGGTTATTAAATCACAAATCTAGATATGTACATCAGTTAGGATTTTGTCAGTGCTAGGGGAAAAGGACCATACAAGGGACTCACTGCCCCTCCAGCGGAAACCTTGATCAACCAATATACAGTAATGCTTTAAGTAATCGACTCCTTAACCACAGCAGAATTATGGGTAACTTTTCAGGATTTAGTCGGAAATATGGCTTGTTGCCATTCATCGGAAAGCTCTAAGTTACCCATAATTTGCTGCGGTTAAGGAGTCGATTACTCAGGGCATTACTGTAGGGGAGAGCTTTCCTATGAATGGCAACAAACCATATTTCCGACTAAATCCTGAAAAGTTACCCATAATTCTGCTGGGGTTAAGGAGTCGATTATTTAGGGCATTACTATACATTTATTTTTTATAGATACTCCATCTTTTGCTATCAACAATTCCAACAACAACGAAAACACAGACAAAACTGAAGATTTGTCAATAAAGTCATTTGGGGTTCCTTCGATGGTCCCATGTTACTGATGTCGGACTTTGAGTTGCAAGTCACATTCAGGGTTCGAATGCCTCCCAATCCAAAAAATGTGCATTGTCTCAAAAACTCATGCAGCTTCTAAAAATCGGCACCTTATGTGTTATATAGTCCCAGGCATGTACACAGGGCGATGATCAGCATGTCTCGGAGACAAGTAAATATAACATTTAACATGCAGCTATGCCAAAAAGCTACAATATATAAAGTCAAAATATCTGAATCAAAATGATATTTTGCCTTGATGGAGAGCACTTACAAGATAAGAGTTCTCCCTCTGATGTTTCTGTGAGATCGCCAGAAGTTTCCACTCTGAAAATAACCCATAAAACTGTCCCGAAATGGTTGAAATGTATTATACTACAAATAGAGGATCTACAAAGAGTCCCCAGTTTATAGCGAAAGTTACAAAACGAGTCCGGTAAATTGTCTCGTTCTAATTTACTTGACGAGTTTGTAAATTCTGCTATAAACTGGGAATCGTTTATTACATGATCCAAAACCTCAATATACATACTTAAATCAACAAATAGCACATGAAACTAACATCGACTTCTATAAGGCATGCGATGACATTTCAAGTAAATATGCATTGCTTGTCCGCATAAGGAAATAGTCCCAGATAAATAAAGACTCTTTGACGTATTTAATGGCAAATATTTAATGAAATAAGTTTCAAACTCTTTATTCATTAGAGTTTGTTGGAAAAAATATTGGAAGCCATAGTATTTTGAGACGTAGCATAGAGAATGTAAACAGATGAGAAATCGGAAGTCAAAGGTCACCTGGCACTATTTCTTGTTATGCAACAAACATTGCATATCACAATTTATAGAATGTAATAAGGGTAGGATCATGTAATAAAAATTAATATTAATTGATAGAAGCATTTCCGGACATGGGTCTTCAATTCATATCTATTATTTTATACCCAGGAAACTGTATAAAAACCTGTTATAAGAAGAGATACGCTATCTTTATCATTATCAACTGATATGTAGCTTCAATCAACAAAACTGGAGCCACCTGATGTTGCTGAGACCTGTGGTAATTTAACTCGCGCAAACTAACATAAAAATGGACTTGTGTCAGGTTTAACTTAACCTCTTTACTGCTATGATGTCCGTAACTATTACGGACGTAAACGTGCATGCTGTGTGCTATATGGTCCGTAGGTACTACAGACCTACTTCAGCACACTAGCAGTAGGTCATTATACATAACTGGAACTCAGAGATTAGTACATCGGAATAACTGTATCTCGAAGTTTCAAACTGTGTATGATGTTCCACGATTGTGAACGATAATAGCCTTTCAACTGAGTCAGTTTTATGGTTCTTGTGATATTCACATTATATTTTCCCACTGTAAAATGGCAATAACGTCAACAGCCCAGCATACGACGTCATAACGTCATTCAGCAGCGAAGAGGTTAAAGGGTATGTAGGTAAATAGGTAAAATATAATATATACAATGTGTATTAAGTAGAGTAATGCATAAGTAGAGTAATGTGTAAGTAGAGTAATGCATAAGTACCAACCAGACGATAAAGTAAAATGTTTGATTTTTAACCCTTTAATGCCAGGAGCTTAGCTGGTACAGCATTAATGATCCTGTGCCAGTGCATTCTCTTATATATGAGAGGTTCCCTATGTGAGAATAGCATACATAACAGGGTTTTGCACAAAATTTCAAGAAGCTAAAGTCATGAAAAGGATAAACATAAACATAGTTACCAAATACCTTGTGAGTCAAGAAGTGCATAGAGATAGATATATATAACAGGGCCAGGAATCGATGTAACCAATCAAAGCGTTTTTTTATTTTAAATTTGTTTAAAACATATCTAAATATTTGTTTGACGGGATAAACTATTACATGAGCCATGGAAATTCACAATGCACGTTCAAAAATCAGTAAACATTAAAATCTCATATTAATAACTGAAATTTACAAATAAAATAGGTATGGATTTTTTCCCCAGATTTT
This sequence comes from Siphonodentalium dalli, assembly GCA_032622095.1. Taxonomy (NCBI): domain Eukaryota; kingdom Metazoa; phylum Mollusca; class Scaphopoda; order Gadilida; family Siphonodentaliidae; genus Siphonodentalium; species Siphonodentalium dalli. The sequence continues at coordinate 94,316,552 of CP136067.1, forward strand.
GAATATCAAACACACATCATCCATTTTAAATGTACTTAAAATGTACACAATCCCTTTCACTTGTGAGTACAATAACACATGCAACAAATATCTAGCTCATCCACTGTACGAGTTCCAGAGAGCAGCTATCCGAAAGACTGAAGGGACGGTTTAGAGATTACATTAGTGACGTATGTTTCTGAATGTCTGAAGCGATGGTTTAGAGATTACATTAGTGAAGTACAGTAATGCCCTAAGTAATCGACTCTTTAACCACAGCAGAATTATGGGTAACTTTTCAGGATTTAGTCGGAAATATGGCTTGTTGCCATTCATCGGAAAGCTCTCCCCGAGAGCTTTCCGATGAATGGCAACAAGCCATATTTCCGACTAAATCCTGAAAAGTTACCCATAATTCTGCTGTGGTTAATGAGTCTATTACTTTGGGCATTACTGTAGGTTCCTGGCCTTGGGTACAAACATCAGAAACTGCAAATTCTCATTTCTTATCGAAATGGCCATGTGTCGATCGGAATAGCACATTGTGATGTCCCTCAACTCAGATCAAGCTTGAAAATCGGTCCGGATTTTCATCCATGTTGGGTAGATTTTGGACAGACAAAAAAATGAGTAATCTCAGATGAAGAGATAAAATAGTGGAATGTAAAATTTGAGCAAATTACCAGCCGAACAGTGCTGAATCGCTGGATTTATGAGTTTGAGCAATTTACCAGCTAAATGACGGTCTGACTATTTGCAGTAAGTTCCAATTCATGGAGGTCCGTGTATTTGCAGAGGTTCTTTTTATTGTATTTATATGGGTCAGTTAAGATATAATTGAATTGAATAACTGACTAAGAATGAATAATAATAATAATATCATGAATTATTTCCATTATGAGGGGGTGTTTACGTCTATACGACAAGCCTGAGTTCAGTGTGCCTGTCAATTGCAGAATGAGCTCCCCAGAGGGTGAATTTAGTGACAATATCCCGCATAGTGGGCTAGCATCACTAAATTCACACTCTGGGAACCTCATTCTGCTTAGTGCTCTGGAAAGTTTCTTTATTATCAAATTTCTTTAGAAACTTCTTCACATATTCTATTTCTTTTTTAGTTTAGTTTCTCTATATCCCCAAATTGGCAGAGAACACATTGCATAATCGAGGTTCCCAATGGGTGCATATCACAATAGTCACCATTTGGAGCTTCAATCTGAGTCTATGTCTCTCTTAACAGATGAGGCAATGCAGAATGAGGTTCCCATAGGGTGAATTTAGTGATGCTTGCCCACTATGCGGGATAGAGTCACTAAATTCACCCTCTGGGGACCTCATTCTGCAAATGACACACACTGCTTTTCGCCAGATAACATTCATGTGTGGGGAATATTCCAACATAAAATCGTGAAGATAAACAAAGATATTCATAGATATTCACCCCAGATTGTCGAATCGAATACGAATCGAATACTCAGGTTGAATCAAATATCACTTCAAACATCCAATATTCGCAGGACACTAATGTTCACCTGAGAGATCGGCAACTTGATATTTTAGAATGCTATTTTGGGCATAAAGTTTCCATTTCCTTGAGAAAAACCATCAACATTGATATTATTTAACAAATGAACATATCAATGATGGTTATTTCAATGTCTCAATATACTGACATTTATCCAGTATTTCCCAAAAATAACAATACATAAAAGGTCGGTAGACCTCATGTCCGCCTCTAAGTGTTGGCTTGATACGACCGTTGTTTGCGCATAAAAACCTGTCTTTAGTGCTAGTAAACCTACATACCAAATTTAATTTCATTCAGTACACATTTACTAAAGTTATCATCCGGAAACCTCAAATTGGCAAAAATTCTACGTAAAAAAGGGACATAACTCTGGTGAAAATTGGCGGGCGGAATCCGAATTCGAACTTGACCTGTGTTTTGCTGGGAGAAAGACACATACCATCTTTGGTTCAGATCAAATAATCCAAACTGGAGTTATCGGTCAGAAACCAAAAATGTTAACCAACGGTCAAATTCTAAGTCGAAAAAGGGCCGTAACTCATGTAAAAATAATTGGACGGAACCCATATTCGAACTTGGCCTGTATCTTTAGCTGGGAAATACACGTACCAACTTTGGTTCAGATCAAATAATCCAAACTGGAGTTATCGGTCGGAAACCAAAAATGTTAACAGACAGCCAAATTCTAAGTCGAAAAAGGGGCATAACTCTGGTGAAAATTGGTGGACGGAACCAGAATTCGAACTTGACCTGTCTTTTCTGCTAGTAAACCCACATACCAAATTCAATTTAATTTGGTTCAATCTAACTAAAGTTATCATCCGGAAACCTCGGACGGACGTACGGACGGACGCACAGGCTGATTATAATAGTCCTCCGAACCCGTTGGGTCGGCGGACAATAAAATACATCATATGTATACTAGTAAATATAAAATGATTTTCAAGCACGCATTTCTCTCATTAATATTGCATTGTAGGATATACAAGCCAATGCAGCAATATGTAAACTGAGCACACACTTCAGTCAAACTGTCTATCGTTGTATGATAGGGTGCATCGAAAAACCGAACATAACCGAACACAAGTTCAAATAAGAGGAAATACAACAAATAAAGTTGATAGACATGCATATTTATGACTAAACTAGTCTCATGTGAAGTTTTGTGTAGTTTGGGTCACTAATAAGATCTTTAATGCATGTTTGGTATAACATGTAAATTTGTGTTCAGCATCCAAGCATTCAGTCACTGGTAATTAATTAACTTCTGGTAGCATTAGTACAGCGAACTCAATGACAAACATGTGTTAGGCAATTAGGCATTGGATACAGATCTTGAGTATACTGTTTTTTATTTTTATTTTTATTGATACACAAAGAGACAGATGATTTTAAAGCAAGACAGATGAACTACAGTAACGCCCTAAATAATCGGCTCCTTAACTACAACAGAATTATTTGGTTAATTTTTCAGGATTTAGTCGGAAATATGGCTTGTTGCCATTCATCGGAAAGCTCTAACTGAGAGCTTTCCGATGAATGGCAACAATCCATATTTCCGACTAAATCCTGAAAAATTACCCACAATTCTGCTGTGGTTAAGGAGTTGATTATTTAGGGCATTACTGTATACACTATGGTGTTTACAATAGAGAACATTCATCTGACACATACAGTAATGCCCTAAATAATCGACTCCTTAACCACAGCATAATTATGGGTAACTTTTCAGGATTTAGTCGGAAATATGGCTTGTTGCCATTCTGAGAGCTTTCCGATGAATGGCAACAAGCCATATTTCCGACTAAATCCTGAAAAGTTAACCATAATTCTGCTGTGGTTAAGGGGTCGATTATTTAGGGCATTACTGTATATTGTTTACAATAGAGAACTTTCATCTGACACATATATTCAATCATTTCTCTTTCACGTACACTTGCACACTAGCTTACAAACTTCAACCATAAACAGACCTGAAAATATGGTGCTGGACATTTGCAGAATGAGGTCCCCAGAAGGTGAATTTAGCGATGCACATCGGGTTAGCACTACCCTATTCACCTTCTGGGGGCCGTCTTCCTCTTAGTCCTCATCTTCTCTGGAAAGTATCTTTATTATAAACTTAATACATTTTTTAGTTTCCTCAAAAAGTTTCTTTTTTACTTTTTTAGTTTAGTTTCTCTATATCCCAAATTGGCAAACATCACTGTGTATAATTGAGGTGCCCAATGGGTGCACATCACCACCTTCACCATCTGGGAACTTAAATCTGTGTCTAGGTCTCCCATAGCAGATGAGGCCATGCAGAATGAGGTCCCCAGAGGATGAATTTGGTGACCGTACCCAGTTATGCGGGGTAATGTCACTAAACTCATACTATAGGAACCTCATTCTATAAATGTCCAGCACCATATTGTCAGGCCCGAGAATAATCTCAAGAATACTCCCAGTCCAGGTATACAGTAATGCCCAAAATAAACGACTCTTTAACCACATCAGAATTATGGTAATTTTTCAGTAGTCGGAAATATGGCTTGTTGCCATTCATCGGAAAGCTCTCACTGAGAGCTTTCCTATGAATGGCAACAAGCCATATTTCCGACTAAATCCTGAAAAATTACCCATAATTCTGCTGTGGTTAAAGAGTCAATTATTTAGGGCATTACTGTATCTCTGATTCTGTGACTTTCTGCATACTGTGCTGAATGGCTTTCGTGGTTTCTTATAAAAAGTCCGTATCATGGGGATGAGAATTTGTGTGGATCTAGGTATCATTTTTATCCAGATCAACATGTCCAAAAATAGCAGGTTTATGATATCTTTGAGTAGTCAATGTTGAAAAATGGGACATCCAGATATTTCAGCGCCAAAAGGGCATTACGCAAACAGTGAACTGGTATAATTTCACATGCTGGCTATATAGTTATTTCTTGTTTTATGTAACCTCCACATGGTGAAACTATGCATTAGCCTTGATCAAGAGACCAATTCACTGCTAATATTTATAGAAACTATTATTGAATGGATCAGACAATGTAGTAAATAACAAATAGACCACTGACAAACGACTGATATTTTTTATAAATAGATTACGTTTCATCTTGTCTCATATTATGACACAGCAAAAAACAGACATACCACAGTACACAATGCACGATCTTTGTTTTCATCTCGTACATTGTATATTGATATATACTCTACCAACTCAGTGTAAATTATTTCGTTGAATGTTGATTTCGTGGATTTTACAGTACATAATATACATGATGTTTTCACAAATTAAAAGGATTTTACTGTACATAATATACATGATGTTTTCACAAATTAAAAGGATTTTACAGTATATAATATAAATGATGTTTTCAAGAATTAAGTTTTTCCATTTTCATCTGGAACATACTGTTGTCAACTAGTTTCCGAAGTATTTATGATCTTTGAATCACATAATCCATCTGACTGGGTATATCTGTGTCGTGTATATCTGTGTTGCTGTGACTTTCTGCTTACATAGTATATATGACGTTGTCCCACTTTCTTCCAATACAAACTCAACTTGTCATCCAAAGGATCTCAGATCTTTGAATCACATAATTCTGTATACATTTTATGCACCACATTTTCTCGTTATTTCAGAATGCATTCTCGTGATCTTCCATAGTACCTGGTATGTTAAATCACATAATTGTCTGCTTACCATCATTGCTTTTCTTTCCTATGACCTTCTTTAAACATGTAATACATTATTTTTTTGCACATCTTTGAATCATATTAACATATGATATCTGATGCCAGTATTAGTACAACCATCTTTGAGGATGTGATCATTCCACAGTATGCGGTATGCAAGTCTGAATTTAGTGTGCCTTGACATTTGCAGAATGAGGTCCCCAGAGGGTGAATTTAGTGACGTTACCCCGCACAGTGGGCTAGCATCACCAAATTCAGCCTCTGGGGACCTCATTCTGCTAGGCCCCATCTGGGAAGTATCTACAGTCTCAAATTAACATTGTTTTTAGTTAATAATTTGAAGAAGATAAAATGCATAAACAAGGTGACTTATGGGTGAACATCACCAACTTCAACTGGGGAACTTCAATCTGATCCTAGGTGTCCCATACCAGTAGAGGCCTAAGCAGAATGGGGTCCCCCGAGGGTGAATTTGGTGATGCTAGCCCACTATGCGTGATAGCGCTACTAAACTCACCCTCTGGGGACCTCATTCTGCAAATGTCAGACACACTAAATTCAGACTTGGCGGTATGGTAAATCACATTATTGTATGCTACCTGATGCCTGTGATGCTGTGAGGGCCGCATATATGTTTTATGTTTCTTCAAGCACAAACAAGTCTTCAGAAGTATATCCAATCTTTGAATCACGTTAACGTATGCTACCTGATGCCTTTGTTGCTATGACCGTCTTTAAACATGTTATGCAGGACGTTTTCCACGTTCTTCCAGTACGCACTCTCCAGTCGACCACAGTATCCCTGGTCCTTGACTTCTGTCACCTTATTTTTGAGAGTTTCTAACAGTTTCATAGGCCCGTCATTCAGATTGTGCTGAAATAGATTTTTTGTTTGTTTAAAGCCACATGGCGGTTTGCGATCCAAAATACACATAATATTAATGGTTCCAGCTCAAGATTGCATGATTTAGACAACTTTTGTGAACCAATTTCACAATAAACATTGAATAGATCACCCGGTGGAAATTTCATGATTGTCAGTGATACAAAGAGAAATCAGCTCCTTCTCTCAGACTGAGGGGGGTATGTCTGGGAGGAGGGGGGTGGTCTGTCCGATTATTAGACCTACCTCTCTGAATGTCATGTAGACGGCTTTGAATACTGGTTGTTTGGCTTAATGCTGGAACTCAACGACTTCCATGCAGTAATCGCACACCTTCTCTCTCGGGATGGAGGAGGAGGGCCTGTATCATTATTAGACCTACCTTTCTGAATGTCGTGTAGACGGCTTTGAATACTGGCTGTTTGGCATTATGCATGACTCGATGACTTCCTTGCATTAATCACACTCTTTCTCTCAGGCAGATGGGGGTGGGGGGTGTCATATGTCTGGGAGGAGGAGGAGGGGGTATGTCTGGGAGGAGGGGGTCAATGGTTGTCTGATTATTAGACCTACCTCTCCGAATGTCATGTAGACAGCTTTGAATACTGGTTGTTTGGCATTATGCATGACTTGACGACTTCCATGCAGTAATCACACACCTTCTCTCAGACTGAGGGGGGGGGGGGGGGGGGGTGGTGGTATGTCTTGGAGAAGGGGGTCGATGGTTGTCTGATTATTAGACCTACCTCTCTGAATGTCGTGTAGATGGCTTTGAATACTGGTTGTTTGGCATTATGCATGACTCAACGACTTCCATGCAGTAATCGCACACCTTCTCTCTTGGAATGGAGGAGGGGGGGTCTGTATCATTATTAGACCTACCTCTCTGAATGTTGTGTGGACGGCTTTGAATACTGGTTGTTTGACATTATGCATGACTCGATGACTTCCATGCATTAATCACACTCTTTCTCTCAGGCTGAGGGGGGGGGGGGGTGGTATGTCTGGGAGAAGGGGGTCGATGGTTGTCTGATTATTAGACCTACCTCTCTGAATGTCGTGTAGACAGCTTTGAATACTGGTTGTTTGGCATTATGCATGACTCGACGACTTCCATGCAGTAATCGCACACCTTCCTTCTCTGCTGGCTGACACAAGCTTTTATACATACAGTGATCTGTTCTATAATTCCAATGACAATCATAAATGTACAATTGTTCTGAAAATAACAAAATAAAAACTTGTGACGTAATTCCCTCTTGGGTGTCTTAATCTTAATCTTAATCTTAATATAAACCGATTCATACTCCTCGGCCAATCAAATCGCTCCAACCCATGAACAATATTTCTTGTATGAATCTGTATTTTGCCAGGGCAAAAATATAGACTTGTGATAATACTATCTGACATCGACTCAACATTTCATGACAGTCTGTTCTCAAAATAGTAACGAAAAAGTGCCCAATTGATTATCTCATTAAGTAAGAAAATGACAATATAAAATCAATATTAGAATAGAAGCTTTTCCAGACAGGTGTTTTCAACTAATATTTATTATTTTATACCCTGGAAATTATATATAGGAAAAGATAATCCATCTTTAAAAATAGTGTGTCTGTCATTTGCATAATGAGGTTCCCAGAGGGTGAATTTAGTGACACTATCCCACACAGCTGGCTAGCATCACCAAATTCACCCTATGGGGACCCAATTCTGCTTTGACCTCAACTTCTGGGAAGTATCTATAGTATCAAATTAACATTATGTTTAGTCACTTTATTCCTTCTGGGAAGTTTCTATATCCCCTAATTTGCAGCAGATAAAATGCATAATCAAGGTGACTAATGGTGCACATCACCAACTTCAACTGGGGAAACTTCAATCTGATCCTAGGTCTCCCATAGCAGTTGAGGCCTAAGCAGAATGAGGTTCCTATAGGGTGAATTTAGCATCACTAAATTCACCCTCTGGGGACCTCATTCTGCAAATGACAGACACACTATTTGCAGGATTGAAGATAACGGTACCCTGTATGGTTGGATAATTGTGGATACGAGCATGAAAACAAGCCAACTCGTTCACAAACTTTTTTCATGCATCCTCATATATCCAACTCATTAAAGTACGTTTATCTATTAAATGAAATTAGCTTACCTGGAAAATAGTGGAAATAAATATTAATGAGATCCTGGTCGCCCCATGTTATTTTAGTTTTATAATCTTTATAATATTCTGTGATTTTCTCAATCCATGGAACCAATCTCAGCCTCGTCAAGTTCATTAACATCACTCCTGAATTTATACCTGAAAAAAAAAGAAAGAGGTTCATTAAAGACATATTATATGCATATTTCACTACTTCAAACAGATATTTTACTATTCAATCACTACACCCATGTGATGAATTAATTGTTGAAAAATTCAACAACCTTGGATGTACACTTTCGTAAAATACAATATCTGAACTATGCAAATATGTAAATAAGCAGTCTGCCATTCGTCCCGAACAAATCGCTGACAAACTTGTGATGTAATGACGACACATATATATGATACCAATCTTTAATGTATGATGTATAATACACAATCAATGTATACAAAAGAAGTCGCTGAATTAATGTGTACAAAGCCGCGAAGTGATGGCCCCGAATGATAGGTGATGCCCGGTTTAAGTATAGGAACCTCAAGACAAGATGAGTCAAGTGAAAGCATGAAGTGATGGGGTGTAGCGGTGTCTTATATACTCTTGGGATGAATATAGGATGAGATATTTGGCAATACACATCGGCATTGGCTCTGCCGTTATGGTCATTCCCTATGACCATATTTGGGGGATCGCCTTCATTGTGTGTGGGTCTGAGCTGTGATTAAGATGTGCGAGCTGAGGTTCCTGTAAGGAACCGAGCACTGATATTGAGTTCTATACTATACTTAGCACGTTAGCACAGGGGGACGATATAGTTATGTCACAAACTAACGACAATGATTTCGCTAAAGAGAGTCACTATATTTGATTGTGTGCTGAGAAATTTGATACAAAATTCATTAAAACACCTGCTTTCAGCAAATTTAATCTGTGCTAATGCATTCTTTTATTAGTGCGAGTCACATATATATAAGAGCATACATTGGCTTAGAATATTTACCTTGACCTTGTAAGCCAGTGCATTCTCTTATATATGAGAGGCTCCCTTTGGGAGAATTATATATATATGTGAATGCATTGGCACATAGTTTTCGCAAAATTTCAGGAAGCTCCAGTCATGGATTGTTTAACATCAATCCTGAATTTAAACCTGAATTTAAATCTGTGTATAATTATGACATCCTTCAAGTAAAACTTGACAATCAAAGATATATATAGAATAATTAGCTAATGCCGTCTCTTGAACGGTTTATATCAATGAGGAAGATTTGGCATCTATTGGACTCAAATCTCCCTGGTGGATATAAACTGTTTAAGCAACGGCATTAACAATGAATGAAATTCAATTTACACCCCAACATCACCCTTCTATCATGCAATAAGTTCCCCAGTTGAAGTTGGTGATGTTCACCCATTAGTCACCTCAATTAAGCATTTTATATTCTGCAAATTAGGGGATATAGAAACTGAACAGAAGGGAACAAGAGCAAACCGTCGGGGTGTGGCATAATACGCCCGTTTCTGGAGTAGAGTGGGGCATGTAGACAGAACACATATTTGAATTTGAGCTGTATACCAAATTTGGTTCAGTTCACTTGATTCAATCTAAAGTTATCATTCGGAAACCGCAAATCAGGTAAAATCTAAGTTGAAAAAGGGGCATAACTCAGTCAAAATCATGCGGACGAAACCCATATTCGAACTTGATCTTTATTTTGGTGTGGTAAACTAACATACCAAATTTGGTTCAGTTCACTCGATTCAATCTAAAGTTATCATCCAGAAACCAAAAGCGGACAGACGGACGACGGACGGACAACGGACAGACGGACGGACAACCCATTTACATAATACGACCGTTTTTTCAAACGGGCGTATAAACAGTAATAATGTCCCCAGCATCTTTTAGTATATGCTACAAAATGTGTAACCATTACGTGCAAATCTACCTAAAGGGGGATATTAAGGATGTCATGCGAAGCGTCCATACCAAATCTTGGCTCGATCTGTCATGGGGCTTAATAGCATGTAAACTTAGTACTTACCTAAAGGGGGTAATAAGGATATTGTGCAAAGCATCCACACCACCTCGTGGCTCGGTCTGTCATGGGGCATAATAACATGTAAACTCACCTAAAGGGGGATAATAAGGATGTCTTGCGAAGCGTCCGTACCAACTCGTGGCTTGATCTGTTGATTCTAAGCTAACTCCCGCTATCTGGGAGGAGTTAAACTGATTGAAGAAACTCCAAATATTCTCCATTGGGTCGAGCAGCAAAACATCTGTGTCAAGGTAGAGCACTGAATCAACATTCTTCAGTATATACTACAAAAGATGAGTGAAATATCACTAAAGTACCTGAAAGTACAAGTAAAGTAAAAGAGTAGGATCTGTCTGTCCGTCCCCCCTCAGTTCGTGTTTTTCTCCCAGACCCTGGACAGATTTCTTAGTGACTCAGTGTACCCCGGCAGATGTTATAACAGCATTAGTATTTCAAAATTTTGATTTAAAACAAATTATTATTTTTAATAACAAGAACAATGCAAGGGAATGGCAAAATACGTAAGTGTAATTTCAACAATGGGCCATAACTCAAGTGAAAATTGGAGGCAGAACCTAAATTCGAACTTGACTTGTTTTTTGTGCTAGCAAACCCTCATACCAAATTTCAGTCCATTCAGTTCAGACTTACTAAAGTCATCAACAGGAAACCAAAAGCGAATGGACAGACGGACGGACATTGATTGAGCAAGGAGTTCAATCTAAACAAAAATAAAAATAAAATTCTTTAACTTTAACAGACTTGAGCTCACAGAGATAAAATTTCAATTTGAACCAAAGAAAGGAAGTTTTCAGAGTCATCACTAGCTACGAAGAGCTCAAGTGTAATAGTGCCCTGCAAATCGGGGGTTTTCATTTCAAATAGAATCAGGCAGAAGATTCAAAATTGCATCGGATCTCGAATAAAATCATTGTGTCAAGTAAACAATAAATACATGTAGTGCAGGTATGAAACAGTTAAAGACATATTACAGACTTGTTTGGTTGTGCAAAATTGATAAGTTAGTACTCAGACACTATGCGAACAGGAGGAATGTAACAATTTAATAACATCACCGAAAATCTCAATCAAATTGACCATACCACTCAATTGTCTGAACTACACTCAATTTTATATATTTACTTCTCGATTCGGGACGCAACTAAATTAACGCAAACAAATTCGGAAATGAGAGTTACTGCATTTAATTAATATATAAGAATGATGGTGTGTGTTTGTCAATTTGGATACAATATTTGTAACAAATAACAACTTTGAGCAAGATTAGTTTCCATTTCTATTTGATCATCTTACCGGAGTGTTTCACATCACTTTAATAGAAAACTCAAAATGGTGGCCATAATAATTCGAAACCTCACTATGATAAGAGATCATTAATGAAATATGATTTAAATGGATCATGTTCTTATCTAATCAAAGTAATTCGACATAAAAGACACCTTCAGCAGTGACAGCCACTCCATAATACAAACTGCTAACATCATTAACAGAGGCTGCGCCACAAAAAAAAATTAATTGAGTCTCAGACAATTTTTTCTGAATCAATGAGGGAGGGAAAACTTTATATTTAGCATGGATTATAATAGCTTTCCTTGTCTAGTAATGGTCCGAAAATTTTGCATCCGCTTATTTAATCTGATGTAAAAATTATATTGTGGCACTAGTATACCTGTATTACAAAGGGAAATATTAAGATATTAGCCATTTCATGATGCTGGTGCAGCATTAAAGATCATGTACCAATGTATTCTCTTATATATGCGAGTCTCCCATAGGGAGCATGGTATATAATAAGAGATTGCACTGGCTTACAAGGGTCGTGGTGGGAGATGTGCTGGTGCAGCATTAAAGATCCTGTTCCAATACATTCTCCCATAGGGAGCCTCGCATATATAAGAGAATGCACAAGCTATACAATATATTATATATTGTTAGGCCAATGTATTCTCTTATATAAGCGAGGCTCTCTATGGGAGACTCACATATATAAGAGATTGCATTGGAACATGGTTTTCGCAAAATTTCAAGAAGCTCCAGTCATGGAAGGGTTAAGTAAACAAACAGCCGTTTGTTGAATGAATTATTTGAACATTTCCTTAGGGAACTACAGTAATGCCATAAATAATCGACTCCTTAACCGCATCAGAATTATGGGTAATTTTTCAGGATTTAGTCGGAAATATGGCTTGTTGCCATTCATCGGAAAGCTCTGTGTGAGCTTTCTGATGAATGGCAACAAGCCATATTTCCGACTAAATCCTGAAAAATTACCCATAATTCTGATGCGGTTAAGGAGTCAATTATTTAGGCCATTACTGTATTTGTCAGTGAGTGTTTAGTAAAGGAAGGGTTAATCAGCAGTGATAACTATGTAACAACAGACTGAGAGATGGGTGGCATTGTCAGAACAAACAATTAGGGAAAAGAGTAAATAAAACTCCAGCGGAAAATACAACAAAGCTTTTATAGACGACCTGTTTAATAAGAGAGCACATTGATGATTGTTTGTCTGGATATCAATGTTAGTTCAGGTGATCCTTTGACCGTGAATTAGTTTTATCTAGATCTGCCTGTGAGTGGCAAAATATAGTTGACAAGGATATCTCCCAAAACCATCAATGGACCACGAAGCAACAGATTTTATTTTATCATGCTGGCCTATTGGATTGACCAATGAGAATGTAGATCTACTGACAGGATATGAGGGTATATTAGGTTCACTTTGATTGACACTAACCCCATATTGAAAGCCCCAGGGGGTATATGGATTCATATGGGGTCGATAGATGCCATCTTGTTTTTATTGGAACCCTGCCGCCTCGGGGATATTTTCGGTGTATTTTGGCACCAAGAAAAGGGAAATTTGTCGGAAATCATGTTTTGCAAATTTAAAGACTAAGTACCATGTACCAAAACATGTATGTGATATACTTGAGGAATTCTAAATACTCATAAATGAATTATCAAACTCAATTTGTTGTCCTTCTTCTGGTGATTAGCTATTGACTCAATCCGTTGACGTTCAACGACATGCTGCGTCACTGTGACGTTACATAAGTTAATGGCCATATGAGACATATTTAACTTACTAGATTACTGAACTTCGTACAAGAAATTAAAATTCTCACATGGAAAGCATGATAAAATCGTTACAGGACTCTTTGTTGCCGGCTACAGTGACAAATGAGGCTCAGCGAGATAAATATTGGGCGAGGCGCTACAAAAAACTTAATATCTAAATATTTCTTACATATGAATAGGAATCCTTATGTGAATCTATTTTTATCTGTTCATCTGTCTGTGGTATGCATATATTTCCTGAATACCCCTTAAGATGAAGAATAGACCAATCCAATGTATACTTTGTTTATTTCGATCATAATATCGTGGTGAAATCTATAGACGTAATGCAATTTGCCGTGATTGAGGGTGCCACTAACATAGACCACCTGTTTAAAGACATATTATGGACTTGTTCGAGTATGTGAAACTGGTAAGTTAGTATTCAGGCACCATGCCAACTGGAGGAATGTAACATTCTACTAACATAGCCGAAAATCTGAAGCAAATCGACCTTACCATTCCAAAGAAAACATCGTCAAAACTACGCTCAAATCTAGATTCGGGACGCAACTATCGGCGATAAACTTATGAAAATTATTTTGCCACCGAGAGTCACTGCATTTCATTAATATATAAGAATGACGGTGTGTGTTGTCAACTTGGATATAATATATGTAAAATATAACCACATTGAGGAAGATTATTCAACATTTTTATTTGATCACCCTACTGGAGTGTTTCACATCACTTTAATAAGAGACCACATTGATGATTGTTATTCTGGATATCATTGTTAGTTTGGGTGATCCGTTGACCGTGATTCAGTTTGAACTACCGGTACATGCATTCGAATAGATACATGTAGTAAAGACTAGTCCAAATAGTGTAAAGTTTACTTTATCAAGGGAACCTGAGTGATCATCTTATGAACTGATTTAAAATATTTGCACCTGTCTTAAATACTTTCTACATAATTCATCAAAGAAATAGTCTGAACTGTTCATATTCAAATGAATTCCACTGATTGATCAGTCACACCATTAGACGTAATGGTGGGGGGGGGGGGGGGGGGGGGGGGGGGGGGGGGGGGGGGGGGGGTAATAGCAATTTCTATTTATTTTTTGCATTTAGCTAAAATGGCTAACGGCAGCGCGAACCCTGATTATGGGAGACCTAGGATCAGATTGAAGTTCCCCAGGTGAAGTTGGTGATGTTCACCCATTAGTCATCTCGATTATGCATTTTATCTTCTACAAATTAGGGGATATAGAAACTGAACATAAGGGGAAAAAGTATCTAAAAACAATGTTAATTTGAGACTATAGATACCGGTACTTCCCAGAAGATAAGGCCTAAGCACAATGAGGTCCACAGAGGCTGTATTTAGTGATTCAAGCCCGTTGTATGGAGTAGCGTCAATAAATTCAGCATCTTAGGACCTCATTCTGCAAATGACAGACACACTATTTCAAGACTTGATTTTGACGTACCGGTATAAACATTCTCTGACTTGCGCAGGGTTTGAACAGCTTTCTCCATTCTTCGGGGTCGTAACCCGATGGATATTGTATATCATAGATATTGAGTTCAAGGTTATCTCTATATTTCTTTGGCCACCCTTCAACCTGGAATTGAGACAACAGTTAACATATTTGTTTGAGATTACAGTAATGGCCTAAATAATCGACTCCTTAACCTCACTGAGAGCTTTCCGATGAATGACAACAAGCCATATTTCCGACTAAATCCTGAAAAGTTAAACATTATTCTGCTGTGGTTAAGGAGGCGATTATTTAGGGCATCACTGTATGCCTATACAGTCAATTTCAGTTAATTGAATATCGCTTAACTGAATATTTCTGATATTTGCATAAAAATCACCTGTACCAAACCATTTCCTTACCTGTTTCTTACCTCTTTATTTGTTTCTAATGGTAATCTGCCCAAATCAATTGAACATTTGAATAAAAGTCGCCACTCCTTTCCAATATTTAAAAAATAATTCAAATTATTTTTGCATTCTGATTATTGTCTTCTGTGAAATCACTTCGTAAATATTTTTGAAATATTGGAAAGGAGTGGCGATATTGCTTCAAATATGTGATTGATTTGAGCAGATGTGGACGAGATAATATTTCATGATATGAAAACACAAAAGGTGAGAACATGTCACCAAGCTTGAGTTAAACATTTGCAGCTCTAAAATTATTATTTTTTTTGGAAAACGACAAATTGTGAAAAAATGACGTATTTCAAATAAATTTTAAGTGAGTGAAGAACTTTACAGACCAGATCAGACCAGAAGCGCAATTTTTATCAAAATGGACTCCTTCAGGCTTTTAGAGGCAGAAATTCTAATTACCTCAGTGCGGCATTGTTTCTTTAGATCCTCGTCTGCAAACACGTGGAACACTAGATGACTTTTAGTGAAAATGACGGCAGATTTAAGAACCACCAACGTCTCATTCATCCTGTCACCACATGCCACCAGTACCAGATGTAGAGATTTCTTCCTCTCTCTAGAATGAAAGTTTTGATAAAAATAAAGCACAATTTGACAGTAAACATTTTGAAGATGATTATATCTCTTTCTTTACTATTAAAATACTTATTGATGATTACAGGGACCAGCCGTGAGGTTTCAAATTTAGAGAAGACACATCTCCCTGTTTGGCTATTAGCAAGAAGTGGACTCTTATCAGGGAAAAGTAACAATGAATGAATTTCAATTTTCACCCCAAACTCACCCTTCTATGATTCAATAAGTATTATGCAACATCAGAGCCCATTTATAAAACCATTATAGTGAGTAAGAACACCATTATAATCTGTAAATGCACTTTAAATATGCTGTTCCGACATATGCATACTGGTATATCAGAGAGAAGTCACTTCTCCTTAAGACAATAACAGGGAGAAGTTACACATTTTAGAGAGAAGTGTCTCCCAAGTAGTCCTCTAGGCTGATCCCTGAAAAAGTAGTTCCCTTAGGCCAAAGTGAAATAGATCTGTGTTACTGGTGACCCGCCTGCCCTTATTCCTGCATCCCCGACCGTTTTCATTTGATTGATTTTGCAAAATTAGTATGCATCCGATTGTATTTTCCAAGTAAACGGATTCATTTCCATGTAAAACGGACACATCGCTTGCACAGTTAACCGGAAATTATACCAATTAAACTTACTTTTTTAAATAAAACAATAAATTACACTATATTCTAATATTAGTAGTTCCCTTAGGAAATGTTCAGATTTTAAGCTGTCATTTGCTGAACTTATTATTTTCCTCCAATGAATATGTATCCTTCTGCACTTATATTATATTTTCCCTGTCCGTTACCTGCTTTTATTACTTGAACATCCCTCTAGCTGAATAATAGACCATTCCAATGTATACTTGATTAACTGAATGGGAGAATCCATTCAATATAGAAAGGGTTAAGGTAAATCTCTTCCCTGTACTTTTGTTTATATTTAACCCTTTCATTGCCAAGTCCAATTTTTGTAACCCATATTTCCTTGATCATTTTTAAAATTTATTGATTATAATAATGTGATACATTGATAGAAAGAGCTCAAAAGAGCTCTTTCAATCAATGTATCACATTATTATAATCAATAAATTTGAAAAATGATCAAGGAAATATGGGTTGATACAAAAATCGGACTTGGCACTGAAAGGTTTAAAGTAATAATTTGAGTAGGAGACCAGTCAACACATCGGTGGTTTGGATTTGCTGTTGAAATTAAGAAGGAATTTCATGAGTATTCATCTAAACACTCCTTATTTTAAGTTGCATTTTCTTTTGACAAGAATGCTATGAACCCTTAAAGTCATGTGGAACACTCAGCTCGGGGTGATAGAACACTATGAAGACTAAAAGTCATGTGGAACACTCATTTCGGGGTGGTCAAACACTATGAAGACTAAAAGTCACATGAAACACTCAGATCGGTGATGGAACGATGCAAACATTTAACGACATGTAGAACACTCAGCTCGGGGTGATCAAACACTATGAATACTTGAAGTCATGTGGAACATTAAGATGTGTGATGGAACACTATGAACACTTAAAGTCATGTGGAACGCTCAGCTTTAGGTGATCGAACACTATGAACACTTAGTCATGTGTAACTCTCAGATTGGTGATGGAACACTATGAACACTTAAAGTCATGTGAAACACTCAGCTCGGGGTGATCAAACACTATGAAGACTTAGTCATGTGAAACACTCAGTTCGGGGTGATTAAATACTATGAAGACTTAATAGTCATGTGGAACATTAATTTAAGATGTGTGATGGAACACTATGAACACTTAAAGTCATGTGGAACACCCAGATCTGGGGTAATTGAACATTATGAACACTTAAAGTCACATGGAACACTCAGCTGGGTGATGGAACACTATGATCACTTAAAGTCATGTGAAACACTCATATCAGGGTGATCAAACACTATGAACACTTAAAGTCACATGGAACACTCAGATGGGTGATAAAACACTATGGACACTTTAAGCCACATGGAACACTCAGCTTGGATTGATTGAACACTATGAACACTTTAAGTCAAGTGGAATACTCAGATGGGTGATTGAACACTATGAACACTTCACTTAAAGTGACATGGAACACTCATAATGGTGATAGAACACTTTAAACACTTAAAGTCACATGGAACACTCAGATGGGTGATCAAAAACTTAAAGTCATGTGTAACACACAGCTCGGGGTGATCAAATGGGAAAACAATATACAGCAGTTGGTTTCATACTTTTATATCAAATTGGCATATTATTGTATATGAATTATATGCAGCAACTCTCATTGTAGGAATCATAGCTGTTTCATCCATAGGTGAAAATTCGCCTAAAATTAAGGCGTATATGTTCACAATTTTGAGAATTTTAGAGGTTGTGTTTTCTGAAATGGCACAATTGAGAACTTTCGTTAATATGCTACATTCTTTCAGTGTGTAAAGTGCCTGTTACTCACTTATTAGTTTGAGATAAGTACATAGTTTGTCTTTAAAGATAGTGTATCTCTTTCTATAACAAGTTATATATAGTTTCCTGGGTATAAAATAATAAATATGAATCGCTATTTTTAGAACTGAAACTCGCAGCAATGTTCAGGGCAGAGCATGAGTGAGAACTCTATCTTGTTACCACTCTTCATCAAGGCATAATGCCCTTTCGATACAGATATTTTGCTCATCTACATCAGGAACAAACTGCTTTATTTACAAATAATATATCCAATTTTGTTTTGGTCTGTGTTGTATTCAAAGAAAAAGGTAGATGTAGTCTTGTAATCAGAGTTTTAAAAAAAATATGTTGTTTTGTAATTTTGGCATCATCTTTTAACCCTTTACCCAACAAACCGGCCAAAACCGGCCAAATAAAGCTTCAACAGCCTAAAATATCTTCGGTCTGTCTCAATAGAACCATACAAATATGGATATCATTGGAACCGGCTCCTTGACCACATTGTGATAGTTACAGTTATGCCCTGTGCCAATGCATTCTCTTATATATGTGAGTCGACCATAGGTCGCCTCGCATATATAAGAGAATGCATTGGCCTAAAAAAACACTTTTTTTAACACTTTTTACCATTTTTTCTTACATTCTTTAACAATTTTATAATTTTTAATGTGTTAAGCCAATGCATTCTCTTATATATGCGAGGCGACCTATGGTCGACTCGCATATATAAGAGAATGCATTGGCACTGGGCCGCTCTGTTGGGTAAAGGGTTAAAAAATATCAAAATGGAAAAGCAAAATTTCAAGGCAGACTACTATTCAATGGTCCGTACTCCACCAACGTCATTGGCTAGTTACTAAACAAATGTCTCACCTATTAGCTCTTTTGATTGGCTGTTCTTCGTGAGTATTTTTAGCATCGATGTGATCATTGTTACCATTCTTTCCTCGATCGTTTACGATTCTATGAGCTTGTTGAGTTTGATCATCTTTAATACCACTGACATCTGGTGTTTCTACATCTAGTTCATCCTTGTTATGAATTGCGTAGAACAAGCATACAGCGACTAAGATGATTACCGTCACACCGAGCTTGAACAACATCCTTCGCCTTCTGATACTGTGAATCAAATAGAGCCAAACCTGAGTTTAGTTTGCCTGTCATTTGCAGAATGATGTCCCCAGAGGGTGAATTTAGTGATGCTATCCCTCTGGTGACCTCATTCTGCTTAGGCCTCATCTGCTATGGGAGACGTACATAAGACTCAGATTGAAGTTCCCAAATGGGAAATATTGTTATGTACACCCATTGGGAGCCTCGATTATGCAATGTGACGTCTGCCAATTTGGGGATATGGAGAAACTAAACTAAACAAGAAATAGAATCTATGTGAAGAAATTTCTATAGAAACTTGATAATAAAAACAACTTTTCAGAGAAAAAGAGG
Organism: Siphonodentalium dalli; assembly: GCA_032622095.1. Classification (NCBI taxonomy): domain Eukaryota; kingdom Metazoa; phylum Mollusca; class Scaphopoda; order Gadilida; family Siphonodentaliidae; genus Siphonodentalium; species Siphonodentalium dalli. Next base: position 94,336,340 of record CP136067.1, read on the forward strand.
CCTAAGCAGAATGAGGTCCCCAGAGGGTGAATTTATTGATGCTAGCCTGAGGCTTGCACATGTATCATAATTAAATATCATTGCCTAAAGTAAATAATAACACGTGCCCGCCTAGAGTATCCCCGCCAAGGTGGCTTTCCGCTAAAGGTATATTAATTTTATGATATTGCTTAATTTCGAAGATGTCTTAATCTGGCCTGTGATAACTAAAATCAGTTCATATTTATTTGAGTTATCTAGCCGGACAAGGCAAAATTGCAAAACAATTGACAACCTATAGTCGATAACTGAGACAAATTGCATTATGGCAAACATCCATACCAAATTTCATTCAGATCTGACAACCCATGGCTGGGATATCTGCTTGAACAGTCAAAAAAAATTTGATTTACATATAAAGAATGATAACTCTAAAATGGAAAAGTGAACATCATTTGCCCCTATTCTGTAAGTAATCATGATGATGAAGCTCCATACTAAATTTCTTTTAAATCCTATATCCATTGGTTGAGATATATGCAAGGATGGACAAAAACAAACACAATTCCAGATAAACAAGATGGCTGCTGGCGTTCATTTGTTAAAAAAAAATTTGAAAAATAAAATTGACACATCCCAACTAGAGACCACCCAAAAGATCCATATGAAGTTTGGTGATGATTGGATGAGGGATGTGGCCAATAGCTTACATTTTCACAAGTCTTATTTACACAATAAGGGCAGTAACTCTGGAAAAATATCAATGGACAAATCCCGCTGTTTGTAAATACTCTTTCCGCCCATGTTGCTTCATCAATATACTGAAGATCATTAACTTTTGACAGACGATGACAAAGAAATAGAACTTCAAAGTTGTTATGGACGGCAGGACCGATTCACGGACTGACAGACAGACCAATAACATAAGATGTTCCATTTAAAAATAAAAACGATTCGAGTCGAGGAACCCACCTATCAAAGCTCAGAGATCAATTTTTTTAATTTATTTTTCGAGATATGTACTTATTTTTGGCCTTATTTGTGGTAATACGGCAAATTTTGTGATATTCAAGTGATAATAGGGCCATATTTCATTGAACAACATGTTGATAAATAAAATGTTTTGGGAAATGTTATACCATAGTTGACAGTAGTTAGCGTATTTTGAAGAAATGTTGTTGTTGTTGTTGTTGTAACTTGATCATATGGGGACCGTCTGATCTGATTGAGAACCTTAATAAAAGAATGTAATTTGTGCTGGAAAATTGTAAGCATCCATTGTGTAAAGAACTAGTATAAACTTTTTGGGCCAGATGATTTTTTATGTCATGTGACATGTCAAATCCTCAGCTGACCAGCTATCTCTAACACTGTGTCCTATTTACCATTGACTTCTCCCTGCTTGAGTGATAACCTGCATATACTAACATTTGTATTAATTGGGCTGGTTCTTCAAGGTAACAGTGCTTACAAACTATCATTCTTTTAACAGTCTTGAAGCAGCATTGCTCTCTGTTAAATACTCATTTCAGCCTTTCGCTAGTTCAGATCATGTACATTTTATGGCAATTAATCATTTCCAATATTGTTTTTTATACTTGCTAAGAACACTCTTCACAAAATTTCCCTAAAGTATTCTTTTTGACATTTTTATTGTCATATAATATGCTAGGTGTGGTCTTCAGATAGTACAGATGCCTTCATGTGGTGTACTAGCTTAACAATTAAGTAGTAAACTTTCCACCTCCTAGGTGTGGAAACCCCTTAAAAAGGACATTATCCTGAGACATATTAAACAAGACTCCATTCCCATGAAGTTTAAACAAGAATCTCTGCCCATGTAATTTAGAAGCCACATAACTTCATACAAATTTATTTAACCCTTCCATGACTGAAGTTTCCTGAAATTTTGTGAAAACCCTGTGCCAATGCATTCTCTTATATAAGCGAGTCTCCCGAAGCTTGCCTCACATATATAAGAGAATACATTGGCCTAACAATGTTTACCTTGACATTGTAAGGCAGTGCCTTCTCTTATATATACAAGGTTCCCTATGAAAGCTGGCTTATATAAGAGAATGCACTGGCACAGGATCTTTAATGCTACACCAGCGCAGCTCCTGTCATGAATTGAAAGGGTTAACAATATGATGAAATTCAGAAACCAATATAAACTCAACATACAGTAATGCCCTAAATAATCGACTCCTTAACCACAGCAGAATTATGAGTAACTTTTCAGGATTTAGTCGGAAATATGGCTTGTTGCCATTCATCGGAAAGCTCTCATTCTTCTGTGGTTAAGGAGTCGATTATTTAGGGCATTACAGTAGTGTAAATCAAGTGTGGTACTGGATGTGTAAGGTGGGTCAATATTACTTACCATAATGGTGGCTGCATCATGTTGGTTAATAGCCTCAGTGTATCCAATACAAAGCCTCACACACTTAGAATCATGGTAATATGTAGAGATATAGTGATATGAGATGACCCCAGCTTTCCATACAACATAAGCTGATATCAAGAACAGTGCATTTGTGATTCCCTCCTCAACAAAATAAAATCCACAGATGTTGTCAGAACAGTCAAAAGAAGACTCGATTTGTGCTATAATATTATATGGATGATGGCTATTGGCTATAAATAAGACTCCCTGCATGAGTGCATGTACGGTAATATGTTATGGATGGTGGCTATAGACGTATGTAGAAAAATAAATATATTGATAGGACACCACACAAGTTGTTCCTCAATCAAAAAAGTGTCTGCGTTCAACAGGATGTTATCCAGAGACAATTTAAACAAGACTCCCTGTCCAGATAACTTCATTAAAATTCATTTAACAATAGAATGAAATCCGGAGACCAATAATACAACACAGTGTAAATTCAAGTGCGGTACTTCAGGGACAAATTTATGTACTCAAGACTCAACAAGAGACTGAGCCGCACTGATGAGGTTATTAGGTCAGTATAAAAAGTTACTAGATTAACGTCCCCACAATGAGAGGGACCAACCAAGAGGTATTGAATAAAGAGTAGATCCATATATACTAAATACTCATTGATGAGTAGTTATCCCATAGGAAATCATTGCGTTAAGCTCTTAAGTCACGGTATGTGCCGATAATACATGTGTGTCTTACTAAACAATATGAGGCCGGGTTTAGTGGCTAATTATGTGATAAAATAAGTTCAACAACATTAATAGGATTCCTTCTGCAATTTCTATTAACAGTCTTCTGCTTACATTTCTTGAACATCCCTCCAGATGAATAATAGACCATTCTAATGTATACTTTTATAACTGATTGGGAGAATCCATTTATTATAGAAAGGGTTAATAAACACAATGTGATGAAGGATCCAGTCATCGTAGGCCAGCAAGCCTGAATTTAGTGTGTATGGCATTTGCAGAATGAGTCCCCAGAGGGTGAATTTAGTGATGCTATCCCGCATGGTGAGCTAGCATCACCAAACTCACCCTCTGGGACTCTGCTCAGGCCTCATCTTCTGGGAGGTATCTATAGTCTCAAATTAACATTATTTTCATTTACTTTTTCCCTTCTGGGAAGTTTCTATATCCCCTAATTTACAGAAGATAAAATTCACAATTGAGGTGACTAATATATCTCAATCCGGCATGCAATGAGTGAACAAACCTATTGCATGTGGATATTCTTCATCCCGTTGTAGTTCAGGGCTATACCAGAGATTATTATCATCTGTTTTAACCCTTTACCCAACAAAACGGCCAAAAAAACGGCCAACTAAAGCTTCAACAGCCTAAAATATCTTCGGTCTGTCTCAATAGAACCATACAAATATGGATATCATTGGAACCGGCTCCTTTACCACTTTGTGATAGTTACAGTTATGCCCTGTGCCAATGCATTCTCTTATATATGCGAGTCGACCATAGGTCGCCTCGCATATATAAGAGAATTCATTGGCCTAAAAAAAATCTGTTTTTAACACTTTTTACCATTTTTTCTTACATTCTTTAACAATTTTATAATTTTTAATGTGTTAAGCCAATGCATTCTCTTATATATGCGAGGCGACCTATGGTCGACTCGCATATATAAGAGAATGCATTGGCACAGGGCCCTTCTGTTGGGTAAAGGGTTAAGCAAGCCTGGTTATAGCATGTCTGTCATCTGCAGAATGAGGTCCACAGAGGGTGAGTTTAGTGACGCTATCCCATATAGCGGGTTAGCATCACCAAATCCACTCTCTGGGGGACCTCATTCTGCACAGCCTCATCTGCTATGGGAGACATAGACTCAGTTTGAAGTTCCCAAATTGTGAATATTTTGATGTACACCCACCCATTGGGAACTTCAATTATGCAATATGTCGTCTGCCAATTTGGGGATATAGAGAAACTAAACTAAAAAAGAAATATAATCTATGTGAAGAAGTTTCTGTGGAAAATTGATAATAAAGAAGATGAGGCCTAAGCAGAATGAGGTCCTCAGAGGGTGAATTTGGTGATGCTAGCCCACTATGCGGGATAGCGTCACTAAATGCAGCCTCTGGGGACCTCATTCTGCAAATAATAGGCACAATAAACTCAGGCTTGGTTCTAAGATGACGAAGATAAAGCGATGGATTTATTTAATATACTCTAAGGGCCATAACTTGAGAAGAAATAATTGGCCAAAATCTTTGACATCTCGATATCGTTCTCTTCATGCTGCCTCTGACATGAACAAGCCAGCAAATAGTGTCTGTCATTTCCAGAATGAGGTCCCCAGAGGGTGAATTTAGTGACAGTATCCCGTAAGGCAAACTAGCATCATCAAATTCACCCTCTTGGAACCTGCTTTATAGGCCTCAACTGCTATGGAAGACCTAGGATATCAGATTGAAGTTCCCCAGTTGAAGTCAATGATGTTCACTCATAAGTCACATCGATTATGCATTTTATCTTCCGCAAATTAGGGGATATAGAAATTTCCCAGAAGGAAAAAAGTAACTAAAACTAATGTTAATTTTAGACAGGTACATCCCAGAAGATGAAGCCTAAGCAGAATGAGGTCCCCCAGAGAGTTAATTTGGTGATGCTATCCCACTGTGCGGGATAAAAAAAAGTGTTGTTAAATCACCCCCTGGGGACCTCATTCTGCAAATGACAGACACTATTTGCAGGCTGGGACGTGAACATACTAAAGATCATTCAAACATGACCTACTGAGATAGAGAGATCCAAAGTTGGCACAGACGCATTTTCATTCTAAGTCCAATAACTCTGCAACAAATTAAACGACAGATCCATTCCTCCATGCTTGTTCCTGAGCATACCAAAGATCATTCAAATCCGACCTGTGATGACTGACGTAGATAGCTCCAAAGTTGTTACAGATGGTTGCATGGATGTAAAGACAGATGGACAGACAGACGTAAGGCACTCATTTCTGTATTCTCTGCTAAACTTCATTTGCGGGGCATAATAGACATAATATTTGCCAGTCCTGCTTCAATTTAAATTTTTTTACTGTATATACCCATTAGTAAGCCAATCCCTGAGCATAAGCCCAGTCTATGTTTTTGCTCCCAAAAAGATCATGATGTGGTCCTCAAAGATAAGCCCACCCCCATTTTTATAAGTTAGATGGTGAGTATATATTGATGTCATGTTATAAACTCTGAATGAAGATGACAAAAATTCATGCACAAAAATAGTATTACTCCAGCTAATTTCATTGCAAACTCATTGTTACTACCTGCCCCATTGTGTTTCACAAAATTCTGTATTACGATATATAAAATGATCTTTGTATCTTAATTTCAATATTTATCTTACAAAATAAAACACAAAACAATTATTTTCAATAAAATAAAATAATATACATCATGATTCATATTAAACATGACATTAGATTAGCACTTAATTAATGCAAACAGAGATTTTGCATGTGGGGGGGTCCTCGAAGGTAAGCCAAGACCCATTTTTTGTGTGTAAAAAGTCAACTGGCCACCAGGCTTACTGATGGGTGTATACAGTACATGATAATCAAGTAATTTGTTCCAGATGGCCTTATTGAAGATACATTGAGGAACAGCCATGGAATATTTACATATCAAATTCAACTGGACACCATGGAGAGAGAGAGAGTGAAGAAAAAACATGCATCAACAATTTATTGGTTTATATTAAACACCTTCCTCATGCAATAAGTTTACATAAACTGTTCTCATATGTTCTTATGAATTGAAAAATTAGCTCTATTCAAAAGAATGTCACGGTTCATAAGTTTTTTGAAACTCACTAAAGCATAAAGTGAAATTTTCTATAAATATCTCAGCTTCAGTATGGATGACTGCATGTAATCAAAATGGATAGAAGCTTTGGTGACATAGAACTAAATCATGGATGAACTGCTAACCCTTCCATGATTGGAGCTGCGCTGGTGCAGCATTAAATATTCTGTGCCAGTTCATTTTCTTATATATGCGAGTCTCCCATAGGGAGTCTGGCATATGTAAGAGAGTGCACTGGTTTAAAAGATGAAGGTAAGTATTGTTAGGCCAATGCATTCTCTTATATCTGCAGGATTCTCAGTGGCGGATCCAGGAAATTTGAAAAGGGGGGCCGCTATGTATTATTATATATATGATGCATAGCATCATCCGAGCCGCGAAGCGTCGAGTGGGGGGAGAGCACGAGAGGGGGGTTTAACTCCCTTCTCGTAGGTGGGGGTCCGGGAAATTTTGCGTATACTAACATTCAAAACGACGCGTTTTCCTGTGTTCTGGACCCTGTTTATATTGCTTTATATTAGGCCTATATGGAACGAGTGACAATAACATTCAGTACAATTACGATATACTATGGAAGGTTAGTGATGGAAGATCAAAGCTTCTTTGAACTGTGACCTTATCTTCTGAAAGTCTGTGCAAATGTGAATTATCTGGGCGACATGATGATTTTGGCGCACCGGACATGCCCATGGATAAGCCCCGGAATCACGGTCGCCTATGGTTTGGGCTGGTGCATGGGAGAATATTTTGTAATTCAGAATGAATAATCGCAAAATCATGGCTTCTAGACAGTACTAGTATAGAGGTGTTTCGGCTGGTAATACAATGCATCTATCCAACCACTTAATTCCTCCATTGACCATGCTGATTTTTTCAGTTTTACTTCTAATAGTCATCAGCTTCATGATACACCAGCAAAATAAGTCATCAATACAAGCCAAACGGGTGGTCCGATCACACTCCAATCACATACTCGTTTTATTAGTATAAACACAGTTTCACCTAAAAATATCTGACCAGGAACAGATTAATTAGTATTCCAATCCCCTATTCATCTACATTCTGGTTGCATCCGTAATATTAATTAAAATATTGTATGTAAATTAATATCTGTTGTGTAAATGTTTGGGTTATGAATAAATATATGTTCAGCCAATCAACTGACTAATGACGATAACGACACATGGAAACCGATGTTTTGAAGGACGAGTTCGTGTCAGACTTTTTTTATTAAGCAATGGCAGATGCGTATTTGTCGTGACCTGAAGATGTCTTGTTATCACACATTTGTTCCAATTAGGGTGGCACACCATGTGATGGAAGATATAACCAATTTTAAATGACATGCATACATACCATTGGAAACGATCCAGCAATGTATTTCTATAATAATTCGAAAATATACTATGTACGGTACATGTACATGTATACCATATAGTAGTATGGCGTATGTGCCTTTAGATAATCTATTTACGATGATACTGCCGCCAGTGCGTTTTATAGTCCCGGCGTTGATCGGACTACATTGTATAACCTAGAGTGCACTGTAGACGACTCATGTTTATCAATCATTTGTTCTTTACATATATGTAGATGGAATTGTCTAAATTTTGACTCCACTTTTAGAATTGCTATATTTATTTTTGATAGAAATATTCAGTGTTGAAACTTCGGGCGCCCAAAACTTGGCGCCGGGCAAGATATTTTCCGACACTCTGATACAAAATGTCGCAGAAATTGTTTGCTCTGCATGGCGAAAAATAGCCCGCGGGCCTTCTTCTCGGGATGTTGGATTCGCCCCTTGCATGGCTATATATAGTGCGTGGAATACCAAATTGAAGTCATTTCAACCCATTGTTAAAAATATATACGTTTGAGTAATGTAAAACATGTAAACTGCTGTATTTGCATGCACGTTAGCAATATTCAGTGTGGAATCTTCGGGCGCCCGAGACAAATGGCGCCAGTACACCTCGTATATGAATATGTATTTTATGTCCATTTTAATGAACAACAAACAACCAAGCTATATGCCACAAGAATTTATGTTATTCAATTTATGTACAATTGCTATGCTAATGCTGAATATTAGGAATGCCAATTTAAACATTAAAATATGTGTTAACATCTCTAAAAGTCATCTTCGAGTCAGTTCATCATAAAAAAAACCAACATATTCCCCATTTTCTTCGGTTTCAGAAATTACACTCAGATGACATATTAAAATGTGAGAAAATATCGATTATGCCCTACAGATTGTTCACATGTGTGATCTCAAAACACTGATCAAGAAATCACATCACCAAAGCCCTCTGGGGACCTCATTCTGCATGGCCTCATCTGCTATGGGAGACATAGACTCAGATTGAAGTTCCCAAATGGTGAATATTGTAATGTACACCCATTGGGAACCACGTTATGCAATGTGTCATCTGCCAATTTGGGGATAAACTAAAAAAGAAATAGAATCTATGTGCAGAAGTTTCTATAGAAATTTGATAATAAAGAAAGTTTCCAGAGAAGATGAGGCCTAAGCAGAATGAGGTCCCCAGTGGGTGAATTTAGTGATGCTAGCCCGCTATGCGGGATAGCATCACTAAATTCACCCTCTGGGGATCTCATATCTCAGGCTTGCGAAAAAATGTTTACCATACCAGTCCCAGAAAATATTTCAAATACCAGTCCCAGAAAATGTTTAACAAACCAGTCCCAGAAAAAAATGTTTAACACACCAGTCCCAGAAATGGAACTGATTACACTCACTGTTCATACGACCCATCATATTGAATTGATAGTTGCCACTTTCATGTTAGAGCATCGCAAGGTGCGAATCACCCCCTGCAATTGGGAACAAATTGTGTCGTAGAGGCTAAAATTGGGAATTCCTCCTATAACAGCAAGAAATATATGTACAAGCAATGTTATTGTGTACATGAGAGCAATTAAACCACTTATAAGCTTGCATAGCTTCATTAACAATTGAAACAACAGTTACACTAACACATTGGCAATTCTCACAATGAACAACTTTAACTAAATGGAGAATAATCTTGCTCAACGTAGTGATGTTTACACATATTTTATCCAAATTGACAACACACACCATAATTCTTATCTATTAACTAAATCAAGTGACTCTCAATGGCAAAATCTTTTTCATTAGTTTATCGTCGATAGTTGCGTCCCGAATTCAGATGTAAATATTTACAATTGAGCTTAGTTCAGACGATGTTTTCTGTGGAGTGGTACGGTCGATTTGCTTGAACTTTTCGGCGAGTTAGTAGAATGTTACGTTCCTCCAGTTGACATAAAGCCTGGATATTAACTTAACAGTTCCAGGCACCGAACAAGACCATGATATGTCTTTAAAGGTGGATTATCTCTTCATATAAAAAAATTGAAATAGTTTTCATTCATTCCATATTTTATTGAACATCCCAAACATTAACATAATATACCAATATTACACGAGCTGTAACAACAGAAAAAGATGATGGGAGTACAATGGGGATCGGAGCACAAGTTATTTCAACTTAGGAAATGCTCCTCTCCCCTATTGAAATAGTTGTGTGGGTATAAAATAATAAATATGAATTGAAGACCCCTGTCTGGAAATGCTTCTATCAATTAATATTGATTTTATTTCAAATATTTTATTATAAAATGAGATGATTAAATCAGACAATTTTAATATTGTTCTACTTTTAGAACAGACCATTCAGGCAATACCAAATAGCGATAGAGATCATTAGGGTGTTCACATAGCTACATTCCGAACGTCAAATGTCCCAGATTGATTGTTTGTATTGTTGTATTCCATAGTTATAAGCGATAATCAGTCTAATTGACGTTTATTTGTAACAAAATTACACAATAAAATTTCTGGTCTCTGTTAACAGTAACCACTATTGTTCGTTACCAAAACAACCACACATTTTTAGACCAGAAAATAATTTAAATATAATCAATATTAATCGATAGAAACATTTCAGGACAGGGGTCTTCGATTCATATCTAATATTTTATACCCCGGTAACTATATACAGTAATACTCTAAGTAATCGACTTCTTAACCACAGCAGAATTATGGGTAACTTTTCAGGATTTAGTCGGCAATATGAATGGCAACAAGCCATATTTCCGATTAAATGCTGAAAAGTTACCCATAATTCTTCTGTGGTTAAGGAGTCGATTACTTAGGGCATTACTGTATATACTGAGAATGCAGATAACGATGCAGAAATAATCATTACCTGATTGAATTTGAACACCCAAAAGTCTACCAGTAGCTATGTACATAGTCTGTCCACCAACAGAGTCACTGGATCCTTCAAGTGGCAAACGGATTACTTCACCAAAGTTTAAAACAAACCAATACGAGAATGTAAACTGATGACAGGTCTATGCAGTAATTATTGACCCATTGTATTGAATAGATAGAACTAAATGTCACCTCATGTTTGAGCATGCACCATCACAATGTATGAGTTATGTTCGATAGGAAGGTCTGTGAATATGAGAATTAAATCAATATAAAAGCCACAATAGAAACATGGACAATAGAAGTTCCTACCATAGAAAGATCCAATAAACAAGAGGCCAACAGACATGTGCTCATGTGGTGTAATATCATTCATGATCTATTCAAAGTTCCAGGCCAATATTTACGAAAACTGCTTCTCTTTTTGTTTAGATTATTTGGGGATTGACCATAATAAATGACGAGTCTATAAATGCTTTTCGATATTTTTTGGTGCATGCTGCCATTTTTGGTCATTTTCATCATTAAGGCTTCATAATTGCCATCAGGTCTATAATGATACACTTGGTCACAATACGATACAAACAATATAATACGAATAACGATACATGATCAATGATATGATATGTATCACGATACGCTAAAGTAGTGTTCTCAAATGATCTACCACATGAAATATCAGAATCAACATATTTATAATTGGAGATAGAGATAATTTTAACTAAAATGTAGTTTAATAGTGAGCTATATGAGTCAAATAAACATAATAGACATGTAAACTTTGAGAGAACTTTGCAGGTTTTGCTGTTTTACACAAACCCATCATCAGATATTACATGATTTCCTGTATCATATAACATGATACAATATGCGTATTGTTTGAAAGTGTATGGTGATACATTGAATTCATGATGAATCATTAGAGCCCTAATTGCCATAATGCATTTACTAACAAAATTGAAATTAACCTTTCAGGATTGTTTCCACCCCCGCCCCTTTGTATAAATGCAATGAATGCTACCAGTCCTGTTAATTTCTTTAAGAATGAGAGGCCGATCACAATAAGCAGGTGTTTAACCCATCCCTCGGCGATGGTAAATAGCTATGATCGGAATCATAATCTAGAGTTATGATGTTGAATTATAGAGTATACTAGCAGGGTTATCCGGCGTTGCCCAGGTTAAAGTGATGTGAAACCCTCTGTAGATATTTGGTGGGAATAGAGAATACTCTTGCTCTCAAAGTGGTACACGTATTCTCATAAATTGTATATCCAAATGGCATCACAAAACATGATTCTTACACATGGAATATAAGTAGTGGCTCACCTTGTCAGGTCGGAGCGATTATTATTTTGTTTATCGCGAATAATCCGTCCCACCAATAAAGAAGTATTTATTTATTTACAACTGCGCATACTTCAGACGTTATAGCATGAAACATGAACATCATAAACACATTAGTTCGAAAAAATAAAAGACGACAATTGTGTTTTACATACAGATGTATCAATCAATTAATCAATCTAGTTTATCATATCTTCATGAAGATACAGATGTTTTAAAGATATGTCCATATGCTCCTCTGTTCTGGTGCTATATACTGGCTAATCATTTTCATAAAAGATTTGATGTTATGCATGCATAGCAGCTACATGTGCCCGACACAGCGAGATTTTGAGTTGTTTATGTTAGGCGATGAGTCTGTTCTATAAATGAAAGAAATCCTCTGTATCTGGCAGATATACCCTTGTCAGATGTCAATATTGGAGGATCCTGAAAAGTCATGTGCTACGGACTGCGTTTTCCTTGATCTCAGAAGTAACCATATTTGACTGCACACTGTAACCACTATTTTTGAACAGGCCTGCTCTACATTTCCATATCTCTTGGCAATTGTAACTTTTTTGTGGAAACTATATTGAATGGGACAGACTCAATCGTGTTACATATAATATATACATGAGCCATTATAATATGCGATCCTCTGACGATTCGAGGTCCCTCAGTTTGAATGAATATATGTATCTCTTAAATAGATTAATATAAATATACTTTTAATGCTTTCTTCTATGTATCTGTGTTGCTAGATCATTAAAGGAATGCCCTGATTTCCATCCCCATATAAATATGACAGTTGAGAAGATATAATTGTTCAAGTGACTTAATTCGGTCACCATTTGTCGAGATTGTGAAATTGGAATGCCAAAATCTCCTTAGAATGACATGGAGATGGCCTGGTAGATGACTGTATATAACTTTGTTGGATATCGGCGAATTGAACAATCTTATAAATGCTAGTGAATCTCCTCGCCATCCATAACCCAAACGAACCCAAATGTGATTTAATTCATCATGTCATTAGAGAAAAACGTGCATAAATTTGGTAGAATCAGCGATATTAGACTCATGGTAATCGGCAACTAAACAAATTCTTATCATAGTTATTACCCCCCCCCCCATCTCTCACCCAAACGGCACAAATTTCGCGTCTTTAAATCACACGTTTATATTTCTCGTATCACGGAGAAGAATAATATATCAATTTGGTCGAAATCTGTGATAAAAATAGCCCTTCCCCTGACATCAACAACGCCACTTTAGAACATTTTAACTCGCACCATTATCTTACTCGTAAAAAGTTACCCCTGTTAGACCGCCTTGGTGCCATCTCGATTGTACCCTTAAAGTTATATATAGAACAGTCAGATATTCGCAAATATTTGATTCATTGTATCATTTGAGAAGAACGTGTATGAGTTTGATGGTAATTGGCACTAAACATATTTTTATAAGTTTTTGGTGACCCTCCCGTCCATATGTCGGACTCAAGCGGCGCCACTTTGACATCATTAAACCACACACTTAGACTCATTATAGAGATGAATATATATACAATTTATAAAAATTGGCGAGTATGCAAATTCGTATCAAATTTAGGGCCACCATTGCATATCTCTCACACAAAAGGCACCAATTTGGCGCAATTAAACCACACGATTAGATTATTCGTATCACAGAGAAGAATATGTATCACTCAGGTGGAAATCGGCGCTAAACATATTGTTTATCAATACACACTCTAGGCACCCCTGACTCGAATGGCCCCACTTTTGACATCTTTAAGCCACATAATTAGACTCCTGATATCATAGAGATTATTATTTGTAAGTTTGGTGCTAATCCGCGACTAAACAATTTTTTATCAAATTTAGTGCCCACCCCCATCTCTCACAAAAGCAGCATCAATATGACGTCTTTAAAATCATACGATTAGATTCCTCATATCATGGATAAGAATGTGTATCAATTTGGTGAAAATTGGCGCTAAAAATATTGTGTATCAATTTTGGTGCCCCTCCACTTTCACTGCACCCCTGACTCGAATGACGCCACTTTTGACAGATTTAAGCCACGCAATTAGACACCTCATACCATGGGGATGAATTTGTATAAGATTCGTGGCAATCGGCGACTAAACCAATTATTGTCAGATTTAGTACCCACCCTCCGCCCCTCAAATATCTCATCCCAACGACACCAATTTGGCGTCTTTAAATCACACAATAAGATTCCTTGTATCATGGAGAAGATCTCAGAAGAATGTGCATCAATCTGGTGGAATTCGGCGCTAAAATTATTTTGGATCAAATTTGGTGCCTCTCTCCCCTTCCGGGCATCCCTGACGCGAACAGCGTGACTTTTGACATATTTAAACCAAACTATTAGATTCCTCATATTATGGGGATGATTATATATAAGTTTGGTGGCAATCGGCGACAATTTTTTTCTGCCCCTCCCCTTTTCTGCCCCTGACAACAACGGGGTCACTTTAGAAAATTCTAACACTCGCCATTATCTTTCTCGTAAAAAGTTACCCCTATTAGACCCCTTTTGTGCCATCTAGGTGGTCCCCTGTGAATTTCTATAGAACACAGACAGACAGACAGACAGAAAGACAGACAGACATTCGCAAATATAGATATAGATACTGTTATGTAATAAATTAGTATAGACAAATGTACATAATAAGACAAGTTCTCAAACTATTTATGGAATTTATGGGTCCTGGTGCCAATTTTGCACTAGTAGGTGTTATTTTGACATCAGTAGGCATATAATAACATTGGAATACCTTATGACCCCTATCCTGAGATAATGAACAAAGTCCATACCCTGGTAGTATGTTTTGCTCTCAAGAAATTAGTTTAGACCATACAAAAGTATTATCCATATACTTGTAATGTTTATACAGACATAATATGATGAGGATACTGGCCCTTATGACTCCTAGCCTGAAACAAGTTACCACAGTTCACATAAAAGACATTAACTACAGTAATGCCCCAAGTATTCGACTCCTTAAACACAGCAGAATTATGGGTAACATTTCAGGATTTAGTCAGAAATATGGCTTGTTGCCATTCATCGGAAAGCTCTCCCCGAGAACTTTCCGATGAATGGCAACAAGCCATGAGAGCTTTCCAATGAATGGCAACAAGCCATATTTCCGACTAAATCCTGAAAAGTTTCCCATAAATCTGCTGTGTTTAAGGAGTCAATTACTTAGAGCATTACTGTAGTCCTCAATAAAATGATTTCAGACATTACAATGTTTACAAGTAGCTTGGATGCTAACATCAATAACATTCAATGTTAATCACCAAAGCGCTCTGTGACCCCCTAAAATTCTATGAACCATGAGAGTAAGAACATATTGTAAACTATGGTCCATGGCAATAATCCACAACAAGTATTAACAGCATCTGTCCTCTTGGACTGAAGAACACAAGTTTTTGGAGTACTTATTTTATTTAGAGTTATCTGACCCATATGTTGCCCCCTGTCTTGGACCACCTGAAGTCTCTGACATGATAATCTTAAGATAGCCCTTTTCCAAATACTTTACTCAATAGAATTTTTTCATACATAGTAAAGAATTTATTTATTTTCTTGAGATGAAATCCATGAAAACCCTATAGCCCTCATTGTTAATCTTCTGAACCCTCGGTGGTTCCTAAAATTCACTCAACCATAACCATATGAACAAATTATAAACTATGTCTTATGCTTATGGCAATGCTCCATACTAACTATTAAGGAAATCCATTTAGTGAGACTGCAGACAAAATTTAAATCATTTAAAATAGTGCTATCAGACCCTAACCAAAGACCTTTTGTTGCCCCCCATCTGAGACCCTTTAAGCCCGACATGAAACCAGAGTAAACAAGCACATTGAGAATTCTGGAGGAATATCACACTTAGCTTTCGATGACTAATACTCTTAAGCTAGTAAATGGGGGAGCTAAAAATATCTCCATTTCAATAAACCACTGTGATAACACTGATAAGGTTCTTATAATATATTTCACAGTGGGAAGCCTAAGTATTCTAAGTCGAAAAAGGACCATAACTAAAAAATCGGAATTAAACCAATATTCGAATTTGATCAGTGTTTTGGGCCGAGAAACTCACATATAAAAATTTTGTTCCAATCAAATAAAAAATGTTTGAGTTACCACAGCATGAGTGAATTATAAGTAAAAATAAGGGCCATAACTCCATAAAGAAACTCAGATAAACTCATATTTGAACTCGATCTGTATTTTGGGCTGAGAAACTCATATACATATTTTGGTTCCGATCGGATAGAAAATGTTGCACCATGCGTAAAATGTCTATGCCTAGACAGATGGACAGACAGATGGACGGACAGATGGACGAATAATGAGTGAACAATCCGGAAGTCAACACAATGTGTACAATACTGTATGGTATGGGTATACATATAAAGTAGCTAGCGTCGACAGTGATGTAAACATGTTACTCGGTCTGAATGTGGCTTTTCATATGGGGTTTTGAACTGCTTTAGATGCATGGTGTGTGGGCAAACAGCATCCCGTGCTTGTCCCCTCGTGATCGAGTATACTCCTTTGATTCCACATTGAGTTAAACTGAGTTCAGTCAAATCTGTTGATCAAATGCTGATCAGCAACTGATCAGCAACTTTGGTGCTTCCAGAGGCGTCTTACATGTGCATGCATAGGGTCTTATCTATAATATATATAGATTCAAACCAATTAAGGGATTTTCATAACATGGTCATAGACATTCACAGTTAAATTCATGGGAGGACCACACAACAAGCTCACAGACAAACATTCACTGTTAACCCTTTCATGACGGGAGCTTCGTGAATTTTTTGAAAACCCTGTGCCAATGCATTCTCTTATATATGCGAGTCGACATTGTTAAAAAATGTAAGAAAACATTATAAAAAATTATTAAAGAATGTAAGAAATAATGATAAAAAAATTCTAAAATTTATAAAGAATGTAAGATAAAATGATAAAAAATGATAAAATTGTTAAAGAGTGTAAGAAAAAATGATAAAATTGTTAAAGAATATAAGAAAAAATTCTAAAATTTTTATGGTAAGTAAAAATAAAAATTATAAAAGATGATAAAAATTGTTAAAGAATGTAAGAAAAATTTATAAAAATTGATATAAAAGAATGTAAGAAAAATTGATAAAACATTGACCCATGGTCGACTCACATATATAAGAGAAAGCATTGGCAAAGGGTCTTTAATGTTGCGTCTAGAGGGCGACATTGGAGATATATTCTCCTTAAAATGCGCCACTTCTCAGGGACCAGCCTGGAGGGTGACATTGGAGATATATTCTCCCTAAAATGTGCCACTTCTCAGGGACCAGCCTGGAGGGCGACTTGGTATATATTCTCCCTAAAATGTACCAGTTCTCAGGATCAGCCTAGAGGGCAACATTGGAGATATATTTTCCCTAAAATGTGCCACTTCTCAGGGATCAGCCATTAGCCAAGAGGGAGACTTGGGAGATATACTCTCCATAAAATACGCCACTTCTCCCTAGTTTTGTACCATGGAGAAGTGACTTCTCTCTCATATACAAGTATACATATGTCCCAACAGCATGTTTAAAGTATCTTATTACAAATAATTAAAAAATAATTATCTCTTTTAACGAGGTCCACAGTCGCACAACATCCGGAACGAAACTGAATTTGTAGTTGTCCCGAGTAGCCAAAAGGGATGTCTCGACAATGGGGCTGTGTGTGATGACTTAAGTGGGTATAAAGTGAGAAGTTTTCCTTTTCCTTGTTTACAGACATTTCCAAACCAATTTTTTTAGAATTGCAGTCATTGAACCAGGTTCATATGTATAGTTTCCAGAACAGAATCATGCTGATCTATGTTGAATTTTATCAAATTCATGAATGAGGTTGTCGTAATAAAGATCCCATGCAGATGAGGCATGTTCAATTATAGGAAGAACTAGTCCGAAGTAGGTTTTCACTCTTATGTCTTTGTGATAGCCATGAAGATTTCTTTTAAGAAGTCTGAGGACGTGATTTGCTTTGTTATAATTCACATTTATATGTTTTTTTCCAGCTGAGGTTGGATGATATCTGAACACAAGATATTTAATAGAGTTCACTACTTAAAGTTCAACACCACATAAGCTATAGGGTCAGAAGAGAAAATGTTTCGTTTAACGAGTGAGATGCAGGACATTAAACTTTACTGGTTGTAATCTCATACTCCATCATTTCGCCCAATCTCCAAGTTTATTGATGTCCTGTTGAAGAATGGTTCTGTAACAAAACACAGTTATCAGCGAATAGCCGGATTTCTGAAGAAATATTCTCCGGGATGTCATTTATATGAATTAAGAATAAGGGTGGTCTGGGAACAGTGCCTGGAGAGACTCCTGATAAGACCGGAGATTATGAAGAAGATTCATAACCATTGACGACTACCCGTTGGTTCCTATGGCATAAGAAGGCATCAAGTCATCGTAGAAAATGAGGTGATACTCTGTAGCAGTACATTTTAGATTTTAGTAATTAATGGTGTCAAAAGCTTTTTCAAAATGCAATATAAAAATATCAGTTTGAAGAGTTTTGTGCAGGTATAAGGCACAATTGTCTATGGCAGTGACCTGCCGAATAATAGTGCATGCATGATTATTTAATTTCAGTCAAAAATACAACCCTGCACTATATTATAAGCAATGAGACGTATAGTGAAATTGCCTGCATTATTATTAATTTCAGCCGAAAATACAGCCCTGCACAATAATTTGGCCTGCACTAGTATTTGGCAGTATATCATCTACAGCAAAAGAATTATCCTATTTCTTCAAAGGAGGTGTAGCCTGAGAGTCTGTACATTTGCCATTTATATTTCCAAAAAGGCTTGGGGTCCTTTTTTATGTTGCCGATCATATTATCCACATAAGATTGGTGGGCAATTTACAAACTTATGGGTGAACATCACCCGAACTTCAATAGGGGCACTTCAATCTGATCCTAGGTCTCCCATAGCAGTTGAGGCCTAAGGCAGAATGAGGATTGGATTTGGTGATGCTAGTCCACAATGCAGGATATCATCACTAATTCACTCTCTGGGGACCTCATTCTGCAAATGCCAGACACACTAAATCCAGGCTTGCATTAATCATAACTGTAGTTCAGACATTTGTACATCAGAACCAGTGTATCGATGTATTAAACTGTGTATGATGGTCCAGGATTGTGTATGATATAAAGGTAAAATGAAACAAACTTTCTGATTGGCTGCTTAAAATAATCTCCCTCTGTGTGTATGATTTTACTAGTTATTGAATTTCACTGGTTAGAACATATGGAAAGCCATGTGCTTATAAACCATATAAGGATACCACACAATAGAAAACACAGTAAGTGATGCATAAAATTATACAGTAGAATATTAATGTATTGACTACTCGCTCTTCCATATTTATTCTTCTCTTAATGGCAGATCAGTCACTTTCGACAAACGATTTCTTGTATTGGATGCCAGCTATTTATCCAATCGGACAAGAAGTTATAACCATGCAAGTGTCCCCTTCAGAAATACATTCCAGGTAAATTCATATGCAGAAGTGACAGTTTCGAACACAATTTCGTAAGTTCGATAAGAAGCTTAAACAATCTTCAAAAAGTGTTATTAAAATCCCTTTTATCACACCGAAGCTGTTAATTGAAAATTAGTTGAACCGAAGGTGTTTCTGTGAGTGTGAAGCTCTATAAGTATAAATGAAAGTTAATTCCTGTAGCCATACATATAATTCGCGGATCCGGGCCAGCTCGTCCCAGGGCCCACTCGGTCCAGACGGTTTTTGGGAAGAGCTGGCCCGGCTTTTGTGGCCGAGTTAGCCCGGGAATTAAATTTGTGGATATGAATTTCTTAAGTTAAGATTATGATATATTTCAGGATGTTGTCTATCAATTTTGACATTTTGATTACTTTAGCAGTTTAGGCATGTTTGTTTACAAAGATAATAGCCACTAATAGTCGATTTGAATGAGAAACCGGCAAATTCATGAAAAATCAATATACATGTATTGTACTGTTTTCACATTCTGAATAAATTTCTCTGATTCTCTATCAGTTCAATCATCTCACTATCACTGGGTTAATTTTGGAAGAAGCCATCATTGTCCCCACTCCTATCAAAACAATATAAGCATATTGTTTACACAGTAACCAGTCACGGTCGGCTCATCACAATTTATCACACTTCGATCAGAGGGTGAGATGGCTTCAGAACGTGTGACAGAACTTGTGGTAAGAACTTGTATACTGAATCATTTGATACAGATCAAGAATCCAGCGCTGGCAAGAGATATTACAGTGCTGGAAACTGAACTTGGTCTGTGTACGTCATCAAGTAAAAGGAACAGTAAGCCATAATTAAGAGATCACTGCAATGGGGTTTTGGGTTATTTAGTCAAAATACCCCCGGTGTAGAAAGATGCTATGACATGTGGCATACCGGTACTTGTATAAAATGGTATAGATATGTGTATTATTACCAATAAATAATCTAATCTAATGTTCTATGTGTAAACCCAGGTGAGAATTCGTATCCACGGCATTTCAAAGTTTCCTTTCGTATATTCATATACATGTATTTCTCGTCCGTTTTCCATTCTATTCCATTGCTCATCCACACGGCAGAAGAACTTATCACAGGTTGTTTCCTGAAGAAATGCTCTGCATTATTCCTGAAGAATTCGTCGAGGAGTGCCGGCCAACTAACTCAAGAATTCGTCAAACACATATGTGTTATTTTTTATATAAATGTTCGTATGTTGAACTGAGGAAACGGGCTTAAATCACATTAAAAATTTAGCTATGTGAGCTCAAATGAGCTATTATCTAATGTGTCACCTGTGCCCGACTTGCAATCTTACTGTGTTCACCAGTGTTGATCACTGAAAGGAAACAAGACGATTGGTACCTTGGACGATTGGTACCTGGACGTTTCGTACCCACGGGACGATTGGTACCAGTCTGGTTTGGACGGTTGGTACCAAGTCAGGGAAGACGATTGGTACCAGACAATTTATTTAATGTTTTACGAAGATATATGTATATATGATGATGTTGTATATCAGTAGTTTGACTTACTGTAGACATTTGGACCTTTAAAGGTCATTTTTTGGAGCAGATTTAAGTGAAAAATAGCCTTAGATAATTATGACTATAACGTCCAGGTAATCGACCCGTGGGTACGAAACGTCCAGGTACCAAACGTACAAGGTACCAATCGTCTATATATCAGGTCAGGGAGAACCCAAAATCGGTGTACTAAACCTCGATTTGTGTAAATAACCTCGATCGAGGTTCTTCGAGAACATGTGACCACTGGTGATATCCCAGACAGCACAACGACGTCGGCCCGACGTCGGGTTCCAGACGTCGGCCCAACCGTCGGTATGTCTGTCGGGGCGACGTCGGCCCGACGTCGTTGTGAAATAGAGCTGGTCGGCAACAGGTCGGCACCCGACGTTCACTAGATCTCGCCAGAACTGGAGGTCGACATATGGTCGCCTGCCGACGGGAAACTGACCAGTGATAAATAAATCGCGGAATATTTATATATCACGTACCATATTGATGCCCGAAGTCGTATATTAATCTTTGCTACATAAATTCCACCCTTGAAGGTTTATTGCACGTTCCATGCTTGTATAGTAGTTTTTGAATTGATTGTTGTTGTTTTCATACATTGGTCGGTAACACGTCGGTTGCCGACGGATTGCTGACCGAAAAACGTCATTGTCGCTAATATGACGTCGGTGTACGTCTCGTCTGCTGCGTCAATTTGAAAGCTTCGGTCACATTATTTTCGACTTTAAATTCGTTGCTGATTGGAGCCTAACATTATTATTTCTTCTCTGATGTGGAAAATTAATCACAATCGGTGTTAATGATTACGCAGAGGACCATGGATACATGGATACATTTCCAGGGCGGAATAATAAAGGTAAGTTTAATATTTATCCAAAATATATTGCACACTCATGGAAATCATCTGAAGTTCCGGGCTTGATTGGTACCCCTAAATAAAACAGCTTAATATATATAGCCACATTTGTCTCTATTGTATAGAGTTTCTCATTGTATCAAACAGATTGTTACGTTTTAGACTTTTAGTATGTTAACACGCCAACATTTATTTAATGTTGGTCTATTGTCAGCGCAGTCGGCAACCCGACGTCGGCCCGACGTTGGTCCGACGTCGGCAATCGACGGTGTCGTATTTATTAATTATTATCTATTGTCAGGTACATACTTACATGTACCGGTATGTAATGTCTCAAATGTACTTGAATGTCAATTGAAGGTCCAAATTATGTTCTATTTTGTTACATCGCGGCCCAGTTCTGGAGGGATCAACCAATTAGGTCTACACATTATGCTTAACATTAACGTTATATTCGCCCTCTTTATGCCACAACAAGATTAATATTAGTGATATAATTGAGAACGTTTGGGCCCAGAACTTTCTTCGGCATTGATCAATGAAGCGTTTCTTCAATTTCCTTGTTACGATCTAGTCTTCACATCGTATATGTATAAATAAAGGGCACACATGTGCGAAAATTCAATGTAGATTGAACCTAGTTCTGACATTAACAGGATTGTCCATGCCATAGGCAGTAACTGTTGATATGGCGTATGGATCAACATAGTGTCACCTTCTTCCAAATCACGTCAACAAAGTTAACGTTAAAAGTTCTAATGAGCCATGTCCGTTTAAATTGTTGTAATGTATTCTATTTATATAACCGTTACATGCATATTCCTGGATTGGATATTAGGGCAACAGTCTCTTTTGTTAAAAAAAAATGCATGTTAAAATTTAATATATGCATGATGAAAGCGAAGAGCGTTTAGCAAGCGCTATTATGAATTGCACGAATATACTATTGGCAAAAACAATTGTTTCTATTGACATGCCACATCGGTCCTCCCGCCCGTCTGTCCCAAGAGATAACTCGGCCATATATTAGTATTATAGGTCATCAGATATCTTTAAACATTGAAAGGTATGTTGGTCAGCATTGGGGTCGATCGGGTACTTTCAAGTGTGCAAGTGTGTTTAGTAGTTCCCTCTATATCTTTACAGGACCACTGTTGGATATGGTAATAACAGCGTATAACGCCCGTGAATGGAGATGTTGGTGTGTGCATGGGACATCGATGTAAATGGTTGTCTCAAGGGAGCAATGTCGGTCGTCTTAAAACTTGCTGCATGATGGTGACAAATTAATTGTATGTTAGAAGCAGGATACATGTATCAGAGAATTAAATGGAGACACGGACCCAGTGTATATGAGTGTTAATGATTGCTTCAAATGCGCTTGCTTCAGTGAGTGAACACATTCTCATTTCTTATCGACATGGCTATGCATGTATCGATCGTAATGGCACATTGAGATGTCCCTCAACTCGGATCAACCTTGAAAATCGATCCTGATTTTCGCATATATCGGGGTTCAAATCGTGACAACCTAATCTAGCCCAGATTGCGATGATCTAGGAATCGTTCACGATACATATGGGAGATTTCCGTGTGCTGCATGGTGTTTATCATTCTGCACGTTGTTCCCCGAAGAGGAGTATATCACATTACGTATACGTATGTGACATGAGGTGTGAATCCAGAGTCCCTACATGCATGTGAAAAATCCCACCATGCAGACTGAACTCTCGGTCGAACTATATACTAGTATGCGTAGATATATATGATGTGAACTGGAAAGTTTATCGGAATTTCGGAGTATTGGAGCTTCGTGTTACAGAGTTTTGGACCTTCAGGCAATCGAACCCAAGAAGATTAGGCCGGAAAAATCTTAGTACAGGAAACTCTGGGATATAAAATTTCAATTTCAAAATTCCAGACATTATGTCTAAAGCAAGTCTGACAAATTTCACAGAGAACTATATACATGCGGGCTGATTTATTAGAGACAAGTTAAGCACCATTTCGGACACCGTTGTGTAAATATTTAACACTACTGATCGATCCACTATGAGTATATACATAATAAATACCGTTATACGTGTTTTTGCGTTGATTTTTAACATTATAAATTGTTGGCAGCTATTTGCGGTCTGGGTCGTATATACGCAATCCTATAATTTTCCACTTGAATTATATATATCCCTATCAATATCAGTAGCTTTGTTTGATTTGTAATGTATAATTATATCAACACGATTAAACATTGACAATTAGCCATTTTTCTTCTGGCATTTATAACCGTTTCAAAATTTGTTTTGTGACTTGTTGGTTAACCGGAAATTCACAGAGAATTACAATCGTTTTAGTCTTGTTAGTTTAGTTTGCAATTATAGTAAATAGAGCTCAGTAGTTCAATTGACCACAAACTGGATCACCGACAATTATTTACTCCATATCTACTAGTATGCCCGTGTCGTAGCTATTGAGTAGATATTCATGCATGGCATGATCAAGACCACGAAAAGCCTTTGTGCCGACTGTGGTCGGCATGGCGTCGGCTGCCAGCCATTTGCCAACGTCGGCTGCCGACGTCATAGCCTACGGCCACGCCGACGGTCGGGCCGACGTCGGCAAATTACATCAAACCGACGTTGGTCGGCATGACGTCGACTGCCAACCATATGCCGACGTCGACTGCCGACGTCGGACCGACGTCATAGCCGACAGCCACACCGACCGTCGGACCGACGTCGGCAGCCAACGTCGGGCTGCCGTCGCTGCCGACGTCGGGTGGCTATCTGGGATAGTGTGTAGTATATTTGATCTTACACCTATGGGAGGCCAATTTCACATTTAATAATTAATTGTGCTTGATTGCACTCAAGCACAATTAATTATTAAATGTGAATTTGGCCTCCCATAGGTGTAAGATGAAACACTGTGAAATACTCCACACTACCGTAGCCTATATCACTTACACTACATTACTTCCATTAGTATCATATTTGGTTTAGAGTGTTTCCCCTTATATCAGGGGTGTATGTTTTGACCAGTGGTCACATGGTCTCGAAGAACCTCGATCAAGGTTTTTAACACAAATCGAGGTTTAGTACATCGATTTTGGGTTCTCCCTGACCTGTATATATAGAAGCCCACTGAAATTGTGAATTTATTTAGTGGGGCAGTGTAGAATTTAGAAAGTTTTGGGGAAGGGTGTCACTTAGGTTTTCCAACAGAACCTGCCACTTGCACTACACAAATACATGTCATATGTATCGAACCTACCAACACTCAATAAATCGACTTTTTCCCATGAAGTTGATGGAATCGATTTTGTTCCTGAAGTTCCACTTGATTGTTTTTAATCGGGTTTCACAGAACAACACTTATTATTGAACGGAGTATCAAAACATAGTTTGGTGTTACATGAACAACAGCGGCTACTAGCGAAATATAACATGACGATAGTTATAGTATAAATGTCGATGATTGTACATGTATAAGGCACCGAGTCATAGTATCACAAACCGTTATACCGAGCGGAAGTAACCACAAAACAACCAAAATTATATCGATCGACCTATGATATGCCCCGTTTTGGGAGACCTGAATAATTTTTGCCGAAACATAATCATAAAGAAGGAGTCACGTTTTTAGTTAAATCATGAGTGCAAAAACTCAAATTAGGACAGACAAAAGAAAATCCAAGGCCAATAAGTTTAAAACGTTTATTGGCAGTAAGACAGAAGGTAAATTATTCTACATATGTGAAACGGAGTTGTTTTAATATTCTTGTCACCAAATTTCGAATTATAATTTCCAATCCAAGTTCCGGTCCGACGACTTGCAATACCAGGACCCGATTTACGGAGTTACCATATCTATAAGAGTACGTTCAGACGTAAGTGGAGGAATCGGTGCGACGAAATCGTGGATAGTTTGTTCAGACGATTGCGATGTCGTCGTGCATTATGATATCGTAGGTTGTTCCTAAAGCATGTGATTGACTACCCTACGGTCATTTCCAGCTACGACTTTTACGTACACACGACTGCGATTACGTCGCAAGTGGAGGTAACCAAGGATACGCCACGATTTCCCATCTAAAATCAAACAGCGCTTGATATTATTTTATGACCTACGATTTTGACGTGAGCATTCCAACTACAGGTTACTTCCTACGACGGAAATCTTGCCACTTACGATTGTATCGTGGTCGTCTGAACGTTCACTAACAGGTCAGGAATATCCTGAATTTACATTTGAAGTTGTATTCAAGTATAATATGGATCTAAATTTGTCAGTGGGAATTAAAGCCACTACTTCCTGTTTTAATTGGTGGAAATTATGTGATCGTCCATCCCAGTGTGCATGTACAGCCTGTTGGCTAAGTGTACCTTCAGACGACCACGATACAATTGTAAGTGGAAAGATTTCCGTCGTAGGAAGTAACCGGTAGCTGGACTGCGCATGCGCACGTCAAAATCGTAGGTCATAAAATAATATCAGGCACTGTTTGATTTTAGATGCGAAATCGTGGCGTATCCTTGGATACCTCCACTTGCGACGTAATCGCAGCCGTGTGTACGTAAAAATCGTAGCTGGGAATGATCGTAGGGTAGTCAATCACATGCTTTAGAACAACCTACGATATCATAATGCACATGACATCGCAATCGTCTGAACAAACTATCTACGATCTCGTCGGGCCCGATTCCTCCACTTACGATTGTATCGTGGTCGTCTGAAGTTACACTAAGTTTTGCACCAACTGTTACCTGTATCTTTATGAGTACGTCCCGTGACCAGTTTCGCTTTTATGGAATGGTGGATAATACGATTTATTTAATAATCACTGTTCACACAAGTATACACTTCCAAATGAAATTGACATGGGTACACTTTCGTATGGGAGACCTTTTTTGCATTTATTAACCAATTGCGCTTAAGTCTAATTGATTTACGCTTAAGCTGTACATTTTGGCGGTGTTACGACACTGTAAAAATGGCTAATGAGTATGGGAGGTTACTCTTTGTGGCCAAAAACATATTGGTAGTCTTTGCATGTGGGGGAAAACAAAAAAATTAAAACATCATTTATGGGTACGGTATGCCTTATGGTTATATTGCACTGGAGTGCATGGGTGGCAATTCACACCTGATTGTGTTTGTTATGATGACCTTAATAGTGTTTGAATGTGTATCCATTCATTCACCGGTATGCCGTGACCAGGCATCTGATTGGACGCATAAGCGTGACAATAAAATTGTGTGTGCTGAGAGCGGGTCCCTATCATTTCTATTTCAACAGCCGAGGGCATCGGTGGCCAAAATCTTAAGTGTAATAGAATTATTATGCTTAAGCATAATTCATTTACACTTAAGCGTAATTCATTTATGCTTAAGCGTAATTCATTTATGCTTAAGCGTAATTCATTTTAATTATGCTTAAGCGTTAATGAGTTATGCTTGTTCTGAGAATTTTCAACATACAAATATCGTTCCCGCCAGTCAAAAATAAATTTTAATGGGATGTGTAATCTTTATTCAGTTCATCATCTTGCCATAGATAGTTCATTTTATGTTGACTACTTCACACAGAGAATGATAATAAGTTCGTTATGGATGTCAAAGTACATGTTGACCTCCTTAGCAAAATATCAGTAAGCTCCGCTCACAACAATCCAGATCCAACGGAGAATAAAATCTCCCAAACCAATCCTCGATGACTGACAGGTGTGCATGCGCTGATGAGATAGCACGAGATACATGACTTTGTTTTTTTTATATTGCCAGCAGAGTTCCATTTAAAATCTGCATTATCCTTGAAATATTGTGGTCATATACAAATGTGGTTAGGCATAATAGCCGTGAATTCGAGATTATATACGGACAATTTATATTATTAAAAATCCTTGAATTAAATAAACTTACCTGCATATATTAAATTTGTTTTAAACAAAAAAAAGGATGATACATATCAGCAATATCGGTACTTGACTGACTTGAAATTACAGGGACGATCTTATTCCAAAATAAAATGAACATATGGCCAATTTCTTAATAAATTAATGCATTTTATAAGCCAACAAGACACTTGAAGACAGATAAAAAAATTGCCATTATATGACAAAATATCTCACCGTCATATCGTTCGTAAAGATGTCCCGACGTATCGCCAGTGGAATCCAAGGCACCGTTCCGTTTTGTTTATGACCACCTCCACCATGTTATGTTGCGTTGGTGGTTATCTTGACCGGGTTTTGTTGCGTTGACAGCTACACCGATTGCATTATATTGCATCGATGGCTACCTTGACCGCGTTTAAAATTACAACCGCTTTGGAGTAATGTTACGACCGCGTTCCATTAATGCTAGAACCATATTGATGGTCATTTTACAACATGGTCTCACAGCGGTTCCAACGCGGTTGAGAGGGACACTTATTTTGAGAATATGTGTACACTCTCATTGAACTCCCCTCAAGATGAAATGGATGCAACCACATTACTAATGCCGGTAACCTACATCAGATTATACCAATATACCTGTCAGAGATAAGATAGTTGAAGAACCCAATTACTCTTAAGCATATCAATTAATATTGTTATGATATCATTAATTTCTTTTATAATGCAATAATCAAGTGGGACATTTTTTCGTTACTATTTTCATATTGAGTTATCCTGCATGCTATGCTCAGAACGAACGCAAGCCGTTAAATTGATTGTATGTATATTATGCCAGAAAATTTGAAATAAAATCAATATTAATTGATAGAAGCGTTTCCAGACAGGGGTCTTCGATTCATATTTATTATTTTATACCCAGGAAACTATATAAAACTTGCTATAGGAAAAGTAAGGACCATCTTTAATAATAATCAACTGTTTTTTTTATTAAAAGGCTGGCACTGTAGCTACAATGTAGGCTTGTCATGATTATTCAATTAATCGACTAACCTTCGACAGGTGTGGTAGTCGACTGTTATTTACTTTCGTCGACGAATCGCCCCGGGGGAGGGGGGGTGTGGGTATGGTCCTGTATGTGAGCAGGACTATGCATGCACTGATGGTCCAATGACGTGCCTGGAAGAAACATTTAACAGCTTATGCAGCACAATTTACCTCCTGGCCGCCTGTTCTCTCATCAGACTTGTCCCAATGCAGCTTCCTTTGCCTTTGATGTCGCAGCCGACATTTGGCGATCATCTTCAAAGAATTCTGTGTGCAACATGTTCTCACAGTCCTTGTCAGGCCAGCGGCTTTCTTTGCTTTTGATGTCAGCGCTGACGCAACTTTTTATAGAAAATGTCCAGGTTATACATGGCAATAAATGTGACTGCATCACCGTCACCCCCCCCACAAAAGATAAAATATCTGCCACTCTCTACATAAGTCCTTGTTAACTGCAGTGCAAGTGCATGCCTTTCGCTGCAGTTTCGCTCTTTTAGCGAACTTAATGCGAAGCACATGCTCTGCCGAAATACATATCGGTGACTCGTAGCTGAGATTAGCTTTACTTCATGCAATTTTGCACAGTTTCTGTCACGTCGTGTGTGAAGTTTGCAGAAACATCGGGCTCATCAGCAATTCTGGGCAGTGTTTAATAGTAAGGGCATGTTAATAACTAAATCGAGACGAATGAGAGCATTAGTGTTTGTTATGAAAAAAAATAGGGAACACTGAAAGTTTATAACTGTGTTCAGAATGGATGTAAAGTAATCATCGTAATTTCGCATTGATCACTTGTTCATCTGGATGTAATATAGGGTGAATATATGAATGATTAATCGACTAACCGTTGACTATACCAGTTGATTACTTGATTCTGAAATATTCGTGGCAACCCTAATTGTAACAGAAATGTTTACATAATAAAGGTTTTAGCATGCGGCGACTCATGATCAATAACAAAAATAAGAACAAGTTTTATCTATTTTTTCATTTTCTTCTTAGTTGCAATGGTTGTACAATATTTCACATTTACCCAATAACAATAGTATGTCCCTTTCACTGAAGATCGCAGAACATGACATGACCCTCTGACGATAATCACTTTCAAATTTCAGGACAGGGATTTGCAGATAAACGGAAAAATAAGGCAAAAAATGAATACCTCAATCTTCTTCGGAAAGAAAAGAAGAAAGAAGTGTATGAACAAAAGAGAACTGGAGAAACATCTCATAAAGAAACTGGGTCAAAACAGAAAGAAACGAAACAGAAAGAAATGAAACAGAAGGATCATAAACAGAAAGAATATAAACAGAAAGAATATAAACAGAAAGAATATGTACAGAAAGAATATAAACAGAGAGCGGCACACTTCAAAGGCCAGAAAGGGTAAGGTATCACCAGGGTTTCCGCTAGATGGTCAGTGGGTCTCTAGCTCAGATTTTCCCTCCCACACATACTATACCCATACATGTCCCTTTCCAAAGATTAAATGATAACATATTTATACCAGTATCTCCCAATCATATTTGTACCAGTATCTCCCACAAAACCCAAATGGGAATTATGAACAAAAGTAGTTTTATTTGCCAGCTAAAGCTGACCACCAGAGAACAATTTCATTGAAAAAAAACTCTCCCATGATACATACATTGACAGTTATTACAGGATATACATATTTTACATACAGTATCAATGTTATATATTTCCAATGAAAACACCCTTGCATTACTTAAAGGCCTATTTAATTTTCGAGTAACTGATTATTTCTGTAATAGTGCCTTTTTATACAGTTTTAATAACAATCTATGCCATAAAATATGATTAAAGTACTATAATTCATCACTATTTGGAACATCTGTGTCTCAGAGGGTGTCCATAGAATAATAGAAAATAGCCGAAATATAGAGAATTCAAACTATAGTTTATTTTCAATTGAAGGGGAATAACTCTATATCTTATTCCCCTTCCATTGAAAATGAAAGACTTTGCAGAAACTTGAGCACAGAACAGACTCCAGTATCTCAACAAAAACAACATATTCACAGTTTATTACATCAAATAAGTTGAAAATACAATGTTTTGGAGCTTCCTCTTTCAAATGGTATATAATATGACATATATTTTATATATTGTGAACTGGTGGTTCGAAAATTAAGTGGGCCTTTAACCTTTCAGTTTGTTTTAAAATAAAACTACAATTGCAATACCTTGAATTTGTATCCCTTAGGGAGCCTCGCATGCACTTATATATATTGATCTGGTCCATTCTCCATTTGATGGTTGTTTTGATAATAAATGTGCAGATGGCACTGGATCTATTCAATCAATATGAGGGAATATTGAGTCATCATAAGTTTAAACAGACATCGAAGCCTAAAGTTAAGCTGTGTCAGTATACACTCATATGGTCTATTATCCAATTGGATGGTTGTTTTGATCATAAACGTGCAGATGACACAGGTCAATTTGAGGGCATATTGAGTCGTCATAACTAATTTCAGCCACAATATACTGTAGATAACATCTTCATATTCATCATTGTGTTTGCATTCCAGAAGTGGTAAAGGATTGAACAAATTCTCAAAAGTCAAGAAAGAATTTGAGACCAAAAAAGAAAAATTACGTGAAAAATATGAGGTGAGTATAAATTTCAAGCGAATTAAAACGACTAATCTGTTCCAACCAAGCCTGCAAATAGTGTGTCTGTCATTGGCAGAATGAGGTCGCCAGAGGGTGAATATAGAGATGCTATCCCGCATGGTGGGCTAGCATCACCAAATTCACCCTCTGGGGACCTCATTCTGCTTAGGTCTCAACTGCTATGGGAGACCTACATGTAGGATCAGATTGAATTTCCCCAGATGAAGTTGGTGTTCACCCATTGGTCACCTCGATTATGCATTTTATCTTCTGCAAATTAGAGGAAAAAGAAACTTCCCAGAAGGGAAAAAGTAATTAAAAACAATGTTAAATTGAGACTATAGATACTTCTCAGAAGATAAGGCCAAAGCAGAATGAGGTCCCCAGAGGGTGAATTTGGTGATGCTAGCCCACTGCGGGATAGCATCACTAAATTTACCCTCTTGTGGACCTCATTCTGCAAATGACAGACACACTATTTGCATGCAGGCTTTGTTCTGAGCCATCTGACGCAGTCTGAAGGACTCAAGTCATGAGAGACCACTTCTATCCATTTAGTCTCTCAATGTCCGAGATCATGCCATGCATGTTTTTGAAGTTTGGAAACTTTATAACAGTAAAAGACAAATACTAATTTAATAATGAATTACATAGTACATGTAGGTGAAGGTCGCAGCTCATGATTAATGTGAATTTTGTGAGCTGATTTCGCTTTGTGATACAATTCATGAGTTTCATAGATCATGGAATCACAAGCTGGAACCTTCAGCTACTATGAAGTGCGACGTCACGTGATCAGGTCTGGCACAGGTGCCATATGAGCTAAATTTTTAATGCGACTTAAGTCCATTTCCAAATTTCAACACATGCATCTCATTATTATGAATGGATTTGACTTTTACTGGACCAACCTAACAATGAGCTTCACAAAAATAACTTTTGCTCATCTACTCACAATAGTCTTGATATCTTTTAAATGCTATTTGCTTAATGACATATTATGTACCTGTTCGGGTGCGTGAAACTGATCAGTTAGTAACCAGACGCTATGCAAACTGGAGGAATGTAGCATTTTACTAACATCGCCGAAAATCTAAAGCAAATCGACCATACCACTCCATAGAAAACATTGTCTGAACTACGCTCAATTGTAAATATTTACTATTAAATTCGGGACGCATCTATCGGCGCTAAACTAACGAAAACGATTTCGCTATCGAGAGTGACTGCATTTAGTATTAATATATAAGAATGAAGGTGTGTGTTGTCAATTTGGATATAATATTTGTAAAAATTACTACTTTGATCAAGATTATACTCCATTTCTATTTGATCACACAACCGGAGTGTTTCACATCACTTTAATGATTTATCCATATGTTTTCATTAAAATTCTTAAGAGAAAATAGTGTTTAATTGACTTTTCAGTCATCCCATCTTTAAGCTTATCCTAAAATAAAATGAAACAAACATTCTGTATGTCTGCTCCAAACAGGCTCCCTCTATGTGTTTATAAGTATGATTTTTAATTGAATTTCACTGGTTAGAATGTATGGAAAGCCACATGCTTAACCATATCCACAAAATAGAAAACACAGTAAGTGATGCATAAAATTATACAGTGGAATACGACTTTATTGACCGCTCGTGCTTCCGTATTTCTTCCTCTCCTAATGGGAGTTCAGTCACTTTGGAAAATATATTTTTTGTAAATGGATGCCAGCGGTTTATCCAGTTGCACAAGATGTTGTAACCTTGTGTCCTTAACCTTCAGAAATACATTCCAGGTAAATATATATGCAGAAGCGGCATTTTTATGTACACAATTCAAAAGCTTGATAAGAAGTTTAATAAAATTCTTAAAAGTGTCAAGTGATGTGAAACACTCCGGTAGGGTGATAAAATAGAAATGGAGAATAATCTTGCTCAAAGTAGTTATTTTTACAAATATAAATCCAAATTGACAACACACACCGTCATTCTTATATATTAATTACATGCAGTGAATCTTGTTGTCGACATCGTTTTCGTTAGTTTGTCGCTAATAGTTGCGTCCCGAATTGAGATGTAAATATTTATAATTGAGCATAGTTCAGATGATATTTTCTATGGAGTTTTCTATGGTCGATTTGGTTGAGATTTTCGGCGATGTTAGTAGAATACTATATTCCTCCAGTTGGCATATAGTGTGGTCGTTGAAGCAGAATTTGGGGATCAACCCGGAATAAATTGGATACAAGCTGATTTTGGTGTCATTCGACGCGGAAAAGCCTCAGGAACAACATATCCAAAATCCGCAAAAATCCGCTGTGGGGAAACTTTGTTATCCAAGATGGCGTCCAACATGGTTGTCTATACTACATCAGTTCTCGAAACAAGTCATTATACGATATATTGTGGCATCGGAATTACGCCGTTATACCAGTTTGTGTTAAATTATAGCACGGGAGCGAATAGAGTGACACGCACAGAAAATCATACAATCATGGCTGTCAAAATGGCCACAACTGCAAGCAATACAACAAAGAAAGCAACATATTGGATAACCACATATGAGTGAAAATATGTATTGATAATATACAAGTCGGTTGTTGAATATATTTAAAGGTACACACACCATTAAACAGATCCATCTGAAGGATTTATTGGCCACTGCACCGCAAGTCAAACCCCAATGATTTGCGTCTTTAAAGTTTGGGTGTTCTGCTTATCCAACATCCAATTGTCGGGCCAAAAATAATAATATCGGACATGCAACACACAAACTAATGTTTCGCCTCACAGTTCATGGTAGTTTCATTCGGCATGATGATTAATTTTTTAATGTAACTCCGAAATTTAAGTGCACACTCTAGCAGTCTAAATGTTAGTTATATTTCCGGAATTGTCAACACTCCCGGTGATATTAAACAATACATATTTGTAGCAATGCTTATTATACTGTAAAGAAACACTCATATCTTCAATAGATTAGCACCGCGTCTCACCAGATCAAAGAGACGATACAACACACAGTGTATGTAAGACTAATTTTCATGCTGCTAACAAACCGTGTTCTTTGTAGACAATTTTGTTCAAATTACTTCAATCACAACTTTACGACTGGAATATGCAGCTACGCAATGCACACTATTAGTTTTCAGTATATTTTTGTTTGAAAATATCTTACCATTACCACCCACATAATCATGCTAAATATCGAGTGATCACCGTTTAAGATGTTATTTCAACGTTAAACATTCACGCAATAGTATTCATTGTGGTTCTGTGTGCAGCAGCTATGTGTAACATTAGGGAGAAGGAGTAAACGGGGTGATGCGGTTGAAGAAAACGTAGTAAGTTTCGCGTAGATGTGGCCTTGGTGAATTCAACCAAATATAATTTCCAGGTATAAACACAGTCTTTGTCACAGAGTATGTAGGCAATTTTGGTCAAGTTTATAATTTATTGACGATAGTCTATGGTACTCCTTCGTGTTTTAATAAATTTAGTTCATGGTATACCACCATGCATTCTTCTGATAAAAGCGAAATATTCGTGTTTTATCACTTGATCTGAGGCAACTATGACCACTATTTTGAGACACGGACAATGGAATATACCATTTTACCCAGTACTATATGAATATCTTTCATACCGTTTTATATCAGTTAATTTTGAAAGGTTTCATGCTGTAGATATCAAAATAAATGATGATCGGTCACATTCATGAGACTGCTCGGAGTACACATTTTTCTGCTTCTAGAAAAAGGTCTCATAGTCAATACATCTCTACTAAATCCAATTTAGCTGTTTAATTACACATATATCACACGATTCAAGATAAGCAGTACAGAAAAAACTGCGTTATTTTTCCGTTTCTGGGCGTACAAAAGTCAAGATTTAACCGTTTCATAAGACCCTGGTTTCGCTTGCTCTCTCGTGAGAT
Organism: Siphonodentalium dalli; assembly: GCA_032622095.1. Classification (NCBI taxonomy): domain Eukaryota; kingdom Metazoa; phylum Mollusca; class Scaphopoda; order Gadilida; family Siphonodentaliidae; genus Siphonodentalium; species Siphonodentalium dalli. Next base: position 94,371,696 of record CP136067.1, read on the forward strand.
ACATCAGAGTTATTTTGTACATCTCTAATCAAAAGTTTCTCTTATACTCTGCAATCATTCTTAATCGCATAATTCAAGAGTTTGTTCACTCGTATAGGACTAGCTCTTCAATTTTGCACAACATGTAAATTTCATTCGATTTTGTCCATTTTGGCGGCCATTTTGGGAAATACATTCTACAGATATGGTTTACGACAAAGCATTGTTTGTATATATTTCAATTTATTATGAATTTTGCATTAATTGGAGCACCTACCGCAGAAATTCAGTATTTTGCGATAACAACAGACATTATGGACGCCATCTTGGATCCTGAATTTTCCCATGAGCAGATTTTTGCGGATTTTGGATATGTTGTTCCTGATGTTTTTCCACGTCGAATAACACAAAAATCAGCTTGTATCCAATTTATTCCGGGTTCAACTCTCCAACGACCACACTAATAGCACCTGAATACTAACTTATAAGTTTCACGCACCCGAACAAGTCCATAATATACCTTTAATCAAATCGCCTTTAATCGCACCATGGCTGTTTTAATTAGTTGTACCGAAGGTGTTTCTGTGAAGCATGATGTGGAGTCAAACTAATGAAAGTCAGTTTGCATCGCAATAATTCGCGGCATGTGTTGAACTGAGGAAATGGACTGAAATCACATTAAAAATTTAGCTTGATTTAACTACGTGAGATCAAATGAGCTATTTAGCTCATTTGTGACCTGTACCCGACCTGGTGATATCATTTCGACTAATCAACTAAGTTTAACTTTCTGCATTCATGTTCCACGGTGATAATGCATGTTTGAATGTATACATATTACACACACACATCACAGTTGAATAGTGCAATGTTCTTAAAATAGACACACACACATCACAGTTAAAGGTACTCAATCCGATCAGAGGGTCCCCATCTCAACAGATTCCAACAACAACAATCCGATCAGAGGGTCCTATATTACTATTTCTTTGGCTTTGGGGGTAAAACATATTTGATTCGAGTCGAGGAACCCATCAAACAAAGCTCAGAGTTATTAGATATTGATTTTTGAAATTTGTTATTTTCTCGAGATGAGTACTAATAATTGCCTTCAACTGCGTAATCTGCTCGAGATATGTACACCAAAACACTATTCAAACAAACAAGGATGGATAACTCTAAAATCAAGTGGTAATAATAACGCAATTTTGACTGTGTTCTGGGCCAGAAAGTATTCCCGATAATGAAAAATAATAGATTTCTAAAATCGATATCTACAAAATCTGAGCTTTGATGGGTGGCTTCCTCGACTCGAATCAAATATTTTTGACCCCCGAAGCCATTGAAATAGTAATTGAGAGGAGTTTTATCGGATTGAGTACCTTTAAATAGTCAAATATTCCTAAAATAGCCATATTTTTCTGTCCCAGTTTGTGGAAGAACATTTTGGAAACAAAATTATTCTTTAGTTATAAATGTTTCTACTTACTGGATTGACTTTGTTGAGTTTGTCCGTCTATCTGTCCAGGCATATACATTGTATCTCAGCCATAGGTTATAGGATCTAGATGAAAGCAGCTAAGAGGTTTGCCTCTTAACTGCTTTCAAAAGAGAGACAAATGATGTTATTTGCATTTTTGATTCTAGAGTTATCCTTCTTTGTCTGCAGATACAGTAATGTCCTAAGTAATCGACTCCTTAACCACATCAGAATTATGGGTAATTTTTCAGGATTTAGTCGGAAATATGGCTTGTTGCCATTCATCGGAAAGCTCTCAGTGTGAGAGCTTTCCGATGAATGGCAACAAGCCATATTTCCGACTAAATCCTGAAAAATTACCCATAATTCTGCTGTGGTTAAGGAGTCGATTATTTAGGGCAATACTGTATCTTGGCCATGGGTTATCAGATCTGAATACAATCATTTTCCAGCACACACCTAACATAATGTTGAGATTCTTGAAACAGTATTGAACTCAATCAGTTTGTCATTCAAGCCAATTGAACTAGTTCAGATCATGTACTTTTTATGGCAGTCATTCATTTCCACTCAATTGGATACTGGCTGAGAATGGTCTTCCCAAAATTTACTTTCTAAAACTATGATTAAAGTCATCTTTTTGACATGACGTGGCAACAAGTAGAATATAACAAGCCACAGCATATTAAATTTAACGGTGGACATTTTTCAAGGAAGAGATACATGTACCATTAAAATCCAGCTCCTTTTATTTGTTCTATCTCAAACTTATATTTTCCGAATGTTCACTTCATCGATTGTTCGTGTCAGTAACGAGTCCCCCCCCCCCCCCACTGAGACCTCTTACAGAGATCTAGTGTGGATCACTCTATCTACAATAAACTACATTTGCATAGTGCTTATAATACATAATTCATTTGGATTTATCACTGTGTTACAGAAACCATAATAATAGAGTACCATACAGAATGCGAGCTTGAATAATATGATGAATTCGGAGTTCGTGTCAACAAATATTTTATACATATATGTGCCCAAAAAGTTTCTTTTTATCTTTTAGTTTAGTTGTCCATGGTAGCATGACTAAATTCACCCCAAAATCACAGAGGACTTCAAGTCTGAGTTTAGTGTGCCTGTCATATTCAGAATTAGGACCCCAGAGGGTGAAACTTTAGTGACGCTATCCCGCATAGTGAGCTAGCATAACTAATTTCACCCTCTGGGGACCTCATTCTGCTTAGGCCTCATCTTCTCTGGAAAGTTTCTTTATTGTCAATTTTCTATAGAAACTTCTTCACATAGATTCTATTTCTTTTTTAGTTAAGTTTCTCTATATCCCCAAATTGGCAGATGCCACATTGCATAATCGAGGTTCCCAATGGGTGTACATCACAATATTCACCATTTGGGAACCTCAATCTGAGTCTATGTTTCCCATAGCAGATGAGGCCATGCAGAATGAGGTTCCCAGAGGGTGAATTTGGTGATGCTAGCCCACTATGCGGGATATCGTCACTAAATTCACCTTCTGGGGACCTCATTCTGCAAATGTCTGGCAACATATTTTCAGACCTTGTTGAAGTTAAAGGGTTGTTTTTTGTTTTTTTTTAATTGTCATCAATGGTTATCCCTGATGTGCCCAAATTAACCCATTATGGGACCGGAACTGGTGCAGCATTAAAAACCATGTGCAAGTGCATTCTCTAAAATATGTAAGTCTCCCATAGGCTTACAAGGTCACGGTAAATTATTGTTAGGCCAATGTATTCTCTTATATATGTGAGACTCATTTAATCATATTTTATGTCATAGATTATTAATAAAACTGTATATCAAGGCACTATAAACAAAATAATCAGTGATTCGAAAATTAAATGGGCCTTTAACTCTTTCTACCCATGACATAGACCACATGCTATCAGTGCAACAAGCAGGTGAATATACATGACGTTCCAAATGGTGATGAAATTCATCAGATGAATTATAGTATTTTAATCATATTTTATGTCATAGATTATTATTAAAACTGTATATCAAGGCACTATAAACAAAATAATCAGTGATTCGAAAATTAAATGGGCCTTAAACTCTTTCTTTACTAAATACTCATTCATGTAGATCCCTTTGGAAATGTTCAGATAATAAGTTCATTATGATATGTTCAATAAGAACTTATTATCTAAACATTGCCAATAAATATGAATTCTTCTGCACTTGTATTATCATTTCATCTGGCTGTCATATATCCATACTGTATACACCCGTCAGTAAGCCCGGGGGCTCGTGCACGTTTTTGCTCAAAAAGTGGGTACTGGGCTTACTCACGAGGACTCCCCTGTGCAAAAATTATGTTAGCCTTTTTTTTTTTTTTTTTAAGTAAGTAAGTAATGCTTTATTCTCAGCCATTATAATACATGGTACATGTATACAGTAATATTTTTCCAATTGAATAATAGACCATTCCAGTGTATATGTTTATTACTGAGTGGGATATATATATTTAGTATAGATAGGAATAATGATTGTGTCTCATTTTAGCATCCAGGAACATCATGTATCCTATTTTATTTAACCCTTCCATGACTGTAGCTTCCTGAAATTTTGTGAAAACCCTGTGCCAAGTATTCTCTTATATATTTGAGTCTCCCATAGGGAGCCTCGCATTTATAATATAATACATTGGTCTAACAATATTTACCTTGACCTTGTAAGCCAGTGCATTCTCTTATATATGCGAAGCTCCCTATGCACTGCACTGGCACATGATCTTTAATGCTGTCCCAGCGCATGAAAAGGTTAATATAAAAAATATATTTTTTCAGGAATACTGCACAAAGAAAGAGGGAAGAGATGATGCGCTCAAAAAGTATGGAAACCAAAAGAAATCTAATTTCAAGAAATTATGCAAGAAAAACTATAAAGGGCAGCCAATCATGAAATTTCAGATGGAATATCTCCTGGAAAAAATTCAGAAACAAGTGAATGACTGACATTGTTCTGATTCATATAGACCGGAGTGTCTCAATTTAGAGACGTCTGACAAGAACGAATTTTACCGCCCAGAAAACCTCCGTGACAGGCTGAGTCGATGGGAGTAAATAACTGTCATTATACATTTTACAACATAAATACACATTATGTGGAACTTAAGGTGCATGGTTGCACAAATTACAATGCAAAAGGAAGGCAAAACTTCTCATAAAATTCAGGAAGTTCTCAATTCAGAGATGAGACAGGATATTACGGCCCAGTAAATCACCATCTTTGGGTGACAATGTTACAGATGGGAGTTAATCATCTTAGTTTATCATAAGGCCAAAATAAAAAAGACCTATGTTTCTGGTGACCTGCCCACCCCTATTCCGGCGTCCCGAACGTTTTAATTTTATTGATTTTGCAAAATTAGTAAGCATCCGTTTTAATATATTCTAATATTATGTACTTAGTTTTATTATTTTATAGTACATTACAAACAAGGAGAAGTAGTCGGGGGGGGGGGGGGGGGGGGGGGGGGGCTATTCTTATTTATTTTGAGCAAAGTTGAAAATAAAATGAAAAAATAACATAAAATGAAAAGCCACTACCCCGGCCGCCCTCCGCACCTATTTTTTTTCTTGCATGTCACCAGAAACACAGGTATATATTTTTTTGGCCTAAAATAAATGGACACATTAATCTTCATGTTACAATTGCATGAACTGCGAAACCAACATCGAGAGCATAATCAATTTATTATCTAATTTCAAGTTCAGAGATGAGAATAATGTTACCATGCAGCATATCTTTGTCCAATGCCGATTTTATAGGAGTTAACCCTTTCATGACTGGAGCTTCCTGAATTTTTGCGAAAACCCTGTGACAATGCATTCTCTAATATATGCGAGTCGACCATATGTCACCTCACATATATAAGAGAATGCACTGGCTTAACAAATTTTATATTATAATTGTTAAAAAATGTAAGAAAAAATGAAAAAAATGATAATAAATTGTTAAAGTATGTAAGAAATTATGATAAAAAATTATAACAATTGTTAAAGAATGTAAGAAAAATGAAAAAAATTTATAAAATTGTTAAAGAATGTAAGAAAAAATGATAAAAAAATGGCAATTTCTTTTAATGATGTAAGAAAAATGGATTAAAAATGATTTAAAATTGTGAGGACAATGCATTCTCTTATATATGCGCGGCAACCTATGGTTGACTCGCATATATAAGAGAATGCATTGGCACAGGGTCTTTAATTTTGCGCCAACACAGCTCCCATCATGAAAGGGTTAACAACTATCGTTATAAGGCTGATTAGATTGGAGTGAATAAGTCAGGGTTATCGATCGAGTGACTGGACATTTGGAATGATCATGGCAAGGCCTCACCAGATCTGAATGTTCAGTCGTGACTACATTAACTGACTTAAAAAACAGTTAAAATAAACAGGAAGAAATTACTTTTTAAAAATGGAAAATTCAGATAAATATTGGTAATTTGGAAATGAACAAACATGGTCCTGGACTGACAATGAAATCACGCCCTCTTGACATGGCTCAAGTTCAAGTGGGGTGCATGCTTACTCTAATTGAATTAGTTTTCTCTTTAGTCACATTCTATGAGTAAATTGCATATTTGCTCACCAAACGAAGACACCCTTATAACAGGTTATTATCTTGAAAGTTTTTTTTATGAATTATTGTTCCATGGCATATTGAATTTATGAAACCTGTAAAATACTTTTAAAAAGATGTGAAAATAGATGAAATTTATTGTTTGTTTTCCATATTTTCCTGATATGCAGTTATCTCTGTATATTAACCCTTTCTTTACTAAATGGATTCCCCAATCCAGTTATAAATGCATACATTGGAATGGTCTATTATTCATTGGGCGATGTTTATGTAGTAAAAGCAGACGACAGACAGATGAAAAGCAAGAATGATTCATATTCTTTTGTGGGAAATCTTCAGATAATAAGTTCAACAAACGACCTATGGTTCTTTGTTGAACTTATTATCTTAACATTTCCTATTGGAACACTACTCGTCAATGAGTATTGAGTAAAGAAAGGGTTAATTCAAGCCACGTCACTGAAGTCTCATTCAAATTATCCCTTATATGATGAACTGGCTATCTTCTATATCTATATTTGCTAATGTCTGTCTGTCTGTGTTCTGTATAAATTCACGGGGGTACCATTTGGACGAGAGATTGGGGGCACTACATTTGATAAGAATTTGTTTAGTCACTGATTAACACCAAATTTATACAAAATCATCTCCATGATATTAGGAGTCTAATGCTGTGGCTTGGAGCTGTCAAAGGTGGCGTCATTCGAGCTAGGGGAGCATGGAGAGGGGGTGGCACCAAACTTGATAAAACATATTTTAGCACTGATTTGCGCCAATTTGTGCTCATCTCCATGATACAAGGAATATAATCTTGTGATTTAAAGATGCCAAATTGGTGCTGTTTGGGTGAGAGATGGGGGCACTAAATTTGATAACAATTTGTTTTGTTGCTGATTACCACCAAACTTATACATAATAATTTCCATGATATCAGGACTCAGGAGTCTAATTGTGTTGTTTAAAGATGTCAAAAGTGGGACCGTTCGAGTCAGAGGTTCATCGAGTGGGGATAATAGAACCAGACTTTATAACAAATATTTTTAACCCTGATTTATACTGAATGTTACACATTCTTCTCCGTGATACGTGGAATCTAATTGTACACTAAATTTGATATGAATATGTTTAGTCGCCAATTTCTACCAAATTTATATATAGTAATCTTCATAGGGAGCCTAATTGTGCGGTTTTAAGATGTCAAAAGTGGTGCCGCTTGAGTCAGGGATAGGGAGGGTAGGGTCACAAAAACTAATACAATTATGCAAAGCACAAATTTCCACCAAATTCATACAATTCTTCTCCAATGATACAAGGAATCAAATCATGTGTCTATCTGTGTTCTATATAACTTCACACGGACCATCTAGATAGCACCAAAGGGTCCAATAGGGGTAACTTTTTACATGGAAGATAGTGATGTGCGTTAGAATTTTCTAAAGTGATGCTGTCAGTGTCAGCAGCAGAAAAAGGGGAGGGGCAAAAAAATTATGAAATATTTTTGTTGCCGTTTTCCACCAAACTTATACATAATCATCTCCATGATATGGCGCCGTTCAAGTCAGGGGTGCACAGAGGGGGAGGGACACAAAATGATACATATTCTTCTCCATGATATGAGGAATCTATAATCGTGTGATTTAAAGACGGCAAATTTGTGCCGTTTGGATGAGAGATGGAGGGACACTAAATTTTATAAGAATTTGTTTAGTTGCTGATTATCACCAAACTTATAAATAATCATCATCATGATATCAGGAGTCTAAAGAATGCGGTTTAAATATGTCAAAAGTGGCACCGTTCAAGTCATGAATAGGGAGGTGAAGGGCCCCAAAACTGACACAGATTGTTTAGCACTAATTCCCACCAATTTCATACACGTTCCTGTCCAATGATACGAAGAATCAAATCATGTGGGTTAAAGACACCACATTTGGGTCAGGGATGGAGAGGGGAGAGGCACTAATATTGATAAGAATGTTTTAGTCACCAATATTCGTAAAAGTCATATATAGTAATTCTCCATAATTCATTTTAAGGAGTTTTTGGCTTTCAAATTTCACAACCTCGACAAATGGTGACCGAATTATGTCATTCGAACAAATATATCTAATCAACTGTCATATTTATATGGGGACGGTAATCAGGGCATTCATATAGTGAGCTATCAAAAACAGATACATAGAAGAAAGCAATAAAAGTATTCTTATTATATTCTTACAAAATGAGGGACCTTAAACTGTCAGAGGATGGCATGTTGGGATGGCTCATGCATTTAACACAATTGAGTCTATCTCATTCAAAATATTTTCCACAAAAAAGATAAAATTTGTCAAGAGAGATAGAAGTGTATAGAAGTCCTGTTCAAAATAGTAGTCACAGTGTGCAGACAAATATAGTTTCTTCTGAGATAAAATACACAGTCAGTAGCACATGGCTTTTCATGATCCTCCAATACTGACATCTGATAAGGGTACATCTGCCGATACAGAGAATTTCTTTAATTTCTTATGTGTACCCATACCATGTATGGTACACATAATGTTGACGTCTGGATCAACCATCCGTCGTTCGTCTGTCTGTCTGTCCATCCATCTGTCCGTAGACACTTGCTATCCGATTCGATTACTCAAATAATTTTTATCAGATCGTGTTCAAATTTTATGTGCATGTTTATGATGACACACTCCTCACCTGTATCATTTTTGGTATCAATCGGTTGATCAGTTTAGAAATTATTAACACTTTGCATCCACACATAGGCTTGAGCTATCCGATGCTGTAACCAAAGTATGTTTTGTCCGATTGTGTTCCTATTTGATATGTAGGTATATGATGACACACACCTCACCTGTATAGTTTTTGGTATTGATTGGTTGATCGTTTTAGAAAATAATTAACCCTGCACACAAATGCTATCTGATGCATCTAAGTCTAACAGTTTTCGTCTGATATGCCTCATATTCTTACCTAGGTCTTTCTTAGCACGTTCTTCAACTGTATGGATTTTGGTATTGTTTAGTTAACCCTTTCCGCTCTTGTTTTTAAATAGAATTCATCCAAGCTGTGATGACTTAAATATTTTTCATCTGATCAGCACCAAATTTGGTACATATGGTCCTCACCCCGAAATACAGATCAAGTTTGAATATTTTAACAAGAGTTATGGCCATTTAAAATTCAAGTAACTGATAATGTAATTAATACCTGTTAGCTGCTGTGAGCCTAGAAGAGAACTTCTCATCACACAGAGACTGTATTATTGGCATTGAGTTATATTTAGCTGGACACTAGATAGATAGATAGCATGGCTAGCAGAGTCTGTTGATAAAATCTGTCAAAAATATGATTAATGGGTGGCTCTCTATTAGTTTTCTGTGCAATATTAAGTTAACCCCTTTGTTGAAACAGGTTCATTAATGTACACTAAAAAAGACACCTATTCTAAAAGATTAAATTGGAATGGTCCATTGTTTATTTGTAGGGATGTTTTACAGACATTGCTGTTTATAGACATTGTTGTTTACAGACACTGTATCTTAGAAATAAATTAACCCACCCATTCTGTAGTTCCATCATATGATGTCATTGAAAATGATTAACCCTTTCCACACATCATATGGTCTTGTGATGTTTTTCATCTGATCATTCTCCTATTTTATGCCCAGGTTGATGGTGATCCACTTTTCACTTACATGGATTTTGGGATTAAAATTAACCCATTCCATAGGCAGATATTAAATTATCTCTTTCACCTTGAGCCAAGTTCAGTAAGGATTTCTATAAGCCACCAATTGAATATTCATCATGAGAGGAAATATCTTATTTAGAAATTCCCTCAATTGCATTTGGGCTTCAGGATAATAATAATGGTGCTGGTATTCTTGAGACTGACTTATTGGTTAATATTGTTCTACCCGATCACTTTTATAATCTCATTCAGGTTAATCATGACACATTCTTCACCTGCATAGAGTTTGGTATTGATTGAATGGTTTTGAAAATATTAACCCTACATTTAATAATATTTCTGCAGTTTACAGACATTGTGTCTTTCCAATGATCAGCTTAGAATAAAATTAACCATTGATATACTGTATGCGAATCAATGTTATAACTCTAATATTTTCAATCTGACCATTCTCATATCTCACCTTTAGTTATCTGATAATTCTGCATTAAAATATTTTATATCCAGGTCTATACACCCCTCACTTGTATAGATGTTCAGGTATTGATTGGTCTCTGACCCAATGATCCCATATCTTTTTAATATGCAGCTAACACAACAACATAATATGTTATGACTCAGGTTCCAATGTAAGAAGTAGATAAATAGAGTTATTATGATGTTATTTACTTAATTTCGTAACTATTATATCTTTAACAGCTGCGAATGTCTGACTGTGGTTGGGCTTAATTAGCTTTATCACTCTATAACACATACATGTGGCTGTGTTGGAGTGACCTAATAGGTTGAAATCGAATGACATATCCATGTTCCTATTGTGTTTATGTGAGCAAGTTGCCCAATAAGTCTGATTCCACTTGGGAACTATTAATTAATAGTAAGCTATGAATTGTTGAAAGTCTTGCAATAAAAAAAAGGTTGGTGTAAAGATTTATGAAAATAGCTAATCACTATCGCCAAGGATATGGGTTAAACATCTGCCAATCGTGATCGGCCTCTCGTTTTAAGAACAGACTCATAGCCTAACATAATCAACTTAAAATCTCGCTCTCTGTCAGGCACATACATAGCTGATATAGAGCAACATTTCTTTTAAACAAAGAATAATTAGCCAGTATATAGCACCATGAACAGAGGAGCACCTGGACATGTCTTTAAAACATATGCATCCTCATAGAGATATGATAAACAGGTGCCCTCAAAATCTTAGTCTAACCTATGCACTAGATTGATTTATACATCTTTCTATGAAAAACCCAATTTTCGTCTTTTATTTTTGCAAAGAATTATTTTTTTTTTAAAACAAACGTCAATTTGAATCACGGCGACTGTATGATTTAAACTGATAGCATCTGAAGTATGCGCAGTCATAAATAAATGAATACTACTTTATTGGTGAGACAAATTAATCGGAATAAAAAAATGGCAATCACTCAGGTAAGGTGAATCCCTATACTTATAATCCATATATATAATAGAATGACGTTTTGTGATTCCATTTACAATTTATGAGAATATGTGTAACACTTTGAGCAAGAATATTCTCTATTCCCACCAAATGTCCACAGCAGAGGGTTTCACATCACTTTAACCTGGGCAACGCCGGGTATAACCCTGGTAGTATCCTTATATGCTGGACCCGACAGAAGTCACCAATTATCTATACCCTTATATGATGAACTGCTTATAAAACATATATAGCAAAAAGTTATGGGGTATATTTCTGTAGAATGTCTGGGAAAACCATGACAAGTGTTACACAAGCTTATTAGATATTTTAGTCTTTATTTGTGTCACAGTAGAAACTAGGGACAAACCATGACAATCGCTATAAATTCTTTTGAAAGAGATTTCTATTTTTAATCTTTATCTGTGCCCCAGTAGAATCTCATGGGACAAACCGTGATAAGCGTTACAGATGATTATAGATGATATTTGTATTTCTCATCTCTATCAGTGTCGCATTAGAAACCCTTGGGACAAACATACCCCCATAACTTTCTGCTCACGGTTCTTGCCATATCTATGATAAAACAACTACAGGACTGGGGATTTTTTTTCAGAGTTTACATCCCACTATATACAGTAATGCCCTAAGTAATCGACCCCATAACCACAGCAGAATTATGGGTAACTTTTCAGGATTTAGTTGGAAATATGGCTTGTTGCCATTCATCGGAAAGCTCTCACTACCTCGTGCTCAAACAGACAAATTCCGGGTGTAAGATGGATAACTCTAAAATCAAGTGGTTATTATTGTTAATAGTAACCACATCTCCAAAAATTAACAAACTTCAAAAATCGATATATGATCACTCTGAGCTTTGATGGGTGGGTTCCTCGACTCGAATCAAATATTTTTTACCCCCAAAGCCAAAGAAATAGTAATCTAGGAGCATGAATGGCAACAAGCCATATTTCCGACTAAATCCTGAAAAGTTACCCATAATTCTGCTGTGGTTATGGAGTCGATTAATTAGGGCATTACTGTACCTGTTTATATCTCCCTAAAGGAAAACACTAATCATTATACAGCTACATACAGTACTACACACTCAGGCCAAGCCTGAAATAGTGTGTCTGTCATTTGCAGAAAGGGGTCTCCAGAGGGTGAATTTAGTGATGCTACCTCGCACAGCAGGCTAGCATCACCAATTTCACCCTATGTGGACCTCATTCTGCTTAGGCCTCATCTTCTGGGAAGTATTTATGGTCTCAATTAACATTGTTTTAGTTACTGTTTGCCTTCTGTTCAGTTTCTATATCCCCTAATTTGCAGGAGATAAAATGCATAATCGAGGTGACTAATGGGTGAACATCACCAACTTCAACTGGAGAACTTCATTCTGATCCTACAGTAATGCTCTAAGTAATCGACTTCTTAACCACAGCAGAATTATGGGTAACTTTTCAGGATTTAGTCGGAAATATGGCTTGTTGCCATTCATCGGAAAGCTCCCATAATTCTGCTGTGGTTAAGAAGTCGATTACTTAGAGCATTACTGTATCTCTCCCATAACAGTTGAAGCACCTCATTCTGCAAATATCAGACACACTATTTCCAGGCTTGACCAAGGTCGCTATTATGAGATTTCCCCATTCCCTACCCAATGTTAAAGGTACTCAATCCAATTAGATGCTCCTAGATTACTATTTCTTTGGCGAAAGAAATGGTAATTTAGCTAGAGCATTAATTCGGATTATATATCTTTCAACAAATTTAAGATAACAACCACTTTTGACATATTTTTCTTATTAAAGTTATCAGTATCTAATCTATAAAGAACTTAAACAGTGAACACACCATTATAATTGGATTGTAAGATAATGCATATATCTGATATTATGGGATATCTAATATCGTCTAATGAAATTAAGGTTTAAAACGAATAAAGAAAAATATAATTGTCAGGTGAGTTACCTATCCAAACTGTTAAAGGTACTCAATCCGATTAGACGCTCCTAGATTACTATTTCTTTGGCTTTGGGGGTAAAAATATTTGATTCGAGTCGAGGAACCCACCCATCAAAGCTCAGATTGATCATATATCGATTTTTGAAGTTTGTTAATTTTTGGAGATGTGGTTACTATTAACAATAATAACCACTTGATTTTAGAGTTATTGCATCTTACACCGCAATTTGTCTGTTTGAGCACGAGGTAGTGAGAGCTTTCCGATGAATGGCAACAAGCCATATTTCCGACTAAATCCTGAAAAATTAACCATAATTCTGCTGTGGTTAAGGAGTCGATTATTTAGGGCATTACTGTACATTAGTCATGATTAGTGACGTAGGTTCTTGGCGTATAGGCAAAAACTGAATTTGCATCTGCATTTACCAAGTATTACCCAGGCTGATTCCCAGGGTTTAAAGATTACATCAGTGATGTATGTTACTGATCCTGTTATTGCATGAGCTAGTGGGCCAGACGGATTGCTTTATTGCGGTTAATCATTTTTAAGTCATTATATAGGCAACTTATATGTAATTGTGTGTTAAGAGTTTAGGAGCATATTTTTTTTATAAACAAGAACAAAGTTTTCTTTCCAGGCAAAATTAGTTTTCATATTTAGAAAATTATTCTCACATATTTTTCTTGGAAAGGTACATTCTTGAAATTAGAAAAGTACTTCCATGTTCTCATTTCAAGAATTTACCATTCAAGAAAAATATGTGAGAATAATTTTCTAATGAGAACTAAATTTACTTACTAAGAAAACTTTGTTCTTGTTTTCTAAGTTGACAACAAATTTGTCTTTATTTTAGAAATGGCTAGAAACACATTTTCTTATATTTATAGAAATTTTAGAATATTTTTCTTAATTTTGTCTAGAAAGTAAGAAATTGCCTTTCTTAACATAATAGAAATAAATTTTAGATTTAAGAATTTGTTTTTCTAGATATAAGATTAAGACAATTTTCTAAGTATACAGTTTCTAGTCTAGAAAACTTTTTCTTGACGTTTGAGAAAATATGTCTTATTTAGAAAAGTCGTTCTATGATGTGAGAAAATATTTCTTTCCTTTTCTATATATTGAGAAAATCATTTCTTACCTTTAAGAAAATATTAGATAAATAATCAGTCGGTTCTTAGAAAACGTTAAGAAAAATATTCTCATAAATAGAATTTAAATTTCTATAAGAAATAATTTTTTTAAGCATTAGAAAATTTGATGTAAGAAAATTTTCTAGGTATACTCACAAGATAATATTTCTTGTTTTAAGTGTTTTCTCTCATACGAACATCCTTTTGGCAGTGTAGGCCAGCACGAGGCTATGAGCTGTGATTTGGGGGAAAGCCACTACAGAGACTTAAATTTACAAGGAAATCAATCCGATGTGCGCAAACAAACTATAACTCGGAGGGAAAAATTCCCCCTCCTGGTTCACTATTACCCCAGCCCCTCAAAGTCCCACCAATTTGCCTCTCCATTGGCTAGTCATCTCATGAAGACCAAGCTAACACTCAACATGTGGTGGGAGGGGTGTATTTTTTCCCCTCCGCAGCATCTTAAAAAGTTCACCTCCCCAGGAAGTGTGCATACAAACACATTTTTTATTTTGGCCTATAAATACTATAGATATATCACCGTGGCACGCGACCTTGTTTTTATCCATCCATTGATGATAACTGAAACAAAACAAGTCATCGGTATTCAGCTGTTATCAGATGGAAGTCTCATCTGATATCTTTAGAAACATTAGCTTCCTTTATCATGACCTCACTAATTAACCCATTCTCACGGGATGGGGGGGGGGGGGGGGTCATGGCTCATGCACGAGCTGATTCTTTGCGAGGAGTGCTACGGATAATTTGCAAGGAAGACTGACCGAATTGCACTTCATTCTGATTTAATGCTATTTTTGTCTAAAACAGAGTAAAAAAAAAAAACTCGCTTGGTTGATTTGGACAGAAAAATGTCCAAATGTAGCCGATAGACTGGGCGGTGCTGGGGGGTGACCGTCGCACATCAGGGGAATTTATGCGACCATCATTTTCTTATGGGAAAATTACTCTAGTTTTCGAATTCAGAGGGCGCCGAGCCGAAATAGGTGACAAAATATAAATTTTCACTATGTTTCATACGGTACCCTACCGAAAAATAGACACATTTTCAGCGGTTTGACAGGCAATAGACAACCGGCTGACCGGGCATCAAAATGGGAAAGAATGAACACATATTTGCCATTTATGGGGCTAATGTTCACACTTAATCAGATTCGACATTGTTTTTTGCGTTCGTTCTGATTTCGTGACGTCATGGTAAAATATGTAGCGTGACGCGTCAAAACTTCATGGCGATTCAGACAAAGTGTCGTGCGTCAACTCTGTGCAAATATAGCATATCTGTCGAATTCTTCCAAGTTATATATTTTTGGAAATGGAAGGGTATCCCTACAAAATGATGTTCCCATCTGTATTATAGATCTCCAATTGGTAAACTAATCGACAAAAACTTAACCCTCACCCCAATTTCACAAATATCCACTTAAATGCATCCATACAGGTTGTGCCCAATAAAACATCGACAATGCACATATTATAGTGTCATACAGTGTAGAACCATCCCGGAACTCGGAGAATGTAAGATTTCGTTCAAATCCTAGATTAGGAAGGTAATAAAATCCAAGATGGCGTCCAAGATGGCCGGCACGTTTTATATTGGCACTCTGTACACAACGAGTGTGCACACCGACTGGAAAATCGCAAGTGCTTTATTGTAACTTATCTTTATTACATAGAGCTGTATCGTATAATATGTATAAGGCAATTGGTTACGTAAAACCGATGATGGAGACCAAAATGTCGGCCATAAAACCCAAAAATGTTCCGATAAAGTTACCGGCTTCTGAGTTGCAATAGCATCAGCCTGTTATGAGGTTTGTAGCTTGTTCGTTCGTGCATATATGTCTGCGGATAACGTGATCCGAATCCGTTAAAACTATTGGCATTGAGAAAGTAAATACTCATTTTTTTTCTCAAAATCGAAATGCAATGCCAAATTTCCACAATGGGACTGTTTCAACCTGATATCCATTTTGTTGTATACAAGTCAAATTTGAACAGCTATCAAAGAGTCAGGAACAGCTATCAAAGAGTCAGGAACAGCTATCAAAGAGTCAGGAACAGCTATCAAAGAATCGGAAGCAATTTAAGAAAAATACCCATAAATATTCCGCAGCTATTTAAAATCTTCTCAACGAATCCGCAGCGGCATTTTTTACTTTGTAAAACGCCAATAACTCGACGAAATATAAATGTGTTTCTGTTATTTTAAATATATTAAATTTGTTTATCAGCGTCTCCGTGAGGCTAGCCGCTGTCGACTCGCCTCGGAGGCCTGTGGGTCGCCGTGCATTGATCTCGGACTGGCGTCGGAGGCAACGTGGTGGCCATATGCGTTGTCACGAAAGCGAGGTGGTCCTCACAACTGAGACCATATATCGCAAAAAATCAACATCATTGTAAATTATAAATAAGTACTTTCGTCTCCAATGGGATTTACTATAAAAGTGTCAGTAACATTCCAGCCTAAATTACAATACTAGCTGATGACAAATTAGTAAACCACTGCATCTAAACTTGAGTATGGATTTGTTTTAATCTCCCAGATTATCGTCGGATAAACATTAATTGTCAGAAATTATTCAATGGGCGATAAATGTCATCCGCTTACTCGCAATTGTCCGTAGCATTCTTCGCAAAGAATCGGCATGTGCATGAGGAATTGTTACGGTCTACTCGATGTGGTGAAAATAGGTGACAAGAAAAAAATATCTAAATGTAAGATAAGACTTGAAAGCCTAAATTTAATTTGCACAACTTGAGCCAACTGGGATTTGGCGATATATATATTTATTATTAATCGTGTCACACAAACCACATTGGGATTACAGATGGATTGTTTCTTCATATAACAAATTTGAATTATGAATTAAAGACTCCTATCTGGAAACGCTTCTATCAATTAATATTGATTTTATTTCGAATAGTGTCTGATATAATGCGATGATTAATAGGGACAATATTTGTTCTATATTTAGAACAAACCGTTCAGGCGATATCAGGTAGCGATCGAGATTATTAGAATGCTCCCATATTGCTACGCACCGAAAGTCACATGTCTCAGATCGATTGTTTGGATTGTTATATTCTATAGTTACAAGCGATGACGAGTCTAATTAACGTTTATTTGTGACAAAATTACACAATAAACGTTCCGGTCTCTGTCAACAGTAACCACTATTGGTCGTTAGCTAAACGATCTCCCATGTTTATACCAGAAGATATTCGAAATATAATCAATATTAATCGATATAGAAGCATTCATATCTAATATTATATACAGCTGAAACTATATAAAAATGTGCTTACAAAGAGATAAATCATCTTTAATATTATTTGTTCATCTTTTGTGATAATGTTGATTCAGTGCTGTACCTTGACACTGATACATATAAAATATCTCTGTACTTTAACCCTTCCACAGAGACGTGGCGATAGGGTGGGGTTTTTTGGGGGTGGGGGTGTCTCCACCCCCCCCCCCCAACTTTGGTCAAAATTTTCAACAGTTGGAAATTTCATACCTGCCAAAACATTAGTTGGAAATTTCACACCAACAATAGTTTGAAAATGTTCTTGTAGTTTGATTATAAAACTATTTATTGGGGGAAATTTATTGTTTTTGGACCAATATTTGGATATGTTCCTATTTTTGGTAAAAAATTTGGACAGAAGTGGTCATCAGTTGGAAATTTTCCAACCTTAGGGGGGTGACAGGTTGGAAATTTCCAACACTTGGAAAGCTTGTGTCCTGGTCCCTCCCCCGTGGCCAGTCAAAAACTGCTAGTTAATTTAAGAAAACAATATTGTCATACATTTGGTCAACATTGTCATTGGAATTGTCATCAGTTGGAAATTTTCCAACCTAAGTGGGGGTGTAGGGTTTGAAATGTAGGAAGGCTTGAGGCTAGTCCAGATGCTAGGATTTTGCGAATTTCTTGTTCAGATTTCAAAATGTTCGCACACCGGGCCGAACCTGTCGTTTCCTCTCCCCATGGCCAATCAAAACTGCTAATTAGTTTAACAAAACAATATTTCACTACATTTGGTCAAACTTGTGGACAGAAATGATCATCAGTTGAAGAATTTTCAAACCTGATGATCGTAGTATGTTAACGGGAATGGGTCCGTGTGACGGACCCGCAGCCGGCCTGGCGGAAACCCTGAATATATACCATCCATGTATATAAGAGTCCCTCTTATTTGTGGCAGGCAAGCTAGCACAAGCTAGCACAAGATACATGCATTTTTTGGTCAGATATAGGCACATATGTTCACAACTTGCCAAGAAGATATGCTATTTGCAATTGACAAGATCATGTTGTATCAAATAATCTGCAATGTGTATATCAAGTCACTATTGCATCACAGTCTTAATTATAAAGTAACCTGTGGGGTGCTTCGATTCCACATGTTCCAGTCCAACTTGGTCACGGATTATACTTAAATATAGACATGAGGCCTGTAACAAGATGCCCTCGAAATTGAGTCATTTTAATTGACACATAACGCTCCAATTATGAGTGGTCAAACGTCATGATATTAGTTACGCTGAAAGGGTCACTCTCACCAAAAAAAGTGCTGAAGGGTAGACAGGGTTTGAAAATGTGCTGAAGGGAACACAGGGTTTGTGATCGGCACTATTTATATTATAACACCGGAAAGCTTCAGTTGAGGTCAGTCTAGATGCTAGGATTTGCGATTTTATTGTATAGTTTTCAACATTTTCTCACACCGGGCCAAACAACCATGATCGGCCCGGTTTGTCCTGGTCTCTTGTCCGTAGCCGTGTGATTTTGTCTGGAATTAGACCACTAGATGTTTTTTTTGTGCAATTTTCAGGTTAAAATATCTTAATGTTCTCATACCGGGAATATAGAACTATGGCTTATGAATATATAGGAAATTAGGCGTGAGCACAGAGGTCCAAGGGGAGGGGGTGCAAATGATTTAGGCAAAACTTGTGTTTGGTCTGATTCTGATTCAAAGGGGGGGGGGGGTGCAGTTGGAATTTCCCCCCAACGGAGACCCTATACCTATAGCCACGTCCCTGTCCTTCCATGACTGGAGCTTCCTGAAATGATTTGTATTTTTGAATATATATCCATGTGAAACTTTGGCAACAATGAAGCATAGTTTATAGTGTTTTAGAAATATGCTGAAATATTTTGGTACATTTTCAGTTTTTCATTAGCTCTAAATATTAATGCACATGTTGCTGTTGACATTGACATGTATATGGGAACATGTCATTCTGGGGTTATTCGGCAAAAACATGACCACCAGCGGCCATCTTGGATTTTAATCTTTCCATGACCAAATCCTTTGGCCCGTGCTACAGGTCATACCTTTGGTTGGATCATTATGAAATTTGTCATGGCTTTTGACATGTAGATGGGAACGAATCTTTTTGGGGTCATTCGGCAAAAAACATGGCCGACAGCGGCAATCTTTTATTTCAAAATTCAATCCATTAGCACGGGCTACAGTCCGTACTGCTCGCCTGATCATTATTAAATTTGTCATGTATGTTAACATTGACATGTTGATGGAGACGAGTCATTTTGGGGTCATTCGGCCATAAAACATGGTAGTCGGCAGCCATCTTGGAAATTACTCTTTGCATGACTAAATCCTTCCTTTGGCATACGGGCTATAGGTAGTACCTTTAGATGGATCAATATGAAATTTGTCATGGCTTTTGACATTGACATGTAGATGGGAACGAGTTTTTTTTTTTTTGGGTCATTCGGCAAAAAAACATGGCCGACAGCGGCCATCTTTTATTTCAAAATTCAATCCATTAGCACGGGCTATATGCCGTACTTTTCACCTGATCATTATGAAATTTTCAATGGATGTTAACATTGACATGTAGATGGGAACGAGTAATTTTGGGGTCATTCGACCATAAAACATGTCCGCCGGCAGCCATCTTGGAATTTACTCTTTGCATGACTAAATCCGTTGGCACGGGATATAGGTCGTACCTTTGGATGGTTCATTATGAAATTTGTCATGACTGTTAACATTGACATGTAGATGGGAACGAGTGATTTTGAGGGTCAATCGGCAAAAAAAAAACAGCAGCCATCTTGGATTTCAAAATTCAATCCATTAGCACGGGCTACATGCATTTTTGTGGTCTGATCATCATAAAATGTGTCGTAGACATTATCATTGACATGACTGTAGATGGGAACGAGTCGTTTTGGGGTCATTCGTCCATAAAACATGGCCACCGGCAGCCATCTTGGATTTTTGTATGACTAAATCCTTCGGCACGCCCTACAGGCCACCTCCCTCATCCGCTCATCACCAATCTTGATATGGATCTTCGGTGTGACCTCTAGATGGCAGCCATATTTGATTTTACTCTTTTGCATGACTAAATCCTTTGGCACACGTACCTACAGACCACATTCCTCGTCCGATCGTCACCAAACTTCATATCGATCTTTTGGGTGACCAACAGATGGGAGCCATCAATTATTTATTTTGAATTTCATTGGAAAACATGGCCGCCAGCGGTCATCTTGGATTCCACCGTATGGCTAAATCGTTTGGCACTCCCTATACAGACGACATCCCTTGTCCGATCGTCACTAAACTCCATATGGATGACCACTAGATGGGAGCCATCAATTGTGTTCATGTTGACATATAGTATTACTAAGACATTTCAACTTTCCGCACTCCATTGACTTTAACGCATGACATTATCTCCCCTCCAAGTTGAGCTAAATAAAGGGGGGATACTGTTTTGCATATGTCTGTGCATCCGTCGGTCCGTACGTCCATCCGATGTCTGTTCATGTCATAACTTTAACAGTAATGCTTGGATCTCAATGAAATGTTGTATTGATGTACACTACTATGAGGACATTCAATGGAGTGTTCAATCGTTTTGTTCGAGTTTTCCTTTCTAGAATTACTCATCTTTGTTTATCTGGACATTTTGGCTTTTTGTCACTCAGAATGATATCTGTGCTGGTTCCAATTTGAACAGTAGTACTTGGATCTCAATGAAATTAGATGTGGATGTTCAAAATGACATCAAATTGAGTGTTTTGTTCGGGTTTTCCGTTTTAGAGCTATTCATCTTTGTTTATCTGGACATGCTGGATTTTTGTCTATCCGAGCAGATATATCCACCACCGGTTGTTTAGTCTCAATGAAATTTTGTATCAATGTTTACTACAATGAGGACATTCAATGAAGTGTACAATCGTTTTGTTCGGGTTTTGCATTCTAGACTTATTCTTAACCACAATTTGTTGGAACTTCGTGAAATTTGGTATGAATGTTGACCATTATGAGGATATTCAATGGAGTGTTCCATCGTTTTGTTCAGGTTTTTTTTATAGAGTTATTCATCTTTGTTTATCTGAAAATGCTGAGTTTTGGGTCCGTCTGCATGAGTATCTTAGTCATAGGCAGGGATGTGGCTAGAGGGGGGGGGGGGGTGAGTGGGGGGGGGTGTCTCACCCCCCCCCCCCAGCAGAGAGCTATATTTTCAATAGTTGGAAATTTCTTACCTGCCACAACGAAATTTCACACCAACAATAGGTTGAAAATGTTCTTGTAGTTTGATTATAAAACAATTTATTGGGGGAATTTATTGTTTTTCGACCAATATTTGCATATGTTCCTATTTTTGGTCAAAAATTTTGACAGAAATGGTCATCAGTTGGAAATTTTCCAACCTTAGGGGGGTGACCGGTTGGAAATTTCCAACACTTGGAAAACTTGTGTCCTGGTCTCTCCCCCGTGACCAGTCAAAAACTTCTAGTTAATTTAAGAAAACAATATTGTCATACAATTGGTCAACATTGTCATTGGAATTGTCATCAGTTGGAAAATTTCCAACCTAAGTGGGGGTGTAGGGTTTGAAATTTCGAACAGTAGGAAGGCTTGAGGCTAGTCTAGATGTTAGGATTTTGCGATTTTCTTGTTCAGATTTCAAAATTTTCGCACACCGGGCCGAACCATGGTCGGCCCGGTGTGTCATTGCCCCATTCACATGGCCAATACAAAACTGCTAATTAGTTTAGCAAAACAATATTTTACTACATTTGGTCAAACTTGTAGACATAAATGGTCATCAGTTGAAGAATTTTCCAACCTGAGGGGGAGTATGAGGTTTGAAATTTCCAACACTAGGAAAGCTTCAGTTGAGGCCAGTCTTGATGCTAGGATTTGCGATTTTCTTGTATAGTTTTCAAAATTTTCTCACACCGGGCCGAACAACCATGGTCGGCCCGGTGTTTCCTGGTCTGTTGTCGGTAGCTGTGTGCATTTGTCTGGAATTAGATCACTAGTTGTTTTTTTGGGGGCAATTTTCAGGTTAAAATATCTTAATGTTCTCATACTGGGAAAATAGAAGCATGGCTTATGAATATATAGGAAATTAGGCCTGAGCATGAGGTACAAGGGGGGGGGTGCAAATGGAAATATGCAAAAAGTTGTGTTGGTACGATTCCGACTCAAGGGGGGGGGGGGTGCAAATGGAATTATGCAAAAAGTTGTGTTGGTGTGATTGCGACTCAAGGGGGGGGGTGCAGTTTGGAAATTCCCAAGGTGGACACCCCCCAGCGGAGACCATCTAGCCACATTCCTGGTCATAGGTTGTAGGTATGCCCACCCGTGGACAAGAATCAATCTCTTGTTTTGTTTCATGAAAACCCTCCTTGTGAATACCAGACCATTCCAATGTACGCTTTTGCAAATGACTGGGGAAATCATTTAGTATAGAAAGGGTTAACACTATACTGATAATGTATATATGGAACATTGTATCCATCAGGTTGGTAGCCCCCCCCCCCCCCCCCCCACCCCCCCCCCCCATGCACACTAACTGACTCTGTTATCAGTTTCATTCATTCATATTTCAGTTTGTTAGCCATTTGAACCTCGCATATATCCACAATGGTATAAATATATTCACGGGACGTACGCGATAACTATGTTACTACCCATCCATTGATGCTGATGATAACGGAACAAAAAACAACGCAAGCAATCAGTATTGAGCTGTTATCAGTTGTAAAACATCACCGGGTATGTAAAGAAACAATTACTTCCTATACAGGATGACCTCATACATTAACAAAATATTCAGAAGATATATATAACGATGTATTCCTCTGGTGTTGGCCCTCCCCCACACCACTGCCTCCGGTATCAGTTTCATACATTCATATTAACATAGTTCAGTTTCTTAACCATATTCATATTCTAACTATGAATAGATTGGAGACATCCCACTATTTTGGGATTCCCTTTGTAAGAATAGATATTTCTTACCTGTTATATAGTGTATATAAGCTAGGTTTATCGCTAATATGATCATTTCATAAAGAAGATTTATTCCGACTTGATCAAGATCTTTTTAAATTTTCTATAAGCATAAGACAGTTAAAAATGAACCATCTTACCATAGTGAATCTTCTAGCAAGTAAGTTACTTGTCTGTAGTTACTCTGCCGTAACATAATTATGTCTCCCAAAATGTCAGACCTTTTGGATGAATTGTTTATTAATGACATTTGGTGCACCCCCCCCCCCCAAACCATCTTTGGTTGGAATTATCCAACTGGTATCTAAAACTTGTGCAACTGTTAGATACTTCAAAGTAGGAAAATATTCTATTTTTGTCAAAAAAAACATTCATTTAGTGATATCACATATTCGATTTTTATGATATCACATTTTGTGATATCACTTATTCGAATTTGTGATATCATATATTTATTTTGTGATATCAATAATTCGGGGGGGACGTATTTATTGATATAACTAAATGCATTTAGTGATATCATAAAAATAATTACTGATATCATAATATGAATTTATGATATCACAAAATCGAATTATTGATATCAATAAATGCTTCCTATTTTGTGATATCATATATTCGATTTTATTATATCTTAAATTCATTTTATGATATAATTAATTCGAATTAGTGATATCATATATTTATTTAGTGATATCGATCAATACTAGCTATTTTATGATATCAGGTATTAGATTTTATTATATCACTAATTCACGGGGTGCCGTTCTTCAATTTATCACCTATTTAGTAATATCAATAATTCATTTTATGACATTACTAAATGAATATGTTATATCACAAAATCGAATATATGATATCATTAAATATTTTTATTATATCACAAAATGATTTTAAGATATCACTTATTCCAGTTTGTGATATCATAAATCCATTTTTTTAATATCATAACTTCGAATTATTGATATCACAAAATAGTAAGCATTTAGTAATATCAATAATTCGATTTTGTGATATAATAAAATGTTGAGGAATTATTGATATTACAAAAATAAATTCAAGATATCACAAAATGGAATTAGTGATATCATAAATTAATTTGTGATGTCACAAATTCGAATATATGATATCACAGAATAAGTATAAGCAGTTAGTGATATCAATCATTCGATTTTATGATGCCATAAAATGATTTAATGATATCACCAAATGTTGAAGGAATAGTAGTCTAGCTATGCGATTTTCTATTTATTGACATTACATAATTAATTAGTGATATCACAAATTAAATTTTATGATATTACATAGTTCAATTTTGTGATATAATTTTTTTTATTTATGATATCACAAATTGGAATTTTTGATATCTTTAAAATCATTTTGTGATATCATAAAATATTAATGATATCATATATTTGATTTTGTGATATCATATATTCATTTAGTGATATAATTAATGAATTATTGATATCACAAAATAGGTAATAAATATAAGAACGGCGCCCCATAAATCTAATGTTGTGGCATGAAATTCCTAACTATTGACAATTTGGACCAAAATGGAGGGAGTTGAGGGAGCCCTCCTCGTGTCGCAACGTCTCTGTTGTTATATCAAATGCGCCCAACAAATATATTAACTCACCTTCTTATCTACAAGATGTTTTAGTCAGTCACAGGACAGTGTTATCTTTGTATCCTTCGTGTTGAGCCAACAGATGGGACCCGAGATTGGATTTTCCACCATAAATTTTATCTGAAAATAGCTGGGTGTTCTTCCACTGAGCCAATAATATCAATTTAATTTTAATACCGATTCAAAAATGAATGTTATAAATTCATTTCCGCAGCTGCTTTTTATTCATAACGGACAATTCACGAAGGGAAAACATATCAAGTTTAAAGATGGCAGAGCATACAGAACAAGGTAATTTTCACACTTGATTTGAATACATGTACGTAGGTTGGGAAAATAATTTGGGGCTTATTTATATCCTCTATAGAAATGACAGCACACTTGCCCGCACTACCCCTCTAGATTTACGACATTCATATGCATTCTCTCTTATTCCCCCATAACGAGTTATGGGCGGTATAGAGGAATCAGATTAATTGTCCGTCCGTCCGTAGACGCAAATTTATCCGAGCTTTTATTCCTACATTTTTAAATAATTTTTTTTTAAACCTGAAACATGTATTTAGTGCCATGTGAACAAGTGCACCTGCGATTATGGGGTCTGTCCGACTTTTGTGTGTGGAGTTATCCCCCTTTTTCGACTTAAAATTGTTCACAACACTCCAATCAGTATGTCAGTCCATTTATGTGTTCGTCCGACTTACCTTTCCAGAGCATAACTTGAGTGAGTAAAACATTTTCCACATTGGCTACCATGAGGGTATTCTTAGTCGCATTGGAACAACCCACCTCAAGTTTAGGCTGTTTATATCCATTAGCGTGCAGTTTCGTTTATTTTTCTTTCAGTTGCGACTTTGCTGCCAGAAGGAACACATTGCTTTCGTCTGCCATACACAACAAATTCAACAACAGTAAAAACAACAATAACAACACCAACAAAAACAACAGTGACTCTTCAACCTTCCATCGCAGACAACGAGAAGCTTAACACGCACGGTGAAGATGGAAACCCACACGTTGCTTCTGAAAAGCTTGCCCGTGATATCACTTTCAAATATTTACCAAGAAAGTTCATCAAAACATTTACGGCAACCATGGCTGGCGGTTATCATAGTAACGAAACCACATCTACTACCAACGTACCTCGTTCCTCATTTCGGATTTCAACAGTTGGTTTCCAGGGTGTGACACCAGCGCCACCGCCAAGGGCAGAATCCATGGAAACATCCGAACCAAACGACAATGGTCTGCCCCAGCAACATTCGTTGAGGTCCGGGTTGACATTGAACATTCTTAATAGTCTGACAACCCTGTGTAGAGAAATCGTTAATGTGGCTATTAACAAATATAAGGTAAGAAAAAAATACAAATAAATATATTCAGTTCATCTTAACCTAACGATATTGTGTTTCTTCCGGAACACAATTGCATCAATAACATATTGTTTTATCAAGCCCGATTAAGTATGGAGAATGGTACATATCATTTGATATGGTAAAGACCATTTTATTTTAGAGTTATTCATCTTCATCCGCAATTTGGTCCGAGACCCATTCTCGTCGACTTTTCACAAGTATCGGTGGTGAAAAATAATAGATTTCAAAAATCGATATCTGATCACTCTGAGCTTTGATGGGTGGGTTCCTCGACTCGAATTAAATATTTTTACCCCCCCCCCCCCTCCGAAGCCATAGAAATAGTTAATTCGGATTATTCATATGTAACCGTTCGGTAGTATTTTATCTTATCAATGTACTTACACAGTGTAGCCTTATCAGTGTACTTACACAGTGTATCCTTCTCAGTGTACTTACAAAGTGTAGCCTTATCAGTGTACTTACACAGTGTATCCGCATCAGTGTACTTACAGTTTAGCCTGATCAGTGTACTTACACAGTGTAGCCTGATCAGTGTATTTGTATAGTGTAGCCTGATCAGTGTACTTACACAGTGTAGCCTGATCAGTGTATTTGTATAGTGTAGCCTGATCAGTGTACTTACACAGTGTAGCCTGATCAGTGTATTTGTATAGTGTAGCCTGACCAGTGTACTTACACAGTGTACTTACACAGTGTAGCCTTACCAGTGTACTTACACAGTGTAGCATTATCAGTGTAGCCTTATCAGTGTACTTGTACAGTGTAGCATTCCCAGTGTACTTACACAGTGTAGCTTTATCAGTGTATTTACATAGTGTAGCCTTATCAGTGTACTTACACAGTGTAGCCTTATCATTGTACTTACAGTGTAGCCTTTTCAGTGTACGTACACAGTGTTGCTTATTTTATGGTTTATCAGTGTACTTACACAGTGTATCCTGATCAGCGTACTTAACGGTGTAGCATTATTAGTGTACTTACACAGTGTAGCCTTATCAGTGTACTTACAGTGTAGCACTGTGTAGCCTTATCAGTGTACTTACACAGTGTAGCCTTATCATTGTACTTACACATTGTAGCCTTACCAGTGTATTTACACAATGTGGCCTTAGCAGTGTACTTACACAGTGTATCCTTTATATCAGTGTACTTACAAAGTGTAGCCTAATCAGTGTACTTACATAGTGTAGCTTTATCACTGTACTTACACAGTGTAGCATTATCAGTGTACTTACACAGTGCAGCCTTATCAGTGTACTTACACAGTGTAGCCTTATCAGTGTACTTACACAGTGTAGCTTATTTTACGGTATCATTTCAGTCGTATTCCGGACTTGATGAATATTTCATTGAGATGACATCACAGAAGTTAAACACATCTCTACCAAACCTGTATGCACAAAAAGGAGCGCGGGATACAACCAGGGAACCAAATATGGTATGTTGTTTGCATTAAAGTTGTTTAAAAATCAAAGCAATTATGCATCTCACCCACGCCACCATGCAGTCTCCGTGTATCGAAAACAACGTTAATATAAATTATTCCTAGTTTCTGTTTTAGTTAATGTAAAGAAGTTGCATACAGTCAGCTGCAATACCACAATCCTTCACAGTTTGTTACGTCAGTGGTTGGAAGTTATTATCAAAATCAATCTTGAGGTACTCAATCAGTGTTCGCGCTGTTGGTAGCCAAATTAGCCAATGGCTAATCTTTTTCGAATTTGGCTAATAAAAATTTCATTTGGCTAAACTTTTTTTAACCCAAATGGAGACTGAAAGCATGGGGCCAGAAAGCTAATTAATAAAAGCGCTCAATAGATCGACATTCAAGACGAAGTATAGGTGACGAAATTTTTTCTTTATTTTCGTATAAAGGGAAACCCGATCGACAACTCTATCAACCAAGCGATCACAAAGTGATATGCAATCATCTTTAGTTTTCACAAGACGGACATTCAAAGACGCATGGACATAAAACCGATGAATTATGACAATGTGAAGAAAGCAATGTTTTGTAAAGTGCATTGACGCCGGTATATAAGCAATTTGTTCGTAACAGGCTGTTTTAATCTGGAGAAAGATTACGTCACTCTGCACTAAGCATTATTAATTTTTACATTTAATCCCCTAATCCCCCAGTCAGCCCATTGTCTGTCTGGTCACTCATGCCGCTCCTGCACAATGCATGTTTATGATGACATTGTATTTATGACGGTCGAGGTTTATGAGCATCAAGTGTAAGACAACAGCTTAATCAGCCAAATGTGAATCACGACATATATATTTTGTGGCTATTTGTCGTCAAGACCGATACAGTCAAAATAATATGCATGCTTTTATGACAGATTGTAATTTGATAATGGCGTAACAATATTAAGAGTAACTCAATCCGATCAACAACAATATTTCCTCAAAATACGCTTTTATAGTTATCAAAATCGATTAATTACAACCAAATGATGCAAACCGCTGTCAACTATGATAAAATAATCCCGAAAACGTGTTATTTATCAACATGTTGTTCAACGAAATATGGCCGTAAGATCACTTGATTATCACGAAATTTTTCCGTATTACCACTTGATATTAGAGTTATCCATCTTCGTCCGCATTTTTCCCGAGACGGTCACCGTGACGATTTTTTTCCAGGCCACAAATAAGTACATATCTCGAGAAATAACAAATTAAAAAAATCGATATCTGATCACTCTGAGTTTGGTGGGTTCCTCGACTCGAATAAAATATTGTTTTACCCCCGAAGTCAAAGAAATAGTAATTTGGGATCATTAATTCGGATTATGCATCTTTAACGCGTATTGTTAGTGTAATAGATTGTCTAACAAATAAGCTCCAAATCATTTGTTCCGTTTGATATATATATATGCCAGTTGTTGAATATAATACCACATGTACTGCTGAACTTCTAGACAGAGAAACGCCCTGTCGTTTCCCATGTAGGCATCTTAAGATAAATAACCAGTCCAAATTTACGGGGAAAACATTCTTAACCAATCTTGAAATAAGCCATGCACCCCCTTGCATGTTACCATATAAAATAAAATACATGTTACCATATTTGATTCCAGGATGTCTTGCGGAAATTAGCAGAATTTGTGAAGTCGCATCATTTATATTTGGTGAACATTTTGGAAATGTATCAGAGCGACTGTCGACCAAGTGGCAGACGAGATAAATTCGGAGATTTTTGGTGCTCTTGTAACCAGGTTGCCGGAATTCTAGAGGCGATGGGAAGACAACTCCACGATCAAATACAAAAACTGGTAAGTGTCACCAGATCTAGAGACAATACAAAAATATCCTTGAATCTTATAGACTACCCCTCAATATAATCTATTCCGTGCACATGAATTACAGTTACTGCACCATTTATATGTCATAATAATATAGATATCGGGCATTATAACGCTATATATGAGACTCATAATATTGTGACTAATCGAAATAATTGTAAAGGAGGCATATACATGTATACATGCATATATGATGAATCAAAACCAATATACGCCTTTCTACATTGCCCGTACATTTTGGTCCCGACAGCTTGTGTGAAAACTTCTTATGACAAATATGTCGTTTTTATTTTCTCCTTATTTGACCGGGGGGGGGGGGAATTCCGGCACGTATGCCGGGGTGGGTGGGTGGTCAAAGCCACCAACAAGCAATTTTTTTCGCAACTAGTGTTTTGGCAATGAGTTGGGCTTCAAAACCACTTTGAATGAGAGAAATAATGTAATTCATAGGTAAACTGTTATCGTGTTGTATTTTGTTGCAAATTTTGAAATCCAAGATGGCCGCTGGCAGCCATGTTTTTTTGGCCGAATGACCTCAAAATTACTCATTCCTATTTACATGTCCATGATAAATAGTATGCACAGAAATTCATATACAGCTGTTTACAGTGATTTCCCCCCGCAAATCTCTGTTTTAGTGTTAAAAAGGGGGTGGGTGTCAAAAAATGGTTGGAAAAAACTGCCGAAAACGGAAAAAAAATTGGCGGTGGGGGTGGGTGGGTACAACAAATGATCGAAAGGGAAAAAATGCCATACGTGCCTGAAATTGTTTTCCGACCCCCCCCCCCCCCCCGATTTGACTTTCAAAAAGGCTTTGGTCATCTTGCAAGGGCACTTCTCTGACTTGATTTCTGTCATTCTGGTGTGCTAGGTTTTGGCGCCCACACACCCTGGACTAGTGTTACCTGGTAGACAACAACTTACCAATTTTGGTTACCCATATATACACAGCACGACACGACGTGTAAATGGGTTTGTCGATACGGCACGAGTGCTGTCGCGGAAGGATAGAACGAGAGGCGCTTGCGCCTCGAGTTCTATCATTCCGCGACAGCACGAGTGCCGTATCGACAAACCCATTTACACATCGTGTCGTTCTGTGTTTATTACACGCTTCGCATCCTAGAATCCGTGCATTAAAATACAGGATTAGAAGGTTTATTTAGGCTCATACAGGGCGTGTTAGTCATGTGTGATGATTCTTTTATTTAAATAGTTACATGCAGTTTCATGGTTGAGGCGAACGTCATGTACGTCATTGTACGTCAACGAGAAGTGTATGGAACGTTCGTTCCATACGGATTTGTAAATATGGAACAGCAATAACACTGTACTTCTAGGAACAAGCGTGTAATAAAAACAATATTCTATCCACAGAACGCACATCATGCAGGAGAGATTCCGTTCTCGCGAGAAACAGCCTTGATTCACAGCCACCAAGAATTCGGGCAGTACGCCGTCACAGAACTGAAGGCTCTCGAGAAACAGTTACCGCTAATAGAACACACCCTGCACGCGATGGTCGAAGAATGATGATCGAACTCCAGAAGTGATTGGAAATAGATCTGTAATTCATTGCCTCATTCCAACCCTCATACATCCCGCTACCGTATATGGTTATACTGCATGGCCTTCCTGTCCTCCTTCAATTGGGGGGGGGGGTGTCCACTCTTCATTGAATGGCAGATTATGGCAAGAAATACCTCACCATGTGTATATGAGTCAAAACAGCATGGTTATATATTGCCTATACTCGTTGCAGTATCTTAAAGTACTCAATCCGATTAAACACCCCTAAATTACTATTTCTTTGGCTTTGGGGGTAAACAATATTTGATTCGAGTCGAGGAACCTACCCATCAACGCTCAGAGTGATCAGATATCGATTTTTGAAGTTTGGTATTGTTGTGGCCCAGAAACACGCCGTCAAAAGGATGGTCTCGGTCAAAATTGCGGATGAAGATGGATAACTCTAAAACAAGTGGTAATACGGCAACATTTCATGAATACTCAAGTGATAATACGGCGATATTTCGTTGAACAAAATGTTGATAAATAACGAGTTTTGGGAGTTTTGATACCACAGTTGACAGTGGTTAACATTATTTTAATCGATTTTAATCGATTCTGATAACTAAAGCGTATTTTAAAGAAATGTTGTTGTTGTTGTTGTTGTATCTTGATGATATAAGGAGACCCTCTGATCGGATTGAGTACCTTTAATATGATCTTGGTCCTGGAAATTACTTTATAATGCTGTAATTTACCAAAAGACTGCCTATTCAGCATTTCTGTCAATACTTCTGACCAATCCTGAGTTTAGTGTGTCTGTCATTTGCAGAATGGTCCCCAGAAGGTGATTTTAGTGATGCTATCCCGCATAGCGGGCTAGCATCACTAAATTCGCCCTCTGGGGACCTCATTTTGCATGTAAAATAAACAAACGATACATATGTCGAAGATTGACGCGTGACATTGATTCAGTTACCTCCTCCAATCTAAACCTCTCCAATACCCGTTGTTCTACCGACATTCTACCCGAATATCACCACGACAACCATGTCTACCCGTATATCACCGTGTCACCCATGTATACCCGATACACTCTATACTACTGCTTGAAAACATTCACATGTATATATCATCGTATCTTCCATGTGTATATCACCGAGTCACCTATGTCAACCGGATAGACTACTTCATGGCAACCATCACATGTATATATCATCGTATCATCTATGTTAACCCTATACACTACAACGTCATGGCAACCATCACATGTGTACATCGTGTCATCCATGTATACCCAATATAATGCAACTTCGTGGCAACATTCACATGTATATATCATCGTATCATCTATGTTAACCCTATACACTACAACGTCATGGCAACCGCCACATGTATATATCATCGTATCATCTATGTTAACCCTATACACTACAACGTCATGTGCATACACATGTGCATATCACCGTGTCATCTATTTGTCTACCCGATACACTACAACTTCATGGCAACCATCACATGTGTACATCGTGTCATCCATGTATACCCAATATAATGCAACTTCGTGGCAACATTCACATGTATATATCATCGTATCATCCATGTTAACCAGATACACTACAACTTCATGGCAACCCTCACATGTGCATATCATCGAGTCATCCAAGTCTACCCAATACACTACAACTGCATGGCAACCCTGACACATGCATACCATCATATCATCTAATGTCTACCCGATACACTACAACTTCATGGCAATCCTCAAATGTATATATATCATCGTGTCATCCATGTCTACCGGATACATAACAACTTCATGGCAACCCTCACATGTGCATATCATCGTATCATATATATCTACCCGATATTATATACTATACTGCGTGACAACTTGCACATCTATATATCATCGTATCATCCATGAATACACGATACACTACAACTTCATGGCAACCTTCACATGCAAATATCACCGTGTCATCCATGTCGACCTGAAACACACAACTTCATGGCAGCCTTCACTTGTGTGTACCATCGTGTCATCCAAGTCTCCGTTAGCACTTACATATCATCCATTCACGCATGTGTGCATAGTTTCAACCATTTAATTTATTCCTGTTGATGTGCATTAAATTATGTTTTCTATTAACATTGTACATCTGTTGTTATCTTGTCATGGTGGCGAAGTGCACGGAATCAGGGAGAAGCCAATGGGGGCTGTTTTGGAGGGATGAAGTGCATGGAATCAGGCACAAGACTAGAGGGTTCAGCTTAGATTTTCCAAATGCACCCACTCTTTGTATACCATAATCTCCAACTGTGAAAAACTTCATTTGCACCCCTTGAGTTTGGAGGATTTTCAACTGATTCGGTGTAGAATGTTGACTGTATAGGTTTTAAATTATTCGAACATTGGTCTAAAACGACATAGTTTACATTAGATATACTGGCTGCAACCTAACAGTATTGGAACTCTCCTAACATAATGTAATCACTCTTTTTTTTCATTTAAAGGCCCACTTAATTTTCCAGGAACCGATTATTTTTTTGATATTTTTTTTATATACGGTTTTAATAACAAATCTATGCCATGAAATATGATTAAAATACTATAATTCATCACCATTTGAAACATCTCAGAAGGTGCCCATAGAGAAATAGAAAACTAGAAAGATTCCCCCGTTTTGACTCCTCATTCGTATGGAGGGTTATTAGGGTCACAAACCTAACTTCACATTTTAATTCTAACTTAACATTTTAATTCTTATATTTTAATTCTAACTTAACAATTTAATTCTAACTTAACATTTTAATTATTATATTTTAATTCTATTTTACATTCTATTTACATTCTATTTACATTCTATTTACATTCTAGAAACATTATAGAAATATTCTAGAAACATTCTATTAGCTCTAACTTAATCTTTTAATTCTTACATAATATTTTAATTCTAACTTAACATTTTAATTCTTATATTTTAATTCTAACTTGATATTTTAATTATAACTTCATATTTTAATTCTTACTTAATATTTTAATTCTTATATTTTAATGGTAACTCTAACTTTATATTTCAATTCTTACTTAATAGTTTTATTTTAATATTTTAAATCTACTACAAAAAGGTCTAATGTTGGAATTAAAATATAAAATATCAAGTTAGAATTAAAATGTAAAGTTAGAATTAAAATGTAAGAATTAAAATGTTAAGTTAGAATTAAAATATTAAGTAAGAATTAAAAGATTAAGTTAGAGTTAATAGAATGTTTCTAGAATGTTTCTAAATGTAAATAGAATGTTTCTAGAATGTAAATAGAATGTAAATAGAATTAAAATATATGAATTAAACTATTAAGTAAGAATTAAATTGTTAAAGGGGTACTGTACGCCACATGTTGTTGTTGGTTTCTATAGTCTCCGAGTCGGAGAATAAGGTAACAATTTTTCCATTATTTGAAAGTCTGTTGAGTACGAAGTCATGTTACGGATGACAAATTTACCGGAATGCAAAAATACAAATTGTCGTTGTCGAGTAATTTTTGTAAAGTTTTCAACCAAATGAATCAAATAAAAGTTATATTATATGCATACTAGTCCCATATAATCATTTAAGTTATTGTATCGTCGCTAGTCAGTGAGTGGCTTGAGTGTTCTCCCCGTATCATCATAATATTTTAAGCAATCGTGTGTGCGATCGGTTTAAAAATCCAGTATCCCTCAATTACTATTTTTGATTACGGTAATTCGTAATTTAATTGACGCCATTTTATGGCTCCAGTCATAAATTCAATTTATATCAAATTATTAACTTTTAAATTATTAAATTTTAAGATAGCCTATTAACCTGAGCGTTTACAGAATACATCTTCGACTCAAATTACTTATGTTTCTATATATTATCGATATTAGATCGTTGTTGTCACCGGAAATTTAATGAAAATGGCGTACAGTACCCCTTTAAGTTAGAATTAAAATGTGAAGTTAGGATTGTGACCCTAATAACCCTCCATACATTCGGAGGGTCGGGATGCATAACAAATGCCAGACACGACACCAGTTGGACATTTCAATCTAACAGTTTGATTATACAACCAGAATTATTTAGTGTGAAATTTGTCGTTTTTAGAACGCAATTCGCATATTTTCTCAGCTTATGTCAATTTTTTGGACTGATATATGGACTTTCAGTTGGAAATTTCCAACCTATGGAGGTGTCAGGTTGGAAAATTCCATCACAACGAGGGGGTGATGGAATTGCAACCTCCCGGATTTGGATATTAGGTCTGGTTCAGGGCGGGGTGCAGTTGGAAATTCGTAAGTTTACACCACCATCCCACAACGGAAACCCTCTATCCACGTCCCTGGTTTCTTACCCTACCCGTGTGCTTGGTTCATATTGGCATCACTATTAGTGTTATCATGCATGCATTGGGCGTAATCAAGGGCGTAGCTAGAGGGTCTCAGTTGGGGGTGGAGGTTGCACCTTGGATTTTCCAACTGCAACCCCGCCATAGAAACAGTTCAATCATTTTGGCACCCGCTCCCTTGGGTTGGAACTAACCAACTGGCACCTAGAACCTTTCAACTGTTGGAAATCTGCACCCCGACACCCTCCTTCCATTTGATGGCCATTTCGGACCAAAAGTGGGAAAATAATGTGCAAATTATATTAAGCTAGCCACATTTGGTCAAAAACAACAAATTCCCCACCAAACACCCGCCCCCCCCCCCCGGTCGCCGCGTGTCCATATACAGTGTACATGCCATATAATATTAATTATCAAACAAATTATGCCGAATATACATTTGCATGGAAATCCCCATTCAAAATCGATCACTTGACCTCCCCCGGATATATATCAGCGTCATTTCACCCCGCCTTCCTGGATTAACTCCACCCAACCGGATCAAGATGACATGCATGTCGTCACGCTAACTTCATGCGATCATCCAGTGAGTCCTTTGTTGAGTCGGGATCACAGTTCAGCTCATCACACCGCCAACGACTTTATCCCGGGATCACAGTTTATCTGTCACACCGCCGTCGACTTTATCCTCTCCTAGTTGTTATATCGATACGGAAGTGCAACTGAAACACTATGGTTTATTATTCGGACGAGTACGGGCAACACTGGGAAAACATAGGTGAGTTAATCGAGAGACGTGGACATGTCCGTAATTAAGTGATTTGAATTGAATTTAATTGTTTAAAGGTACTTAATCCGTACAGAGGGTCCCCATCTCAACAGATTCCAACAACAACAATCCGATCAGAGGGTCCTATATTACTATTTCTTTGGCTTTGGGGGTGAAAAATATTTGATTCGAGTCGAGGAACCCATCAAACAAAGTTCAGAGTTATTAGATATTGATTTTTGAAATTTGTTATTTACTCGAGATGAGTACTAATAATTGCCTCCAACTGCCGTAATCTGCTCGGGATGTGTACACCAAAATCTATTCAAACAGACAAGGATGGATAACTCTAAAATCAAGTGGTAATAATAACGCAATTTTGACTGAGTTCTGGGCCAGAAAGTATTCCCGATAATGAAAAATAATAGATTTCTAAAATCGATGTCTAACAAATCTGAGCTTTGATGGGTGACTTCCTCGACTCGAATCAAATATTTTTGACCCCCGAAGCCATTGAAATAGTAATTGAGAGGAGTTTTATCGGATTGAGTACCTTTAATGCATAAAGCCACCATTTAAGGTGGAACATACATGAACATATATACACTATGTACATAAGATATTCAATGAGCATTTTGGCATCATATTACATATGGATTATATTAGTAATATATTCATTATTAAAATCACAAATCTATCTGTCGATCGACTCACACAAATAGTGATATATATAATAACTTGAGTAATTACATATAGATGCTGTCAATGCCAGATCATCAGTAAGTTATTATCTCAATTTTCTGAAGGCTAATTTTAGAAATATACTCACCTTCTTCAGGAGCGATATATTAGCTATAGATATCAAACCATAAAACTTTTCTCGCGTTGGAGATAGCCAATAGTATTTTGGAATGTACTGTTCACGGATATCTCTAAATTCGTCGCATATCAGTAGGAGATGATACTCGTCCCCTATCCCGTTACCGCACTGTTCACATGTATTACAAGGTATACTGTTTCGCCACCGCCCTTTTTCAACAGGGAGTCGGTGGTTTGCTGTTGTAAATTTCACCATATAAGGGATCAGATGATCTGGCAACTGAAGCAAATACCGGCTAATACAGGGGCTGGTTTTAATATTTCTGTAAAAAGTTGCTCTTGATGAATCAGATAATTCTAAATCGATAAAAAGTTTAGCCCAATGCTGCTCTTGGGAAAGGTCTTAAATGGTGAATGTCCTGTTTAGATAAAGCGGACTGTGACTCCCATGTAGAACATAGATCAAGTTCATTCAGGGTGTTTGTCACAAAGTTAAGCCATTTTGACTTGCGTGTTAACTTGAGATCGTTGGCGTGTAATTGCTTTACAATAAGATACTCCGTTGGCGTGTAATTGCTTTACAATAAGATACACTCCGTTGGCGTGTAATTGCTTTACAATAAGATATTCTCCGTTGGCGTGTAATTGCTTTACAATAAGATACACTCCGTTGGCGTGTAATTGCTTTACAATAAGATACACTCCGTTGGCGTGTAATTGCTTTACAATAAGATACTCCGTTGGCGTGTAATTGCTTTACAATAAGATACACTCCGTTGGCGTGTAATTGCTTTACAATAAGATATACTCCGTTGGCATGTAATTGCTTTACAATAAGATATACTCCGTTGGCGTGTAATTGCATTACAATAAGATATTCTCCGTTGGCGTGTAATTGCATTACAATAAGAAATACTCCGGCAGGATGAGCAAATATAAATGTAGAATAATCTTAGTCAAAGTTGTTTTGTTTTTTTTTACGAATATTAATCCAAATTGACAACACACGCCGTCATTCTTATATATTGATTAAATGCAATGACGCTAGATTGCAAAATCGTTTGCGTTCGTTTATCGCCGATTGTTGCGTCCCGAATTGAGATGTAAATATTTACTAAATTGAGCGTAGTTCAGACGATGTTTTCTATGGTGTGGTATGGTCGATTTCTTTGAAATTTTCTGTAATGTTAGTAGAATGATACATCCCCCAGATTGGCATAGAGCCTGAGAACTAACTCATAAATTTATCGCACTCGAACATGTCCATAATATGTCTTTAAATACTTCTCAATAATTCGATTTGGAGATATCTCAATTTAATTTGGAGGGATATCTCTAAATATTTGGAGGTAACTCCAAATAATTGGATTTATCTCCAAATGAACAGGTCTGGCAATTCCCAAATATAGCTGCAATAGCCATATGTAGCTATTGTAGCTACATAATATTATTATGGCTATTGCATGGTGATGGATGAATCTGATTGAAGAGAGATAACCCAATCGAACAATCATTTAAATATACAAGAACATGATTTGATTATACTCTTAGTAAATTAATATTGTTTGCCGTGTTCATGTATAATTAACAAAATATTCCAATATTGTTACTTTTTCTTGACAACTGTACCTAAATATAAGAAGAGAATATATCATATACGGATGGATGGATGGATGTGAGTCCCATATCACATAGCATAACCGATATCTACACGGATGCATGTGCTTATAGCTATGCTTCTCTGCTGGTGCAACCGAAATGTCAACGGTAGTGATTTCACAAGTTGTAACAATATAATACCCATCACCCTTAGTTGCAACAGCAAGCCTTGAAATAGGGTGCCTGTCATTGGCAGAATGAGGTCCCCAGAGGGTGAATTTAGTGATGCTAATCCGCATAGTGGGCTAGCATCACCAACTTCACCCTCTGGGAACATCATTCTGCTGAGGTGCAAGCAGAATGAGGTCCCCAGAGGGTGAATTTGGTGATGCTAGCCCGCTAATCCGCATAGCGGGCTAGCATCACCAACTTCACCCTCTGAGGACATCATTCTGCTGAGGTGTAAGCAGAATGAGGTCCCCAGAGGGTGAATTTGGTGATGCTAGCCCGCTATGCGGGGTAGCATCACTAAATTCACCCTCTGGGGACCTCATTCTGCAAATGACAGACACCCTTATTTCAAGGCTTGTGCAACAGCTCGCGGTATTGCATGCAATGCAAAGCAAATTGGTAAAATATTGTTTTACGATAGTCAAGTGTAGCTACAATAGATACATAAAGCTATTGTAGCTATAATTGGGAATTGCCAGACCTAATGAATACGAGTTATCTCTATTAGCGATTTGGAGATATCTCCAAAAAGAATTAGAGATAAATATCTCTACATCGACATATTCACAATTCAAATTTAAAATGAACATCTCTGTAAATAATCTACTGCAGATTGTAATTTTGTTGATAAATAACAAGTTTTGGACCGTTTTACGACCTTGTTGATTGTGGTTAGCATTATTTTTGGGCAATTAATCGATTCTGAT
This sequence comes from Siphonodentalium dalli, assembly GCA_032622095.1. Classification (NCBI taxonomy): domain Eukaryota; kingdom Metazoa; phylum Mollusca; class Scaphopoda; order Gadilida; family Siphonodentaliidae; genus Siphonodentalium; species Siphonodentalium dalli. The sequence goes on from CP136067.1 coordinate 94,411,661, forward strand.
AACTGAAAGGTATGGGCAGCCGTTTGGTCGGAAAATACGTCAAATAAAAATTAATAGTGGATTGTTTAACTAATTGCATGCATCAAGCATTCAATATACAGTGTAGTGATATTCCATATTAATAGCAATCTTTTCGAAATCAGTAATATTATTTCCCAACCAACGGTGTTCATTTCCAAACCAAAAGTCTTAAAGACACGGTTGGCCTTGGCGGTGGGTATCCTGTGAAAATATCTCCACCCGTCAAAAACCGCCACAAACAGAAAGAACATCAAAATGTAGATAAACTTTGTCCGTATACAAATAAGAAATATCGCATAAACAGTATGTTATGGTCATATCTTTGACCATTGTTATGTAAACAAAAGCGTAAAAAGTTACTTTTCTGGTGTTTGTTTATATTATGATGGTAAACACAAAGAGCGTTCTTTGTTGGTGAATACCTGATATGGAACTAATAAAGAGCGTTTATGCCATTTGTGTGTGATTAGCCAGTAGCATTGTGTTGTCTTCTGTAACACAATCAGGCTCCTGCTTAGGTAAAATATTGTAGGTCTTTATGATAACATGCTGTTTACGCGATGGTCATGGTATATATGAACGGAACTGTATGCGTCTTGCTGTTTTTCTGTTTACGGTGTTTGGAACAAATATGAATATTTTCGACAATTAAGGCCGCACGTGCCTTTAAATTCAATATGAGACAATTTCATTCTAATATATATCGTTTTCTAATCAATGTTGATAGATGCACAATTGATGTTCTATTTCAATTCAAATAGTTCTCCAACCAATATATAAAACTAATTCTAATACAGCAATTATAAGTCAATTTTCTTTCAATGGCATTTCTATCAATAAACAACAATACGAAACTAACAGCAGTCCATGAAAATCTAACAGTCAAATCCCGAACTGATATGAGTCGATTAATAACCAATAGACAAAACCAAACAGACGCAAGATGGTGCTGCGTTGAACTTCCTGCGGTTGTGGGAACCACAAATTATATATAGATTATGTGGAGGACTTCGGTTCACGTGACGTCAGGAATATAGAAATAGACTAAATAGATCTGTGGTTCCCACTACGAGTATATCTTACGTCACATGAATCAAGTATCTCCAACGTCCCTGGTTGCCCCCTAGCGTTAATTCGAGAATTGGTTATTGGTTTGTAAGCGGTAGTTATTAAAATGTCAACTGCGATCATTGAATATTACCGGAAATAGATAATTGATTTTGAAGTTAGATACTGATTGGAATGCGCAACATATTGAATTGAAATGTGAATTTGATATCTATTAAATATAAGAATGACGAGGTCTATCGATTTGGAAATGAACATCGTTGATTGGGGAATTCTATATTGATTAGGAAAATGTCTATTGGTTTGAAAATGAACATCGTTGATTGGGGAAATCTATATTGATTAGGAAAATATGGCTATTGAAACGGAATATACATATATTGAATATGCGATAGCTGTACTAATTGTTTGTTACTAGATATTGGTTGAAGAATGAATAACATTAATTTGAAATAGAACATTAATTTTGCATCGGTTAAAGGGGTACTGTACGCCATTTTCATTAAATTTCCGGTGACAACAACGATCTAATATCGATAATATATAGAAACATAAGTAATTTGAGTCGAAGATGTATTCTGTAAACGCTCAGGTTAATAGGCTATCTTAAAATTTAATAATTTAAAAGTTAATAATTTGATATAAATTGAATTTATGACTGGAGCCATAAAATGGCGTCAATTAAATTACGAATTACCGTAATCAAAAATAGTAATTGAGGGATACTGGATTTTTAAACCGATCGCACACACGATTGCTTATAATATTATGATGATACGGGGAGAACCCTCAAGCCACTCACTGACTAGCGACGATACAATAACTTAAATGATTATATGGGACTAGTATGCATATAATATAACTTTTATTTGATTCATTTGGTTGAAAACTTTACAAAAATTACTCGACAACGACAATTTGTATTTTTGCATTCCGGTAAATTTGTCATCTGTAACATGACTTCGTACTCAACAGACTTTCAAATAATGGAAAAATTGTTACCTTATTCTCCTACTCGGAGACTATAGAAACCAACAACAACATGTGGCGTACAGTACCCCTTTAACATTGATTATGAACGACAGATATTAAAATTGAATTGTCTCCTATTGAATATAAGAACGACTATTGGTTTGAAAATGGACACCATTGGTTTGAAAGACTTCTATTAAAAACCAGACTTATATTGAATTTGCGTTTCATGTAATTGTTTAAACAAACCGTGCATCATTAACTTTTATTTCATGTAATTTCCGACCCAACGACCGCCCATAGAAAGGGCATTTCAAAAAATGTTGTGTTGGAATCTGATGATATGGGGACCAATGAATGGGATTGAGTACCTTGTATAGTTGGGGATGTTGTTGTTGTTGTTGCTGCTGTTTTTAAGACAAATCTCTGCAACGAGTTGCAACAAAATCCGCGTGCGTTTTGGAACAATTTGGAAATTAGAATGGTATATTAATGTACTATGTGAATACTATTGTTATATAGTATTTTGTATTCCACGTGTGGGGGGGGGGGGTGGGTGGGCATGTTAATGTTGATGCATTTCTTTAAATACTAAATACGCCCAGAATAGGAAACCTTCGGAGGAGCGAACCTTCGGAATATAGAAACTTCGGAATGGAGAACATTCGGAATAGAGAACCCTACCCGCGTGACCCATCAGCTCTGGCGGGCGATATTTTAGACGCCGAAATCAGGGGGGGGGTGTAATTAAAAAATTTGCAGGAAGGTATACCGCGGTGGGTGGGTGGCCCGAGGGGCAAAAAAAAAAACGCGTTTTTTACAACCTCATGCAAAGTTTTTACTATAAGACCTTTTGTGCCTTATTTGACATTTGTAACAGTTTAAAACATATAAGAATTTATAACAGCAAAAACACCATATTTATGTTAATGGGACCTCATATGGGCCTCAGTGGAGATGACATTAAGCATATAGGACAGTGCATGGGTGAAAAAATTCCTTCATGACACCCTTTGGAAAGAAGCTTTGAGAAATGTAAAACTTAAATAAATAAACTTGTCTTGATGTAACTAAAGCCTAGATCATTGTGTGCATGAAAAAAGAGCCAACAACTGTCTCAAACATAAATGTGACTATAATTGGCTAGAATAACTGTCATCACATTGTTCATCAGTGCATCAAGCCAATCGGTGAAATATTTGCATGTCTATCAACTCATATGATCTGTTACTCTCACAACACCTAAAATATCCAAGTCTGGCATATATGACTGTTTGTCATTTATTATCACAAGACCTAAAGTATCTTAAATCTGGTATATATATAGTGCTGTGACTGCTTGTCATCTATATATATAAACGAGTAAGATCTGTCCAGATTTTTCTCTCAGACTCATGGATCGAGTTCAACCAAATTTGGAGTGGTGACTCGATGTACCCGTGTGGATGTTATAATGGTTTTTCAAAATTTTGAATTGAATAAAATTGGTTTTGTTAAATTGAGCAAGGAATTCAATCTGAAAAAACATATATTAAAACAATATATATAAATCAAAATGTTTCAATGATAAAAATGTGCATGAAGGGGCCGCCGCGAAATAAAGGCTCTGTCTAAGATCCAAATGTGTGCGAAGTCTCACAAAGGGGGCCACAGGTATCGCCGACGTTGACTATAGGCTGTTTCGGTTAGTTTAGTATAATAGAAGTATGTTGTTACAGTAGACTAACATAAGTGGTATGGAATATGTTAGATAATGGGCTGGTTGACAGACTAATAAGGAAATAGTTAGAAATTATGAAATTATGTGTATCCTGCACAATGACCTAGGTTTACAGATGATCAGCAATTTATAAAACTTTTTTTTCAATTAAAACCGCTTCTGAAACTGAAATTGAACTAATTGAGATCTGATTGAGATCATATGAGTGATATCAGTAGAGTTTTATGCGGTTTAAACCAAATTTTAGTGAAATTTGGGGGTGGGTGTCAAAAAATTGGGAGTAAAATTTTGTGTGTGTGCATGTTTGGCGGTGGTGGGTCACCGAAAATGCCAGATGCAAAATAACGGCATACCTTCCTGCAAATTTGTTACTACCCCCTCCCCCGCCGAAATTACACAAAATGAGTCGCTACGCGTTCGTCAATTATACCGTTGGTGTACGTAACACAATCGTGGAAAAGTGGCAAAGCAAGTTGTAATACTATTAACACGTTCAGTGCCGACTACGAATTATTCCGACAACGAGTCATATGTTTGCATGCAGTTGAATGTGTGTCGGCAGTGAACGTACTTTGTGTTGAGTTATTAAAGGCCCACTTAATTTTCGAACCACAAGATCAGATATATAAAATATATGCATATTATAAACCATTTGAAAGAAGAAGCTCCAAAACATTGTATTAACTTATCCGGTGTATGAAACTGAACACATGTTGTTTTTGTTGAGTTACCAACGTTTTTTTCCTCATTTAGATTGTTGTAAAAAGTTTATTTATTGTCAACGCAAAGGTTAAATAGTGTGCCACCTGTTTGTGGCAAAAACGGAACCCCTCGTCCCAGATGGCCGCCAAAATGGCGGCCTAAACTCAGAACAGTTGAAGTTTTTGCCTAATATCTTAAAAGATCAATTCCTGTTGTTGATAATGGTTCAGACTGGCGACTTTGATTCGGCCTATTCATGTTAATTCAGCATTGGAGCAATGAAAGATACCATAAATGGGGTCCCAGACTCATCTACACCCTCAAAAATTCGATTTTACAAAACGCGGTATAAAATTCCACAAAACTCGCCATTGTGATTACAGTCATATATCAACAAGAAATGGACAGAACTGTACAATGTAAGTTGACCATACCAATATCTATAAATACTCCAATTCAATGAAACCCAAATTGGCGCTTTGTCTCAAAATGGCTGCCAAAATGGCGGTCAAAATATGGAAAATGGCGGATATTGATCACAGTGTCATTCAATGCATTATAAGTAGTGGTTGATGAATAAAATTGACTAAATAAATACGAATGTATACCTCTTTATGATGCCATTATGCTAGCTCTATGTAAAAACTTAAAAATCAGTACCAAAAATGGCTGCCAAAATGGCCACCCGATGTGAAAAATACTATTTTCTATCACTTCTGTTTATCACTTGTTGCTCTCTGAACTGGGAAACAATGGGTATATTCTTTCAATGATCGTGTCAACTGATCATTCCAGCAATGACATGTCTAATAGATTAGATCATAGTTTACTCCGGTCCTTCACTAATAAGTTATAACGAATGCGGTATGAAATTTAACCAAAATCGACTTTGGGGTTCTGGTCACATTTTATATTTAGGGATGAGCAGATCTTGTCAACAAAATAATTGATCGTTTCTTTTATTTGTGAACATTCCATCTCAAATAGACCAAAAGAAACAATAAATTTTATCTAATATGGCTTCCAAAACGAAAATGGTAGACTCTGCCCAGCTTATCACATAATGGAAGTTGTGAGTGGTGGATGCAGTTGATAGTGTTGGCTAATATACATGTATGTGGCTCATATACATCAAAACTATTTATTTTCAATCTTTTGGTGGCTTCCCGCGGGTTGACAAAATATCGACGCATCAGTGCTATAATGTCGTAACTCCATTATGGCGGGAAATGAGTATTTGATACCATTCGAATCGTGAGAAAAAATCCAATCCGATGGGCCAAACTGTCTTTGCAGTGGATCACAAATATTCGCACAAACCAGTGAAGCAAATGTCGTATCTCCAGCGATCTTTACAATTATTCGTGCTATGAGGTCGTATGTCAAACAGCAGCCAATCGGACGCTTCAGGTTGTCCACGTGACTTCTGTTTTGTGTTTGTGAATTCTAAAATGTGTGCTATTTGGTAGTATCTCCATGTTAGTTACGTGATCATTTGGTGATTTAAATTTGTGATTGTTCCACACATTTCTGTATGATGATGCACATGGGGGAATTTTCATAGTGTAGAATAGGCACTTTTTAGTTCATAGACACATGCGATTTCCACCATATTTAGCTTAATCTGCATTTATTAGCACAACTTCATTATAGCACGGAAACTCTGACTGAGATTAATTCGATAATAGTGAGAACAAATGTTGTCATATGTATACAAATGTATACATTTTTGCAAAGGTTAAATAGTGTGCCACCTGTTTGTGGCAAAAACGGAACCCCTCGTCCCAGATGGCCGCCAAAATGGCGGCCTAAACTCAGAACAGTTGAAGTTTTTGCCTAATATCTTAAAAGATCAATTCCTGTTGTTTGATAATGGTTCAGACTGGCGACTTTGATTCGGCCTATTCATGTTAATTCAGCATTGGAGCAATGAAAGATACCATAAATGGGGTCCCAGACTCATCTACACCCTCAAAAATTCGATTTTACAAAACGCGGTATAAAATTCCACAAAACTCGCCATTGTGATTACAGTCATATATCAACAAGAAATGGACAGAACTGTACAATGTAAGTTGACCATACCAATATCTATAAATACTCCAATTCAATGAAACCCAAATTGGCGCTTTGTCTCAAAATGGCTGCCAAAATGGCGGTCAAAATATGGAAAATGGCGGATATTGATCACAGTGTCATTCAATGCATTATAAGTAGTGGTTGATGAATAAAATTGACTAAATAAATACGAATGTATACCTCTTTATGATGCCATTATGCTAGCTCTATGTAAAAACTTAAAAATCAGTACCAAAAATGGCTGCCAAAATGGCCACCCGATGTGAAAAATACTATTTTCTATCACTTCTGTTTATCACTTGTTGCTCTCTGAACTGGGAAACAATGGGTATATTCTTTCAATGATCGTGTCAACTGATCATTCCAGCAATGACATGTCTAATAGATTAGATCATAGTTTACTCCGGTCCTTCACTAATAAGTTATAACGAATGCGGTATGAAATTTAACCAAAATCGACTTTGGGGTTCTGGTCACATTTTATATTTAGGGATGAGCAGATCTTGTCTACAAAATAATTGATCGTTTCTTTTATTTGTGAACATTCCATCTCAAATAGACCAAAAGAAACAATAAATTTTATCTAATATGGCTTCCAAAACGAAAATGGTAGACTCTGCCCAGCTTATCACATAATGGAAGTTGTGAGTGGTGGATGCAGTTGATAGTGTTGGCTAATATACATGTATGTGGCTCATATACATCAAAACTATTTATTTTCAATCTTTTGGTGGCTTCCCGCGGGTTGACAAAATATCGACGCATCAGTGCTATAATGTCGTAACTCCATTATGGCGGGAAATGAGTATTTGATACCATTCGAATCGTGAGAAAAAATCCAATCCGATGGGCCAAACTGTCTTTGCAGTGGATCACAAATATTCGCACAAACCAGTGAAGCAAATGTCGTATCTCCAGCGATCTTTACAATTATTCGTGCTATGAGGTCGTATGTCAAACAGCAGCCAATCGGACGCTTCAGGTTGTCCACGTGACTTCTGTTTTGTGTTTGTGAATTCTAAAATGTGTGCTATTTGGTAGTATCTCCATGTTAGTTACGTGATCATTTGGTGATTTAAATTTGTGATTGTTCCACACATTTCTGTATGATGATGCACATGGGTGAATTTTCATAGTGTAGAATAGGCACTTTTTAGTTCATAGACACATGCGATTTCCACCATATTTAGCTTAATCTGCATTTATTAGCACAACTTCATTATAGCACGGAAACGAATCGTCGCTGGCATACGCAAAATGTCATATCTCCAAACAAGCTATTGCTTTTTAAAAGAAAACGAGGGAGTAAACAGAGAACAATATGTGGTTCAATGAACAGCTAATGTCAGTTTTCATTGGGATAAATACAACAATACGTCATGCTTTGTCAACATTAGGAGAAATGTTGTCTGAAAACTTCAACCTTCATTTTCTCGGAAAGTTGAAAATGTGGGTTACATTATAGCACTGATGCGACGAAATATTAACTATTCGGCTCGGCCATCATTTTCAAGTTTCAAGCTGGAACTAAATGTAGCCCATGGATTCCCCATTTCGACATGTAAGAAAAGTAGTTTTACTCTGATCTCTTCCCAGATATCAACTCTCCGGTAAATGGTGATCTCTTATGTTCTGGAAAATACGTGTGCCAAATACATATATGTATGAAGAAACTGTCCCCATACATTGTTTACACATCGACTCCGTAAGTATGTGGAGGTTTTCTTGGACAAGCGGGATTTTCAAACCTCGAAACCGTCCGTACAAACAATACAAGTTAATAGGAAATGACGTTGGATGTAGGTCTAGAGTACGTCGTCCGCATGAAATAGTTTTCGTGTCATTAATTTGCACATTTTTCGTGCTCTGGTGAGCATGGATGAACGCCTTATGTGGCAGTTTGGTTGTCTAGCATCCGGAAAATAACATGTTCATTGTTCACATTTCTTAGACAAACATGTTGTTAATCACCATGTTCATGTGGCATTTCTATCCAATGACAACCTTGAAATACCAGTTCATCAAGCTAAATGGTTGATACCTTTACGCCTACGGGTCAGATCCAGCCGTGGCGCACATTGTGTCTACATATCATTGATGAAATTCACTAAATGTGTAGAAGATATCGGTGCGTCTATATATTTACTAGAATGTTTCTATCCACATGAATATACCCACAATCGCAGGACACGGAATTGTCGCATGGAGTGTGAAGGGTATACAATGTACGTGCGAATTTTCATTTTTCCTCTTGATATTGAAGAAAATAATTTTACTTTGAAACTCCCCAGCTCCGATAACCAACTTGCCCACCAATTTAGTAAACCCCAGATTATTCGCTTTCCCTCCTGTCCTTTTCACTTTCGCCAGCACTGGAAAACCCATTATAGCCTGATGCTTCCGGACTTTGATGTTCCGAATAGTCGTTATAAGTAGAAATATTGACACTGTGTTTTCAAATAATCCAGATTCGTAGCAATTTAATTTCTTTTTAATTAATTTCCAGATAGTCCTTCGTAATAAGTGGACATCGTGTTGGATACTGCAGTAGATACTGCTTAGTTGGAACATTTCGGGCTGAACTGATTGTGATAGATTATTGGCAACATGTTTAATAGGTCTGTCATCGTTAGCTCACAACCGAAGTGTTGTTTCGGCTTTCCTCTGAGCAGTACTTAAATTTCGACAATTTTCGGTGGCCATTTTGGTAGCCATCTTAGCATTTTGAACCGTGATTGGCTACTCATACCCACAAAAAACATTGATTTCAATCAATGATGTGTATTGGTGCCGAATCGCATTTTTGTCGAATGGGTTTTCGTGAATATTTTCATTATTATTGGCGACCATGTTGGACGCCATCTTGAATTCTGTATTTTCCCCAAAGCGGATATCAGCGGATTTTGGATATGTTATACACGAGATTCTCCCGCGTCGATTGACAACAAAACCGCTTCTTTACCAATTCCTTCTGGGTCTAACCCCCTGACGACCATTCTAAATATCTGCTATTATCCATATTTTGACCGCCATTTTGGCAGCCATTTTAAGACAAAGCGCCAATTTGGGTTTCATTGAATTGGAGTATTTATAGATAATGGTATGCCCAACTTACATTGTACAGTTCTGTCCATTTCTTGTTGATATATGACTGGAATCCCAATGGCGATTTTTGTGGAATTTTATACCGCGTTCTGTAAAATCAAAGTTTTGAGGGTGTAGATGAGTCTGGGACCCCATTTATGGTATCTTTCATAGCTCCAATGAAGAATTAACATGAATATGACTAATCAATGTCGCCAGTCTGAACCATTATCAAACAACAGGAATTGATCTTTAAGATATTAGGCAAAAACTTAAAATTTTCGAGTTTAGGCCGCCATTTTGGCAGCCATCTGGGGCGAGGGGTTCCATTTTTTGTATAGATATGTGGCATAATACTTTACCTTCGCAAAAATGTTTACATTTGTATAAATATGGCAACATTTGTTCTCAGTATGTCGAATTAATCTCAGTCAGAATCTCTTTTGACTAAAGGCGGCCATCTTGGACGCCATCTTGGATCCTGGATTTTGCCCAAAGCGGATTTTAGCTGATTTTGGATATGTTGTAGCAGAGATTCTCCCGCGTTGAATGACACCGAGATCGCTTCTTTACCAATTTCTTCTGGGTCAACCCCTTTTTTGCGTACCACGACCACACTATTAGGGTTAAATATGCAGAACCAGAATTTTTAACGCTCCCCAAATTACTATTCGATCTTTGGCTTCGGGGGTAAACATATTTTATTCGACCCACCTATCAAAGCTCAGAGTGATCAGATATCGATATTAGAAATTTATTTCCCTAGATGTGTAATCGTTGACGGCCTGGCGGTCTCTGCCAAATTGCGAATTAAGATGGACAACTCTAAAATAAAATGGCTTTGGGTGTCAGATATTTGACAATCCGGCCAAATTTCGTTGAACAATGTTGATAACATGTTTGATCAATGCTATACTATAGTTGACTGTGGGTAGCATTATTTTTGGCAATTATTCGATTCTGATAACTGAAGCGGCATTTTAAAAAATGTTGTTGGAATCTGATGATATGGTATGGGGGACCATCGAATCTGATTTGAGTACATTTAAATGTGGATGTAGTTGGGGGATGTTGTTGCTGTTGTTGTTGTTTCCATGAGGGTATAGACTATTTTCAGGTTAAATGGGGATGTTTCGTTGTTTCAGTAAGCTATCGACTATTTTCGGGTTATATGTGGATGTAGTTGGAGATGTTGTAGTTTGTGTTGTTGCTGTTGTTTCCATGAGGGTATAGACTATTTTCATGTTAAATGGGGATGTTGATGTTGTTTCCATGAGGGTATATATACTATTTTCAGGCCAAATGGGGATGTTGCTGTTGCCATGAGGGTATATACTATTTTCAGGCTAAATGGGGATGTTGCTGTTGCCATGAGGGTATATACTATTTCCAGGCTAAATGGGGATGTTGTTGTTGCCATGAGGGTATATATAATATTTTCAGGTTAAATGGGGATGTTGCTGTTGCCATGAGGGTATATACTATTTTCAGGCTAAATGGGGATGTTGTTGTTGTTGCCATGAGGGTACACCGGTATATAGTTTTTTCAAGTTAAATGGGGATGTTGTTACAGAAAGCTATCGACTAGTCAGTTTCAGGTTAAATGGAGATGTTGTGGTGGTGGTTGCTGTTGTTGTTGTTGTTGTTGTTGCTGTTATTATTATTTGTGAAATGTATCGACTATTTTCAGGTTAAATTGGGATGGTGAGCATCATGACACGGCTCAAGATGGCGCTTGCGGATGTTTGTCAAGGGATTTTTATCCATCGGTACACGTTACTGATATTCATCCTTCTCATGCAGTTGATGGTTTTCTTCAGTTCGTTCTATCTTTGGGCGGCTTCCTATAATGTCCGAATTAACCCTTACGGCCTGTGGAATAGCGACAGTATGCCAGTGTTTTTGCCCAAGAAATTCTTTCGAAGTCCTGGCGGGTTCTCTGTTCTTGGGGCGGATCGATTATCAGTTCAACTAAACACTGAAGTAAACCTCTCGCGACAGTGGCGTCCCGCGAAGAAAAAATACATGCGTCACACTCTCATAGAAATATTAGACATGCTGCCTATAAACGAAAGGAAAGTGAAATATGTGAACTGTGCTGCTATATTTCGAAACGATACAAAAGAAATTAGTTCCGCATTGAACAAAACCATGAATTCGTATTTTAATTTAGTCGCGGAAGCGGCTAATAATTGTGATTCATTTCGAAAGAAATCTGGTTACATCAACCACCATCTGTCTGAAATGGAAAGAGATTTCCCCATCGCTTTTAGCATTCTCGTGCACAAGGATATTACGCAGATGGAGCGTTTACTCCGGACTATTTACAGGCCACAGAACAGTTACTGCATCCACGTTGATAAGAAAGCAAAGCAATCTATTCGCGACGCTGTCGGTGCGATCGCGGAATGCTTTAACAACGTATTCGTGTCGTCTGCTCTTATTGACGTCACACCGGGAAGGTTCTCAATCCTCAAAGCCGACATAAATTGCATCACGGAACTCCTTGATAAATACAAACAGTGGAAATATTTCATCAACTTAAGTGGGAACGAGTTTCCGCTGAAATCGAACTATGAACTTGTGAAGATTTTACAAGCCTACAACAAAACGAACGATTTGGAACAATATGAGAAAGAGTACGTGAGTATAGATTTAGCAACAAGCTACAGTTATCCGGTGATAAGGCACAGGGGCGTGTCACTTGACCAATTTGCAGAATTCGTTAGGGGGAGGGGTAAAACTGTATGATCATCCAGTTGACACAGCTATATGACCAATTTCGAACTGTGTGAAATTTCATTTGCGTATTCATATCTAAAGTTACCCTCACACCATATAGCGTATGCTGAAACCTGAATCAAACATATGAGTTGCGTGTAAAAAATATTTGTATACGCACCAAACACAAGCGAAATCAACAATTTTGTCAATTTGTAACCTATGGGTTGCGTGTGGGTTGCGTGTGGGTTGCCAACTGAACTTATGATCCCCCAATATCTGCGATCAACGGCGTACGAGTTGCGTGCGAGTTGCGTGTGAGTTGCGTGCAGAACTTACGAGCTGCGTTTGAATTGCGTTCAAAACTTACAAGTTGTGTTTGACCTGCGTGCTAGTTGCGTGGTATTTGCGAATATCTGTCACGTGATAAAAACCTATAAAAGCTGAGCCGATACACTATTTTCTTCAGTACTGATTTGGTCATCGAAGAGTCAACATGTGGAAAGCTACCAAGAAATCAGTTAAAAGTGATGTCCACCAACAACTGACACGGATCTTGAAAATGCCCACTATTTATACCATTTCTCAACACGCATGTAGTACGCAACTAACACGCAACTCACACGCAACTAATAGGTTGGATACGCAGGACATATATATATAGGTTGGGGATACGCTGGGAATAAGCACAATAGGTTGGGGGTACGCTACACACGCAACAGGATCGCAACAGACACGCAACACGTTCGCAAAATGATCGCAACAGGTACGCAACACATTCGCAACATGTACGGTACCAAAACCTGGCCAGATACCTCAAATTTGGACCTGCGATCACCTGCGTTCATAACTTATGAGTTGCGTACCTGTTGCGATCGTGTTGCGTGCGTAGCATACCTCTTGCGTCCATGTTGCGTATAAATTGATCGCAGGCATTCGCAGAGAATTATTGAACATTTTCAAAATTTCCGAACTTACTCTGCGTGTGTCTGCGATCACCTGCGTGCTTGTTGCGTACTTCAAACCTATAAAACTTATTAGTTGCGTGTGAGTTGCGTTCGGAACTTATGACCACTATTTTTTATTCGCAACCATACGCAACTTGTGATCGCTATGGTGTGTGAGGGTAACTTTAGGATTTTTCCTAGTCTCTTTGAAATGCTAACGGATTTACGTCGCTGGATCCAGGGGGCTAGTAAAAAAATTGCAGGAAGGTATGCCTTTTTTGCATCTGGCATTTTCAGGGACTCGCCACCCCCAAACCTGCAAACAAAATAATTGTTTACTCAGGGGGGGGGGGGGGGGTCGGAAAAAAGTGACATGACATTAGGCTGAAAAAACTTTTTTCCGGCTCTTTGGGTACCCACCACCCCCCTATTTGAAGGAAAAAAATATTTTTTCCAATTTCATGCGGGGTACCCACCCCCCTTTTACCTCCAAATCTGTAATATCACACCATTTAAGCTTGATGGTCAGTATTACAGTTACCCTATTTCCATTTCTGGTTCTTCTAAGTCATTCCAACTTTTGTAACAACACGAAACAGGTTCTAAAAAAATACCTGGAAAAACCCAAAATAACACACAGAATACATGTGCTGATCAGTAAATTATTGATTGATTCTTCCCCAAATATTGTCTAAGGTAGCTCATAATGCTCATTATACATGTAAACAAATATATAAGCATTAGTGTACCTTCTTTTCATCACAGAAAGTGTAACTTTAGATGTGTCCCATAGTATCACATGAATTTATGTCAATTATGATTTTCGAAAAAATTATTAGGGCAACACCACCTGGCAATTAACTCTCCAACAATACAGGTATTCAGCTGAAATCCACTATGTATCACAAAACTAATTTTCATTTCCATGAGCTGAGTTCTTGGGCTAGGTACTGTGCTAAGGCCAGACCCAGGTCAAGCATTCATACAAATACATGTACTGCGTGTAAATAGAAACTTGGAAATAAGACGGTCATATGCAGTCTGCAGAATAAGCTCCAAGGAGGGTGAGTTTTGTGATGCTACCCAGCAGAGTGGGCTATAGCATTACCAAATTCACCATATGTGACCCTCATATGTAGCTAGTTCTCCATGGTTGGTCGAGACCAAAATAGAATGAGGTCGTTAGAGGTTGAATTTGTTGATGCTATGCCGGGTAGTATCGCCAAATTCGCCCTCTGCAGACTTCGATCATTTTGCTGATGACCAGCACATTATTTTTAGACTTGCATATTATATTAAGTTATATTATATTTTCTTTCCCTTCTTTTCACTCATCTGTTCTGATTTTGTTTATTCCACTTAGCAGCCTTCTCCATATCTACACATTCAAGGTCTATGTATGCTCGCCCAATCTTTTATCTGGGTCCCACCATCTCAAGATTATTATCTCAGTGATATGCGTTGTTGCAGTCTACAGTCCCATGCCAAGTTCCGATACAATTTTGACTGAGTCATCTGGTCTGATCAGGTATAATGAGTAAATATTAATGAGATAAATGAATAGCTTTTTTCATTTTATTTATATTAAAGTTTATTCATGTGCTACATAACTGTCCATTTTCATCTGGAACCAGTAGCATTGGTACATGGCAATGTGATCGGATGTAAAAGGCGAATTCCTGAGAGTTGGTTCGTAATCTGGATTTCTGAGAAGCATCATGCCCATATCCACACTAACTACCCCCCTAAGCACTGCCCTAAGTGTCATACACACCTTAACAATGATGCTGAACACAAGAAATGTTGTAAGAGGAAAAAATTGCGACCACTCAGGAAAAAAGTGACTTTTTCGCAGCTGAACCACCCACCCACCCCGGCCTAGTGTATGGAAAAAAGTGGATGACCCCCCCCCCCTGGTTTACTCCCAATTTTTGGACCCCCCCCCCCAAATTTTACTAAATTTGGTCTAAAACCGCATACAAGTCTACTTATATCACTCATATGACTGGGAAATTATCTCATATAAATTAAATAACAGTATAACTTTTTTCAGAAGTTGTTTTAATTGAAACTTTAAAAAAAAATTATAAACCTTTGTCATTGTGCCTAAGGATAACACTTAGGGTATTTGACCGATCGTGCTGTCCTCACATTGCAATCGTCCAATATACTTACAGCATGCAGTATATAACACACGCGTGTGGTTTTGTGTATATATCCCACATATTGATATAATGTGAAATGCCTGGTTTTCCTGGTTTTATGGTTAAATCTATGAGTTTAGTTTTACTTTAATTTACTTGCAATTGAGCACTTTCATTGCAGAAACAGTGTTAGGCAACAGCCATCTTGTACGGATGCAGAGACGTCGGTGGGGAAGGGTCAGTTAGAATATATCGGTCGACTAGTGTGCGGTTACTGCCCGATAGTTTATGACGCTCTTACATGCGCCGCGTAAGGATAACACTAATGGAATTTGGCAGATTGTGCTATCCATAATTTGTACATCCATAATTTGGACAGACTATTGCCATATGCTTGCGACATACACTATGCCAGAGTCTGTCGATCCGTTAATAATACTATGTTTAATCGTGGTTAGTCCAATAGACATATCGTGTAGACACCGTGTTGTAAAAATGAAAAAAGTGTCGCACAAAAGTAGACCTCTTCGAAATTTATATTCGAACACGGGAAGAAATGTCATTATTTCCTTTTATCTGGTCACAGCAATTTCGTCGTCTTATTTCGATACCACGATTATTCAAAAGCGGTTATTATTATAAATGTATTTTGGATCGCAAACTGCCATATGGATTTAAAGGTACTCAATCCGATCGGACGCTTCTAAATTACTATTTCTTGGCTTCGGGGTAACAAATATTTGAGTCTAGGAACCCACCCATTAAAGCTCAGAGTGATCTGATGTCGATTATTGAAGTTTGTTATTTCTCGAGATGTGTAATAATATGTGGCCCAGAAACACGTGATCAAACGGAGGTTCTCGGACAAAATTGCGGATGAAGATGGATAACTCTAAAATCAAGTGGTAATACGGTCAAATTTTGTTGAACACAATGTTGATAAATAACAAGTTGTGGGAAATTTTATACCATAATTGACAGTGGTTAGCAATATTTTGTTACAATAAACCGATTCTGATAACTAAAGCGTATTTTGAAGAAATGTTGTATCTTGATGGTATGAGGACGTCTCATCGATTTGAGTAGCTTTAATCTACATGGGATTTATTAGGTTTACATATGGTCATATTATTTTATATATGCCTAATATTATTTGTTTTTTGTTTTTATATTTTTTATTGGGATCAATACATGGATATCAAACACATTAGTTCACAAAAATAAAACATGGAAATTGATTTATACATATACATGTAAACCCCAATCTGGGTTAGACTGATAATTTTGAGGACACCTGATTATCTTATCTCCATGAAGACAAAGATGCTTCTTCTTTTTTTTTAGAAATATCCAGGTGCTCCTCTGTTCATGGTGTTATACTGGCTAAGTGTACTTATGAAATGCTGCTATATATCAGCTACATGTGCCCAACGCAGAGTATGCCTAATAAGATGATCTTGAGGGCGTTACTATATACTCTTGGGCTCCAAATAAACATGCATGCACGTTTATTATTTTCGTGGGAAATTTCCCCCATGCACAGTGCTTATTTGGGTCTGCACGTTTATTAATTTTGAGGCTATTACAATTGAAAAGAGCACAAAGTCAAGATTTCTATATGATTCTGATATCAAAACGATGAGCTTATAACTTTATGCATGTACATATTCAAGTATACATGTACGGTATGGCATACATATGGACATTTAATTAATATTGAATAAAATACCACATGTACTACCGGTATGTTGATTCCTATACTTGACCTACTACACAAAATAATTTGTTTAATCAGGCATGTTGGTGTTTTGCTCAGAGTCCCCCTGCACTATTATTTGAGTCTGCACTTTTATTAACTTTCAATGGAATTTTCCCCCTGCACTATTAATTGGGCCTGCACTTTTATTTGGAGCCCGAGAGTATGTGTTGACTTTTCCACGATAGATAAACTGCGCAAAACCTATGGAAACGACACATTTCGAAATAATCACGCATTTAGGCCCAACGAAAATTTATATTTAAATGCTCATTCTCTTGTAATGTTCTCTATTTAGCACTGATCCGGCTCTGTGGCAGAAGGTTGGCCCTCCATCTCCATACGGCATCCCACCCATCATAGGGTCACGACAGGTCGTCATCGGGCGGACGTTCGCAGACTTTTGCGTGCATCATACGTACGGAGAGAACGTATACAACTGGACTCGATACGTGCAGAATCCAGACCAACTCTTCTTCTCCACGCTTAGCGTCACGAACGTCGGCGCACCGGGCGCCTACAAGGGTACGTGATTATTGCATTTACATTTAGTAGGTTTAGATCGAGAACTTATAACTTCAAACTGTCCGCTACCAACGGTCAGATATGGAATACAAGGAGTGTGCATCTCCCATGATTTAATTTACATTAGGCAGGTTTAGGTCGAAGTGGTTTCTCAAATTATTTTTATCACTGTGAATCAATGTGACAGACAATTTATTACGCTATGTTTAGCTATGTAGCGAATTGACCGCTGTATAGGAATTCCGAAAATAGCCTGAATGTCTGCATCGCTTTACTGAGATGTTGTGATTGGCCGACACTGACCGTGACTGACGTAATGCTTGATTGTGGTAATGGCGAACTCACTCGTTTTCTCCAGACTGTGTATATAGCAGTTCCAATCTTGGTTTTAATCAGACTGATCTCTTCCCAGCAAGTTGTGTATAGAGATTCCGGGGTATAATATAATAGTTATGAATCGATGGCATCAGTCCTGTCCGGAAAAGCTTTTAATTAATCTCGATTTTATGTGGATTGTTTCATATGTAATTCCTGCATTCGAGTTGGACAGGAAAAGATGCTACTTTTAGAACAGAAATATCGCAGAAACGTTCGGATTGTACCGAACGGGAGAACTCTATCTTGGCAACCTCAGTAATTTTAATGGGATGATGACATTTGAACACAAACGATGTACATCTGAATGTACGTAAACCAACATGACAATTAATTTGGGTTTTGTAGATAATGAAAGTGAAATATCAGTTATTAAATATGAAAACACAACCATCGCTTTTGAAACGATGTCTATTGACTCAGCCTAACATAGAAATTGTTTGGCATATGTTGATTTTGTTTCGACGTATTGTTTGGCTATACTAAACTTGTTTCGACGTATTGTTTGGCTATACTAAACGATCGCTTGTGGTCAAAGTAGCAACTCGTGGTCCATATAGGCCTTGTGGAATACGTACCTATGCTATAATACTTAATTGATTGACATCTGTGTAAAGCCCCATTGAGTGATATCTTGGATATCCTAACCATAGTTTCAGAGATCCAGGGCAGTATGCACCCAAATAAACATTTAATTAAGAGGTGATTAATGTGTGTGTGTTATTGGGGGAAACGGCGTTGTGGGCGATCGGGTACATTGGGTAAACCGAGAAGAGGTTTACACTGAATGTGCCCCCAACGACCTCAACGCTGTATCCCCAATAACGCACACACACCCACTGCATTGACTGCATTCATTTCTTATATTTATAATATTTTTGATTATTTATTCCCATGTATATCCTGTATCATTATTTATTTTCACAAAATCTGCTGAGAAATAGAGACTAGCCGACGCAGCAAATTAAGTCAGCCCAACGTAAGATTCCCAAGAACTTCTCAGCAATAACGTGATCTATATAAATAACTGCATTCAGATGTAATTCGCATGCACTTTGAAAAACACGCCCAATTATTCTGCTGATCGCTTTTAGTAATTAGGTCAGATTAGGTCAACGATTTGTCACGTCGTGTTCGTGTCATTGGGATATAAAATGGGTGCCGCAAGTGGCCGTTGACCAATCAGTCGAGGATGCGGTAAACGTTCGAATCTTTACCGCATCCTCGACTGGAACACAAACTCGAAGCTTATGACATATACGTGGAAATATATTACGATGGATTATTTCGTTCCTCCACCATCGCAGACAACGGGTGGTGGTAAATAATGGATTTAGTATAACACTTGCGGGATATGTAAATATATAATAATGACACACACTAATCCACGTAAGCGTACGAACATGCGTGAGTTAGGTGCTCGATCTAATATTTAATTATAGGTGATAAGAACACAGACACAGAGAAGCGACCGTACCTCGCACGGTTTAAAACCCTGAATCGGACGGGCCTGCACCACCGAGACTGCGGAGGGAGATGGAGTAACGGGGTGTGCGTGTTCGGACTTGCTGATCTCCCCTTGATTTACACCAGGAAGGAGCTGTTCGCAACTAAATTCGATCAGGATTTCCAACCGGCTGCATTAGATTGTTTGGAGGAACTTATTTTAAATAAAACTCGGGATTACTATTATGAACAAGGACAATTCGACGTGTCATATTATAAACAGTTAGATATGGTTAAGAATAGAATTTACATCTGATGTTATTACAGCTGAAGTGGCCATCTCACCAAAAACAAAACTGCCGAAGGGTACACGTTTTGAAAATGTGCTGAAGGGTACACATGGTTTGAAATCTCGTTCTAACTGACGTTTAGTTTTTTATGTCATCCATTATTTCTGTTAGAGAATTATTTACTACGTTCCAATGAACTTAAAACAAACTGCTGATGGGCGCCAGACTTTCAGGAACACAGTTGAAGTAACTGAGTTGGTGTCGATCACAAACCCTGTGTACCCTTGAGAACATTTTCAAAACCTGTGTACCCTTCATGCATTTTTTTGGTAAGAGTGACCCATTCAGCGGTACTATACATATCTATACATATCTATACATATCTATATTATTTATTATGTTTTGGCGGATTAGTCGAGTGGCGTAATTAAAATACTGTTAGTTTCTTGTGACAATATTGTTTTCTTCTAAACAACATCCCCAAAACTGCAAGGCATGGGAACGAATGTTAGGTGTGGTAATGCAGACTGTAATACAGAGTTCAGTCCCCTGTTACACTGGTCTGATCACAAACTGCAAAACAAGAGTTCAGTCCCCTCGCTATAAGCGATGTCTGAACGCTGCCGGCATGTGTATTTTTGTCCCCCGAAAAAATTGTTTTCGTGGAACTATTAAAATAGCCGGTGTCCGTCCGTACGTGTGTGTGCCCGTCCGTACATATCTTTAAAAATACGCTCTTTAAAAAATCGTCAGTTGTGGGTTGCACCCCACAAGTTACTCAAACAAAATATCGCACCCACAAGTATTCATGGGTATGTGCGGTCACCCCACAAGTATACTCTGGCCAGTACGTCCGTGCGTCCGGAAATGGTTTCCGGATGATAACTTTAGTTTCGGTTATTAGATCAAAATACAGGTCAAGTTCGAATATGGGTTTGCTCCGCCCATTTTTGCGAGAGTTAGGGCCCTTTTTTTTACTTAGAATCTTGTAATTTTCTGGTTTCCGGGTGATAACTTCAGTTTGTGTAATCATATCTGAACCAAATTTGGTATGTGAGTTTATCAGCCCTATGTACAGGTCAAGTTCGAATATGTGTTGCGAGAGTTGTGGCCCTTTTTCGACTTGTTTTACTTAGAAAATTTCTCACTTTTTCTGTTTCCGGATGATATCTCAAGTTTGGATCCTTTAATTGCAAATACTGTTTTTATGTGGATCAGTCATATCAAGATATAGGTCAAGTTCGAATTTGAGTTTGATCCGATTTTTCTCAGAGTTATGGGCTTTTCGACTTGGAAAATTCAATTTTTCTTGTAATTTTCTTCATTTTGTGCCAATTTGAGGTTATATTTTGACTTTAAGAGTTTTTTTTAAGATTTGGTTATTTTAAAAATTGAATCTAACATTTTTTATTGTAGTGCTTTGCCAGTTACAATTCATTATGGCTTGATTAAGACCATTTGCAAATGAATATGGACAGTTCTGTTTCTCATAATAATGCAGATTGAATTGTAACCTACATAAATCTCAAATAAATAAATGCGACGTTTCTTCACATTAGGTGTTGGCAGCGGTGAGTCCTGTGTAGGGGACTGAACTCTGCATGGAGCTTGGTATGATCACTGTCATCACGTATAGATACGTAATTAAATCTTAACAATTTTTATTTAATAATTGTCTGTTACAATTCAATTTGATTTGATCTAGCCAATTTTCAAACGAATTGCATGATACTGTGAGAGTCCTGTGTCACAGTATCATGCAGAATGAATTATAACGGAGCAATTTAAAATACTAAAAACAAAACAAAAACAAGGGGGTTCGCATCTGAAGATGGCGCTCGTCGAGTTTTTTGTTTTTGTTTTTGTTTTTTTTGCTGAAAGACTGGATCTGGTGGCCATGTTTTTTAAAACGAATTTCTGCGGAGGGAAGGGATGCCCCCGTCTGTCACCCCGAAGATCCATATGAAGTTATGACGGTTGGATAAGAAATGTGACCTGTAATGTGTGCTAACGGATTTAGTCATACAAAGAGTAAAATCAAAGATGGTCGCTGGAAGCCTTTTTTTTTATAAATATAATATATATAACTACACCCACATAACTCGAAGGGGGAGAATTTGGTAAGCACCCATAGGATAGGATAGGATATTTTATTTAAATATACACATATTAATGCATAATACATTTGACAAATATTATGTTGTATATTCGAGGGGTGGCATAGTCAGGCTAGACTGTCTTACTGCCACCCCCTTAAAAATGAAAAGATGTTATGATAGGCGGTCATGATTTCTTGTACAATGCACGGCTATATAATTATGTATCACAAAATGGTTGTATTTTATACATGGAGGGTATACGTCTAGATAAATTGTTTATTGGTTACTCGATGGTTTGTCTCTTTCTTGTCAGTGGGTTGTTCCTTGAAAGTAGAGTAGGAATGTACTGAGTGAGGTTGAGGATTGCGGTATAGGGGAAGTCACGTATTGAGGAGCTACTACACAGTCGGGACATCTTTGATTGTTGCATTTAATTGTTGCAGCATATTTTTTAATGCAATCGGCATGTAAACGTCGTTTAAATGTGTGTCTGGATTGGTATGATGTAAATTCGTTATCTAAGTTGTTCCATATGGTTGGAAAGGAATGAAATTGTAGTTGTTGGGACCAAGATGTTCTTGTTTTTTTTTTAAATAGTGGGTGCTTTTGCCGGGTGGCTGGTCCGGCTTTCCGTTTGGAAAACATGTCGGTAAATGATTCTATTAAACGCATATGATACCAATCATGCATGAAAACAGCCGCTTGTACTTTGTGGATGTCGTAGATTTTGAGTATATTTTCTTTTTTAAAGAGAGGTTCTGTGTGGCTTCTATATTTCTTATTACATATAACTCGTATTGCGCGTTTTTGAAGCATGAACATTTTTTTGACCGCAGGGACGTGTCCCCATATTTGAACACCGTAGACTAAATGGCTTTGTATTAGAGCATAATATAATGTTTTAAGTGCGCTACCAGGAAAGAAGTATTTAACTTTATAGGTCACCCCGAAGTTCCAACCGTTCCATATTAAGCTTGATGATAAGGGATAAGCTGTGTGTGCTGAAGGATTTATAAATGCAAAGAGTAAAATCCAAGATGGCTGCCGGTGGCCATGTTTTTCTTCGAAAATCGTTCAAATTCGATAGCTTCAATCTAGAGCTGATCGTAAAGTTTCAACAACAAAAAATCCCATAAATGTGGGCTGCAGGGTGTGCTGGTAGATTCACATTATAAATCCAAGATGGCTAATGGTGGACATTTTTTTTTTAACGAATTTCGGGGGGAATGAGGTTCCCGTCTAGAGGTCACCCCGAAGATCCTTATGAAGTTTGGTGACGATTGGGTGAGAAATTTGACATTCAAGGTGTGCTAAAGGATTTAGTCGTACTAAGAGTAAAATCCAATGAACGCTGGCAGCCATGTTTTTTAAAACAGAATTCGGAGAAAAAAAATGGTAAGCACCCAGCTATAATGCACCCCGAGGATCCATATGAAGTTTGGTGATGATCGGACGAGAGATATGCTAAAGGATTTTGTGATGCAAGGAATAAAATCCAAGATGGCTGCCGGTGGCCATGTTTTTTTTATTATCGGAAAATCGTTCAAATTCAATAGCTCATGTTTGGTAATCCTAGACTAATATTCCGAACTAGCTGAAACAGGCTCCTTTGTGCATTAGTGGTCTGCGGCCCCTGATTTGATGCTAAATAGAGTGGCCCCCCTGTGTGTTTCGCGCACATTTTGTTCGTTTAAACATTTTGATTTAACAAATATGTTTTTGTTGATTGAGACCCTTGCTCAAATTAACAAGGATTTTTTTTTATTTTTGACTTAAATGTTTTTTAATCAACATTTAAAAAAAACTGACTCCGTTATAACATCTGCCAGAGTAAATTGAGTCACCGCACCAAATATGGTTGAAATCGGTCCAAGGGTTCCGGAGAAAAAATCCAGACCCTTCTCTCTTATATATATATATCGTTGAAATCGGTCAAAGTTGGTTTAAGATATCGCGAACGATCAAAATCCGTAGAAATAGAAAACTAAGTCCCATAACTCTCGTTTAAAATATTGGACAAACCAGGTTTTCGAACTTGTTCAAGATATTGTTGCAACAGACCCATATATCAAATATGAATGAAATCGGTTGACGTTTGTTTGAGTTATCGCGCAAACGATCTCGTGCTCGCCCGGTCGCCTATTGGCCCCGACCTCGCCAAAGCATCGGTCGAGTTTTTGAGGGAAAAAAAAAACTATCAAAAATGATATTTGCTCACAGCCAGTGTAGCAGGGGACCGAACTTTGCCTTGTAGTTTGTATTAACACGCATACCATTCGACCCCATCCCTCTCTGCAGTGGTCGGTACATATGCCGTTGCTTTTGTCAGATAGTATATAGTTTGATGTGTTCCCTGATCTAGGATAAACTTCCTTTCCCCAGTGATTGTAACTGCTAAGGTTAAATGTATATACAGTACAAAGCCCGTGGTTTTTTCAAAACCACGCGTGGCCAACATTTTAACACGGAAAAAACACGGTAAAATCGCGCGTGGTCTTAGCGTGGTCAACTTCAGAAAAATGACCAGCGTGTTCAAACACGGCGTGTACATGCCGTGGTCATCCGAGTTCACGCCGTGGTCATCCGTGTTGAAGTCGTGTTCTTAGCGTGATCAATTTCGGCAAAATGGCCAGCGTGTTCAAAAACGGTCTGAACACGGCGTGTACATGCCGTGGTCATCTGAGTGCACGCCGTGGTCATCCGTGTTGAAGTCATGTTCATGCCGTGTTAATAGCGTGGTCAGTCGTGTTTACGGCGTGGTCTGCATCCAAGTCAGGGACAGTGCGGGAGGTGTGAATAATCCGCGACATCAAAGAGTTGCCGCAGTATTACTTGCGGTAGGATTTTTTCGGGTATATTTGGCCCGGATTGATTTCGTCAATGAATAAAGAATTGTCAGATAAAATCTTTTATAATAAAAAACAATTTCATATATTGAATTATATATATATATATGCATATTTGTTAATCCGTGTCAATGGCCTTTATATCCGTGTCATGTTTTGTTGTCGCATTTTATTTTAGTTGGCATTAATATTTTCTTGTGTTTCCCGGCCATAGCTAACAGACAGACAAACAAACAGAAGTCCCAAACTATATATTAGATCATTTGTGGGTACCCGTTTCAAGGTGAAGGTCACCTCGGGCGGAAAAACTGACCCGATGAAAATCTCCCCAAATTCCCAGGAACCCCTAAGTACGAACACAGACTTAAGAATCACACAACACGCTCATGTCTGTACATAGGCACAGCACGCTCATGTCTGGACACATACACGCTCTTTATCAACGACACTGCGGATACGAACGCTCTTTAACTATCACGCAATTAACCCATGAATTCCCATTGCGGTGGCGGGGGGGTTGGAGAATGAGTGCTCTGACGTTCTCAGAAGCGGTCCGATGACCATTCCCGCGGTTTTTACCCTCAGATAGCAAGTTTGGGCTAAATCCGCCCGGCAGTTTTCCCGGCCATAGCTAACAGACAAACAACAAACAAACAAACAGAAGTCCTAAAATATAAAGTAGATTAAATGCAGATATTCTCGAATGTGAAACCGGTTTCGTTAGTTTACCGTAGACAGTTGCGTCCCGAATTGAGAAGTAAATAATTACAATTGAGCGTAGTTTAGACGGTACTTTTGATTTGTTTGAGATTTTCGGCGATGCTACATTTCCCCAGTTGGCATAGCACCTGAATACTCACTTATCAGGTTATACGCAACAGAACAAGTCCATAATATAAGTTAGCCTGTGCCACCGCTAACAAGATATCATATTTGTAGTTTGAGATCGGTTATCATTGCTTTAACAGTGATCTAGAACATTCTTAACCATGCTAAATGAACAATAACTCTTAAAATGACTTAAATGTTCTGCAGTTTCGTCAAAGGTCACAATATTGAAAATAAAATAAAAGTTACCTAATTATGAATTTTATCAAGAATATACTAAAAGTATAGTATAATGATAATATGAAAGTCATATTACCCACAAAACACTTTGTGTGAACCGAGAATTTAATTCAACGCAGAAGTCTTGTTAAAGTAAACTTATCGGGGACTCCTCTGTGTTGAGTGCTTTGCGTATAGCACACTTTACTCACTCTACTGTATCATAATATGGATTTTTGTTTATTAACAAACCGTACGGTCTTGACAATAACATGCTATTTATGATTTTACACAATATGTCTATAAATTTATATTCGTTCTGTTTATGGCGGTCTTAACCGATGCCACATTTTAAAAGAGCAACACCCATCGCGATGACAATACTTATATTTAAGTGTCAATCGTATATACCACACTATAACAGGTTGCTGAACGTTCTAGCATTCCATGAAGCAACAAAGAGGTGAGGTCGGTACAACCAATCTAGATCTATATTAAGTTCATTCGTTGTGTGTTCTTAGTGTTTCAGCCATGTGTATTGGCTACTATGCAAACTGAATCTATAGAAGGTGTTAAAGATAACGTACCGTTTGATGCGTTTCATTTCAGACTGAAGTGGCACCACGCCATTAAAAACCCATATCGATAAATATTTAATGCATGCACTGATCGAGACAAAAGGACGATCGGTTCTTAATTTCACGCTCGGAGTTCAGCCATTGTCTTGTTGTCGCATATGACGTCGGTGATAGCCTATATTTTTGTAGTTCATCAATAGATGGATGGATCGATAAATGCCACTCAAAAAGACGACAATTTCTCCGTCAATTAAATGACCCGATATATCAACCAGCAATTAACACGTTCTTCAAGTAACCTTCAAGTAATGATTAGTGTCGATTAGTGAAATACCATTGTCTTTTAACATCTATCGGATTCGTTTTACCGTGAAAGAACTATAGTTTGAAAGGGAATAAAGGTAATCGAAATGATGATTCGGGATCGTTTTGCAGACAACTATTGTTTTCGGTATGTTGTGGTTCTATCTTACCACACAACAAAAAAAAAGTTATATTGAGCACTACAGCTACCCGGATATCGAATTAGTTCATCGCAAAAAAAGTTGTATGAGGGTTAATTATTGCAAGCAGATACTGTCTATACGGTTTAAATATGATATGGTGTCGGCTTCGAACATATTTTACATCCATATTGTTCCATGTGGCAAGAAGACTTATATACAAAGAATGATTCAGACATTGTCAATATTGTAATAGAACAAGATGGTACAAAAAAATTATGTCCACATGCGTTATTGACCACTATGGTTCCGGTCCCCAATGTGCATGAAAGCAGATGGAACTTGTCAGTTCTTAACACACCTCGCTTTCGCGTACTTCGGACAATAAATAACTGTGGTTTACGGTCTTATTGTTCGATATATCGCTTCGGTGTTGCGATCATCCTGTAGATAATTTAATTCCGGTTCCAACAGTACCCCAACAGACTATTCGTATCCGAATCCGGGAATGATCTGATCTAAACATCAACATCTATAACCTAGTTCCACGCGACTCAGTTTACATTTTTTGTATTAAATAAGCATTACTTTATAAGAAGTAAAATCCTGACCCGGGCATAATCTGTACCTTTAAATATTATCAGTAAATACGTGGAAATTAAGTCGGTTCCGCACATGGTGTGTACCTTTAAATGCGATAATTATTCCGTGAAATCAATCCAACAGCCTAGTATAACGTCTCAAAATCAACTTATAACTTTGTTCCACGTGACATTTAATATATCAAAATGACGATAATTTATATAGAAAAAAAAGAGAGAAAAAAAAAACCGGATCCGGACATGATATCTACCTTTAAATATGATCAATAATTACGAGATAATTAATTCGGATCCGGATATGGTGTGTTCCCTTAAATGCCATCATGGTCACGTAAAATCAATCCAACCACCGTGTCTATATGAAAATATAAGAAGTATGCTGATCCGGGCACGATATGCACCTTTAAATACGATTAATCGGGTTGAATGAGCACGACAGCCCTATTTTGGTTTAATCTCACCTCCTAACCAGTTTCCGCGTGTCAAACGGCTTTTAATGGGTTAAATGTGTGATAAAACAAGCATGAAATTCATACCCGAATCCGGGTCGAAATCCGGGATCCGGAATCCGGTAAAAAGACACACCCATGTTATGGTCATCAATAACAGTAAATACCCTAAATGTCCCATCAAGATATTTTCGATCTAACAACAGGAAGATGTAAATCTACAAGATTCAATAAATATATATAGTCATATGTTCCTGTCAAAATATTCGATTTATTTAGTATTAAGTTAGCAATCTTCTTGAAATAATGCACGTGTATCGGTACCATTGCGACTCCCATATATAAGTTATTTTTATGAATAATCGCGGTGTGGTGGTATCTTTACTTTTTCTGGGCCAATTTTCACAATCGACGGGTTGAATTTCGATGAAATTTCCGTTAAATAAAATGTTGCTGCTCATTTGCCAATTTTAGCAGCAATTTCGAGAATATAATTTGGACTATGGAGGTGATAATTAATTACGTAACGCACACACCACGAGCTCCTCTTCCAATATAAATATATATTTCATTGTACGCGAGGGTGGTTTTGATGCCACATACCCAATGGACAGGCGGGGAACAATCCCCTTCTTGGTACGACCGAACCTGACATCGAATGAGTTAATTTAGTGCAAATGTCCATATCTCATATAAAAAAAATCGACGGTTTCCTTTTCACTGACTTCACCCATCGCCGCTTTTTGAAACGCATAGCAGGAAATGGCACCCTTTTGATAATCTCTAGACAATGGCTTGATTAGCCCATTGTCTCATTTTTGTCCGTCCGTTATTAATTTCCGGGTGCCTGAGGAATATATAATAACAGTGATAACTGAACAGGGCTACATGCATTGCATGATTTGTACAAAACATAGACTCCACGTCCTACGCCCATACATACTTGATGCATTGTATATCGGAGAGACAATTTCACACAGTTTACGGATATGGGACATCGGTTACAGAGTACAGTTTCTAATCGGGGGATACGGACGATTGCACAACAGAGATAACAAGTGGAGAATTTGTTTTGTACAGGGCCAGTATGGCCAGGATTGGTCGTATTCCTACTGATCTTGTTTTACTTACCATTATAGTTGTATTGATGTGTATAACTTTCCAAAAAATAAAATTTAATTTTAGTCTCTTTATTGAATTTACCAGGACTATTTCATTTGCATTGGTGAAAAATCATTTTAAAATTTTTTAATTTAAATTAAAAAAACTAAATTTTGCAATACCACACTAAGCCCCAAAACTAACCTTATCTACACTATTTGTCTAATTGTACTTAATTTAGCTGACCTCTTTGTTTTCGATGGTGTCTGCATGGTGTTATATCATAATGCTATGAAGAAGCCAATGTGTTTTCAAAACACTGGTGTTTCATAATCAGCTGACCAACTAATCACTGGCCACTGTGTTTTAAAAGTTGAAACTTGAATTGACCCATACGTTAATTAATTTCAATAAAGTATATAAAAATAAATATTATCGTAAAACTTATGGGAGGGCACTTGACATGAGGTCGAATGTACACACGCAGGTTAGGGTGCATTTACATTGCTACATAAATGTACACAGATCTACATGTCGCCCTCTGCACATTCGAACAATGAGTCTACCAAGCTCTACCAGCGACGTTCGATCTCTCAAGGATGTATCTACCTGTGAATGTCTTGTCAGTGTTGATCTTTACTCAACACGCAGTGTTATATTTTACATGTTAAGACACAAGTCCACTTGATAACTTAATGAATAACCCATCTCAACAGCCATGATTGTTCTTGCTAATGAAATTAATATAAGTAGATAAACATGCATGCATTGAGATCATATAAAAAAAACTTACCACAATAATGATATGTGAGTCAATGAGGATTTACAACCAGGCCACGGTCAAACACAATTCTGGACGATATATCGTGCAATTATATATAGCATCGTGAATACAATTTAGCAAAACTTAATGAGTAGATATCAACCTTTGCGAAAAGCAATGGTCAATTGGCCCAGTCGACTCATTGTGAGGAAAATCAGCGGGCGACATGCATGGATAGCTATGGCACAGAATTATGACGAACCAATTGTCACAAAATTCCACCATCACAAATTGTCACACCTACTATGCCATCGCTACTGTGGTACGTGTGTCCGCAGCCAATACATCGACATCTGTAATGTTCTTTCTGAGTATGGTCGATCGTTTTACTAAACATCGTTTCGATTGAACCGGATACATTCATCGGACTCTTTCTCGTGTTATATTGGACCGTGACATGTTTGTCATTGTCTTCAATGTATCTTATCACATATCAATAGTATTGACGTGATCAGGCACTGAAAACTAAGGAATGGAAACAAATGTTTTTTAATAACTTTGGTTATATGGATATTCGCATTTCAATTAACACGCGCTGAACACCCGCGTCTATAACAAAACGAGGAAGGTTACTGAAGTGCGAACCGTTCATTTATGCCATAGCGCTCAAGTACTTCGTTAGTATGTCATATTTTTGATGCCCCGAGACGATACCGTTAAAGACATATTATGGACAACTTTCGGGGGCGTTAAACTGATAAGTTAGCATTCAGGTGCTATGTCAACTGGATGAATGTAACATTATACTAACATCACCGAAAATCTGAATCAAATCGACCGTAACACTACATAGAAAACATCGTCTGAACTACGCTCAATTGTAAATATTTACATCTCGGTACCATATATTCGATTTATTTAGTATTAAGTTAGCACCCTTCTTGAAATAATGCACGTGTATCGGTACCATTCCGACTCCCATATATAAGTTATTTTTTATGAATAATCGCGGTGTGGTGGTGTCTTTACTTTTTCTGGGCCAATTTTCACAATCGACGGGTTGAATTTCGATGAAATTTCCGTTAAATAAAATGTTGCTGCTCATTTGCCATTTGAGCAGCAATTTCGAGAATATAATTTGGACTATGGAGGTGATAATTAATTACGTAACGCACACACCACGAGCTCCTCCTCCAATATAAATATATATTTCATTGTAAGCGCGGGTGGTTGTGATGCCACATACCCAATGCACAGGCGGGGAACAATCCTCTTCTTGGTACGACCGAACCTGACATCGAATGAGTTAATTTAGTACAAATGTCCATATCTCATATAAAAAAAATCGGCGGTTTCCTTTTCGCTGACTTCACCCATCGCCGCTTTTTGAAACGCATAGCAGGAAATGGCACCCTTTTAACAAGTGGAGAATTTGTTTTGTACAGGGCCAGTATGGCCAGGATTGGTCGTCTTCCTACTGATCTTGTTTTACTTACCGTTATAGTTGTATTGATGTATATAACTTTCCAAAAAATAAAATTTAATTTTAGTCTCTTTTTTGAATTTACCAGGACTATTTCATTTGCATTGGTGAAAAATCATTTAAAAAAATTTAAATTTAAATTAAAAAAACTAAATTTTGCAATACCACACTAAGCCACAATACGAACCTTATCTACACTATTTGTCTAATTGTACTTAATTTAGCTGACCTCTTTGTTTTCGATGGTGTCTGCATGGTGTTATATCATAATGCTATGAAGAAGCCAATGTGTTTTCAAAACACTGGTGTTTCATAATCAGCTGACCAACTAATCACTGGCCACTGTGTTTTAAAAGTTGAAACTTGAATTGACCCATACGTTAATTAATTTCAATAAAGTATATAAAAATAAATATTATCGTAAAACTTATGGGAGGGCACTTGACATGAGGTCGAATGTACACACGCAGGTTAGGGTGCATTTACATTGCTATAGAAATGTACACAGATCTACACGCAGACTAGTGTAAACAGGTTGATATAGAAATTCACACAGAAAGAAAACGGTATTAGTTCGTGTGAGCAAAAATCGTGTCCGCTAACGTCACGGTAAACGCCGAAGCATTGCGACAGGCAAATCAGTTTTGATTAATTGTTACTCGGGCTTGGCGAATGTTTTCGTTGTCATTTCAACCCGTGTATTTCGAATATTGAACACGGACAGGGACGTGGCAACTTGTTCAACGGTTGGAAATTTCATACCTTACACAACATTAGTTGTAATTTCCAAACCAACAATAGATTGAAAATGATCTTGTAGTTTGATTTTCAAACATTTTATTTGGGGGGGGGGGGGGTATTGTTTTCGGACCAATATTTGCATAATTTCCTACTTTTTATCAAAATTTTGGGCTGGAATGGCCATCAGCTGGAAATTTTCCAACCTTATCATAGGGGCGGGTGTCATGTTGAAAATGTCCAACACTTGGAAAGATTGCGTCCTGGTCCCTCCCCGTGGCCAGTCATCATCATCATATTTATTGTCTAACAGCTATATATAAAAACTGCATGTAATTTAAGAAAACAATATTGTCCTAAATTGGTCAACATTGTCATTGGAATTGTCATCAGTTGGAAATTTTACTACATTTGGTCAAATAAAGGGTGTTGTAGGGTAATCATTCTTTCTTCGAACCATTATCAAGTGGTATAAGGGTACACTTTAAATACATGCGGCACATACCAAATCGCTGTTATCTGCTGATAGTTGATACATGTTTATGTCTGGCCTAAACTGACACGACTCGCAGTGAATTGTCAATTACCAGAGTACTGATCAGCGAGCGTTCAATATTAGTAATCATGTTGTGATCACAGTAATGCGCGACACGTGACTTCATACAGATCTGTATACATTTCTATAGCAGTATAAGCGCAGCCTTATGGTCATCAATAACAGTAAATACCCTAACCCCACCCACATCATGTAGGTTAACAAAACTGACAATAAATAAGTTTCCGTGGACATAATTGCCTTCTTGAAACGACCGATTATCAGTTTGAATATTTTAGTCGTTTAATATATATAAAACATAATAAGATATTTCTGTAAACAAAATATTGCAGTAAAATCAAATTTAAAATAGGGACATTTTGAGCTGAAACCCTCTGCGCTGTTTACGGATATCGATTATAATAATTAGCAAAACGAAGCCATCCATCCATCGAAATAGTTTCTATGAAGCGAATTATATCAGGTCAGAATATATTATTCTTTTAATACATATTAAATATTCATATGTTCGTGTAAATATATTGGAGAAAGGTTCTAATCCGACACAACGTTCGAAGGTTTGTTTAAAACTAAACGGACATTGATACCAGACAAATTCTAAATTGAAACTAAATTGAACATTTATCAAAGGTCCCGTCAAGATATTTTCGATCTAACAACAGGAAGATGTAAATCTATAAGATTCAATAAATATATATAGTCATATGTTCCTGTCAAAATATTAGAGTTTAGTATTAAGTTAGCACCCTTCTTGAAATAATGCATGTGTATCGGTACCATTCCGACTCCCTCCGACTCCCATATATTAGTTATTTTTTATGAGTAATCGCGGTATATTGGTAGCTTTACTTTCTCTTGGCCAATTTTTACAATCGACGGGTTGAATTTCGATAAAATTTCGGTTAAATAAAATGATGCTGCTCATTTGCCAATTTGAGCAGCAATTTCGAGAATATATTTTGGACTAGGGAGGTGATAATTAATTACGTAACGGACACCGCGAGCTCTGCCACCGCGGCTTGCCAAGCTCCGGCCGCCAGCGATGTTTCCGTGTTCAGCCATGTTCCTCCGTGTTCATGTCGCGGTCACCTGTGGTATGGCCGTGGTCACCCGTGGTCATAGCGTGGATTTCCGTGTTCAAACGTGATCATTTGGCCGTGGTCACCCGTTCGTCGTACCGTGATCATAGCGTGGATGTTCCGTGTTCAAACGTGATCAGAGCGTGTTCAAACTTGATCAGAGCGTGTTCAAAATCTGAACACGATTGAACACGTTTACCCAGACCGTGTTCTTGGCGAGTTTAGATTTTGAACACGGAAAAATCGCGCGGGGTCTTCCGTGGACATGTAAAAAACCACGGGCCTTGTACTGTATTTAC
Source organism: Siphonodentalium dalli (assembly GCA_032622095.1). NCBI lineage: Eukaryota > Metazoa > Mollusca > Scaphopoda > Gadilida > Siphonodentaliidae > Siphonodentalium > Siphonodentalium dalli. The sequence continues at coordinate 94,445,594 of CP136067.1, forward strand.
ACACTAAGTGTTGTCATCACTAAATCCAGCATTCTGATTGGTCGGCGCCCACGTGGCTAGTTGCAGTTATTTCTCGGTGAAGGCGTAACGCCTCATAACACCAAGCTAATAACACCATCGATACGTCATTAGGTTTGGAAAGACGAACGCGTAATGCTTTGGGCGCATTTTGACTCGCGCAGGATTGACTTAATACATCATCGGGTTTCAACATGAAGAGAAATTGTTCCTATTAACTTTTGCCAAGGGTGCTATTGGGTATTTTGGGCTGATCTTGTCACGATACACTTTTCGATTTAAATATATTTACAAAAGCGGATTTTTCGCTAAATGTATATAAATATAAGGATTAACTGTCATGTGGACTATTTTTATGGAGATGTAACGGTGAGGTAAGTGGACATAACTTGTGTAAAACCCTGTGAGGTAAGTGGACATAACTTGTATGTAAAACCCTTCGGGTTTTACACAAGTTATGTCCACTTACCTCACCGTTACATCTCCATAAAAACAGTCCACATGACAGTTAATCCTTATATATTTACATACTAAGTGTTGTCATCACTAAATCCAGCATTCTGATTGGTCGGCGCCCACGTGGCTAGTTGCAGTTATTTCTCGGTGAATGCGCAACGCCTCATAACACCAAGGTCATAACACAATCGATACGTCTTGGGTTTGGAAAGACGAACGCGTAATGTTTTGGGCGCATTTGGACTCGCGCAGGATTGACTTAATACATCATCGGGTTTCAATATGAAGAGAAATTGTTCGTATTAACTTTTGCCAAGGGTGCTATTGGGTATTTTGGGCTGTTTTTGTCACGATACACTTTTCGATTTAAATACATTTACAAAAGTGGCTTTTTCGTTACATGTATATAAATATAAGGATTAACTGTCATGTGGACTATTTTTATGGAGATGTAACCGTGAGATAAGTGGTCATAACTTGTAAAACCCTTCGGGTTTTACACAAGTTATGTCCACTTACCTCACGGTTACATCTCCATAAAAACAGTCCACATGACAGTTAATCCTTATATAAGTAAGAACAATAAGTGGGATATATACATGATATAGTATAAGATCATACAAGCATAATTAACAATATATTCTTAATTGGTTATGACTGGTAGTAACCATATGGTAAAATCAGTATCATCCTATAGTAAACAATAGTATGATACACATCCTAGACAATGATATCATGATGCATGATAACTCATACCTTAATGGGCCGCATGATACCCAACTCTTGGAATAACGTCTTGTGTCTGTGAGATAGATTCACTCCCGCTTAAACCATTGAACCACAAATTTTACATCTCTGTTCGTCTACCTATTGTGCTTACCGGCAGTACACGTTATTGAAACAAAAGTATAAAACCTCTGGACTCTTCATTGTTTCCGTACACGGCCAACTTCACGCTTACCACTGTACAGTTTTTCGAGAGGGCCCTTATGTTTATGTAAGATAACACGAACATAGATGGGGATGTTGGCCAAATATTTCATTCACTCTGTACTGTGGCCTGAACAACAAATCACCAGCACCCCGGGGTCACGCCCATGTCTATATATGAACCGGAAGTGAGACCGGATAAATCGATGTAGATTCTGCATTTTATTAATATCATGTTAGACAACGCTGCAGCCTCTCTATCTCCGATATTTCTTTGCGATGGATTCTCTTTTCAGAGAAGACTGGAATAGAAGAGATAATGTGCGGGCTTATTTCATTGAAACAAACTTACTAGACAGTAACTCCCTACCTACATACTTAATGACATATTAGGGACTTGTTCGGATGAGTAAAATTGATAAGGTAGTACTCAGGCCCTATGTCAACCTGGGGAATGTATAGCATTCTACTAACATCGGCGAAAATTTCAAAGAAATCGACCATACCACTCCATAGAAAACATCTTCAGAACTATGCTCAATTGTAAATATTTACATCTCGAATCGGGACGCATCGTTTGGCGATAAACTAACACAAATGATCTTGCCATCGAGAGTCATTGCATTTAATTAATATATAAGAATGGCGGTGTGTGTTGTCAATTTGGATTAATATTCGTAAAAATTAACTACTTTAAGCAAGATTATTCTCAAGTTCGATTTGATCGCCCCAACCGGAGTGTTTCATATCACTTTGACACAATGAAAGAATGTAGCATCCAACAAATATTAGACCCCTTTTAGTCGGGGAGCCAATAAAGTCCACCTGCACCCCCCCCCCCGATGATTACAAATAACCTTATTTTTATTGTTCCCTATGGTATCCAGATAAAGAATCCGGAATTCACCGAAAAATAAAGGTGGCCCTACTGGGTGCTAGAGCCATTTGAATCCAAGATGGCCGCCATTTCCTCTAACTCCGACCAGATGTATTTAATCGTAATAGATCGGTTGTTGGCAAAAGACACAGACAAAATGTATGCCATTTTGTTGGTATGATGTCCTTCTTCAAAATGACGGCAAATAATTTCGAAAAAAATTCAAAATGGCCGCCGAAAAATGACGTCATATGCACGAAAATAGGAAATTTAATTAATATTTCACCATATCTTCCATTTTTCTTTACATTAATCATTAGTAAATGGCAATGTTTTTGAGACAGTCGTCAAGCGTGATATTATAGCGTCATTTTAAGACATTTGCCATTGACGAGGGTTCAGTAATAGATACAGAAAGAGGATTTGAAAAATAGGGGTGAAATTTTCGATTTTTTTTGCAAGACGATTTTGATGTATTTAATCGTTGTAATAGATCGGTTGTTAGCAAAAGACACAGACAAAATGTATGCCGTTTTGTTGGTATGATGTCCTTCTTCAAAATGCCGGCAAATAATTTCGAAAAAAAATCAAAATGGCCGCCGAAAAATGACGTCATATGCACGAAAATAGGAAATTTAATTAATATCTCACCATATCTTCCATTTTTCTTCACATTAATCCTAGTAAATGGCAATATATTTGAGACAGGCATCAAGCGTGATATTATAGCGTCATTTTAAGACATTTGCCATTGACGAGGGTTCAGTAATAGATACAGAAAGAGGATTTGAAAAAGAGGGGTGAAATTTTCGATTTTTTTGCAAGACGGTCTTGATGATCATTTTAACGACAAACCACACAGGATGTTAATATAGAATGTCAACAACTATGTGCTTTATTTTATTGGACGGATGTTTTAATTTAATGGGAATGAAATTGGTGTAGAACATTTCCAAAATGGCCGCCGAAAATATGAAAAATGGTAAATATTGTCCCAGGGTGTCCTGCAATGGCTTACAAGTTGTGGTTGATATATACAATTGGCTAATCTGTATTATATACATTGAATACTTATATGTCTGATGCACCATGGATCAATGTTTCTATTGTCACCACTGACATCACCAGAAATATTGGATATTTCTCTCTCAAACTTGACATAAATATCGGCAAAAATTAACTTTTCAGGGTTGGACAATTTTTTTAAGTAAAATGCAACTATCATTGGTATCAAAGGTATTTATTGTTTTGGTCTATCTTAAATGTGTCACACTACGGTGTTTATCGACCAAATTGCTCAAGATGGCTTCCAAAATGGCAACCAAATTTGTAAAAAGTTAATTTTTTACATATATCCCGAACATTATTATCTGCGTTATTCGACAAGGTAGCAAACTGTGACTCACTTGGTTATTATACGTGTTAGTTAATTAACCGACAACTGCGTTCTACTCTGTTTGTCCCAGTTCCGTATGGGGCATGACAAATTCATTTTAAAGTTGCAGTATGGAACCTCTTTTGTGATTCTGGCCATATTATTGAAAGGAAATGGGCAAAACTTTGAGACGGAACTGAGATGAACCGTAATATGTGGCTATTCTGGCCCATCATGATAAAAAGTGATCAACTGGATAAAAGATGGATGCCAATATGGCAGCCAGGGAGTTACTGTATGATCATAGGTGATGTGAATAGGTATACAGGGAGTTACTGTATGGTCATGAATGATGTGAATAGGTATACAATGAGTGACTATATGGTTATGAGTGGGGTGTCCATGGTGAGATGCATAGGAATATAAGGAGTGGCTGTATGGGCATGTGTGAGGTGAATCGGTATACATGTAGTGACTGTACGGAATATTGTGTGTGGCCGATGTGATCGTATGGGCATTGCTGTGGTTTATAGATATAACGAGAGTACTACATGGTCATCCGTGTGTTGTTTATGTATATATGGAGTGACTGTAAGGTCGTGGTGGTCGTGATGTATATGTGTACCGTGTGTGGCTGTATTGTGACATGTGGTGTATATGTATATTTGTGCTGTCTGTATGATCATGGATGGATTGCGTACATAAATAGGGTGTGATTTTATGGTTATGGGTAATGTGTATAGGTGCACATGGTATGCCTGTGGTCAAGATTGAAGTTATATGCATACCTGGAATAAGCTTTATGGTTATAGACGAGCGTGTGGCTATATAGGGAGTGCCATTTTGGTAACGGGTGGGTCGTATATTTATATATGTTGTGGATGTATTATCATCGGTGGTGTATATGGTGTAGATGAATGATCATGGATGGCGTGTATGAGTATACAGTGAGTTGATTAATTGTCATGTGTGAGGTGTATATGCAAGTATGAGACTTATGAGTGGTCGTGTGTGCGGGTATTGGTATATTTGGAAGGGCTCACCATTGGTGGGTGAGATGTATATCTGAATTGACTCTATGGTCATGGGTATGGCGAATAGATATACATGTAGTGGCTGTATGGTCCATGGTGAGATGAATAGGTATAAAATGAGTGACTGTATGATCGTGAATGTGAAATAATATGTATACATAGAGTGACTATATGGTCAGGTGTAGGAGTATACCTGGTGTTCATGCATGGTGATTCATGGCTGTATCGTCATTTGTGGCATGTACCGGTATAGCCAAATAAGGCTGTATGGTCAGGTGTACGTGTATAGAGTGGGTGACTATATTGACATTTGTGTGGTGTGTATGTACATATGAGGTCATGGGATGCGTTGTACATGTATAATTTGGGTGGCTATCGCTTTCCACAATAACTCAAGGATATGTTAATCAATAGAGAGGTCATGTCAAAGAGTTCTCCACCTTGATAGTGTTTGTGTACATGGGGAACTTTAAACGTGAAAAGCGATAGCCACCCATTACCACACAGTCATTCCATATATGCATAAACACCACATACATAACAATATAGTGACCATCTGTATAAACGTACACCTGACCCATGACCATGGATGGCCATACAGCCATGCGTCACAATGCAAGTACACCGGGTATAATCCAAAAGATGACCCATAACCATAGAGTCACTCCTTGTATACCCATTCATCTCACCATTGGCCATACGGTCATCCCATGTATACCTATTCTCCACACACACATGGTCAAATAGACATTCAATATATACATCAACACCGCAACAATGACCATATAGTCACCTCGGGTATACATATCCACCTCACCAATGGTCATATAGCCACTCGCTTCATACACATACCCTCATCCGTGGCACCTGGTATACTCCTTCATCTTACCTATGGCCATATAGTCACCCCGTGTGTACCTATTCAAAACATTCATACATGATCATGGTCAATCATTGTATATATATTCACCTCACCCTTGGCCATGTCACTCCCTGTATCCCTATTTGTCACACCATAGCAGAATAGCCACTCAAGATATACTAATACTCCCCAGCCATGTCAGTATATTCAATCCATGTATGCATATGCACATCATCCATGGCCATATAGCCGCTCGCTATATACACATACCCCTCGCCCATGACCATATAGAAACACATGTGTATGCCCGTATAACCTACACATGACATGACACATAACGAGTCACCAAGCAGGAACACCGGGTATACTCATACACCTGACACATGACAATTTAGTCACTCCCTGCATAGCTATTCATTACATTTATGATCATACAGTCACTCATTGTATACATACATGTACTCGTCTCACCATTGACCATACAATAACTCCCTGTATACCTATTCACCTTACCTATGATCATATAGTAACTCCCTGGCATTCACCCTATATCCAGTTGATATGTTTTATCATAATGGACCAGAATAGCCACATATTATGGTTCATCTCAGTTCCGTTTCAAAGTTCTGCCCATTTCCTTTCAATAATATGACAAGAATCACAAAAGAGGTTCTCCGCCAAATTTCATACTGCAACTTTAAAATGAATTTGTCATGCCCCATACGGAACTGGAACAAACATAATAGAACGTGGTTGTCAGCTAATTAACTAACACGTATAATAACCAAGTGAGTCACAATTTAATACCTTGTCGGATAACGCAGAGAATAATGTTCGGGATATATGTAAAAAAAATAACTTTTTACAAATTTGGTTGCCATTTTGGAAGCCATCTATAGCAATTTGGTCTATAAACACCGTAGTGTGACACATTTAAGATAGACCAAAACAATAAATACCTTTGATACCAATGATAGTTGCATTTTACTTTTAAAAATTGTCCAATTGTCCAATTTTTGCCGATATTTATGTCAAGTTTGTGAGAGAAATATCCAATATTTCTGGTGATGTCAGTGGTGACAATAGAAACAATGATCCGTGGTGCATCAGACATATAAGTATTCAATGTATGTAATACAGATTAGCCAATTGTATATATCAACCACAACTTGTAAGCCATTGCAGGACACCCTGGGACAATATTTACCATTTTTCATATTTTCGGCGGCCATTTTGGAAATGTTCTACACCAATTTCATTCCCATTGAAGTAAAACATCCGTCCAATAAAATAAAGCACATAGTTGTTGACATTCTATATTAACATTCTGTGTGGTTTGTCGTTAAAATGACTATCAAGACCGTCTTGCAAAAAAATCGAAAATTTCACTCCTCTTTTTCAAATCCTCTTTCTGTATCTATTACTGAACCCTCGTCAATGGCAAATGTCTTAAAATGACGCTATAATATCACGCTTGATGCCTGTCTCAAATACATTGCCATTTACTAGGATTAATGTGAAGAAAAATGGAAGATATGGTGAGATTTTAATTAAATTTCCTATTTTCGTGCATATGACGTCATTTTTCGGCGGCCATTTTGAATTTTTTTCGAAATTATTTGCCGTCATTTTGAAGAAGGACATCATACCAACAAAATGGCATACATTTTGTCTGTGTCTTTTGCTAACAACCGATCTATTACAACGATTAAATACAGCAAAATCGTCTTGCAAAAAAAATCGAAAATTTCACCCCTATTTTTCAAATCCTCTTTCTGTATCTATTACTAAACCCTCGTCAATGTCAAATGTCTTAAAATGACGCTATAATATCACGCTTGATGACTGTCTCAAAAACATTGCCATTTACTAATGATTAATATGAAGAAAAATGGAAGATATGGTGAAATATTAATTAAATTTCCTATTTTCGTGCATATGACGTCATTTTTCGGCGGCCATTTTGAAATTTTTTCGAAATTATTTGCCGTCATTTTGAAGAAGGACATCATACCAACAAAATGGCATACATTTTGTCTGTGTCTTTTGCTAACAACCGATCTATTACAACGATTAAATACATCTGGTCGGAGTTAGAGGAAATGGCGGCCATCTTGGATTCAAATGGCTCTAGCACCCAGTAGGGCCACCTTTATTTTTCGGTGAATTCCGGATTCTTTATCTGGATACCATAGGGAACAATAAAAATAAGGTTATTTGTAATCATCGGGGGGTGCAGGTGGACCTTATTGGCTCCCCGACTATTTCGCATAATGAACCGACGAGAGATAAATATTGTGAAAAGATCTTTGCATGCAGTCGTGATTTTTTTCAGAGGGTCCAAAAACATTGACGACACCGAGTCCGTTTGCGAGAGAATCGTGCTTGACACTCACAGTAATTATACCGTTATCAGCACAGGCCCCTTGGGAAAATTAGAAAAATATAGAACTATATACCAGTGACTAGGTTCAAATGATCGATTTTGGCTAAAACCACACAAACTATCAAAGCCCTCGTAAATTCTAGAAATCGATAATTGCAGCCAAATTATCGTGAGATGTGTCTAATTGTCAACACAATTCCCTTTCATTTGACATATTACTCGGCGAAATTGAAAGAAGCAAAGTCGAGACATCTTATCGGAAACTACCGAAATATACTGAAGAAATCAGATCGTCAATCTCCCTGTCCTCTCAGAGGCCTTTTACCTAGTTATAAAATCAAATATTTTTTTTTAGCAATAATACGTCGCGCACGTGTAATTAAACGAGATGATATAACCTATAAATGCTCATATATGTTCCGTAAGTCATTCCGAAGCCACCCGTACTTTTCTTATTTCATTCGATGTGTTTGTGACCAATTATCAAACGAATTCTAGAAACAATACTTGTCAGACTGGCAGTTAATTTGAATGCGGGAGTCAAGTTCACGCTATTTTCGCAGAATTTTAAAGCAAATTCCAATTATTTAACTGTCCTTTCAAGTTCACTTCTTTTTAAAAATCGGATATACTTCTTGGTACAGAGAACATTAATAATTCAAGTATTTCTTCAATACTCTTATCGGCTATGGATATCTATGCATAGTTATTTTTTCAAGTCAACATTTGTGAACTTTTTATCTCGATTATTGTTAATCAACCAGCAAGCCGGTCTGGCTTATTATTGCCATTGTTCAGAATAGGGCACTCATAGTTTGACTTCCTTTATCAGAACGGTGTTCCATCTTTTGCAGAAAGATTAACCCTCTCATGAAAACAGATATGATGCTACATCTGTCACCAGAGTGATAACAGTGAAAGTAAAGAAACGTTTTTGGTACCTAAAGTGAACTTATTATAAAATGTTACAAATCCCTCTTAATTACACTCATGATGTTCAAATTTCAAAATTTCCAATATATGGTATGCATTCCTCAGTATGTGTTGTATATCCCTGTGAAATTTCAGTCCGTACAGTTGTGGATTTATCAAGATTTTACCAAATTACCTGACCCATCCATTAATAATAGTTTTGTACGTTTCGAAGAATAGTATCAAAACTTTAATGTGTCTATGTGGATACGAGTGATTATACTTGCATGGGGTGTTGAGTGCACGTTCGGTGACTGAATTATTTGTCAAGGATAATTGTGAGTGAGCCGTTGGTACAATAGAAATGAGTTTATGTGTTACATGTAGGTTTTATAAGCGAAATACATCACTTTAGCCAGTTTCCTTTCAGCGCACGGTTCCACAATAAATATATTATAAAAAAGTATAGCATACAATAAAGGCAAAACAAACAAACAAACAAATCTGATATATACACACGAGAAGAACATTGAATATCATGATTGTATTATTTTGTCATGATACAAATTGATTCATGTTAAATCCATGTACAAGCTGTTGTTCCATGCTTTCATAGTGTTGTTTCCCCAAATAATGGGTTTCATCTCGGTTTTAACGCAGGAATAATAATTGAAGGTATTCAATCCGATTAAACGGTAAACATATTATCAAGATACAAAACAACAACATTTCTTCATATATACGCTTTAGATATCAGAATCGATTTATTGCAACAAATTAATGCTAACCACTGTCAACTGTGGTATCAAATTTCCAAAAACTTATTTTTTATCAACATTTTGTACAACAAAATATTTCTGTATTATCAATTAAGTATCACGAAATTTGGCTGTATTATCACTTGATTTTAGAGTTATCCATCTTAATCCGCAATTTTGTCCGAGGCCCTCCGTTTGAGCACGTGTTAATGGGCCACATTTAGTTGCACATCTCGAGAAATAACAAACTTCAAAAATCGATATCTGATCACTCTGAGCTTTAACGGGTGGGCTCCTTTACTCGAATTAAATATTTTGTTTTATCCCCGAAGCCAAAGAATAGTAATTTAGGAGCGTTAATTCGGATTGAGTACCTTTAAACCAGCTGTGATATACGCCTCTTTGCACAGACTCTGGCTATTTGCATACATTTGTTGTAATTTATAGAAGCGTAGACCACTCGTGTCTTTCTGTGTATGTATAATCATGCGCATTTATCACCCTAGCACAAACATAAAAAATATATATTTAGGGGATATTAGAAACTGAATAGAAGGGAAAACGTAACTAAAACAATGTTGAGATTATAGATACTTCCCAGAAGATGAGACCTAAGCAGAGATGAGGTCACCAGAGGGTGAATTTGGTGATGCTAGCCCGCTTTGTTGGATAGCTAGCATCACTAATTACCATAAGTGGATGAGACACACTATTTACAAGCTTGGTGTAGGCCTACTAGGTCTGCAGGTAATAATATTAGCTTTTCAGTTCCATCACTGGTTAAGTAATCGTGCTATGATGCTGGTGGTTCCTATTGATTTAGCTATGATGTGCAAGGTGTGTGTGAGTTGTGTACGAGTTGTGTACGAATGTCGACCCCCAACAATCCGTATATATATCTATGCAATCTTTGTTATCAGATATTGTTCTGTACATAAATGTGTAATATAATGAAAAAAAAAATGAAAAAAAAATGAAAAATTATGTTGGTGGGTCAATATGATGCTGTTGAGAAAAACTACACTCATTTGTTTAATTGTCAATTTAAAAAGTCTTTGGCTAATCCGATTGACTCAAAGAAAAGCATTGTATGATAAACTTATCCAGTCGAATAACTGTGAAAATATTGTTTTTGTCGGGGTACCGACGTGTGTTCTTACTTTTGATCTGGACTGTATTTCCAGTCTATTATTATCAATGGAAGGGGAATAACTCTATCTCTTATTAATGCATTCTGGGTACATACAGGGGGATTCTTGGGCTGAATCTGATAACTTATATAACTTGTTGGAGACTCTTATATTAAGTGGTCCTTTAATAAGAATTATATTCGGTCGACAATAACATAACCGGACCAATGTACATATTTTTTTGGAATCATCTAGGAATGAAGTCGTAGGTTTTTTTTCTAATTTTATTTCGCTGATTGAAACTAACAAATATGCCAGTGCATGTGTGAAGGTAACCTTATATTCACCATAAGGTAATACCGACCGTATATAATTTTTCTCTTCGACGTCTCCAATTGGTGATTTGTCGAGCTATTTTTTGGAGATGAAGCCTGGAATGAAAACATGACTAGATTATTATTATTGGAAAGGGCTCCAAGACTCATAATTGGATTCCCCCACTCCAACTAAACTTCAAACTTTCCCAACTGGTTAGACAAATCCAACCGAATACCCTGATATGGTTGGAAAATGTCCAGCCAATGGCCATATCAGCCCAAATGGTTTATAGCTAACCATAATATCACTGTAGGAGCAGTTACATCCATAATATCACTGTGTAGGCGATGTTACATCCATAATATCACTGTGTAGGAGATGTTACATCCATAATAACACTGTGTAGCAACTGTTACATCCATAATATTACCGTGTAGGAGCTGTTACATCCATAATATCACTGTGTAGGAGATGTTACATCCATAATATCACTGTAGGAGCTATTACATCCATAATATTACTGTGTAGGAGCTGTTACATCCATAATGTCACTGTGTAGTATATGTTACATCCATAATATCACTGTGTAGTAGGAGATGTTGCATCCATAATATTACTGTGTAGGAACTGTTACATCCACAATATCACTGTGTAGGAACTGTTACATCCATAATATCACGGCGTAGGAACTGTTACATCCATAATATCACTGTGTAGGAACTGATACATCCATAATATCACCGCGTAGGAACTGTTACATCCATAATATCACGGCGTAGGAACTGTTACATCCCTAATATCACAGTGTAGGAACTGTTACTTCCATAATATCACTGCGTAGGAGATGTTACATCCATTATATCACCGTAGGAGCAGTTACATCCATAATTGTGATAGTTCTTGACCGATTTGTTACGGTTCCTTATGATTAATTATCATTGTCGGGACAACATCACTCATAATAATAGATATCTTAAATACATTAAACATTCGTGAACGAACAGAAGCTGCATAATTAACTCGGATATAGCGAGTTAACCTGTAATTATCAACATGTAATAACTGAAACTCAAGCAATGTAAACATAATTCCTTTGTTTTCCGTGGCATATCGACTAGAGTGTTATGTGTTTAATTTTTATGTTTGTAATGCCAGTCTATTATTATACCCAATTGGAGGGGAATAACTCTATTTCAACTCTACTTCAATTCTGATGTATTCTGGGTAAAGAATGGGAAGTCTTGGGCTGAATTCGAGAATCTCAATAACTTGGTGGAAACTCGATCTTAGGCCACAGCTGTTCTGTCTTCTGGTGGAATATATAAAGTATATCGGAGCAATACCTGTCTTGCAATCATTGCTCACGTGACTGCCAACCTCAGTTGATATTGCTCCCACATCACCACCAGCAACCATGCCAATATATGTTCAAGGTGAGTTTCTGAGAAACTACTAGGCCTACATGTATGTCAGTTATGTAAGTATTCTACGCTACAACTTATATGCAGGGCATGCCAACATTCAGAGCTGTGATTCAGAGAAAAATATCGGGCGATTAATTAATTCATTTTACACAAAAAAGGCAGTTTCTCACAAAAGTTAACTTTCCTCGGATAGTGACACGATAATTTGATAACTGATAGTGGTATCTTCAGAACGAAAAATCCTTGAATTCCAAAATAAAGAAATTGAATCATTTATTTGCCAAAAACAATTTAAGCAGCAACACTGAATGTGCAAAAGAATACAGGGCGCCACAAGAAATGCAAATGCATGAACCGTTATTCAGGCACACAGTTTGACATCAGAGCTTGATATTTCACATCACATAGCATCAGCTTACTATTAGAAGACGGACGATATTTAGTTCAGCTGTATGTTTACTGTTAAATTAGATTATTCCCGAAGATGAACAACTTATGAATTGAATAGGTCAGTTGGAAGCAAAAAAAGAGAAAGTCACATAACGTAAGCTAAGGACGGACCATTATCACTCTGCGCGTGGACCGATATTCCACTTTATATCCGATATCAGGCTGATTTGCCAATGCTAGCTGGGATAACAGGACCAATGAGGCAGAGTATACATAATTTTGGAACAATATAGGAATGAAGTTGTAGGTTTTTTATATAATTTTGTGCCACTTATTGGAACTACATTTATCAAATATGCCAGTGAGTGAAGGAAGCCTTATATTCACCATAAGGTAATACCCACTGTAAGCACATTTTCTTCTTCTTCAAAGTCTCCAAAATTTATGTCGACGTCGAATTATTGTTCGGAGATGAAGCCTGAAATGAAAACATGATTATAATATTATTGTAAGGGCTCTGAGAGGCGTCTTGGCCAGGGGCGTGGTTAGAATGGCTCAGAGAGGAGTCTTAGCCATGGACGTGGTTAGAATGGCGCTGGGAGGGGCGTCTTAGTCATGGACGTGGTTAGAATGACACTGAGGGAGGCGTCTTAGCCATGGACGTGGTTAGAATGGCGCCGAGAGAGGCATCTTAGCCATTGACGTGGTTAGAATGGCGCTGAGAGAGGCGTCTTAACCATGGACGTGGTTAGAATGGTGCTGAGAGAGGCGTCTTAGCCATGGACGTGGTTAGAATGACACTGAGGGAGGCGTCTTATCCATGGACGTGGTTAGAATGGCGCCGAGAGAGGCGTCTTAGCCATTGACGTGGTTAGAATGGCGCTGAGAGAGGCGGCTTAGCCATGGACTTGGTTAGAATTGTACTGATAGAGGTGTCTTAGCCATGAACGTGGTTAGGATGGCGCTGAGTGAGGCGTTGTAGCTATAGACGTGGTTAGAATGACACTGATGGAGGCGTCTTAGTCATGGATGTGGTTAGAATGGCGCTGTGATAGGCGTCTTAGCCATGGACGTGGTTAGAATGGCGCTGAGAGAGGCGTCTTAGCCATGGACGTGGTGGCTAGAATGGGACTGAGAGAGGCGTCTTAACTCTTTCATCACGGCAGCCCGCTGTAGCGGCCAAATTAACAATTAGGCTTCATCACGGCAGCCCGCTGTAGTGGTCTATTATGTCAAACACAGGCATCACCTTTTGAATCGCAAACATATGGCAATTAAAGTTTATCTAATGTGGGGGTATTCTGGAGCATAGACAGGAAATATATAAACTTGGTTTTATCTCAAAAATGTTATAGAAACGAGTTTTATTCCTTTCCAAACAGACATAGACAAGCAAACTAAATTTATAAACATATCCGGTGATAGTGATGGTGACGAGTTTTCTGAGGATGAATTCTTTGAGAATTTTAATGTTTGTGTATTTGATATATTGTGTGCAGTTAGTAAATATCCAGAAAACAGCTTGTCTCAGATGATAAAGATCATAGTGGAGACTAAATAGATTACTCTAACTCTAGCGATAATGAACTGTCTGACCTGGATTCAGAGCATGGAAGTAAAATAAGTAATTACTCTATAGTGGAGAATGTGACAGTGATTACAAGGATATGTGGAACATAATTGAAAACACAACTTGTTCATACATAAAGACCTATTTGTTGAGTTTATATACGTTTCCCCAGTTGATAAGGAATACCTTCATTGATAATGCTACATTGGATAATGTTTGTATACACCACACCTGTAAAGGATGTATTCTACCTGTTGTCATGGCACAGTATATCACAGGTAAATGGACTATAGGTTCACGGAGGTTTAGTAGAACATGAACGTAAAACTATATTAGAGATGTAGTATTCATATTGCACCACAAATAACAGAAAACAAGATGTAATAGGCGATTTTACGTAAATGTTACCGGTTCTCACCTGTTTTATACCTGTAATTACTTAACGAGAAAAATTGACAGTCACACAAACATAACCATTTGATACTTCAATATCTCCCGAACATGACAATACATAGATTGCCATAGGTATCAATTACTAGTATAGTGTATAGTACACATAACATGCACATACTATTTTCTTAATATTATTGCCAGATATTCAGGGTTGTGGGATAAATGTAGCTATGATATTCAGTGATGAAAGAGTTAACCAGGGATGTGGTTAGTGGGTATCTGGTGACTCTTATCAATCAAAATTCCCAACTCATAATTGGATTTTCCCCAACTGATACTTCAAAGTTTCCCAACTGGTTAGACAAATCCAACTTAACACCCTGATATTGTTGGAAAATTTCCACCCGATGGCCATTTCAGCCCAAAATATTTTATAGGTAACCATAACATCAATGTGTAGGAACTGTTACATCGGAAGTTATTCTATCGCTGGTTTGTGATGGTTCATGACTGATTTAAAATGGTTCATTATGATTAAAAATAATCATTTTCTGGACAAAATCACACATAATCATATATATCTAAAATAAACATTCCTGAACGAAAAGAGAATAAGTGCTATTCTACCTAATCCTGAGCTTTGGATAACATTTAACTCGAATATAGCAAGTTAATGTGTAATTATCAACATATCGACTGTCAAATACATTCTGAAGACAAACACTGAGTATGAGTATAAAGTATACCTGTGTTATTTTTCTGTAAATGAAAAGGGTTACCACCCCCTTCCCAAATCCACTCTAATTTAAGTAGCCTCCGTCGATAAAGGGTATGCAATTCTATAGACAAGATATGGAACAAACATAGAGTGCCAATAATGATAGTAAATAACTCAAATGAATCCTTTTGTCCCCAAAAAAAGAAGTGTTGTGGGAAAATCAATATGACCCAGAAACTGACTTAAAAATAAACTGTTTCCTCTGCACCATGCTTTGGTGGGGCAATCAAAACTTCAAATAAGCCCAGCCCCATAATATAAATGTGAACTTTGATCCTGAAGAAATATAGTGCCCAGAAAAACAAAGGAAAGCTCCTACATCTCCCAATGCGCAATACTGAGATTTTCGCCAAAACTGATGCTGATATAACTCAAACCAGTAGAGTTGAGATGCCCACCCATAAAACTTTGCCCTTATCGAACCAGCCTAAATAAAAGACAAAATGTAGACCAAGCAGACAATAATATATTAGCTGCGGGTATTATAATACTGAGTACATTTCTGTGCTCGTTCCCAATCGTTATGGTGGACAAAAAAGACGGTCTAAATGGTTTTGTGTAGACTTTCGATAATTGAACCGTATAACAAAGACAATCTCATATTCTCTGCGGGCCATTGATGATGTACTGACACTCTTGGGCAAAGCCAAGTATTTACAACATTGGATTTGAAGTCAGGCTATTGTCTGTGACGAATTGCAGAGCAACACAAATGTAAGACCTCACTCGCATGCTGCCAATGCCTCTTTGTCATGGCATTCGGCCTTCAAAATTCACCAGAGGTATTCCAGCAGTTAATGGCTAAAGGTTTACGAAATAGCCTACTTAGATGACATCCTCATATACAGCGAGAATCTGGATTCCCACTACCAACATATTCAGGCAGTGGTTGACAAATTACGCCAGCACAAATTGAAATTAAAACTGAAAAAATGTCAGTTTCTGAAACGGGGAAACAAGTACATAGGTTTCATAATCGATGCCAAAGGCGTTCGTCCCGACCCTGATAAAGTCAAAGCCATCTGGTCATTTTCACCCGCTCTGAAAAGGATGTCCATAGTTTCGTTGGATATGTAACTACTACCGGCGCTATTCCATCTTTCTCAAAAATAGCAGAACCAATGGTACAACTAACCAAGAAGTATGACAAATTTTACTGGACACAAGGTGGCCAAGTTCCTTTGACCAGTTGAAACAAGACTTAACCAAGATTCCCTTGTTGGCCTACCCCAATACTGAAAAACCAAGCATGTGTGACTTATGCATCGGAGCTTGTCTCACACAGGTTGGAAACGATGGAGTGGCAGCCACCGTCAATTGAAAAAGAGGATTACACCAGCTGCATACACTGTCTATTTTGTGCTTCAAAAAATGTACCATTGCCTACATAATGCCACTTTCATTAATATGAATCGTAAATGACCCGTAGTGGAGCAACCAAACAAGTTGTGCCTCGAATTTGCTTTTTATCAGCTAATAATTATTTATGTAACAGCATGCAATATGGCCCCGGTGCAGACGACATGACAAGTATTGACATGGATTGTGCAATCTTGTCTGGATTCTGGCCCACAAAGTGTGAGTGTCCCAGTCCATAGAACGGGCGTCACATATCAGCCAACTAGTGTCCCAAAACCACATAATTTGTAACACAGTCCACCCAAATAATGTCACAAATCATCCAAATAGTACCCAATTTGTAACCCAAACCAGTCCAATGTGTGTTCCACACCATCCACCGATACCCATGTCACCAATCGAGTCCCAATTCATGCACATGGTGTCCCAAACCACCAAATGGTTGTCTCAAACCATCATTTGTGTACCACAAACCATAAAATGGGTGTCCCAAGCCACAACAATTGTCTCAACCAACAGGAGTGTCTAAAAACGTACAACTAGACTCTCAAACCACCCACTTAATGTCCAACATCATCTAATGAGTGTCCCAAACTAGTTTCCAAACCCATCCATCAAAGATATCAAACCATGTTTTGGTAAACTCATTGGATGGTTTGATAAACTCACTTGGACGTCTGAAATACTCGATGGAGGGTTTTGTACAATATTGTAGATGTATTGAGATGACAGTTGGTAGATGGTTTGTAACACTGTCCAGTTGGATAGATGGTGTGCTAGTTGTATGGTTTGGGTCACCCGCTGGGTGATTTGTGACTTCAGTTGGATGGTTTTGGGGCACCAATTTTGTGGTTTGTTAATATTGAGTGGTTTGAGACACTCGATGTAGATTTTAGATGGTTATCATAACCGTTATGTGCATTGGGACACTGCGTGGCCGATTGTGTCACTGGTTGGGCCGTTTGGTACACTATAGTTGAATGGATTGAGACGAGAGTTGTATGTTATATGACATAATTATGATACTCCGGTGTGTCTTGGGATACTAGTTGCGTGGCATGAGATACATATTGGATGCCTGCCACTCGTGTGGTTTCGGACACCTGATGGGTGGTTTGGTTACCTTGTTACACCCATTGTGTGGTTTTGGGGCACTGACTGAGTGGTTTGACACACTCGATTGGTGCTCATTGTATGGTTTATTTTACTCATTTGATGATCGTGGACACTCATTGGATAGTTTCTGGATAGTTTTTGACACCTGGTGGATGGTATGGGACACACCTATGTAGTTTCGACCACCGGTTGCAAAGTCTGGAGCACTACCGGCGTGGTTTGGAAACATTCGTTGAATGGATTGGGTTCCTAATCAGGTCGATTGAGACTCTCAGTTGGTTGTTTGGGACACTCATGTGGGTGGGTTGGTATACCAGATGCATGGTTTCGGGACTATAGGTGTGGGAAAACAGTTGGTTATGACACCAGTTGAGTATCGTTTGGGGCACTACCTACATTATTCTACATCAGTCTGGGTGGTTTGTGAAACTCGTTTGATGGATTGGGACACCCATTCGATGGTTTGGGACAATATTTGGATTTGGGGCGCCTGTCGTATGGATTGGGATACTCACATGTTTTTTTTTTTTTTTTGGATATTAGATGGGTTTTGTAATTCTGTATATGGTTTGGCGCATTCGTTAGGTGGTTTGGGAAACTCATTTGATGTATTACGAAACTAATTGGTGGCTTTGGAAACTCGTATGGTGGCATATATGACTACATATTGGCTATACATTTATTTGATATTGTAAGATTTAGTAAAAAAAAAAAAAAACAAACAAACCACTTCAATTGTTCACTTCCGACTGCCATTTTCGCTGTCATTTTGAAAGCTTTTTAGACACCGATTTGTCAAATCCTCGGGAAATGACTTATTAAATCTGATTAGGATTCGCCATTTTATAGTTTTAGAGTCAAATTATGCACGAAATGGCAGGAATATGCAGTGGCAACAAGAATAATGAGTGTTTATTGCAGGTTTGCACATTAATACATTTAGAGGACATATTGAAGTGATTGGTAGTCCACTCCAGGAAATGGGCGCCATATTGCCTGGTACATACACGGCCACATGTTAGCGTCAAATTAGTTTGAGCAGACATCTTTACGAACAACAAAAATGGCTGAAGTTTAATCCTTTGAGTGCCAGGTCCAATTTTTGTATCAACCCATATACCCTGTGCCAATGCATTCTCTTATATATGCGAGTCGACCATAGGTCGCCTCGCATATATAAGAGAATACATTGGCCTAACAATTATTATTTTTATTTTTTTTTACAATTTTTTACAATTTTAATAGTTTATTCTTATATTCTTTAACAGACTTATTTTGTAGGTTTAGGGCCGATGAGATCGGCCCCTGGCACTCAAATGGTTAATACTGGGATCCCAGTCTGGGGGATGCACATTGGCCGACCTGGCTGCCGACAAAAATTACAATTTTCACCATTTTCTTACATATTTTCTTAATTTTTATACAAAATTTACGACTTTCCCTTCATAAAACGCATGGAAATTTTGGATATGTTATTATTTGGTCACATCTTGGCAGTCAGGGAACTCGACTTGAGCGTTTATGGTTGACAGATTTGTTTATTAACAAAAATCCGATTTTCACCATTTTGTTTTACATATTCCAGTATTTTTACCCAAAAATGACGACTTTCTCATTCTGGAATTTGGAAATGTTATTATTTGAGTAAAGTGACACTCAAAAACACCAAAAGTCATTGGACAGCAAATGTTTCACGATTTGGCGTTTCTTTCCATCTGTTTGATTGGACTAATACGGAACTGCAAAATTGACACAAAAAGCCACAAATAAGACCCTATTTCAAAGATAAGTAGAATTTGTTCCCCAAAGCGAATTTTGGATATATTGATCCATAGATTCTGCCCGATAAAATAACACCAAAAACAGCTTGTTGCCAATTTAATATTGGTTGACCTTAAAATCCGAGTCTTAACCAGAAAATATTTCACCATTTTTTTGTTTACATATTCCTGACTTTAGACCCATAAATGACGACTTTCCAACCCTGGGATTCAAGGGGATATTGGTTATGTTATTATATGGGTGTAGTCTCATTCAAACACACCGAAAGACATTGCATAGCAATTTGTTCACCGCTGGGTGTTTCTTTTCATCAGATTGACTGGACTAATTAGGAACAGCAAAATTTACACAAAAAGTAATAAATAAGACCCTATTTCAAAGAGCAGTAAAAACAATTCCCCAAAGGGGATTTCAGCGGATTTTGGATATATTGTTCCTCAGATTCTGCCCGACAAAATGACACCAAAATCAGCTTGTCAACAATTTGTTCTAGGTTCACCTCAAAATCGAGTCACAACGACCAGACTAAATGCAGAACATAAACATCCAATTATGGACTTTAGGCATGACAGGGTACAACTGTAAGATTAACTATATAGCCAGCCCAGAACAATTGTTGTGCAGATATGTTAAGCAGAACCCCTCCTAATGCCGATACTGCACAGGAAACATCGGAAATGGAAGTGGACATCATTGCCTATATAACGAAAGTCAAGTGTAGAACTTGCAACATATGACACTGGAACGACGGAACACTGGACAACAAACACTGGACTCAATGAACTCTGGAATCAATATTGACATGCACATAAATATCGGGGACATGTCTCTATTCCGAACGTTCGCTATTCCTAAGGTTCACTATTCCGAAGGCTCTCTATTCCGAAGGTTCGCTATTCCGAAGGTTCACTATTCCGAAGGTTCGCTATTCCGAAGGTTTTGTTATTTTAAAGGTTAATTGTATATTATAAAGTATTGAGAGGGTTCCTTATCACGAAGACTCTTTTTATGAAGGAAATAACTTGAAACATTAAAACAATAAATGTGATTGTTTTGGTTTTCGCGGGTTTAATAGATATTGAATGTCATTACGTATGACGTTATTTCTCAATACGTATTCACGTCACGCAGTCCACACAATTGCTATGTTTCCATACGATTTAATGCCATCACGTATTATGTTATATCTCAATAATCTTAGAGGTATGAAATTGAATACGCCAGATAAAGACGGATTATAACAGTGGGGCTATAACGCGTAATGAATACTGGAGCGCCATAACATACTGCATAGCTGTATCGCTGAATAGACAGGTATGAGTTGAACTTAACTGCAATTGTGACTTTGTTTTAACTTTAAAGGTCCACTTAATTTTCGTGTCACCGATTATTTTTTATAGTGCCTTGATATACGGTTTAATAACAATCTATGCCATAAAATATGATTAAAGTACTATAATTCATCACCATGTGAAACGGCTGTGTCTCAGAAGATGCCCATAGAGAAATAGAAAACAGATGAAATCATAAAAAGATCCCCCCGTAATGGCTCCCAGAATGCAATAGAATTCATACTAAAATGTATTTTCAATGGAATAACTCAATCTTTAAAATATAGTTATTCCCCCTCCATTGAAAATAATATACTTTGCGCAACAAAACCAGATGAAACTTAAGCACAAAACACGTCGGTAACTCAGCAAAAACAACATGTTCACAGTTTATTACACCAGATAAGTTGATAATACAATGTTAGAGAGCTTCCTATTTCAAATGGTATATAATATGGCATATATTTTATATATGTGATCTGGGGGTTCGAAAATTAAGTGGGCCTTTCATTTTGATGTTTCTTTCAAATACAGATTGCCAGTTCGGACAGACTGTATCTCTTACCTGTAGTTTATTTCAGTCATACAGTCATCGTGTTTTCATATAAATGTATTATATGTGAATACTAGCGTAATAGTATTTTTCATTCCTCGTGTGGTTTTTTTATGGGGGTGCAAATTTTGATTCATTTCTGGTTAAAATACGCCCAGAATAGAAAACCTTCGGAATAGCGAACCTTCGGAATAGCGAACCTTCGGAATAGCGAACATTCGGAATAATGAACCTTCGGAATAGGAAACCTTCGGAACAATGAACCTTCGGAATAGCGAACCTTCGGAATAATGAACCTTCGATATAGAGAACCCTACTCTAAATATCATTGTAAATAAAATTCATCAGCTGTACCTGTGTAAAAAGTAACCTTCCCTGTATTGGGACCGATGTCGATTATATAGTAGTATGCTATCAGAAAAGATTAATGCTGCTACTAATAGTACTGAATCAATTTAAAACTGCATCAGTTAATTAACTAATATGTCTGAATGAAATGATTTTTAACATCTTTCAGGTTTCGTTTGTGTTCGATATTTAACTTGATATCAGTTAGGAAATTATTGCACAATAATTTTGCTTTGTTTAAAATTGATCTTTTAGGCTCATATGTCATTTTGAATATACTATAAAAGTTATTTACAGAGAACCGTGTCAACTGTATGAAACATTAATAAACACTTCACTCTTGAATTCTGGATGAAAGAAATTTCTTCTGGTACTGTCGGATTATCGTCGCTAGTTGCATATCCCATGTCTTCCAATTTGAGTAGTTTCTCTTCTTTATATATTTGGGATATATTTATTTGTCTCGGTGTTTCAAGTTTGATGCAAATATTCATGCAGTCTAATTATTCTACTGTGATACACTTTATATGTTGCCATTCTCCATATTGCATTACAGCAAGTAAGGTAAGGAAGAACAAGAGAGGAATAGATAGTCTCCATGCATCTATTTGGCAAGATATAATTCAAACGCCTCATTATTCCCGTGCCTTTAGAAACCTTTAAGTAGATTGTATCTATATGTTCTTTCCATGAAAGTTTATCGTCAAGAACAAATCCCAGAAACTTTGTATTTGAAACTCTGTTTATCACATTATTGTTGATAGTTATTGATAAGTTTCCATGCATCTGACCTCAAGCCTTGAAATATTGTGCCTGCCATTTGCAGAATGAGGTCCCCAGAGGGTGAATTTAGTGATGCTACCTCGCATAGCGGGCTAGCATCACCAAATTCACCCTCTGTGGGCCTCATTCTGCTTACATCTCAGCAGAATGAGGTTCCCAGAGGGTGAGTTTGGTAGCATCACTAAATTCACCCTCTGGGAACCTCATTCTGCAAATGACAGACACACTATTTCAAGGCTTGTCTGACGTTGCTTCGTACAATTAGTGAACAACATATAATTTGTCTTGCTAATATTGAGGGACAATTTATTCGCTGAAAATGTACAATTATATTGAACAACATATAATTTGTCATGCTAATATTGAGAGACAATTTATTCGCTGAAAACCACTGTGCCATTAGTGACAATTCATCACTAACAACTTCATACAGATTGTGAATGTTCTTATTTGAGTAAAATGCATTTATATCATTTGAGAATAGATTTATTATCAGATGGTTGCAGACACTATCTTGGACTATCACTCGTGTAAATCAAAAATAGATGAGGAGGCCTAATATTGATCCCTGTGTAACTCCCCGAGACGATCGCAAACGCGACCAGAAACAAGGAAAAATCTAATAAACTAGGATAGGACATATTACATAGTATTCTGGCAGCAACGAGGATATGCTATTCTATTTTTCAAATAAGATGATATACCTCATATTTTGGCTGAACGTGTCACTCTCACACACACAAAAAGTGCTGAAGGGTACACATTTTTTTGAAAATGTGCTGAGGGGTACACATGGTTTGTGATCGACACTAATGCAGTTACTTTAACGGTGTTCCTGAAAGTCTGGCGCCCATCAGCAGTTCTTTTTCAGCACCTGTACACCCTTCAGAACTATTTTTTGCGAGAGTGACCTCTTCCGTCATTGTTTTGTGTCCAAACTCATAGTATATTTGTTTGCTCTAACATTCTGAGCAAAGTTTTCAGTCAAAGGACTAGTTTCCTAGATGTATGGACTGTTGTATTCCACGAAACTCCGACTGGCAACTTTGATTAGAATGTTAGAAATCTACTGAGTATTTCGAAACAAATAAGGTATCAACTTGTTTCAAAATAAACTAGCATATACTCGTAACAGTCAAAATGCTATGTTTTGTGTCAGTTCTGCATATAAATTATATTTTTGTGCGTTTATGCTCGCCTCGGCCATTTTGAATGTGTGTTACTCACCAACATCGAAACTACGGGATTCCTCACCGTGTATAAACATAAAGGAAAACACTTACCTTAGTTCAGCACGAATAATGTCTGCTTGTTGGTTGGAACAAAATTAGAACCAGTATGATTGAGCGTGAACCCCGGAAGCAAATGTATAGCATCTCTACTGGAGTGTTCTCTTCCTGTAAAATTCTAAGCGTGACCTGTATGCGGATATACCAAGCCTGGGTTTAGTGTGCCTGTCATTTACAGGATGGGGTCGCCCAAAGGGTGAATTTAATGACGCTATCTCTCATAACAGGCTAGCATCACCAAATTAACCATATGGGGACCTCATTCTGCTTAGGTCTCATCTTCTCTGGAATGTTTCATTATTACCAAATTTCTATAGAAAGTTCACATAGATTTTATTTCTTTTTTAGTTTGGTTTCTCTATATCCCCAAATTCGCAGACGACACATTGCATTATCGAGGTTCCCAATGGGTGTACATCACAATATTCACCATTTAGGAATTTAAATCTGAGTCAATGTTTCCCATAGCAGATGAGGCCATGCAGAACGAGGTCCCCAGATGGTGAATTTGGTTATGCTAGCCCGCTATGCGAGATAGTGTCACTAAACTCACCCTCTGAGGACCTCAATCTGCAGATGACAGACACACTAAACTAGGCTTGGCGGATTCCGATGTCGAGGTTCTGTGTTCATAAGTGTTCCGATGCTACCATTGCTTTGTTTTATAACTGCAATCACGGATCTGCGTGGTGGTACCTCAGCCGGTGCATGTTCTACCCATTCGTTCGCAACTTTAGAAGTTTTCTGTTCCTGCGAAATTCAAAATGTGTGCCCTGTATGCGGATACAGCTATAGAGGTTAAATGGGGTCATATACGTTCAGACGCTACGTGTATACCATTTGGATTGTTGTTAGTGATGCGGACCGGACCGCTTTGAACCGCGGTCCAGGGGTCGGACCGCGGTCCGGTCTGGACCGGGTGTCACTGGACCGTACCGGACCGCTTTTTGCCGCCGGTCCGGTACTCTCCGGTCCGGTCCACTATTTTACTTCAGTTATAATAAACTATCGCGAATATTATTGCGTATTTGCCGTCATAAAATATCAATTAGCAACGATGTATTGACGCATTTCAGTGGTTAATATCTATTAAACGTTTGATGCCACGAAAACAATGTATAGGTGTACATTGTACATGTCACTTTCCTTATAATGTATTAATGTAACACTGGCCAACACTATGTAGCACCCTATCGATGTGACAAACATGCAACTGAATGAGTATGGAACTATTTGTCATAAACAGTGTAACATGGCATCAACTAATCAATTTGGATGGATATCGAATAGAGTATTCTATTGTTTCTCACAGTTATAATTATCGAAACATGCAAACCACAGTACATAGTACATACACAAGACAGTCACATTAATCCAATAGTAGTTGTACTTAGGTATATAACTGTAATTGTCAGGACTATACAATCAGCCATCACAATCTCCAAGACTCCAATATTAATGTAGTAGTCATATTAGGACACATTTATATAATTGTCATCAGTATAGTTATTTCGTTTAAATTTCAATTTAATGAAAATAAGTATGATACGAATCATGCATACGATCAGTTGAGTGCCATGTTAGATTGGTTATAACACATTCTGGCCCTAGATATATATCTGTCCAATACATTTAATTAGTGCATGTTCGCATTACTAGAAATACTATTATCGTGCATCGTTCCCAGTATATCCCACCAGAGACAGACAATGGTGCATACAATCGGCAAACAATGTAAGTTTTAACATATATGGACTCATTGCAATGCACTGAACTCAGTAACCTTATAGTTTGTACTATACAGAGTAAAAACTTTGAGAAAACAGAGAATTCATTAACATATAGCCTATTATAGGTGGACCGGACAGTTTTGGACCAGTCCAGGCATGTGTGCCGGACCGGAATGGCCTGGACCGGACTGGAATGGACCGCATTGGCAGTGGACCAAGGTGGTCCGGTCCGGTCCGCATCACTAATTGTTGTAATGGCATAATCATAGAGATGTGTTGTGCTACCTCAAAATCTTGTGCACCCATTGGATAGCGACTTCAGAACCCCTTTAACCTTTTGGTATAAATATATTGTATATACCCTAAACATATATATATTACACAAATCCATACAAAATGCTAACTAGAAGGTACCCAATATATATATACAATATCCTCTATTCTCATCTTGAAATAAAATCGACAAATTACAAACGTTTATAATGCATGAAAATAAGCCATTATGACAAACTACATTTCAATCGATCAATATAAGTAAAATGTATGTATAGTACTATAACATTTCATATGTACAATGATCATATAGTGTCCTAGTTTCATCTATATGTTTTTGTATGTTATGGGTCACGCTTCTTGGCTTGTGTCCAATAAAGCATTGAATCAGCAGGGGCGGCTAGGCCTATGAGGTTTCCGTTATAATTCCCAATTATACATGAACAAAATCCAAATTCCCATCACAAGTCTGATAAATTCCAGTTGCAACTGATATGTTTTGTGAGGCGTGAAACTGTTGAAGATATTACCCCCTCCCCAAAACATCCTCTATCACCTCGTCCCTGAATGATTAGTCGGAATTCATTATGTTGAAAAAGTGATCGCTTAATTTTGCAATGTTAAAAACTATCTATAAGAACTGTTCTGTATTTTGTATTTATAACCAGTATATCCACATTCGAGGTAAGCCTGTTTCCATGATAGTTTAGTAGAAACAGATGTTTGTTATTAACTGCCACCTTAAGTCTGTCTTATCTATCATGGACTGGTGAGTTGTGAAATTTCCCACATGCACATATTAAAGATACGATACAATACGATTTATTTGCATAAACACCAATAAAGGCAGTATGCTAACAATACAATTCATAATAAAACAATAAATAAACAATTACATGTGAACATGGCATGTCTAGCTATATGTGTTTATTGTGTGATGGTGTGCATAATATTCATTCAGAGCGCTTATCAAAGAAGCGCCGGATCACTTTGCTGATTTTGCTGCTTATTTCAGGGTTATCATTTTTCATTATAAGATTAAATTTCTGATCGTTTGACACACTTGTAAAATTACTGTGATATCTATCAACAATTTGTAAAAGTTTATCTCTGAGATCGCAACAGTGTGGACATTCCATAATGAAATGATACTCATTTTCTATATCAGAACCGGTTCTGCATTTAAGGCACAGTCTCTTCTCATCCTTAATTATAGGCTGATATCTACCCTTTTCAATAGCGAGTTTGTGATCACCAACACGGAGTTTTGTAAAACTGATCGTATCTTTTAAAGATGTTGTGTTGATTAAGTAAGTCTCTAAGACATAATCATTTTTAAACAATCTATATGTTCTGAGTTTATATGACCATCTCGTTTAGAGTCATCAAATATAGATCTCTTGAATTCTTCCACATGTTCTTCCCAAAGCTTACACTTGAGATTTCTAATGATACTATGTTTGGTTATTTAATGGTACCTGTATATTTTTACAGCCAAATGCGTTTATCGTCCTGTATAAAGAGTTTCATTTGGCTTTCCTCATCACACGTTCAGAGACGGCTGATGCCATTAGTTTGTTTTTAGATATATTTGATAATTTTGCACCATATATATATATATAGTTAGCCATTCTGCATAATATTTCGACGGAACATGGATATTTACCGAGCTCTGATCTGACTGCATGATTTGGAGCGTACTTACCTACTCCCAATATATGCTTACAATAAGTAGTGTGTAACTTTTCGCAACTTAAACTATACTGGTTACTTCGTGACGTGCCACATCACCATACTTCACATCCGTATAATATGATTGGTTTGATCAATCTGTCAAATAATTTCAACAAGATATTCACTGAAGGAAATGCTGTTGCCCTGAATGCATTCAAAAGTGAGTACATAGCTTTCTGACCTTTTTGAAAAAGAGCCTCTTGTGATTTGGAAAACTTCCCATCATCTGAAAATTTTATTCCCAGATATGCATAAGCTTTAACTCATTCAGAGCCGGCGATGAGATATCTCGTCGCTATGGGGCGCCATCCCTGCAAATATTCGTTTTCGGAGATATCTCCTTGGAAAACCGCGGCCATGAAATATTAATGATTTCTCCACAGTACATATACGTTTTTTTCCATTTTTTCGAAATACATCCAAGCAGATATCTGCTCGGAATATGGAGATATCTCCTTGAAATATTTTTCAAGCAGATATCTCCATAATCCGAGCAGATATCTGCTTGGATCCAAGGAGATATCTCCTTGAACATATTTCAAGGAGAGATATCCATAATGCGAGCAGACATCTGCTTGGATCCAAGGAGATATCTCCTTGGATCCGAGCAGATATCTGCTCGCATTATGGAGATATCTCCTCGGTTTCAACCATTTCCGAGGAGATATCTCCATATTCCAAGCAGATATCTCCTTGAAACCGAGGAGATATCTCCATAATGCGAGCAGACATCTGCTTGGATCCAAGGATATATCTCCGAAAACGAATATTTGCAGGGATGGCGCCCCATACGTCGCCGAAAACGCCATATGTGTGCCGGCGACGAGATATCTCGTCGCCCAACACACCATATTTATAACATGCTGCCTACTGGGTGAAAATCACAATTTCAATGTGGGTGCACATGATTTGAAACATGCATACCACAAGTCGCATTGTGGAAGACAATTTCCAGGAGAGCTGGTTTACAGATAGCCGTTCCCACCAGGAGACATAATACTGAACGAGTTAAAGTGGAAAAACTAACGTGGAGAACTATTTATTAGTTATTATCTGTTCCTTAATAAAGTACTTCACTGAAGGTGAAGGTCCCAACCAGAAATGGTATGCTTTACTATTAGCCCAGTGGCTCAGGGTCAAAACTTAGCAAAATCGTGGACAGACCGGATTAAAGCGTGAAACTTTTCCGATATGTAAAATGGGATATGGAAAACAATTTTGGAGGGGTGCCCGGGCTGCGGGTCATGGTTCAGGAGAATTTGTGGTTTCGATGGTAATTGCATAAAACATTATAGGCCGATTACGTGCCTATTTCACATTATAAGTCGATTATGTGCATATTTCACATTATAGGTGGATTATGTGCGTATTTAACTTTATAAGTAGATTATGTGCATATTTTTGTATTTAGGTGGATTATGTGCGCAACTTATAGTGTAGGTCGATTATGTGCGTATTTTATAATATAGGTCGATTAAATTCGTATTCCAAATATAGGTCGATTATGTGATTATTTAAGTTTATAAGTAGATTATGTGAGTATTCTACATTATAGGTCGATTATGTGCGTATTTGATAGTATAGGTCGATTGTGTGCGATTATGTGCGTATTTCATATATCGGTAGATTATGTCCGTATTTCATATATAGGTCGATTATGTGCGTAATTCCCATTATAGGTCGATTATGTGCGTATTATTGAGAAGATATGTTGAATCCACTTCATTGCCTTTATTCTCACTGTTTATGGACCTAGTCCATTTTGAGGTCTTGAACACGGCACGAATACAAGGTATATGCTCTCATTATAAAAATATATATCGTATCGGTAGATTATGCAACGAATCTCTACGGGCTACGCCCGTAGATATCATATTCCATCAGTACAAAGCCTTGGAACTTTTTGAAGTTTTGACAGGGAACCTTTTAACTCATTCAGTGCCGGCGACGAGATATTTCGTCGTCCAACGCACCATATTTATAATATGCTGCCTGCTGAGTGAAACTCACAATTTCAATGTGGGTGCACATGATTTGAAACATGCATACCACAAGTCGCATTGTGGAAGACAATCTCAGATTAATTTTTCAACGGTAGGTAGTTCTATATACGCGCATGCGCAGATTCAACTTGTACATCATGATATAGCTGAACATGTCGCCGTTAAAATGACGCATCAGGCAGCTCCGCGTGTCGAGCGTTTAGGAGATCCGGCCGTTAGAATATAAGTGGTGAAAATTGATGTGCTCTGTGGGCGTGACTAAGTCTTGCAGAGTTCAAACTCTCTGAGAGGTCAACGTATACAGGGTACATATATGTTAATTGGAAACCGATTTTTATTGTGTAAAGGTCGATTCCTACCAAGTCGGGCATGCACTGATCCATCATAGACTTGGTTTGGCGCCAAACGACCTAGGAGCACTAATGTCGACAACGTGCACATTATGGCAATCAAACTCTGTACCTTAAGGGTTCGCCAAATTACAATGAGAATTTACTATCGAATGTTTTTTCGATAGACTTCTCTAACGGTGTTAACGATATCGAACTGAAATTTGGCACTGTGTGATTTTTCGATGCGCTGAATCAGACAGAATTGTCACCGGGTTAATTCGATGACCCAAAAATGTCTCATTGACACCCTAGCTACAGCACGAACTAGAAGTACGCCGCACTGCGGATGGTGCGACTGTTGTAGGCATATAAAACACAAACAGTTCATTTCCATCAAATAATTTTCAGTTTTGTTAGCTTCTTTTCTCGGAGATAGTTTATGGTAAACATCGCATTAGAAAATTTATTTGGTCTCACCGATAGCCCCCCCCCCCCCCCCACACACACACACACACCCGCATCCTTGCCATAACAAAATGATATGTTGTTCCAAAAGCAAAATTAATGTCCAAAACAACACTGAACAAATGATTTAGTTGGCCACATAACACAAAAATAATTGTAATTTAACACAATCGGTGTCAATTTGAAGTTATCGTTGCCATGGCAACATGATTTTTTTGACCTATGATGGCCCTCCACGGTACCGGACATGGAGTTTCAAAGCTGTTCATGTGTAGGGCCTATAAAAGCAATCCCTGCTGCCAATTCGATTCTTTCTAATTTGAATAATCAATCTAAATATAGTGTTAGTGAACATAATGTTTTTCCCCAGGAGAGCTGGTTTACAGATAGCTGTTCCCAACAGGAGACATGATACTGAATGAGTTAAAGTGGAAAAACTAACGTGGAGAACTATATATTAGTTAGTATTCCACAGCCATTGACGTGAGTCACATGTATTCAACGGAATCCCAGCCATTGAATACATATTAGTGTATACCTCTAGTGGAATACAAGCCGGAACTATTCTCGTGGGTAGGGTTCTCTATTCCGAAGGTTCATTATTCCATAGGTTCGCTATTCTGAAGGTTCATTATTCCGAAGGTTCGCTATTCCGAAGGTTCGCTATTCCGAAGGTTCGCTATTCCGACGTTTTCTATTCTGGGCGTATACTTAACCAGAAATGAATCAAAATTTGCACCCCCCCCCCCCCCCCCACAAAAACCACACGAGGAATGAAAAATACTTTCGCTAGAATTCGCACATAGTACAATTATACACCCCATTCTAATTCCCAAATTGTCCCAGATGTCGGTTATTAATAGCAAGAAGACAGTATCAGTTTATCGTTTATTATGGAAATTTGAAAACACGATGACTGCGTGACTGAAATAAACTACATGTAAGAGATACAGTCTGTCCGAACTGGCAATCTGTACTTGAAAGAAACATTAACATTAAAGGCCCAGGCCTTTCGAACCCCCAAATCACATATCTATAATATAAGTCATATTACACACCATTTGAAATAGGAAGCTCTCATTGTATTATCAACTTATCCGGTGTAATAAACTGTAAACATGTTTTTTTTTGTGAGTTACCGACGTGTTTTTGTGCTTAAGTTTCATCTGTTTTTTTTGCTCAAAGTGTATTATTTTCAATGGAGGGGAATAACTATATTTTAAAGACAGAGTTATTCCCCTTTCATTGAAAATACATTTTTAGTTTGAATTTGCGTTCTGGGAGCCATGACGGGGGAATCTTGGGAATGATTTCAGCTGTTTTCTATTTCTCATTGGGCATCTTCCGAGACACAGACGTTTCAAATGGTGATGAATTACAGTATTTTAATCATATGGTATGGCATAGATTGTTATTAAAACCGTAGGCCCCTATATCAAGGCACTATCAAAAATAATAGGTGAATCGGAAATTAAGTGAGCATTAAAGTCAATACAAAGTCATAATTGCAGTACGTTCATCTCATATCCGTCTATTAGCGATATTCTACTATGCAGTATGTTATGGCGCTCCCGTATTCACTGAGCGTTATAGCCCCACTGTTATAATCCGCCTTTAGCTGGCGTATTCTTATTATTGAGATATAACGTCATACGCAGTGACATTAAATCGTATGGCAACATAGCAATTGTGTGGTCTGCTTGAAGTGAATATGTATTGAGGAATAACGTGATACGTAATGACATTAAATCCCAAGGAAACCCGCGAAAACAAACAAAATCACATTTAATGTTTTATTGTTTTAAGTTATTTCTTTCATAAAAGGAGTTTTCGTGATAAAGAACCCTCTCAATATAGAATTAACCTATAAAATAACAAAAACCTTCGGAATAGCGAACCTTTGGAATAGTGAACCTTCGGAATAGCGAACCTTCGGAATAGTGAACCTTCGGAATAGTGAACCTTCGGAATAGCGAACCTTCGGAATAGAGACATGTTCCCATTCTGGTTGACGTTGTCGCCAAGAAAGATGACGTACATTACGTCGATCATCCGCTTCCGGTGATTCCCCCCATAATTACTGGTTATTTGTCAGACTTAAATCACAATAAAGGTAGCTATAGTAACAATGAAGGTGACATTCATGGATTGAACTTATCTGACTGAACGGTGTAGAATAAATACAGAACACAACTTGCATCATAATCTCGAATCTTTTATCGAACTCGTTGCG
This sequence comes from Siphonodentalium dalli, assembly GCA_032622095.1. Taxonomy (NCBI): domain Eukaryota; kingdom Metazoa; phylum Mollusca; class Scaphopoda; order Gadilida; family Siphonodentaliidae; genus Siphonodentalium; species Siphonodentalium dalli. Next base: position 94,478,536 of record CP136067.1, read on the forward strand.
GACGGCGCCAGTTATATTTCGCTCGAGCTACGCTCTCGCGAAATATATCCTTGCGCCATCCGCAACTCATGCGATAAAAGATTCTCGATTAAGATGCGCGTTGTATTCTGTCTATTTATCTGTTCCTTAATAAAGTACTTCACTGTAGGTGAAGGTCCCAACCAGAAATGGTATGCTTTACTATTAGCCCAGTGGCTCCGGGTCAAAACTTAGCAAAATCGTGGACAGACTGGATTAAAGCGTGAAACTTTTCCATTATAGGTCGATTAAGTGCGTATTTTTGAGAAGATATGTTGAATCCACTTCATTGTCTTTATTCTCACTGTTCATGGACCTATTTTTCGGACATTTCACCGCATTTCGTTTGTCTCTGTGGGAAAATGTTGGCACCTTGACACGATTTTATACATTTATCGCCTAGAAGAATCATTAGCGAACTCACTGGGGTCATAATATACATTCCTTGCTGGATATTTTTGTCCGATATCATGTTTTCCGAAATACCGGTATAATCCGGTCAAAGCCGAATCGACGCTAATAACACAATGTCTGTTTCGAATCAATGAATGTTATTGCTATCATAACAAACCCATGCATATATATGTGCAGGAGATACTCGAGCTATGATTCCTCTTATACCTGAGTTGAAGAATATTCACCCAAATCCAAGATGGCTGCCAAAATGGCTACCAGAAATAGAAAAATCGCCGAAAATCGCTAATTTTAACATCAGTGAGGGTCATTGTCACGACAATTCCACATCTGCTTACTATTGTGAGTTGGGAACACTGAAACGAAGAACTGTCCTTATATCACATCCAAATAAAAGTCCCCCAAATCCAAAATGGCGCCCACAATTGCGGACAGATTTTGAAAAATCGCCGAAAATCCCTCATTTTCACATCATTGGGCATTATTGTCGACACAACTCCACACATGATGACAGTTGAGTTGGAAATGCTGAGGTGAAGTAATTACCTTGCATCTGATGAAGGAAATTGTTTTCCAAATCGAAGATGGCGGCCAAAATGACGACCGAAATTTTAAAACAAGCTTACATTCCTTTATTTTCTTACTATGGTCATTATTATTATGCGAATTCTACCCACAACTACATATTCATATGGAACATTGATATGAAGTATTCATTTGATTTTGGCAAACTCTCACAGCCAAGATAAGATGGCAGCCAAACTGGCGGCCAGAAATTGAAAAGAAGTCGAAATTGTCACATACTAATTTCAACTTTTTGTCATAATATCAATATTTATGGATTGGACGAAACGGTACATAAGCCATCTAATAGTTCCAACATAGGTTGTAGCCTTCTGGAAAGATGAAAACACACAATAATTGCGATGTGGCATTTCGAAATCCATTCTCCACTAAGCGCCCATAATGGCCGTAACCGTACATGGGTGCGCCGAATATTCATATTATGACTTCCGAGAATCAAAACAACAGTACCTGAGCTTATTCTGATTTTCCAGGATTCAGTATTTTCTGGACCAGCATCCGCCTCTTCGTCACATTAATTTATCTCACTCACACCAACTTAGTTTTCTACATTAATCGGAATGTTTCAAACAACACAAACTTACGTGTTTGTCTCAAAAGCTGGGAATTCTTATCCTTATTCTTGGCGAGCTTCATTTGTGCTAGCTTATGGTATAATTCAGATGATACATATGGGATCTGAGCGTCATCCTGCGTGATAAACTAGAAAGGTATGCGGTCGATGTGTATACTAGCTTTCAGAAGGACCTCTCTATCTGCGTATTTTTCAGATTTGGTTAACTAATGGGGATAACAAAATGTACATCTGGTGATCTTCCCATCCAGCCACCTCTCAATATATGGTTCATCAATTTACATATTCAATTTATTCACGTACTGATTAACCAGACAACTTCTGTATATGGCTTCGAATGTTGAAAGCCTAACATTTGACGGATGCCTTTCTTCTCAGTAAGGCGTAGAATACCATAATGCATAATATACCCACACTTCTTGGCCATGATCATAAGAACAGTCCTGGTGGGGTCCAGCAATCGTCTCACCGTACAGATCCAGGCAGATAATAACAATACACACGGTGCTAGTTTGTGGGCATGTGTCATGATAGTAGAAATAAAATTGGACCATGACTGCACCGCCCATTCTTTGGGTATGTTTTAGATTCAGACATGATCTCATGTGGCTTTGCTGTCCTTGTATGCTAAGATTATTGTTCTTCTCTGTTGGGAGCTATTCGACGAGACGACGGTGGGACGTCACACAGTTTGCTAAGGATCATGGTCAAGAAGTGTGGATAGTCGGTACATTATATGTATGTGTCCAAGGGAATGAGACAGCTAGCAGCCTTCGAAACACTGCCGAAGTTGTCCACGTATGCCAATACGTTCGCTAAGTTTGTGAGTTGAACCATCTATTGAGAAGTGACTAGTTAACTTGGAAGTTCGCCAGGTGTACATGTCGTTATCCCCATGGGGTATGAGAAAGACATACATAGAGATGACCTTCTGTAAGCTTGTATACTTATCGACCATATGCCTTTCTATATAGTTCAAGATGACGCACAAATCCCATATTTAGCAAGTATTTAAAATCTTAAGCTAGACACCGGAAAATTAATTGTTATGATTAGAGGGACCCTTCTCCCAGGAAGTGTTGAATACTTTGTCGGTGTGAGCGACCTAGATTTATCAGGCAAAGAAATAAAAACAGGTCCAGATCATTATGGACGTGGCATGCAAATCAGAATCTATTATCATGTAATTGTTCTAATATGGCTATTCGGCACACCTACGGTTACGGCAATTATCGGCGCTAAGTGTCGAATGGATTTCGAAATGCCACATCGCGATATTAATTGTGGGTTTTCCTACTTCCAGAAGGATACGAGCAATGTCATGCGTTTTGATACATTTTAAGTTGAACTAATAGATGGTTTGTGCATGTATAGTTTCGTCCATACATATCGATATTATGACAAAAAGTTGAAATTTGTATGTGAAAATATCGATTTCTTTTCAATATCTGGCCCCCAGTTTAGCTGCCATCTTGACCTTGAGTATCAGTTGCCAAACCCAAATGAATACTTCATATCAATATTCCATATCAACATGTAATGGTGGTAGAATTCGCGAAACAATAACGCCCATCGTAAAAAAAAGTAAAGGAATGTAGGCGTGTTTTCAAATACCGGTCGCCATTTTGGCCGCCATCTTAGATTTAGAAAACAATTTCTTGCATGGGATGTAAGGTAATTACTTCACCACAGTATTCCCAACTCAAATGTAAGCATGGGTGGAGTTGTCTCGACAATAATGCCCAATGATGTAAATATGAGGGATTTTCGGTGATTTTTCAAAATCTGTCCGCCATTGTGGGCGCTATTTTGGATTTGGGGGACTTTTATTTGGATGCAATATAAGGACAGTTCTTCAACTCAGTGTTCCCAACTCACAATAGTAAGCAGGTGTGGAGTTGTCGTGACAATAACGCTCTCTGATGTTAAAATAAGCGATTTTCGGCGTATTTTCTATTTCTGGTGGCCATTTTGGCCGCCATATTGGATTTGGGTGAATATTCCTCAACGCAGGTATAAGGGGAATCCTAGCTCGAGTATCTCCTGCACATATATATGCATGGGTTTTGTTATGATAGCAATAACATTCATTGATTCGAAACACACATTGCGTTATTAGTAGCGAGTTTGCGATTTCAAACGGGTACGGGTACCGGTACGGGTACTGGTAGCTACCCGTACCGGTACACGTTTTGAAATCGCAAACTGTTTTACGGGTAGAATTAAGCATATCGACGGGTAATGTATGGTGAGCCAATTGCAGCAAAATATATATGATAGAGAAATTGTTATCCGCATTCGACGTTATACTTGATGTTATGGTAATATGATGGACCTCTGCGAGGATAATGAATTGCATTCACCTGGGACGAGGCCAAAATGGAATGGATTGGCGTCTTTCTTTGACTCATTTTGGTAACATTTTCAATAATTGGCTTTCATTAGTAATTTCCCAGACCGTTCTAGTTTCGTCTAGAACAGATGGAATTTTTCAGGCTAAGAAAATATGTTATGATAGCACAAATATACAATTACGCTAATTTAATAATCCAAACCATTATTCGGTGTAAAATATGTTGTTTTAGACACAGGGTCCAAGAATGTCCTACATGCATGTACTTTTAGTCAGATATAAGACCGAAATTGCCCCTTACTTATATTAGTTGGGGAATATATAGTCATATAATTGATACTTGGTTGGAATCTTTCGAAGGGTCTGGCAAGGGAATATTTATCCAAAGAACTCGGATATTTGTCTGGGTCTAAATCCGGATGTATAGGTAGAAAAATTAAACTTTGTTAAATATAAAGGGTGTTTAATGGTACAATATTCATTATATGGTTTGAATAAAGAGCGTTCAAGTTTGCTTCACTTGTATGCCAAACAAAGAAAACAGATAAAAGTCGCTCTGACGACGGTAATATTGTGCTGAGTATGAGGTGTGTATATCAGAGGCCCCCACCCCCACCCCACCCGGAATACGGAATACCACTTAACACAGAGGGTGAAATGCGGAATACCAGTTAACAGCCATATGGAATACATAAAACTATATGAAAACTTCATTTTTTGGAAGGTTGGCGTACGAATACCGGTAATTTTGGAATACCGAATACCTCCTAACCGAGGGGCCAGAATACGGCGTACCTCATAACAGGGCGTGGAATACGGCGTACGAAAAGAGGGGTGGGGGCCTCATATCAGTATTTTGTGTCACTATCGGCCACTACAAATGTATATATACAACAGCCTTGAGGTTCAAATGCGCCATGTCCGTTCAAATGTCAAATATCTATATTAAAATGAGAAATCAGTCACCACATAAGATATAATAAATGAACGGTTGTATTCAATCGTGTAACACATTCACGGTGTATTTATGCCCACGCACAAAGGGTCGATAGGGGACGTGGCGAGATGGTTGGGGTTTAACAGTTGGAAATTGTATATACCTAACACACCAAACATACGTTGAAATTATTCTGTCATTCCGTATGATTTTCCAAAAATGTATTAGTGGGGATTTTTTTTATAGTTTTTGACCAACATTTGCAAATATACCTACTTTTGGTAGAAATAATTCGGGCTATATGGCCAACAGTTATGTTGGAAATATCCAACAAATGTAAAGCTTGAGGAAAGTCTATAATTGATCAATTTTCATGTTCAGATTTCAAAACGTTCTCCCACCAGACCGAACCATGGTCGACCCGGTATGTCCTGGTCTATCCACATTCAGTGGCTCGTCAAAACTGATAATGAATTTGTTAAAAACAATATAGGGCGTGAATTTGCCTGGTGTTAGACCACTAGATGTTATGATTTTGCAATTTCCAGGTTCATATCTACAAAATTGTTCTCGTTCTGGTCGGCGAGGTGGACCCTTCATTACATGACTTCTTTAACAAGACTACTAATCCATTTAGAACAGACTAGAATAATATTCAGGACAGTGAAGGATCAGTTTGGGGGGAAAAGAGCCCAACGGGGTGCATAATTGGAATTCCGCACAAACCTCTGTTTGGTGTGGTTCAATTGGTAGGGAATGTGAAGGTGGGGTGGACACCCCTTCTCAACGCGGAGACCCTCTAGACAATCACGTACCTGTGTCGAGACTGCGTATAGCACCATCAAATAACTCTCTTAATCATAGCATGTCATTACTTGAGTGAAGACCGTTGTCAGTAAACAAATCGGCGTTCCATAGTTATCTTAGTGCTAGAAGCCGCCTCGACACTTTGAACATAAAACATGGCTTAAATGACAAATGTATCAATGAGATTTGGCCACGTAATCGTGCAATAAATATATTAATACATAGCTGACTGTTATTTCATAGAACTAATGTACTTTTGAGTGAGAAAACTTTAGTGAAAGACTACCAGTCAATGGGATACATCTACCCGTTCCAAATCCCTATCGCTTTATGTGCTGCATTCAAAGTACGCAAATGACCGTGACGAATTTCACCAATCTACCAGAATCTACCGGTACCCGTACCCGTCGAACGGGTATCGCAAACTCGCTAGTGTCGATTCGGCTTTGACCGGATTATACCGGCATTTCGGAAAACGTGATATCGGACAAAACTATCCAGCAAGGAATGTATATTACTGCACCGCCCATTCTTTGGGTATGTTTTAGATTCAGACATGATCTCATGTGGCTTTGCTGTCCTTGTATGCTAAGATTGTATCTTCCCATCCGTTCTGAGGCCCTTCTTACTCAACTGGACCAGGCGTGCACCATTGGCTACTATATAAGCCCCACCCAGACTGGGATATAGTCTTAAAGACGATGCCTTTGATAGTTGGTTGATATGTCATACTCACGCTGTGTGGTGGTCGGTATGGTTCAAGACAGTACAATGCCATCAACACAAGGGTGAAATGTTCAACGCGGAGAATATCTAGAGGAATGTTACTTTGGTGAGATCTTTCATTCAGTTTAACCTACGTTGGGTGCACAAAGTGATTTCTTGGTAACATCACCATTCCGACCATTGTCCTACATCAGACATATTAACTACTATATTCTAGTATATATAATAAGTTATATAATATAAAGCTATATGATCATAAAGGTCACGTTCACCAACGTCCACATCCATTGACGTCGAGACTACAAACTGTTCTTTAAACACACTGTGAAATAAATGCACCACAGTTCCTGACATTTTCTTGAATAATACCGCCCACATACTGACACTAACCCTGAGAGAGGATAGCAACAACGCATACCTTCATTCTATAAAGACATTATCCTTTAGCCCATCCGACTGTTCTGGGGAGAGCAGGATAGTATTATCCAGACAAAATTATACGTCTGGTCAAGTTGATTCAGAACGGCCTTGAAACGGATGTGGGAATACAATCTTACCACATCAAAAACACCAACACGCATGACATTCTATATCTGAAACATGTACCTGGTGTAGGGGTGTATACCGTGGCCCATTTCATTCCCACTGTCATGGCACATGTTCACAAACTAGCACCGCAAGTATTGTTCTTCTCTGTTGGGAGCTATTCGACGAGACGACTGTGGGACGTCACACAGTTTGCTAAGGATCATGGTCAAGAAGTGTGGATAGTCGGTACATTATGGTCTGCTCCTTAGCAGATATGTATATGTCCAAGGGAATGAGACAGCTAGCAGCCTTCGAAACACTGCCGAAGTTGTCCACGTATGCCAATACGTTCGCTAAGTTTGTGAGTTGAACCATCTATTGAGAAGTGACTAGTTAACTTGGAAGTTCGCCAGGTGTACATGTCGTTATCCCCATGGGGTATGAGAAAGACATACATAGAGATGACCTTTTGTAAGCTTGTATACTTATCGACCATATGCCTTTCTATATAGTTCAAGATGACGCACAAATCCCATATTTAGCAAGTATTTAAAATCTTAAGCTAGACACCGGAAAATTAATTGTTATGATTAGAGGGACCCTTCTCCCAGGAAGTGTTGAATACTTTGTCGGTGTGAGCGACCTAGATTTATCAGGCAAAGAAATAAAAACAGGTCCAGATCATTATGGACGTGGCATGCAAATCAGAATCTATTATCATGTAATATGGCTATTCGGCACACCTACGGTTACGGCAATTATCGGCGCTAAGTGTCGAATGGATTTCGAAATGCCACATCGCGATATTAATTGTGGGTTTTCCTACTTCCAGAAGGATACGAGCAATGTCATGCGTTTTGATACGTTTTAAGTTGAACTAATAGATGGTTTGTGTATAGTTTCGTCCATACATATCGATATTATGACAAAAAGTTGAAATTTGTATGTGAAAATATCGATTTCTTTTCAATATCTGGCCCCCAGTTTAGCTGCCATCTTGACCTTGAGTATCAGTTGCCAAACCCAAATGAATACTTCATATCAATATTCCATATCAACATGTAATGGTGGTAGAATTCGCGAAACAATAACGCCCATCGTAAAAAAAAGTAAAGGAATGTAGGCGTGTTTTCAAATACCGGTCGCCATTTTGGCCGCCATCTTAGATTTAGAAAACAATTTCTTGCATGGGATGTAAGGTAATTACTTCACCACAGTATTCCCAACTCAAATGTAAGCATGGGTGGAGTTGTCTCGACAATAATGCCCAATGATGTAAATATGAGGGATTTTCGGTGATTTTTCAAAATCTGTCCGCCATTGTGGGCGCTATTTTGGATTTGGGGGACTTTTATTTGGATGCAATATAAGGACAGTTCTTCAACTCAGTGTTCCCAACTCACAATAGTAAGCAGGTGTGGAGTTGTCGTGACAATAACGCTCTCTGATGTTAAAATAAGCGATTTTCGGCGTATGTTCTATTTCTGGTGGCCATTTTGGCCGCCATATTGGATTTGGGTGAATATTCCTCAACGCAGGTATAAGGGGAATCCTAGCTCGAGTATCTCCTGCACATATATATGCATGGGTTTTGTTATGATAGCAATAACATTCATTGATTCGAAACAGACATTGCGTTATTAGTGTCGATTCGGCTTTGACCGGATTATACCGGCATTTCGGAAAACGTGATATCGGACAAAACTATCCAGCAAGGAATGTATATTATGGTCCCAGTGAGTTCGCCAATGACTCTTCTATGCGATATATGTATAAAATCGTGTCAAGGTGCCAATATTTTCCCACAGAGACAAACGAAATGTGGTGAAATGTCCGAAAAATAGCAATTTTTCACATTTCGGCGGCCATCTTGGCCGCCATATTGGATTTTTGTGTCGGATTTTCGGCTAATTTGTAAGGGTTGTATATTACCGTAATGAATCGAACGGAAAACAAGACCGCATGTGACATCATCTGTACTATAACGGCGACCAAAGAGACCTGGTGCATATATATATAAAAAATGGCCGCCATGGTGGACGCCATCTTGTCTGGAGTCTCTGCGGCCACTTATTTTTCTTGTTAACAACCGAACAAAATTAGAGGAGACATTAAGAAAGAAAATTAGTGGGGTGAAGTTGAGTCCTGCGGGGGTGCAGATGTCGACCAATATCTCCTGGACTAAACAGAATTCAAACTAAAAATGTATTTTCAATGGAGGGGGAATAACTGTCTTTAAAATAAAGAGTTATTCCCCCTCCATTGAAAATAATACACTATGCGCAACAAAACCAGATGAAACTTAAGCACAAAAACACGTCGGTAACTCAACAAAAACAACATGTTCACAGTTTATTACACCTGATACGTGTATAATGTTTTGGAGCTTCCTATTTCAAATGGTATATAGTATGGCATATATTTTATATATGTGATCTGGGGGTTCGAAAATTAAGTGGGCCTTTAATGCTGATGTTTCTTTCAAATACAGTTCGGTCAGAATGTATCTGTTACATGTACGGTAGTTTATTTATTTCAGTAATGCAGTCATCGTGTTTCTATAATAAACGATAAACTGATACTGTCTTCTTGGTATTAATAACGCTGAAGGGGTCACTCTCACCAAAAAAAGGGTACACAGGATTTTCAAAATGTGCTGAAGGGTACACGGGGTTTTAAATGTTGTTCTAAAGGACATTCAGTTTTCGTGTCTGCCATGATTTCTGTTAGAGAATAATTGTTTACGTTCCAATGAATATTAAAATGTACTGAAAACAAACTGCTAATGGGCGCCAGACTTTCATAAACACAATTTAAGTAATGGTGTGCATGCGGATCACAAACCCTGTGTACCCTTCAGCACATTATCAAACCCTGTGTACCCTTCAGCACTTTTTTTGGCGAGAGTGACCCCTTCAGCATTAATAACCGACATCCGGGACAATTTGGAAACAAGAATCCGGTGTAAAAAATGTACTATATGTGAATGCTAGCGTAATGGTATTTTTCATTCCTCGTGTGGTTTTTGTGGGGGCAATTTTTGATTCATTTCTGGTTAAATACGCCCAGAATAGCGAATTTTCGGAATAGCGAACCTTCGGAATAATGAACCTTTGGAATAGCGAAACTCAGGAATAGCGAAACTTCTGAATAACGAACCTTCGGAATAGCGAACCTTCGGAATAATGAACCTTCGGAATAGAGAAACTTCGGAATAATGAACCTTCCGAATAGCGAACCTTCGGAATAATGAACCTTCAGTCGGAATAGAGAACCCTACCCGTTTGCAATAGCAACGACATAAGATAAGATAAGATACGTTTTAATGGTCTTTAAGACACATATTGGTGTAGGACAACCTACATGTATGAATAGAAATAAACAGGAATACATGGTATATAATTATGTGATATGTATACATGTAACAAGTATAACAGATTAACAAAAATTGTAAAGATGTAGAATATCAAATTATGGACGGACAAATATATGAGACGCCCAGAATAGCAGTCAAGTCGCCTTATATTATTTTCCCAATTTGTTTACCCTGTGCCAATGCATTCTCTTATATATGCGAGTCGACCATAGGTCGCCTCGCATATACAAGAGAATGCATTGGCCTAACAATTTTTTACAATTTTAATAATTTTTTCTTGTATTCTTTAACAATTTTATAATTTCACCCATACAGAGCCCCATACAAACATGAGCAGACGACACTCTTCTATATGCTTCTATATATGTGTGGGGCTCCCTGCAGGGTAATGGATGTTTTTTATTTTATGTCCTAAAAATTGTAAGAAATATTTATTTAAAAGAAATGATAAAAAATTGTTAGGCCAATGCATTCTCTTATATATGCGAGGCGACCTATGGTCGACTCGCATATATAAGAGAATGCATTGGCACAGGGTAAAAAAAAAAATTGGTGGGTAGAAAACATTACTTGTAGGACTTTGTATAAATGTTCTGACAATCGCCGTAATGAGTAAATTTTGGGCGCCTCGAGAAACAGATGTTTTAAGTGATATGTGCGGATACGGTATCATTCGCACACGTCGTTAATTAATCGATGAGGTTTCAATAACTTTCTATTCGCATTGAGGCCCTTTAAGTCCTTCATGACGGGAACTGCGCTGGTGTAGCTTTAAATTTCCTGTGCCAGTGCATTCTCTTATATATGCGAGTCTCCCATAACCTCGCATATATATATATATATGAGAACGCACTGGCTGGCAAGGTAAATATGGTTAGGCCAATGTATTCTCTTATATTAACCATTTGATCAGTAGATGCTCGCTGATGAATAGTTAGGCTACTTGATTCCCATTCATTTATTTGTACGAATATTCAGTTATGAGTCAACCAAGTAGCTATATATAAACTTTCTTTGTTTCAACACTTAACCCTTTAGTCTCACATAGATAAGAAGTTGCACTGGCTTACAAGGTCAATGTAACTATTGGTAGGCCATTGTATTCTCATATATGCGAGGCTCGATCCCCATGAGAGTAGCGAGATGACGGCTGTGGCGACTATGTTGGAGCCAGGTCGTCCTGGTTACTCTTTTTAGTGTGTCCCACTTTATATGCCGGATAAAATTTTACTCTTGAAACACTTATAATGATCACCGGTCACCGGAAACACAGCTATAAGTCTGATCATGCCATACTACTGTGCCAACGACCTTGGCCTTGATGTAGAATGTCAACCTTCACATCCTGCTCTCATTTGAGCATTGCTGAATGCGCTCGTGAACGCGATACAAATTAAAACGACGATAGCAACAGATTCAGTTGAAATAAAAATGCTCAGCATTCGTATTTGTTTTATATAATTTATTTTTGAATATAGAATGCCACGGTTGTTATCCAAATCGAACAATTAGGCTACATAATTAAGTACGGTACTGAGTTAACTTGATATTAATTATTGAAATAAATATTGATGTTGGCATATTTATTTTTTTTGCATGATAAAGAATTAAATATCTTTCTATCAAATTTCTTTGTGGAATATACAGGGGGGGGGGGGTCGGAAAAAAAATTCAGGCACGTATGGCATTTTTTCCCTTTCGATCATTTTTTGTACCCACCCACCCCCACCGCCAAATTTTTTTCCGTTTTCGGCAGTTTTTTCCGACCATTTTTTGACACCCACCCCCCCATTTTAACACTAAAACAGAGATTTGCGGGGGGAAATTCACTGTAAACAGCTGTATGTGAATTTCTGTGCATACTATTTCAATGGATGTTAACATGGACATGTAAATACGAATGAGTCATTTTGAGGTCATTCGGCCAAAAAAAACATGGCTGCCAGCGGCCATCTTGGATTTCAAACACGATAACTGCCTGCAGTCAGTTTACAGTTAGAATTACATTATTTCTCTCATTCAAAGTGGTTTTGAAGCCCAACTCATTGCCAAAACACTAAAAAACAAGCAGGAAATATTTTTTTTAGTTGCGGAAAAAATTGCTTGTTGGTGGCTTTCACCACCCACCCACCCCGGCATACGTGCCGGAATTTTTTTTTCACCCCCCCCCCTGGAATATACAACTATTTCGTGCTATTTTTTTTGTCAGTAATCTCGTCATATTTACTTAAAGAGCGACCCAGTAATAGCTAGCATATATATTTATGTGTATGCCACCATCAACACTGATATATTCGATAAAGAGCGTTTACTGTTGTATAATTTCTTTGTGAATCATAAGTTTTTTGGTTATTTTATTCCGATAGGACATATATTTAGCTTTATTTAATAATGCATTTAAAAGTAATTAATAAACTAGAGTGCATTGAATAAAGAGCTTTCATTCTCTAACTGATTAAATTACATATGATATCACCAACCCTTTTATTTCATTATATTGATAGGCTATAAAGAAATATAAGGACTGGCGATATCATGTAATTCAATCAGTTAGATAATGAACGCTCTTTATTCAATGGCCTACCTAAAATAAAGAGCGTTCAATCAGTGGGACATATACATGTAAGTGTGTGCTATGTAAACTAAACAACTGATTGTTATAAAGGGCTTTCGATGCTGGACAAAAACAAACTCACCATGATTAAATTTGGTTTATTGTATAACTATATAAAATACAGAATTTTCTATTCTCCAGCTAGCGTCAAAATAAGAGCGTAATATTAGCCCTCCCAAAGTTCCCTATCAAATAGAAAGCAGATTATAATTTATTGTTTCATCAAACTGCATCTTACTACAAGTTCCCACGCCATGAAACAAAACGCTCTTTATTATAAGTGTAAAAACAATGTGTGGTCCACTGAGCCTAATTTAAAATACACGTACCAGGGTAGTTCTATGGTAAAGGGTCCAAATAGGAAAATAAAATGGGGGGAAATGAAAATCCTTCTAGAATGGTCATTAGTGCCCTAACATGATATATAGGTATAACTTTTGTAGAAAATGATATTGGGCAAAATTCTCGACCAAGGTCAAGGTCGTTTGGGGTCGTTTGGGGTCTTTCAAGGTCATTCCTCCAAAACATTCCTAGAATCGTCTTTGGGCTCAATTAACATTAATTCAGAAGTCCCGATGGTGACGATTCGCTTCAAATATTACTGTATAAGACTCGAACTTGTCAAAAATGACCCGGGCCTAGTTTTTCTGAGAACAATTGCTTTCTGTGAAGACCACAGACCAATTGTTACTATGATAACCGCTGCGCATATTGCAAAATAGGTCTTTTAAACATAACTCGGGTAATTGCGTTGTAAATTTGAAAGTTCTTTTGCTTTCTATATCTTTCCCTCTTCCTTTGTATCGTTATGTGTATGCACGCATATATAAGCAGTCATGCAATTTCATATAAATAAATTTATCTTTATTAGCAATGGTCCAATTTCGACCTTGCATTCAAGTTTGATTTTGTCAAGTGAAAGACATGCATTGAATACATATACACGAGATTGCATAAGAATCGACATTTCAGGGTTTCTAATATAGATTTTCACTGTCGTTAAAACTAAACGCATTGTTGATGTAATGTTATGTTACTCTTAGCTTAAAAAAATGACATTTTAGTCCTTTCTATGTTATTTTTAAACCATCAAAGATGTAGTCAGGGCCCCCACCCACTAGTATGACAACAACAACATTTTATATAACTCAATGTGCAAACGCCTTGAAGATAGTGTATAGCTTCCAAGCAAGTTTTATATATATTCCAGGTATACAATAACTGATACATGTATAAATCGAAGACACATTGTCCGGTTAAGCTTCTACTAATTAATATCAATTTTGTTTGGAATTTCTTATCACCACTCATTAAAAACGTTCAGCGTCTTAGTCCAAACGGCTATAGGAACGACGTCTTACGTACATTGGAATATCCTTGTGACGGTAATGACGCGTGACGGTAATGACGATTTTGAAGTATTTTCGATTTTGTTTCCAATTTAATAGGGAATGTGACAAAAATGGGTTCACCTTGACTAAACTCATACATTATATGATAGAATAAGCCATTGTCCCGAATTTCAATAGACCGCGGTATAGTAGAAATCCGCGTGACGGTAATGATATTTATTAAACGTACGCTGATGGGTGGGCTTACCTTTGATTTTCTCTATCACTCGATTTTCATCGCCAACTGTTCAGCTCAATGATATTGATTAGTCAGATGAATGAACTTTGGAATTAGATCCACCAATCTTCCACCTTCATATTGAAACTTCATAAAATTAACTTCAAATGCCCGCGTGACGGTAATGACGGGGGTACGGGGGATGTCGATTTTTGAGATTTTTAACCAGCAAAACAAAAAGCGCATATATCATTGGAACATCTCCTGAATACGGGATATGAAGATCTCCCCATTGTATCCGGAAATGTATTTGCTAACCAATAAAACAATATCACTTCCTATAATTTCGCTTTAAAAAAAATCGTGTGGTGGGTGAGAGACAGCTCATTTGAGTGATTATGGGGTATTTTACCCCAAAATCCTATTCCATTTCTGGATATCGCGGGAATTATTTATCTCGTATTTTAAGGAAACCAACTCAGCTACATGTAAGAGTCGTGGTATCCACATAATATGAAATGATGTTTGTTGTAGAGATAAAAAGTTCACCAAGACATGGTTTGGCCCCTTTACCGTAGAACTACCCACGGTCAGTACCGGTACGCTCTTTGAAATATTTTGATTCTATTGCATTAGCACAACATACACGTCGCATATTATATTTAATGTTTGCAAACAGTTTTACCAAATATACCTTCATTTTCCATGCATATATACATGTACATCGCTGTTCAAACGCACAAACATTGAAAACAAACCTTCAAATCAGTAATAGACGGGCTTTCGATCTTTCGGTCATCATACCGTACCAAGGGGAGAAACTCTATCTTGCAACTTTGAAAGTTGGCACGACAGTGCGACACGCTATATCAAGGCCAAGGTCATTGGCACAGTTGTGTGGCATGATCAGACTTATAGCGGAAACACATGGTTTTGTTTATTTTTTCGTGATCTGCCGTTGGATTTCGCAGAAGAATAAAAATCATCTTGTAAAGTGATTTCATCATCGCAAATTAACAGCATGTTGCGACAGATACTCAGAAATGTAAGCTGAATATTTATCTCCCAATGTCATGCATTTGGTGTGCAGAAATTCGAACTGGGAGTGGGAATAGCAACATAACAAACTTTTTCGTATTTGAGATTTTGTTGAAATATTTCTGGTATTGTAGTAATTTAGAACATAAACATAACCATTTGATTGAGTTTCACAACTTAGAATTGGTCTAAGTGAGAAAATTTGACTTTGAAATTTTTTCAGTTTTAAGAGTCTTAGAAACATATTTTTATTTCCAAACCAAATAATTGACATAATACACAGATGACATAAATATACAACATATAAGAGTTAATTTTGGAAATGAGGATCAGACAACAAGCCCGAGGGCTTATATGAAGTCTTCTCCTCTTTGGCGACATGTCCCTTCCTCAATAAGTGAGGGAGGGTATCGATCAGACGGGAAGGGAGTGAAATAATGGTTTAGGAGGAGTAGAGATATATAACTACATTTGAGTTAGGGATGGAAAAAGGAAGAATATAGTGTTAGGAATAGCATGATGTAGGAAGAGAGGTGGAGGGAGAGAGAGAGAGAGCAAGAGAGTATGAGAGCAGAAGGCGTGGGGACAGATGAATCGTGAAATGATGACAGCGGTGGGGAATAATTGAGTTGTTGCGTGGTTACAATTATGCTCGTCTATAGTAAGTTGCATGCGTCAGAAGCCATGGGAGGGGGTCAATCACGTTGGCTGTTAACTGGTTCCATTCGTCAAAAAGTAATCAATTGAACAGACGCACACGGCTACGAGTGTTCATAATCAAAGTATGTTGTGGAATATCTATATTTCGTGAGAACAAGTACGTATTCAGCAGCACTAACCCGAAACAGGACAATTCCCATTTCAAGGGTGTTCACTGTGAATTTTGGAGCATCCCTCATGTGGAATCGTTTCATGTACATGTATGTGCAGGCTAATAGCAAGTAAGTAATATACAAAGGAATCGTTATCGGAAGGCATTTAGTGCTACATATATTCTGGGGAATATCTTGCTGCCGCATAACGCGACCGGAATCCAAAGCAATTTGTTACTCGTTCAAATCATGGGAATCTTTTTGTTTTCATAATATATGTCTGTACAGCATTAAATATTTGTTTGTTTTCACGAAGACTAAGCTCCCTTGATCCCTGTAATAGAGTATTCTCAGATAGGACAACATTGGGTAGTGAATCATATAGTTCCCGTCTGGCCTCAAAATGTACACTCAAAGAGATAGTGGTAAGTTGTCTCGAGTTCCCCACATAAACAGAAGGGGAATTGTTTTACATGATTGTCTGTCAGGTCAGAACTCAGGTGGCTGCAGTTCAGTCTTAACCGGGTATGAAGGATATGAGATTTACGGCTTTTACTATGATAAAAATATGCAGGTGGACGTATATTGTCACTGTTGAGTTTCTTTTTGAAATCTTCGATTGTTCTGGTGCCCTTTGTAGTTTCCGGCAGTTTGTTCCATTAAGTAAATTGCAGATGGTAAGAAAGATTCCGTATAATAGTCATAGTTAATATTCGAGGGTAGTCTTATATGTTCAAATCTGAAGTTGTATCTGGAATTATTTGCCTGGATTGGTCGTACATAATTTCTTAAAATTGATGGAGCAGTTCCACGTATCATTTTAAACAATTGACATAGCTTGTGTTTTCTACGACGTGAGGAGAGGAGTTCCCAGCCAGTTTATGATAAAAGACGCTCGTTACTCGTACTGATGGTTGCACCTGTTACTATTCGGGCCATTTCGTACTGAACCTTTTCAATGTCATCACTAAGATAATTAGGGCAGTTATCCCAAACAGGGGAGGCATATTCCAGTATTGGTCGGACAAATGTGTAATGTATTTTTTCAAGCGTTACTCTGCTTAGCCTGTATCTATGTTTACGTACTAAGTTTACTCGACTCCACACTTTATCAAGCATAGATTTGATGTGGATTCCCCATGAGCCCATGTTGTCGAAAGTAAGTCCCAGGTGTTTATGGCTGTCAACCTCAACAATTGTCGCGGCTCCCATGGTCAGAGGTGGGTGGTATACTGGTGTTTCTTTCCTGGATATTAAGAGAGCTTCAGTTTTTAGGGGATTGAATTTTACAAGCCATTCTGATGCCCAACACGTGAGAGTGTCGAGGTCATCGTTGATTAGTTTTGCGGCCATAGTGGGGTCTTCGATAGTGAGAAATAGAGAGGTATCATCTGCAAATAGACGAATGTTGCACCGTATATTTTCGGTTATATCATTAATATAAATTAAAAACAGAAGAGGGCCTAATACTGAGCTTTGTGGGACACCGGCTGTTACATCTTGTAATTCCGAATGTGTGCCGTTTATGACAACTTGTTGTTGCCTACAATCAAGATACGATTTCATTAAGTTATACAAGTTTCCTCTTATACCCATTTTCGTCAGTTTGTTCAAGAGGCCACGGTGCCAGACTTTATCGAATGCTTTACTTATGTCGCAGAATATACACCGGACCTCTTTTCCGTCGTCTAGTGATCGACATATATTGTCATATATTTCGGTAAGTTGGAAAACTGTAGAGTCATTGCGCATGAAACCAGCGTGGTAAAAGGATAGGAATTTGTTTTTATCAAGAAATTCCCATAGATATTTATAAATGCATTTTTCATAGACCTTTGAGACGCAGCTTAGTAATGAAATTGGTCGATAATTTGATACAAGACTGGGATCACCGCTCTTGGATATAGGTGTAACATGGGAACGCTTCCACTGAGGTGGGTAGTAGCTGTTTTCGGTAAATATTTTAAAATAGTATTCCAGAGGTTCACAGAGCGAGGAGGCGCAATTTTTCAAAACTCTCGGACTTATTCCGTCGGGTCCACTTGACTTAGATATTTTGAGACCTTTTAACGCTTTGTAAATGTCAGGGGTTGTGATTTTTATATCGCTTAACGTGGATATGGAGTTATCAGGATCGAACACTGGTAGGCGTTTCCCGACATCATCAACTGATGAAATATTACAAAAATATGTATTGAATGCATTTGCTTTCTCAGTTGGTGAGATCAGGAAATCGCCGTTTATGTTTAAGGGGGGTATTGATCGATCACTGGTTGCAAATACTACTTTTTGAAGGGTTTTCCACCAAGATGACTGGTCATTTGATGGGTTATTCAGTGTATTTTCATTATTGGTGTCATAATCACGTTTGCTTTTTCTAATAGCCGATGTAGTTTCATTACGTTTAGATCGAAAATTTGCCCATGTTTTTGGTGTGTTTTGCTTTTTAGCTATCTTATGTAATCGAGTCTTAATAAAAATAAGACATGAGAAATTGATATTTAGAGAAATGCTCCAAAGTCAAACCCATGAGTCTGATGATGAGTCTTTATTCATTATTGAGTGACATAAAACACACCAGGATTAACTCAGTTAGGTAATATTGTACCCATGCCTTACTTAAGGTTATGTTCTGCTGAAATATGATGAAATTGGTGGAATTAATTGTCAGTAATGAATGTGCCATGAGGGTCAAGTGGTGGAGAACATGAAAAATCAATAGATAATTGCATCATTTTTGCTAAGAATGTATAATATATATATATCTGAAATGCAGCCTGCAGAATGACACAGCATGCTGCAGCTAAGTTATATGAATGAAACTCTCAAGCTCACTTGATTCGGTTCTACTATACGCAGCAAGTCCCTGGATATGCAGCCAGTTCCCGGTAAACGCAGCAAGTCTCTGGTATATGCAGCAAGTCCCTCTCGCCGAGGGTGAATTACGGCGGATTAGCCATGTGTGTTTACACAACGATATGTTTAATCAGTGGAGGTGCTGATTACAAAGGGCTTTAATTTGATCGTAATACTGATAGATTATTTTTGTTTAAACAATATTTTATTTGAACACTAAACAGAACAGAAATACAAACAAAAAATACATAACATATAATCTCAAATTGTTCAAAAGAGGATTGAGCAACAAGCTTGGGGGCTTTTGTTAAGTCCTATCCTCAGAAAATAAATGTTACCCCAATTGATGATATCATTTGGGTATAGACCCCAATTGATACCATTTGGGTATAGCAGACGGGTTTTGTTCTGTATGGTCCGAATAATAAAGTTTATAGATGAAGGGATAGGAAAGAGAAAGGGAAAGGGAGTGCAGGTAGTAGTTGAAAGATTATTGAAGGGAATTGGACTGAATTGTGGGACTGAATCATTGAATGATAAAATTAAGAGTTGGATTTTTTTTAGATGTTTTTATTGGTAAATGCAAACAAGTAACATGAGAATAGTAACAAAAGAAAAATAGAGCACAGTTTTATAAATATACATATATATATAGCAGTGAGCTGAAAGAAAAGTTTATTAGAATAAATTGTATATATGTGGCCAGTAAGGAAGGGGAAAAACCAAGGTATTGAGGCATTCGTTTGGGAAGATTTTATTGAATACAAAAATATTTTGATACATGTATTAAAATTATTTTCTTTATCTCTATGTTGTTTTATTTCACTGTCCGGTCCTGGAAACTTAGCTATGGGGGATTGTGGTAGTCTTTGCCATTCGTTTTCTGTTTCGTTGTCCTGGTTTTTTTCCTGCACTGACTGCTGTAAGTACCATCCTCTGGCCGTTTGTTGTTCGCAGCATCTTTTCGTGGACTGGCTTTATTTCTCTTAAATAACTGTTAAAATGCTTGTCTCTTACTTCTGATGATTTTTAATTCCAAATTTCCGGCGAACATAGAATTGGTTAACGTTTGTAACAGTTCTTTTTTCAAGCAGGATGAAGTGATTTGGGATGTAGAACTTGTCACTGGGGTTGAATATCGTCATTCAGAACGACTGGGTGTAGATTTTGAAGAATCTCAACTGTCTTTGCATCAATCGGTTGCGTTGTTGCCGGTTTGGTTGAAGATGTTGGTAGTGCAATCGTGGATGACTCGTGCAGTCTGGAAAATAACAAATAAACGCTAATTATTAACATGGTTATTTATGCTTTCATATAATATTTTCTCACATCAGTGAAATAAACGCTCTTTATTAAAATCATAGCAGGAATAGACTAACAAATAAATGCATTTGATTAAATACACAACATGCCATCTCAGACGTGAGCTGAATCTTGAAATAACACTGCTTGTTAATTATTCAGTCTGGTTAAGAAAACAAACAAATCTTCAAATGAGAAACTCCCAGAAAGTGATAATTAATCACCGACATGTGTTTACGCAGTGAAAACAGGAATATCACAAAGAAATATAAATCATATTAATTAAATTATATTAAATAGTGAGTAGAATAAAAAAAATAGCAACTTAAGAAAACTTAGAAAAACTACCCATCTTAAATAATTATAAAGGGATAAAGATTTCCAATCAACTCTAAGCAACTGCCACAGTTCATAAATCAAATGGATAATAAAACACTGATTAAACTCATCAACAACTCCACTCCACCCTAAATTAGAGGGACTTGCTGCATTTACCAGGGACTTGCTGCGTTTACCGGGGACTTGCTGCATATCCAGGGACTTGCTGCGTATAGTAGGACCCACTTGATTGAATGTTGAAAATTTCGGGGGACAATAAAGTTATACTATTTTCTGTAACACTGCACTGCATTACATGTATATGAATGCTATCACAATAAAATATCTAACACCTGTAGCGATCAGCTGTTTTGACCAGGTACTCAGCCTCAGGTAACTAGTAAAACTGATGGCAATGACAAGAATATATAAGTTGTAGTTTAAACAATATTTTATTTCTTCCCAAAATTATATAATTATAAAACATATGACACATGTATGAATAGAAGACTAGAAGGGATGAAGAGGATTTGACAACAAGCATCAGATGCTTATATAGAGCCATCTCCTCAGAGGAGAATAGATTACATATATAGTGTTTAGTGAGAAGTGGAAGTCAAGATTAAGTGAGAGGAAGAGATACAGAGCATGATAAGAAGATTAATGAACAGTTGGGTGGGAACAGAGGGGAAAAAAGCAATTAACACATATATTTACAATGATCACTACCCTTATGTATGTTATTGTTTTACATAGGAAAATTTAAAACTATTTGTGTCGAGTGGAGTCAATAGTTTGCCAGTACCTTAATATGGCTTTTTTTTAAATTTATTTAATTTTTTTTTTTTTTTATTTTTTTTTTTTTGGATCGAGTTATTGAAATTATTGCTACATTGTTAGCTATATACATGTATATGATTTATTGCTATATCATTTTTTGTTAGTGTCTCTGAAGACTATCAAATTCGAGCAGCTACTTATTGTGAATATCAGAAATACAATTGGTGTAAACAGTATTTATTTCAAAAAATCAAACATTTGACATAAACATAATATACATGTAGGATATATAGATTTATGAAGAGGATTGGACAACAAGCAAAATGCTTTTTTAAAGTCCTCTCTTCGTGGAATAAATGTTACCTCAAGTGACAAAAATATCACTTGGGGTAAAGCAGACGGGATATATACTTTTGATTGATTGGAATATTATTTAGGATTGAGATACGGTATAACATTGTAATACGGAAGTTAAGGATGAGAAAGGGAATGAAAGAGAATGAGATAGAGAGGGGATACAATTGGCGACTAACGAAATCGATTGCTTGTTAGTATTAAATGTTTGAGTTGCCTCAAATGTGGCCTTATTCAGAAGTTATTGAGTCTTTTGGGAAATGAAATAGATCCCTTAAGTAAAATATCAGATCTCCACAAATTTTGTGCTAATACTGAGAAAATTTCAATTCATATTGTCGAGTATCTGGGACAATATAGTAAAAAGTGGTCGGCAGTCTCGACTTCCCCACATGAGCATTTATCAGATTCGTTTATATAAGTTGTGTCGGAGACAATGGGAACAAGGTCATGGCACTCCGAATATACGTATTCAATGTTTAGCTTCACCTACCACAAAATAAACAAGTGAAATATATTGTTATTATAGCTTTTGCTTCGTAAAAAGCGTTCCGTTCGCGAAAACGTGCTTTGCTTCAGATCTCTAAACTAAAGAGGAAGGGACAACTATTCAGTGAATTATCCCCCTTGCCATATAATTCATTTGTCTATTTATAGCCACTATAAAATTTGGTTCACCATTTACTTTAACCACGGATTCTACCGCGTGGCCGGTGAGAGCGCAGCAGGTAAATAAAAAAAATGTCTGTCTCAAATATAACTTTTTATCCACGTGAAGTTCGTATTAACCAAATTACTTTGTCCGCCTAATTTTCGAAAAATTCTTTTATCAGGTTCTAATTGATCCCGGTGGTTTATTTGAACACTAAGTGATAGCTTATTTATTCGGCTTTCGTTTTAGCGCGAAAACCAAAAAGATCTATCAAGATCGAATGTCATGTGATTCCATAAATTGCAAGACCCCGCTCCGGTTCCATGGTCTGGTTGCCTTTTTAGCTCAACTTTACTTTGTAAAGTTTGAGCTATTGCCATGGCTTTGTCGTCCGTCGTCCGTGTGTGCGTGTGTACGTAAGGCGTCAACAATGCAGGCTACAGGTCGTACCTTTGGTCGGATCATTATGAAATTTGTCATAGCTGTTGACATCAACATTTAGACCAGAATGATTAATTTTGGGGTCATTCTGAAAAAAAACATGGCCGCCAGTGGCCATCTTGGATTTCAAAATTCAATCCATTAGCACGGGCTACAGGCCGTACTGTTTGTCTGATCATCATGAAATTTGTCATGGATGTTAATATTGACATGTAGATGGGAACGAGTAATTTTGGGGTCATTTGGCCCAAAAACATGGTCGCCAGCAGCCATCTTGGATTTTACTCTTTGTATGACTAAATTCTTTAGCACGGGCTACAGGTCGTACTTTTAGTCTGATCATCATAAAAATTGTCAAGAATGTTAATAATGACTTGTAGATGGGAACGAGTCATTTTGGGGTCATTCGGCCCAAAACATGGCCGCCAGCAGCCAACTTGGATTTTACTCTTTGTATGACTAAATCCTTTAGCACGGGCTACAGGTCGTACCTTTAGTCTGATCATCATGACATTTGTAATGGCTGTTGAAATTAGAATGTAGATGGGAACGAGTCATTTTGGGGTCATTCGGACAAAAAACATGGCCACCAGCAGCCATCTTTGATTTAAAAATTTAATCCATTAGCACAGGCCACAGGTCGTACTGTTCGTCTGATCATCATTAAATTTGTCATGGATGTTAATATTGACATGTAGATGGGAACGAGTAAATTTGGGGTCATTCGGCCAAAAAACATGGCCGCCAGCAGCCATCTTGGATTTTACTCTTTGTATGACTAAATTCTTTAGCACAGGCTACAGGTCGTACCTTTAGTCTGATCATCATAAAATTTGTCATGGATGTTAATATTGACATGTAGATGGGAACGAGTCATTTTGGGGTCATTCGGCCGAAAAACATGGCCACCAGCAGCCATCTTGTATTTTACTCTTTGTATGACTAAATCATTTAGCACGGGCTACAGGTCGTACTTTTAGTCTGATCATCATAAAATTTGTCATGAATGTTAATAATGACATGTAGATGGGAACGAGTCATTTTCGGGTCATTCGGCCAAAAAACATGGCCACCAGAAGCCATCTTGGATTTTACTCTTTGTATGACTAAATCCTTTAGCACGGACTACAGGTCGTACCTTTAGTCTGATCATCATGAAATTTTTCATGGCTGTTGAAATTGGAATGTAGATGGGAACGAGTCAGTTTGGGGTCATTCGGATGAAAAACATGGCCGCCAGTGGCCATCTTTGATTTCAAAATTCAATCCATTAGCACAGGCTACAGGTCGTACTGTTCGTCTGATCATCATAACATTTGTCATGGATGCTAATATTGACATGTAGATGGGAACGATTAATTTTGGGGTCATTTGGCCAAAAAACATGACCGCAGCAGCCATCTTGGATTTTACTCTTTGTATGACTAAATCCTTTAGCACTGGCTACAGGTCGTACCTTTAGTCTGATCATCATAAAATTTGTCATGGATGTTAGCAATGACATGTAGATTGGAACGAGTCATTTTGAGGTCATTCGGCCAAAAAACATGGCCGCCAGCAGCCATCTTGGATTTTACTCTTTGTATGACTAAATCATTTAGCACGGGCTACAGGTCGTACTTTTAGTCTGATCATCATAAAATTTGTCATGGATGTTAATAATGACATGTAGATGGGAACGAGTCATTTTGGGGTCATTCGTCCAAAAAACATGGCCTCCAATGGCCATCTTTGATTTCAAAATTCAATCCATTAGCACAGGCTACAGGTCGTACCTTTAGTCTGATCGTCATAAAATTTGTCATG
Source organism: Siphonodentalium dalli (assembly GCA_032622095.1). Taxonomy (NCBI): domain Eukaryota; kingdom Metazoa; phylum Mollusca; class Scaphopoda; order Gadilida; family Siphonodentaliidae; genus Siphonodentalium; species Siphonodentalium dalli. Next base: position 94,503,396 of record CP136067.1, read on the forward strand.
GATGTTAACGATGACATGTAGATGGGATACAATCATTTTGGGGTCATTCGGCCGAAGACATGGCCGTCAGCAGCCATCTTGGATTTTACTTTTCTCTTCATGTCTATAAACTAGTATTAGACATTCAACTTTCCACATTCCTAATCGCTCCATTGACTGTAATACATTAAATTATTCCCTTTCCAAGTTGAGCTACAGTGTCATTGACACTTTCATTTATAATTATATTGACGTAGGCATACAATTACATCATACATGCATGTCCATCTATTTGTCCGTCCATAGACCATTTCAATGCCCTCAAGGGTTCGCAATGTTCATACAAAGTTCTGATATTTTGCATATCAAATCGTGGGTGGGGGTGTCAATTTGTTGGGAATGGGACGACTCGGGCTGGAGACTAGATCCATTGGAACTTAGTAGCATGGCTTACCCCATATTACCAGGTCGGAGTCTGACTAGCTGGAGACGACTCAGGCCGATATTCCGGGGTGACTGTCTCAGGTGTGAAACGTAATTGGTTTCATGAGATTAGAGTTGTTGACATAATAACATCGGTATTTCTGGTGCTTATTTAATTTGGGGTGTAATTTGTTGTGTATGATTAAAGGGGATTAATAAGATTATGACGACATACTGTTGTATTATTGAATTTTTATTATAGATAAAAGATAAATATAAAAACACAAGACAAGATAAACGATAACAATTAACGGATAAAAACATGGATACACAAAATACATACACTGTGTAGCACAGTTAACTACATTGTCTTTGTCTCAAGTTCTGAACTACAATGTCTCTACTGAGTCTGAAGTTCTGAACTACAATGACTTTAGTTTGTCATCGTCACTGGCTATTTTTAAATAGAGCACCAACAACCTGGAATATGTACGGATTATGAACGACAACAGAATATGAACAAAATCAGAATATGATCGAAAATGGAATATGAATGAAAGTGGGATATGAACGATGAATGAATAAAGGCCAACCTTGAATGTTTCGTTGATGAACCAGCGTTGTGTATTTCTCAGTAAATTGAGTTTGAATGGCATGGAAAACACAAGATGTTTGCAGGTGTCAATTTCAGGTTTATGTCGGTGATCAAGAATTCGTCTATGTTGAGGAAGTTACAATCAAGTTGAAACTTGATATCTGTTGGTTGTTGTGGTAGCTTCTTTGCTTTGTGATGGTTTAGTCGTTGTTTGTTTTGGTTTGAGGAATGCATTTTCGTCGTTAATGGTTTCCCGCATGGCTTGTTCGACAATGCCACCGGTTGGCCTATACAGGTTTTTGTCGGCAATGGTCTTGGCCTTTTCGTAGACTTCATGATGGACATACTGCTGATTGTCGGGGGAGTGGTTGTGCGTTCCCTTCTGTGTGAAGTTGTTGTCTACTTTAAGAATTGTCGCAAGTCAACGTTTTGCTGTGGACGCTGCATCGCCATCCATTTTTGTTCCACTTAGTTTCTTTCTTAACAAACGAAAACCCATCAGTGGTGATGAGAAGTTGGCATGATAACGATGACAGTCAGCAGTAGTGCCGCCTTTCTTTTAGAATTATACAAGGACGTCGCCATAAGTTCAAAGCTGCAGTGCCGCCAATTTGTAGAATATACAGCGACCTGAATAACCATGTCACATCATCAAATGAACTTCCGACTGTCAGCAACATATTAGTTGTGCTCATATTGTCGGAATCTATTTGTTATAACCCCTCTGTTGAAGTAAACTGTGGAAAACAAACACAGTATTCAGTAATAGCCGGCATTTTCCGATGTCCGAAAAATAACACAGATTAATCGACGAGGTAAATGGTAATAGATTATTGGCTTTATCAATGGTTCTTTGATTATACAATTAATCGTGGCACCCCTAGTGATATTAGTATTAATAGTACTTACAGATACAACTTTCAGATTTTTTAAACCAATTAAAATACTCTTAAGTGAATAGACTTGGTCCAAACTGAGTTGTTACCTTTGGGATAAATTTTGTTAAAAAAATAGTTCCAGAGTACTATTCCTGTATAACAGAAACTGCCCGAGCCAAAATGAGTGATTGTGATTTTAGTGGGTAGATCATGCCATGTATCTCTACTCGAGCTATGTCCGTAGAATTGGCCGCCTCATTGAAGCAACGTTGGAACCGCATTGCTTAAACGCAGAACTGCGTTAACCACCATTTGTTCAACACAGTCGTATGGTGGTTTCAACATGGTGGACAAGCCTGAATTTAGTTTGCCTGTCATTTGCAGAATGAGGTCCCCAGAGGCTGAATTTAGTGATGCTATCCCGTGGGCTAGCATCACCAAATTCACCCTCTGGGGACCTCATTCTGCTTAGGCCTCATCTTCTCTGGAAAGTTTCTTTAGTATCAAATTTCTATAGAAACTTCTTCACATAGATTCTATTTCTTATTTAGTTTAGTTTCTCTATTTCCCTAAATTGGCAGACGACACATTGCATAATCAAGGTTCCCAATGGGTGTACATCACAACATTCTTCATTTGGCAATCTGAGTCTACGTCTCCCATAGCAGATGAGGCCATGCAGAATGAGGTCCCCAGAGGGTGAGTTTGCTAATGCTAGCCCGCTATGCGGGATAGTGTCACTAAATTCATCCTCTGGGGACCACATTTTGCAAATGACAGGCACACTAAACTCAGGCTTGGTGGGTGCTCCCTTTCCAGTGTTCGCGCTGGACCGAAAAATCTTGTGGCCAAACGTTTAGCCAAATGAAACTTTTATTAGCCAAATGGCCAAATTAAATCCTCATTTTCTGGGCGGTTCACAATTAATGACTTAAATATTTGTTTTAAACTTTATTTGTTACTCAGAATAAAAACATAATTAAAACAACACAAAAACAACTTCAAAAACAATATTACGAAATTCGCAAACATGAAACTAAAATTCTATACAATTATAATCACACAAATCCGCTAAACCAATTGTAATAACTCTATTTTGATGACACCATGACAGTCGCTAACTATTGCCTATTATAGTAAAGGTGATAACTGTTATATCTATTGTATTCAAACCTTTTATGGACCCTTTCCAAATCTGGGAAGGAATCGAAGAATAATCCTTGAATGCAAATTAAAAATGTTGAAATTGTGACAGTAATATGTTTGTTGATTTTTCCAGAATTGTTTGTCAAGAGTATGCATGTTAGAAGCATCTAGAACCTACTGTGTAGAATCAACAGTTCCACCAGAAACCAAATTTGATGACAGGACTGAAAAATGTAAGTTCATGCAAGATTCAGTCTACTAATGCAATTCTTGAAAGTACCATTTTCTGCAACCTTAAGACTTATGTTTTGACACTTAGGTTTGAGCGACTTTTGATATCGATAGAAAAACAGTAAGTTAATAATTTATTATACTCGCATCTCTATTGTGGTGGTATCACAGGAGGATTAGATATGTAAATACCACCACCACACACTAAATACTAGTAATCACTCTAACTGTTGGTACTAATGCTATGAGATTAACTGCATCTTAATTAGGGTGATCACTTGTCCTAAACCTTATAAAACACACTGATATAACTATGTTGTAAGAGTTTCCGGAAATGAATGGTATTGATTGACCAATTTTGTTCAACTTTCTTGAGGAGTTAAAAAGTGACTTGCCAAAACTTTAGCAAAATGAAAATATTTTTTGCCAAATGTGAATTATTTATAACATTGGCAAAGTTTCGCATCACAAAATGCTACACATAATTCTCAAGCTGCGATCCAGTATCTTACAGTGATTTACATATCAAAAATATTGCCCAGCAAAACTACATGCGCACAGTCAACCCTTAAAACCTTACAATTTTTTGAGAATCAAAATATTGCATTTCTACAGCAAAAATCAGCTGCCTTTTACGAGAATCAATCTAAGAATCATGATTCTGATACTCGTCAGATTTTAAGCCCTGACAGTAAGCACAAAACACTGTTTTCGAATGTTCAGTCCTACCAAGCCTGAGATTAGTGTGCCTGTCATTTGCAGAATGAGGTCCCCAGAGGGGAATTTAGTGATGCTATCCCTCATAGACTCAGATTGAAGTTCCCAAATAGTGAATATTGTGATGTACACCCATTGGGAACCTCAATTATGCAATGTGTCATCTGCCAATTTGGGGATATAGAGAAACTAAACTAAAAAACAAATAGAATCTATGTGAAGAAATTTCTATAGAAATTTGATAATACTAGTAATGGAACTTTCCAGAGAAGATGAGGCTTGAGTAGAATGAGGTCCCCAGAGGGTGTTTTAGTGATAGCCCACTATGTGGGATAGCATCACTAAATTCACCCTCTGGGGACCTCATTCTGCAAATGATAGGCACACTAATGACTAACACTAAACTCAAGCCTGAGACCTACACATGATATGGTTATGAGTGAAATTCTGCCTGCCTATTTTGGGTCTACAGGTCATCAAATTTCAAACATCCATTGATCCCAGGAGACGAAACGTGTATTCACAGAAACAAACAACACTCCAGTTATGGAAGTATTCTACTCACAGCGTATAAAATTAAATTTACCACATAAGTCCATTGAACTTTTTGCGTATTTTCACAAATCAATACGTATGTAATTGCAAAACATAAGGTTGGTGAAGAACTTTTCTAAAAATAAAAATGAAAGTTTCACTGTAAATGCTTTTTAGCTCAACTTGACAAAGTCACATACCTTATATCGTATTTAAATTCACGCAGTACTATTTTTCGCTCAGTTTTGAATTCGCGCACTTTGAATTTGCGCACCCTGGTGCGCAAATTCAAAACTGACAAAAATATCTCATTTCATTGTGAAGATGCTTGCTTTTATGCATGCATGGTGCTATTTATCATTCTGATATTTAATAAATATTTATGGCCATCCTGAAATTGGACTTGGCTTGACTTGGTTGCGCATTTTAAATGCATAACTAATTCAGACTGTTTGACCAGTGTCACCCCATGCATGGTTGTGAATACATGCTTTCATGGACCTCCAGCAGTGTTCGCCCTGCCGTTAGCCATTTTAGCAAATTGCGAAAAAAAATACAAAGTGGCTAAAATAAATAATTATGCTGGTGGCTAAAAATATGGCTACAGGCAGTTTTCGTGTCTGCGGACTGAACGACAATTTATTGTAAACAAAAGAAATTAACCGGCTTAGCACAAGATGACTTAATGTTAATCGCGAGAGCTGACGAGAAAGGACGATATTACGGATGTGTTCGATTATCTATACCATAGGGTGTCCGTTTCACGCACTGGGCAATTAGTTAATGGTCTTTTAAAGGTCGATTCTTTAGACGCTATCACAATTGAGTAAACATAAATTTATGGAATAGCTTCTTGTGTAACAAAAGGGTTTTATTTTACGGTGTTTTAAACTAATTGCAAAATAGTGAAGTCATATATACGCTCATTTCAATAGCTTCTCACATTTCATTGACGTTAATGGAGTGGACAGTGTTAAATGGGACAATGAGACTCGGGACATGAAATTAAAGATGGAACTAAACTTAGACAAGATACAGTGTCAGCCTGCATGAAGTTTGTGTCTGTTCTGGTTGATAATTTGAAAAGTAGATTCGCTGATGACGAGGACTTGGAGATCCTCTCTAGTTTGATCAAACGACATGTTTGAGCCGTTAATGTGATAAGCATATTATCATAAAGCATTCCAAGCGTTTAGTGGATTGTGTGAAACGATGCGTGATGATGACATTAATGAGGAAGAAGGGAATCAGGAAAGTGTGTAGGATCAAAAGGCACATGGACGATATAGAAAATTATGTTCAGTTTGCGATCAGAAATAAAGAACTCTTTCCGATAGTTAGTAATTTGGCGGCAATTCAGCATTGTGTACCAGTGTCAACTGTAAATTGCGAACAAGCGTTTTCTACCCAGAATCTTATAAAACGAAGCAACGAAATATATTTTCTCCGGCATATTTGAATGTTGATGTTGTATATTGGTATGACTTATAAGTGCATGCTAATAACATTGAGTAAATACATGTTTATATCGTTTTGCATCTTGCGCCAAGTTATCCCACAGTATGTGGCTAAATTTTTTCAAAAGTGGCAAACAAAGTGGCTAAAAATATGGCTACAAAGAATTTCTGGCCAGGGCGAACACTGACCTCCAGGCTAGAATATGTGTATGTCTTAGAAGCATTACAACACGGAATATCTAACCATGATTAAACACTTTACATGTAGCCTATTTATGGATAACGTCATTGAGATTCGTTTCCTGCATATAAATATAATTGACTATTTTCTATCTAAAATAGCCCTCTTATTTTCCTGTTTTAATTGGTATAAACCTATGAGTTGTATTATTTTTCGCTCAGTTTTAAATTCGCGCACCAATGGGTGCGCAAATTTAAATATGAGTAAGGTTTATAAGAGAATGCACTGGCACAGGGCATTCACAAAAATTCAGGAAGCTCCAGTCATGGAAGGGTTAAGATTGTGTTACTGCAAACTTCAAAACATATTGGTATTCATCATTTTGATTTAATGTTTGGATCAAATCATAGAGAACAGTAATTTCAGAAGCTCCAGTAATCAAGCCTTGAAATAGGGTGTCTGTCATTTGCAGAATGAGGTCCCCAGAGGGTGAATTTAGTGATGCTACCCCACATAGTGGGCTAGCATCACCAAATTCACCCTCTGGTGACCTCATTCTGCTTACACCTCAGTAGAATGAGGTTCCCAGAGAGTGAATTTGGTGATGCTAGCCCGCTATGCAGGGTAGCATCACTAAATTCACCCTCAGGGGACCTCATTCTGCAAATGACAGACACCCTATTTCAAGGCTTGCCAGTAATTGAAGGGTTAAGTAAATGAATGACTTGAGTTTTTCTTACAGCATATAATCAGATTCATCTGCTCGGCCGATGTGGGAAGGACAGTGAAGTGCGGGGAACAGATCGACTAGTGTGTGTCTTCCCCATGGCGACAAGTACATCTTTCCTTAACCAAGAAGGTATTGTATAAAAAAGTGCTTCCTCACTAGTGTTGAAACGATCAGTCGACTAATAAACGTCGACTCGATTATTAAATAGGTCGATGCTGAAATCCACCAGTCGATTAGTCAAAATAAATCCACTATTTCCTAAAGATCCCTTCAAATAATCAACATCCTTTAAATGGTAGCCTTCAGAGATCCAGTTATTACTCCCTTTAGTGTCCCTTTGATGACACCGATATGCTGCCGCGTGTTAACACAGGACACAGGTGTAGGACATGCAGATTGAGAGCTTAACCCTTTACCCAACAGAATGACCCTGTGCCAATGCATTCTCTTATATATGCGAGTCGACCATAGGTCGCCTCGCATATATAAGAGAATGCATTGGCTTAACACATATTAAAAATGATAAAATTGTCAAAGAATGTAGAAAAATATTATAAAAATTGTTAAAAAATGTAAGAAAAATTATAAAATTGTTAAAGAATGTAAGAAAAAATGGTAAAAAGTGTTAAAGAAAGAATTTTTAGGCCAATGGGTGATTCTCCATTAAATGAACAATTTCGTCCAGAAAATTCTGGAAAAAAAAGTTTGTCACATGGCGATGAATTTTATGTGAGTACGTGTATGTAGCACAGATTTTGATCGCATAAAAGGCGATTCCTATCAAGTCGGGCATGCCCTGGTCCCTCATACACTTGGTTTGACGCCAAACGATCGAGGAACTCTGATGCAGACAACGTGAACATACGTCAATCAAAGTCTGTTCCCCAAGGGGTTCGTCAAATTGCAATGATAATTTAGAGTAGAAAACATTGTCGATGGATTTCTCTTACATGTTTCAAGATATTGAACTGAAATTTAGTATTTAGGGGTTTCTCGGTGCGCTCAATCAGATAGAATTGTCAGTGAGATATTCTGATGGTCCAAAATGTGTATTTTGGCGCCGTTGCTATAACACACGAGCCGGAAATCGCCCCGCATGCAGAACGATTGCTGAAAAGTACGGAAATAATTGACTTTCAAACTGTCATCTGCTTCTCACTGAGATTGTTTGATGTAAATGTCAATCCATTTAGAAAATTTGTTAGATTCCGTTGATCACCCCCCCCCCCCCCCCCCCCCCCCCCCCCCCCCCCCCACCCCACCACTGATTCACTAATCCACCTGAGACAGACCGAAGATATTTTAGGCTATTTAAGCTTTATTTGGGCGGTTTTGGCGGTTTTGTTGGGTAAAGGGTTAACTCATCATGCACCGTGTCCCTAGTTTTCTCTAAAGACGCTAACATTTTTGTGCTGGAAAGCTGCTGCACTAGCTGGCATATTGTTTTAATTAGCTTCTATGTTATTCACTGATCATTCTATAGGTCTTGTTCAAGTTGCTACCTAAGTCATCAACCCGAGAATTTTGTTATCAAACAAAACTTGTACTAAGTTCAGCGGTTCCGATTTTGTTTGGAGTTAGTTTCTTAACCCTTTCAGTGCCAAGTCCGATTTTTGTATCGACTCATATTTTCTTGATAATTTTTCAAACTTATTGATTATATTTAAATGTGATACATTGATGGAAAGAGCTCTAAGAGCTCTTTCCATCAATGTATCACATTATTATAATCAATAAATTTGAAAAATTATCAAGGAAATATGGGTTGATACAAAAATCGGACTTGGCACTGAAAGGGTTAAAGTTTCTTAACATCATGTTTACCTTCTCTGCTCTTTATTCATACAGATTAGTTACATTCATCGACCCTATTATTTTTATTTTTTACTTGCTTTCTTGTTACAAATATCATTAAGTTGACATTAACGATATACATCTATTTGTGAAACAATCAGTCAGAAAAAGACGTTCCATTGTCAGTCATGTCACAAGGAGATGGGGTTCAACTAATCGACTTGTAGTCGACTTCTCCTGTTGACTAATCGACTTCTGAAAACCCCTAATCGTTTAAACACTATTCCATGCAGTGAACAGTGTGAGAGTTCTGCACACAAATCATCGAAATAAGAACACATAGGGCTCAATGAATCGCATGATTGACAGAACTTTCGAATCTGTAAGTGAACAAAAGAATTCAAAATAGTAAAAAGGCTGATTATTTTGTCATCATATAAATTTACACACATGGTACGAATTAACATACATTAGGTTGTATTTAGCACTGATAACGGGTAGTATGGGTCGATTAAAATGAGAATTGTGATTTGAATGAGATTCCTGTACATATGCCGCCAAGAATTTGAACTCCGCCTTCCACAGCGCCCCCTTTTAACAACGCAGTGAAAGTGTAAAATCTTCATCTAAAATCGGGCTATGGCAAGTTTTGAGTGTTTGCTTATATACAAAGTTTCTGTAAAGTTTTTGGCTTTTATTTATAATGTAAGTCTATATTTTAATATTCTTTCTGTTTATGGCGAAATTAATGATGTTACTATTTTAACAGCAATACACATCTCGAAGGCCATCCATATCTTTAATTAGCAAAAGATTATAATCAGATACAGTAATGCTCTAATTAATCGACCCCTTAACCACAGCATAATTATGGGTAACTTTTCAGGATTTAGTTGGAAATATGGCCTGAATGGCAACAAGCCATATTTCCGACTAAATCCTGAAAAGTTACCCATAATTATGCTGTGGTTAAGGGGTTGATTAATTAGAGCATTACTGTAGTTAAAAATGTTGCTAAATTTTGGAAATGGTCGAAATGACACCAGAGAGCATCATCAGTTGCTAGCGGGCATCTTATTTGCATGACTTCAATTACTTCTTCATTAGAGTTACCTCCCTTGAAGATGTTTCTTTAAGTGAGTGACTTTTACTATATTGAATACTACTTCTTTTATCTTCTTTATCGTGGCGGATTTGGACTATTTGTGCATTGAATCACATCTAAGATATTGATCGATCATGCCATGAATCTCTACTCTATAGCTACGCCCGTAGAGATCATTTTCCGCCAGTAAAAATAGGGTGGTCCCAGCTCGAAATTGTTTGCTATTTTATGACTTTTGTGAGCCGATATCACACTAAACATCGAATTAATTACCTGTGAGAAATTCCATAAATGATAATTGAGTCATAAATTCATTTTCATTACTATTACCATGTTGTATGCATTGTTCATAGAGCACATCAGTGTATTTAGCACTAATCCATGGTTCAAATTCATTCGTTTGTTGCTTATATTCTGTTCAGTATAAAAGGAGATGGTCCCATAAATTGCCGGATTTAGTGTACAGTACCCATTTAATGCATGATACTCATCTTGACTCATATCCTACAGTACTTTCATGCCAGGCCTGATCTTTAAGCCTTCCATGACTGGAGCTTCCTGAAATTTTTCTAAAACCCTGTGTCAATGCATTCTCTTATATAATTATAAGGTTACAGGGAGACTCGCATATATAAGTGAGTATATCAGCCTAACAATATTTACCTTGACCTTGTAAGCCAGTGCATTCTCTTATATATGCGAGTCTCCCATATGGAGCCTCAAATATATAAGAGAATACATTGGCCTAACAATATTTACCTTGACATTGTAAGCCAGTGCATTCTCTTTAATATGTGAGGCTGTCTATGGGAGACTCGCATATTTAAGAGAATTTTTCCACACAGGATCTTAAATACTGCACCATGAAATGGTTAATGCCTGCTCTGATCTTTTAAGTCATATTTTGGACTTATTTCAGTGAATAAAACTTATAATTAATAAATAGTATCCAAACACTGTCTCCAGTGGAAAAATGTAGCAATGAACTAAGATGGTTGACAATTCCAGCCACATTGTCTGTACTATTTCAGTGAACACAATGGTTGAACTACATACAAATGTAAATATTTACTACTTTATTCGACGAATTATTGGGTGATAAACATTTTGCAATGATTCCGCAAACAATAGTCACTGCCAAGCCTTGAAATAGTGTGCCTGTCATTTGCAGAATGAGGTCCCCAGAGGATGAATTTGGTGATGCTAGCCCGCTATGCGGGGTAGCATCACTAAATTCACCCTCTGGGGACCTCATTCTGCAAATGACAGACACATTATTTCAAGGCTTGGTCACTGCATGTAATTTGTTTCTAATAATGACGTTCTTTTTAATATGGATATAATATTTATGAAAACAGCTAATTTTGGCATTATTATTTGCTAGTATTCTGTTTGGAACACCCCAATGTTGTGTTCCATATCACTTTAACATCATACTGAGTATGGACATTAACCCTTCTGCGATTGCAGCTTCCTGAAATTTTATGAAAAATCCTGTGCCATGCACTCTCGCATATATAAGATAATACATTTGACATAACAATATTTACCTTAACCTTGTTAGCCAGTCCAAGACACTTATATGAGAGACTCGCATATATAAGAGAATATGAGGCACAGGATCTTTAATGCAGCTCCCGTCATGAAAGGGTTAAATGTCACGCTGGGTGCTATATATCTGTACCAAATATGGACCTGCTTCAGCACACAAGTAGTGGGCATTATTCATTGGCAAATCACATGTTTGTGCATCGGAATCAGTGTATCTCAATGTCAGCAACAGTGCTCAGTTTTACGCATTCTTTTATAGGCGCGTACGAGCCAAGAACTCAATGGCACAGGATCGCTGTATTCAAGCCTCCTCTCCGAGAAAAGGTCGCCGTTAACATCAGGAAAGGGTTGGTATAATACAATATTTACTCTCGCTCTCACATGTACATGATATGATGTTTCAAAGAACATTACAAATTATAAATTTTGGCATTGAATTTTTGTGAGCTTTTCAATTTTTAGATATGGAGGAGCAATTTTTTTTAAAGGTACATAATCCAATTTGATGGTCCCCATATCATCAGTTTCCAACAACAACAACAACTTTTCTTCAAAAGATGATTTAGTTATCAGAATCGATTAATTACCAAAAAATAATGCTAATCACTGTCAACTATTATACAAAATTTCCCAAAACATATTTTATATCAACACTATTTGGTATTGAGAGTATGTCGGTCTGCTCGTCGTGTATTTGCAAGACCGCCAAATATTCCAGGTGTTCAAAAATCAAAATCTAATAACTCTGCTGAGCTTTGATGGGTTGGTTCCTCGGCTCGAATGAAATATTTTTATAAAGAAATAGTAACTTAGGAGCTTTAATTATGTTTATGTATCTTTAATTGTCTCCTCCATGTGTTATTTATGAATCAGAATTCATTTCAGTGTAGTTTCATATCAATTAATATTTGCCAAAGTGTTTCAAATTTAATTAGTTAAAAAAAAATGATTTGAGTCTGTGACAATTTTTTTTCTGAATCAGTGAGGGAGGGAGGACTTTATTTTTATTTTTTTGTGCACATCGTAAGCATGGATTACAAGCTACCCGTGTCTAGTAATAGTTATAAAATGTAGAAGGAACTTTGTTATGGATATACATTCATCTAATCTGATATAAAAATTACATTGTGCTACTAGTATATGACATAGGGATTACCAATAATGTTCTAATGTCTCTAACTATTCACAATTATTGTTGTCTATAAATTGACACCTCTCCATTATAACGCGTGATCCTATATTTCCTCCAGATCAATAAGTACACCAGACCATGATGATCAGCTAATCATTTTCTTCAATGTAGTCATCCACTTAATGTTCTCTGTCACTAAATGTATACATGATAGTCAATCTTTACACATTACACAGAGATATGATGTTAAGAGTTCATGGAATTTGCATTTAATGCTCAATACTTATGGACATGTTGGTAAAAACATACCAAAATATTTTTGTTGTATTTTTTCCCCACACTGACCGTCTGTTCGTGACCGCATGTTGTATTTTTTTTCCCACAGTGACCGTCTGTTCGTGACCGGCATGTTGCAATACTCTGAGTTTATGGACAAGAATAATTATGTACAGAAATCAGCTGCAATAATAGCAAGTATGTATGAAATTAATAGACAATAGTTTCAATAGTTTAATAATAATAGCTAGTATGTATGAGATCAATAGACAATAGTTTAATAATATAGCTAGTATGTATGAGATCAATAGACAATAGTTTAATAATATAGCTAGTATGTATTAGATCAATAGACAATAGTTTAATAATAATAGCTAGTATGTATGAGATCAATAGACAATAGTTTAATAATAATAGCTAGTATGTATGAGATCAATAGACAATAGTTAAAGTTATGTGAAACACTCCGGTTGGGTGATCAAATATAAATGGAGAATGATCTTGCTCAAAGTGGTTATATGTTGATGAATATTAATCCAAATTGACAAAACACACTTGTCTTTCTGATATATTCACAGTGGCTAAACCGTACAAACATATAATCGGAAGTTGCTTTCTCCAAGACGAAAAATTCTATTTTTAGAACATAAATACTACTGAAGAATCAAAACAACACCATAAAAACAAGTTTTCAGACCAGATAGACGGTTTCCCCACAGCAATAAACGTAAGTGTAAATTGCACATACCCATTTGCCGATCGCAAGTGGGCTCCATTTGAGCGAAGGACTCGATAAAAACGGCCGTTGATCACTTCAGAAAATAATTTTCTCGCAAAAATTCCCTCTTCAAATGTCATTTTACATACAGCATCTGTCGGAAATTCCACTATATTGCAACGGAAAGACCGTTATGTGTGCAACATATATTAACATTACTTGGCTCGAGTGTATTCACAATCTGAAAGTAGAGATTATTTATTTGGACACCTCACTCGTCAGTCTCTGTACACCTAGTTGTTTAAGTTGCTGATCACTAGTTGTCAAAAATCTGTACGTCAAGTTGTGATGATGGGATTTGTGTGCAATGACGAAACCATGAATTAGGTTTCCATATTAGACATGTTCCGCCTCCCGATGGTCATTATGAACCTTCAATCACACGACAAAGGCACTGTTTCGTTCCACATCCGTTTTCCGATTTCTCGAACAAATTTGTTTTTATATATTCAAGCACCGATCGTAACTATGTTTATCAGTAGATACCGTGCTGAAATCTTTTAAGTGTATTTGAAATCTATTTTAAAATGTATTATGACATTGAATTACTTGATGTAGTTCATCGAAAAGCATGGAACGTAATTGAAGACTTCTGATCTACATGTATGTATACATATCATGCATATTATTTTTCAAGTTTTCCGGTGACTCAAGAGATGAAGCTCTATCTTATCAATATAAGTACCAAAAGCAATTCAAATAAAATTAAGTAAACATAATATAATAATGTAGAATTAAACTTATTGAAAAACATAAAACCTTGAAAAGTCTTGAATGTTCATCATCAGCACTTGGAGTGATTTGTTGATTTAAGCGACAGTAATGTCAATATATGTTGCACACATAACGGCCTTTCCGTTGCGATAAAGTTGGATTTCCGAAAGATGCTGTATATGTGTTAAAATGACATTTGAAGAGGGGATTTTTGGGAGAAAATTATTTTCTGAAGTGATCAAAGGCCGTTTTTATCTATAAAAAAGAGTCCTTCGCTCAAATGGAGCCCCCTTTCGATCGGCAAATGGGTATGTGCAATTTATACTTACGTTTATTGCTGTGGGGAAACCGTCTATCCGGTCTGAAAACTTGTTTTTATGGTGTTGTTTTGATTCTTCAGTAGTATTTATGTTCTAAAAATAGAATTTTTCGTCTTGGCGAAAGCAAGTTCCGATTATATGTTTGTACGGTATAGCCACTGTGATATTAATTAATTGCAATGACTCTCGATGGTGAAATCATTTGTGTTTGTTTATTGCCGATCAGTGTCCTGAATCCAGATGTAAATATATACAATTGAGCATAGTTCAGATGATCTTTCTATGTAGTGGTATGGTTGATTTCTTTCTTGATTTCTCGGCGATGTTAGTAGAATGCAATTTTCTCCAGGTTGGTATAACGCCTGAGTTCTATAACATATCAGATTCACGCGCCCGAAAAAGTCCATAATATTTCCTTAAAGTGATGTGAAACGTAAATTGAACCTCAAATTGAATCACAAAATTGAGTTTCCTGTGTTGATTTGTGGGAAGAGTGAATAAAATAACCCTGATACATGAAATCCCCCAACATAATCGATTTGTACACATTATATGGCCATGTAACTAATGTTACATCGCCTTCAAGCATCCCGAATCTGTTCATCACAAACACGAACTAAAAGTAGCCAGGCTTTATTTTGCCCGCTGACATAATATAAATGTCAAGACTAATTTGTACTGGTTTCTTATGATGGCGTGCAGAGTTGAACAATGTAGTCTCATAGAGCCAGTGTCTAGTGAAAAGTTAACTACTTTTAGTATTAGCACAATAACTCAAACAAACAACAACCGATTTAATTGATATTTGGTATAATGTTCTGTTTCAACATAACTCAAGTTCAACAAGACAGTCAATGACTGTGTAGTTGCTCACCTGGCTGTAAAGACTGAGAAGACTGGGACTCTGAAGACTACAAGACACTAACATACATACACATTCTTAATTGTCCCCCGTAAAATTTATTTTCGGGGGACTATTGTAATCAGCTCCGTCCGTCCGTGTGTGCGTCCGTCCAGAGTTATAACTCCAGTAATGATCATCCGATTTGATTGAAACTTGGTATGTAGATGTCTCAACCTAGAACACATGTGCTCTGCAATTCTGGGTTTGATCCGATGTTCTTTTATGGAGTTATTTCCCTTTTTTCCAACATTTTTTTTACTTAGAAAATTTCTCACTTTTTCGGTTTCCGGATGATATCTCAAGTTTTGATCCTTTAATTTAAAATACCGTTTTTATTTGTATCAGTCATATCAAGTTACAGATCAAGTTCGAATTTGAGTTTGATCCGATGATTTTTCCTAGAGTTATGGACTTTTTTCGACTTATGAAATTCAATTTTCTTCTTTTTTATTTGGTTTCCGGATGATAACTCAAGTTTGGACTGTTCAATTGGAAATTCTGTTTTTTTTGTGGGTCGTTCATATCAAAATACAGGTCAAGTTCGAATTTGAGTTTGATCCAATGATTTTTTCCCAGAGTTACGGCCTTTCGACTTTGAAAATTTGTTTTTTCTCATTTTCTGTATGAGGGTACCTTCATGGTGTAATCAACTCCTCCTACAGTTTTGATCGTAGATATTTTAAACTTCAGAGTATTGTTACCCACATATTGGAGATGTGCAACATGTATATAGATGACGGAAAAATTATTTCTTTACAGAATTATTAACCATTTCAACATTTTTTTAAATTTCTTTAACAAAGCCGCATCGACTTGCCACGTTTTCAGGGGACACTGTGGTCGGCCGACCTTTTATTTTCATTTATAATCACTCGAGCAATCAAGGTAAATCACACATAAGAATGTAATAAACTTTCATAACTGAATGGGAGAATCTATTTACTAAAGAAAGGGATAAATGATTACTGCAGAAGGTTTTTAGTTGCTATTCATTTATTTATTATTCATTTGGAATATTGTTATTTTAGCGGACATTGTTAACCTGACAAAGAAATACAAACAGGAACATGAAGGAGCAGACGACACTGAACAAGAGGAGCATGTCTGACAGACAAAGGCTTCATCCGGTGTGATTATACAGTAATGCCATAATTAATCGACTCCTTAACCACAGCAGAATTATGGGTAACTTTCAGGATTTAGTCAGAAATATGGCTTGTTGCCATTCATAAGAAAGCTCTCAGTGAGAGCTTTCCGATGAATGGCAACAAGCCATATTTCCGACTAAATCCTGAAAAGTTACCCATAATTCTGCTGTGGTTAAGGAGTCGATTATTTAGGGCATTACTGTAAGTCAGGGATAAGTAATATATCACTTCAAATAGTGCAGACACACGGGTCACTCCAGGTATGGATATAAGTTCTGGAGAAGTGACCTATTTCTTCTTGGATTTGTCTGCTGTGAATATAAGTCTGGGATATTAAAGTGAACTTTTCCTCAGAGATCAGAGACAGGATATAGACACACAGTTTGGATGTATGTTTTGGATATTAAAGTGAAACAGGGTATGTTTGGATATTTCCAATAAGACACACCTGGTATGGATTTAAATTCTAGATATTGGATATAAGTTCTGGATATTAAAGTGAAACAGCGATAGACACCCCCCCCCCCCCCCCCCCCCCCAGTATGAAATATGTTATGGTGAAAATACAGACAAACAAACATAATAGAAAGTTGAGAGATATGATTTAAGTTTTCATTAAATTTTATATAGTTTTCTATCTGCCACTTGGATGATTTTGTTTGTTATGTCTTTTGTGACTCCTTGTGGATTTGTAAACTTGTCTTCTGGAATTTGTCCAAGTGAACGTTCAGACGACCACGATTCAAACGTTTTCCAGGGTATTATCCGGTAGTTGGACTGCGCATGCTCACCACAAGATCGTGAGTATAAAATTAATCTCAAGCACTGCCCCATTCCTCCACTTAAGATTGAATCGTGGTCATCTGAATGTTCACTAATTTTTTCCACTGTCATGATGCGTGTCTCTTTCTAGATCATGCCATGAATCTCTACTCTGGCTACGCCTGTAGATATCATACTCCAACAATTCAAAACTGGGGAACTTTTTGATGATCTGATGGGGAACTGTGTATATCATTGAAAAAACAATGCAGGTAATATATTTCTTAGTTAATAACTGTTCCTTAAAGGCCTACTTAATTTCCGTACCCCCAGATCACATTATATAAACTATATACCATTTGAAAGAGGAAGCTCCAAAACATAGAGGATATCCACACTTTTTCAGTTGATATGGGTTATATCTCATGAGTGATGACAAAACATTGAATTTCCACGAGTGGCTTTAGCCACGAGTGGAAATTCAAATGTTTTGTCATCACGAATGAGATTTAACCCATATCCACTGAAAAAGTGTGGATATTCTGTTTATTGTATACTTTAGTTACTTGCCTATGGCCCCCAATGAATGTCAATACATCAGAAATTTCAAGCTGATATCACTCACTAGTGGGATATCACTTATATCTCACTGCTAAAACCTTATAATTCATGGGCAAGTATATAATAAATTGTATTATCTTACAATATAGCTATATTTCATCAAATACACGCGAAAACGACTAGGCGGTTTCCGATCTTGTATCCTGGATGGCAACAAGGATATCTTCGATGGCAACAGCTGGTGCACGTGCGTTTCGACAACTGGCTTGTTTTCAAAACAAAACGTCTAAATAACCAACTAAAAGTCGTAAAATAATATACTTGTGTGCTACGAATGTAAAATAATCAATAATTAGTTCAATATAGTTGACAAAATGTGGAGACAGGGCCCAACAAGCTCAAAATAACCACCCAAAAATGGAAATCGAAAAAGTAACGAAGTTTACACATTGTTAACAGCGCGAACGAATACGGACTATTTTGACAATTTCTATTTTAGCGAAGTAGGGAATTCCCCGAAATTCAGTACGGTCTTGATCAAAAGCTACTGAACGCATTTTTTATTCGATAAAATACAGAAGGGAAAATAAAATTAATTTTATCTTATGTTAAGGATATAAAACAGAATACTTACGAAAAGTCCGTGATTTATTGCATTTCCTCTAAATGAAGTTAAATGGGTTATTTTAGTGCGGGTCAGAACTCGATTGTCGAAGTGTCGGAAAGTTCAAAATTCACCAAAACTCTGAATGGACAGTCATCTCCGGCAATGCCTCTCGCCAACACTATCACTATCCAAGGAGATTGCACCATAAAGTAATACAATTATCCTGTTAAAAGTGACAATTATGTCGAACATATGAAACGAAAATATCGTCGCCTCTTCATTGAATCGGATTCCAGCCAAAGTGAATTTGAATAGTGATGTGAATTTCTCAGAATTTGACTTATCACAACGGGTCACAACGTCGCGTGCTGGGAATATTGTGTACTTTGTGTGTTGCGCGTAATAAAATAGTTCCTGTTTTAAATTGAGTTTTATTGCATTTATATGGGACGAATTGTAAGATAAATTGGTTATCATCACCCTGTGTGTTTCTGAGATCCGTATTCAAGTCCCGCTGCCTTCTCTGGGCTGTCTATCGACTCGTCCTACGGACTCGTCGATAGACTGCCCAGAGAAGGCAGCTCGACTTGAATACGGATCTCAGAAACACACATGGTGGTGATAACCTATATTTATCTTAATTGGTGTAATAAACTGTGAACATGTTGTTTTTGTTGAGGTACCGACATATTTTTGTGCTTAAGTTTCATCTGGATCGTAGTGCAAAGTGTATTATTTTCATTGGATGGGGAATAACTCTACATCTTAAAATATAAAGTTATTCCCCTTCCATTGAAAATTAATAAAAAGTTAGAATTTTGTTGCATTCTTGGAGCCACAACAGGAGAAATGTTTTCTATCATTTCAGCTATTTTCTATTACTCTATGGGCATCTGCTGAGACACAGATGTTCCAAATGGTGATGAATTATAGTATTTGAATCATATTTTATGGCATAGATTGTTATTAAAGGGGTACTGTATGCCATTTTCAATAAATTCCCGGTGATAACAATGATCTAATATCGATAATGTATAGAAAACTAAGTAATTTGAGTCAAAGATGTATTCTGTAAACGTTCAGGTTAATAGGTTATCTTAAAATCAAAGTTAATAATTTGATATAAATTTAATTTATGGCTGGAGTCATAAATTAAATTATGAATATCCATGTACAAGACGTAATCAAAATAATTCTCCGATAGTGGATTGGGCAAAGCGTGGCACACATGATCGTGTAAAAAATTATGTTGATACTGGGCGTAAACTCAAGCCACTCACTGACTTGTGACTATACAATGACTTAATGAGTATCTGGGACTATTATGCATATAATATAACATTTATTTGATACATTTGTTTGAAAACTGTCCAAAAATTACTCGACAACGACAATTGGTACTTTCGCATTCCGGCTAATCTGCCATCCGTAACATTACTTCGTACTCAACAGACTTTCAAATAATGGAAATCTGGTTACCTTATTCTACAATTCAGAGACTAAAGACACCAACAACAACATTTGGGTACCGTACAGTATCCCTTTAATACTGCATATCAAGGCACTATAAAAAATAATCGGTGACTTGAAAATTAAATGGGCCTTAAATGTATTTCACTGTAGGTGAAGGTTCTAGCTCAAGATTGCATGATATCAGTGACTTTAATGAGTGATTTTGCTTTGGGTCACTTACAATCATGGAATTTTCCTGGGTAATCAATTCAATGTTTATTGGGTTATCGGCTCACAATATTCACAAAAATCATGCAATCTTGAGCTGGGGTCACCATGCTATGAAATGGATTTTTAAGGAACAAGTATTAACAAAGAAATATAAGCTATGCATTGTTTGTTCAATGTTATAATGTTCCCCATCAGGATATTGAAATGTTACCATGTTTAGAACCTGTGGAATATGATATCTACAGGCGTAGTAGAGATTCATGACATGATCTGGTCTCTTCCTAGATAGCTAGTTCATTTGAGCAATCAGCCAAAAGCCAATTTTCTTTTACAAAACTCTTTTCAGTCAACAGCTTCTATCTAATGGTCATTTATTTAATGTTGATTTATGCACACTAGGAGAAGTAGACCAAATCTTCTCTGTCCACCGCAGCTTGGGATATCGGTCAGTCCACCGCAGCTTGGGATATCGGTTGGGTTGATGCTGTTTTTGGACCTAGTCCCCTTCTGTTACTCTTCTATAAACGACTTTAATTTAAAAGATGTACTACATGTACAAGTGGAGCCTGGGAATTCACGTGAACCCATGAATGTGATTAATCATCTGACATGTCCACGATTAATCTGTCTTCAAAATGATATATCTATAAACACTTACCGGTACCTTGATAGAAAAAGGTAAAGTGATGGTATGATCGTTTAATGTATTGTTTACATGCATTTTCTGTTTGGGTGACAAATCAAAATTCTCTGGAAAACAAGGGTTTGTTTACTTATAAATCTCGTTACTTTGACATTTTACGAACCTCTGATATACGCATAATTGTTATCAACTTGCTTGGGAAAAGTTGCCCTGTGTTCATATACGCAAACCATCCATTTTACCTAATCCAAAGACATACAAGCAAGATAACTCCCGCCCACAATTCTGGGCGCAGTGTCCATTATAGAAGAGTAACGTGAGGGGACTCTGTCCAAAAACAGCATCAACCCAACCGATAGCGCAAGCTGCTGTGGACCGAGCAGACTTGGTCTATAGGAGAAGCTGAGAGACCCCACACTCCATTGGAATATGCATAGCCTTATTTGTTATTTCGTATTTGTTTTCATAAATGTAAAAACTTGTACATATACATATATATGTTATCGCAAGCTTAATTAATAAAATTACATTAAGATTTATCCTTTTTATACCTTTTTATACCACTTCATATTTTCTGAGAGGCTGTTTGCCATTTTGTGTACTTGTTGATTGTGTAGTTGTTTGTAAGCATTAATCCATCCATGACGGGATTAAAGATCCTGTGCCAGTGCATTCTTTTTATATATGCGAGCCTCCCATATCAGAGATTGCACTGTCAATGCGAATTATCTTTTTATGCGAGGCTCCTTATTGGAGACTCGCATATATAAGAGAATGTATTGGCACAGGGTTTTCATAAAATTTCAGGAATCTCCAGTCATGGAAGAGTTAACCCATTTGATGATGTCAACATCTCACTTGTTCTACATAAACTGATGGCCAATAAACAGGAGTCCAGATCTGTGTATTATCCATTTAATGACTGGAGCTTCCTGCAATTTTGCGAAAACCCTGTGCCAATGCATTCTCTTATATATGCGGGTGCCTCGCATATATAAGAGAATGCATTGGCCTAACAATATTTACCTTAAAGTTGTAAGCCAGTGCATTCTCTTATAAATGCGAGGCTCCCTATGGGAGACACATATATATAAGAGAATGCACTGGCACATAAGTTTTAATGCTGCACCAGCGCAGCTCCCGTTATCAAATTGATAATCATCCTTTAGTATGATGAGAAGCTGTCAGGGATATGGATAGAGGCTCTCTGTTGGGGTGGGGTGTCCACCTGCAAATTCCTAACAGCCCCACCCACCCTTCAATAAAATGAACCTCCCAAGTTCACAAAAATCCATTTGCCCCTTCCCCCTTGGGTTGGCATTTACCAAGTGTTACCAAGATTTCCAACTTGGAAATTTGAGACACCCCCCATAAAGTTGGGAAATTTGTAACTGATGGCAATTTCGGTCCAAAATTTTGACAAAAAATTGGAAATTAAGCTGTCGACGGTTGGTTTATAAACATCAAATTTCCCACTAAATATTGGTAGGAAAATCAAATATTGAGAACAATTTCAACTTATTTCTGGTGTGAAATTTTCAACTGATGTTGTGTCAGGCATGAAATGTCTATTTTGAAAACTACTCCCCTACATACTGAGGTGGATCATCTTTCAGATTTCACACAAACTATTGGAAAGACACCAGATCAGATGGATATGATGGGTTACCATGCCGTGTAATCAGACTACTCAGCACTGAGAACAAAGTCAGCCCGGAATGCCAATTTGTCGCTACAGAAACATGCATATTTTTAGGACCTAAAAGGACCTATTTTCGATGGCTGTTCTAAACTACTAAATATGGTGACTAATTAGCAGATTTCATCTATGTGCGATTTTTTCATTTAATATTTTGAGAAGTTTGATGTCATTATTCCGAGCTTAGTAGCTTTGTTAACTAAAAACTTTATCACAAATTCCTCCTTCCGATTCTGGGAGAGATAATGTGATCGCTGATGCCTGCTTCTTTTCGTACAAATCAGTAACCGTCTACCACACCTTCCCCTCTTCAATCCATGTACTATACGGCTTTGACTGATTCCATAAAAATCGGTAGAATTTTGAACTCGGAAGCTATTTTTGTTTTTCAAACAAAGTCGAAGTAAGTCACGCAAAAACCTCGCTCTGCTACCGCGTAAAGTTAGGTAACAGAGCTTACATATTCATGATTGTGTTGAGTCCCTGGATCGCATATCTTTGCTCGCTGATACTGATAGATTACTGATATCACATCGTTAGTTCATTTTATTCATTCACTCCTTCTCCACAAATAGCTCACAACCACCGCTCAAAGTTTTTGTGATCGTACATCACCTCCTGTCAGCCATCACACCTGATGTGTCATATAAACTGTAGCTATTAACAAATTACAGGAATATGTATATGAAAAAGGACCATAGGCCGATAACTTGGTACAAATTAAGATGTTGAAGTAATCGCATAATAGTACTACAACAGCACCAAAGAAATAAATTACTTGAAACTGATAATAATTATATCAACAAACATCGCTAATCTCATAGTAAGTTCAAATATTTTAGTCTAAATATATTTTCAGAATATATTCAAATGCTTTAACCTTACCAATGTTTAAAGTCAGGTTTGATCAAACTTTGTTATCTTATTTAAATTAATTGGACTTTTATCTGTAATGCTACTGTAGCTATTATGTTTACATAACAATGGTTAACAATGGTTAAAGATGCATAATCAGAATTAACGCTCGCAAATTACAATTTCCTTGGCTTTCGGAGGTAAAAGATATTTGATTCGAGTCAAGGAACTCAACCATCAAAGCTCAAGAGTGATCAGACATCGATTTTTGAAATCTATATTTTTTTACCACCGATAATTGTAGTGGCCCAGTAAAAAGTCAATGAGAAGACGGTCTCGGACCAAATTGTGGCTTAAGATGGATAACTCTAAAATCAAATAACGGGTTTCGGGCTATTTTATATTATAGTTGACCATGGTTAGCATTATTTTTGGGCAATTAATCAATTCTGATAACTGAAGCGGCATTTAAAAAAAAAAAATTAGGAATCTGATGATATGGGGACCATCAAATCGGATTGTGTACCTTTAAAATATGTGAAAAGTCAATCTACGTTTTCATTGACTTCATGATAGTTGTTTTACCAACTTTTATGTTATTTCTCATGAACCCAGTTCGAAGGCCTTTAGTCCCTTTGAAACAAGTCTGAGTTTAGTGTGGCTGTCATCTGCAGAATGAGGTCCCCAGAGGGTGAAATTAGCGACGCTATCCCGCACAGTGGCCTAGTTTGCCAATTTGGGGATATAGAGAATGTAAACTAGAAAAGAAATAGAATCTATAGAAATTTGATAAGAAGGAAACTTTCCAGAGAAGATGAGGCCAAAGCAGAATGAGGTCCCCAGAGGGTGAATTTAGTGATGCTAGCCTGCTATGCGGGATAGCGTCACTAAATTCACCCTCTGGGGACCTCATTCTGCAAATGACAGGCACCTTAGTCTCAGGCCTGCTTTGAAGCTATGTACAGTTGATGTTGTAAGCAGTTTCAGCGGGACTGAGACTTGTTTAACCCTTTCCGTGCCAAATCCGTTTTTGTATCAACCCATATTTCCTTGATCCTTTTTCAAATTTATTGATTATAATAATGTGATACATTGATGGAAAGAGCTCTTAGAGCTCTTTCCATCAATGTATCACATTATTATAATCAATAAATTTGAAAAATGATCAAGGAAATATGGGCTGATACAAAAATCGGACTTGGCACTGAAAGTGTTAAAGAAGCAATTCCACTCACAATGATGATGCCCATGTTTACTTTCTTTCATTCTGTGCAGAGCTCTGTGCTGAATTTATCCTCCGTGTTCACGGTGGGGAAATCACATGGTTTCGAGGTTGATGAGTACGACACATACAAAATGGCCAAGGCTGATGCAAATGCACAAATAACATAATATATGAGGAACTGGCACAAAACCTAGCATTTTGACAGTTACGAGCATATGCTAGTTTATTTTTGAAACAAGCTGATACCTTATTTGTTTGGAAATAGTCCATGGTTTTCTATAACATTGTGACCAAAGTTGCCAGTCGGAGGTGCGTGGAATGTGAATTTGGACACAAATGATGTATCAGCTTGTTTGAAAATACTACAGCGTCTGCTCGTATCTGACAATCTAATATGTGATATCTTAGTTTATTACATTTTTACACATTTCTGGTCGCATTTTCGATCTCGTCGGCCATTTTGAATGTGTGATACTCATCAACTCAAAACCACGTGATTCCCCACCGTGGTGTTGAGTTGTCTGATTACAGGACGTGGTTACAGATTCAAATGTAACAAACTCAGTTTCATATGTGGCAAAATTTTATTTCAAACTTTGAAAACATGCACACATCACACAACACTTTTGAAATGCATAACTTAGTTCAAATATACAGGTGAATAGTTTACGAGGGACGACATGAAAGACATGTTCTCAGATAATGTGATCAACGTGAACACAAGCCTTGAAATAGTGTGTCTGTCATTTGCAGAATGAGGTCCCCAGAGGTGAGCTAGCATCACAAAATTCAATCTCTGGGGGACCTCATTCTGCAAATGACAGACACACTATTTGCAGGCTTATTCAAGTTAAAACTTCAAACTGTACCACTGTATACACCCATCAGCAAGCCCAGGAGGAGTTAAACTGACATCAATATATACTCACCCTCTAAGTTCTAAAAATGGGGGTGGGCTTGTCGTTGTTATTAAAGGGGTACTGTATGCCATTTTCAATAAATTCCCGGTGATAACAATGATCTAATATCGATAATGTATAGAAAACTAAGTAATTTGAGTCAAAGATGTATTCTGTAAACGTTCAGGTTAATAGGTTATCTTAAAATCAAAGTTAATAATTTGATATAAATTTAATTTATGGCTGGAGTCATAAATTAAATTATGAATTTCCATGTACAAGACGTAATCAAAATAATTCTCCGATAGTGGATTGGGCAAAGCGTGGCACACATGATCGTGTGAAAAATTATGTTGATACTGGGCGTAAACTCAAGCCACTCACTGACTTGTGACTATACAATGACTTAATGAGTATCTGGGACTATTATGCATATAATATAACATTTATTTGATACATTTGTTTGAAAACTGTCCAAAAATTACTCGACAACGACAATTGGTACTTTCGCATTCCGGCTAATCTGCCATCCGTAACATTACTTCGTACTCAACAGACTTTCAAATAATGGAAATCTGGTTACCTTATTCTACAATTCAGAGACTAAAGACACCAACAACAACATTTGGGTACAGTATCCCTTTAATACTGCATATCAAGGCACTATAAAAAATAATCGGTGACTTGAAAATTAAATGGGCCTTAAATGTATTTCACTGTAGGTGAAGGTTCTAGCTCAAGATTGCATGATATCAGTGACTTTAATGAGTGATTTTGCTTTGGGTCACTTACAATCATGGAATTTTCCTGGGTAATCAATTCAATGTTTATTGGGTTATCGGCTCACAATATTCACAAAAATCATGCAATCTTGAGCTGGGGTCACCATGCTATGAAATGGATTTTTAAGGAACAAGTATTAACAAAGAAATATAAGCTATGCATTGTTTGTTCAATGTTATAATGTTCCCCATCAGGATATTGAAATGTTACCATGTTTAGAACCTGTGGAATATGATATCTACAGGCGTAGTAGAGATTCATGACATGATCTGGTCTCTTCCTAGATAGCTAGTTCATTTGAGCAATCAGCCAAAAGCCAATTTTCTTTTACAAAACTCTTTTCAGTCAACAGCTTCTATCTAATGGTCATTTATTTAATGTTGATTTATGCACACTAGGAGAAGTAGACCAAATCTTCTCTGTCCACCGCAGCTTGGGATATCGGTCAGTCCACCGCAGCTTGGGATATCGGTTGGGTTGATGCTGTTTTTGGACCTAGTCCCCTTCTGTTACTCTTCTATAAACGACTTTAATTTAAAAGATGTACTACATGTACAAGTGGAGCCTGGGAATTCACGTGAACCCATGAATGTGATTAATCATCTGACATGTCCACGATTAATCTGTCTTCAAAATGATATATCTATAATCACTTACCGGTACCTTGATAGAAAAAGGTAAAGTGATGGTATGATCGTTTAATGTATTGTTTACATGCATTTTCTGTTTGGGTGACAAATCAAAATTCTCTGGAAAACAAGGGTTTGTTTACTTATAAATCTCGTTACTTTGACATTTTACGAACCTCTGATATACGCATAATTGTTATCAACTTGCTTGGGAAAAGTTGCCCTGTGTTCATATACGCAAACCATCCATTTTACCTAATCCAAAGACATACAAGCAAGATAACTCCCGCCCACGATTCTGGGCGCAGTGTCCATTATAGAAGAGTAACGTGAGGGGACTCGGTCCAAAAACAGCATCAACCCAACCGATAGTGCAAGCTGCTGTGGACCGAGCAGACTTGGTCTATAGGAGAAGCTGAGAGACCCCACACTCCATTGGAATATGCATAGCCTTATTTGTTATTTCGTATTTGTTTTCATAAATGTAAAAACTTGTACATATACATATACTAGTATATGTTATCGCAAGCTTAATTAATAAAATTACATTAAGATTTATCCTTTTTATACCTTTTTATACCACTTCATATTTTCTGAGAGGCTGTTTGCCATTTTGTGTACTTGTCGATTGTGTAGTTGTTTGTAAGCATTAATCCATCCATGACGGGATTAAAGATCCTGTGCCAGTGCATTCTTTTTATATATGCGAGCCTCCCATATCAGAGATTGCACTGTCAATGCGAATTATCTTTTATGCGAGGCTCCTTATTGGAGACTCGCATATATAAGAGAATGTATTGGCACAGGGTTTTCATAAAATTTCAGGAATCTCCAGTCATGGAAGAGTTAACCCATTTGATGATGTCAACATCTCACTTGTTCTACATAAACTGATGGCCAATAAACAGGAGTCCAGATCTGTGTATTATCCATTTAATGACTGGAGCTTCCTGCAATTTTGCGAAAACCCTGTGCCAATGCATTCTCTTATATATGCGGGTGCCTCGCATATATAAGAGAATGCATTGGCCTAACAATATTTACCTTAAAGTTGTAAGCCAGTGCATTCTCTTATAAATGCGAGGCTTTTATCTCAAGCCCGTAGCCAAGGGGGTTCGTACCCTTCGAACGAACGGCCCTTCTGCCTACATGTGCCCGGTGGTGGTAAATTATATTAAATAGTAAGTAGAATAAAAGAAATAGCAACTTAACAAAACTTAGAAAAACTATTTTATTTTATATATAAAAATCTACAAATACACATCTTAAATAATTATAAAGGGATAAAGATTTCCAATCAATTCTAATCAACTGCCACAGATCATAAATCAAATGGATAATAAAACACTGATTAAACTCATCAACAACTCCACTAATCCACCCTAGGTGTGAGGGACTTGCTGCATTTACCAGGGACTTGCTGCATTTACCGGTGACTTCACTGACTTGCTGCATATCCAGGGACTTGCTGCGTATAGTAGGACCCGTAATTGCCGTTCGCCGTTCGGGTGAACGTGTCATGTGCAGCAGTTGACCAAACGGCAATTTTTTGCTGAGCGGGACCTCCCTTCGAACAAACGACGTATGTACGTATATAGATATAGTCATATACTACATGCATGATTAGTTTGAATAGAGACTGATGCACACAAATTCAACACATATAGACCGCCAACACATGTCGGTATAAAGCTGCTTTCACTGACAGGCTGCTGATGCATGCGGCTATCGGATTATACAGGTACAACGTTTCAAAGCACACATATATTACTGCATGGGGTTGCGGTGGACGCAGTTATTAAGCACACCGTTTTGAAATCGGATGCGTCTAACTGCATCAGCCGCAGGTATGTGAAAGCAGCTTAATGCTCCAGAATTCGACCTGCATGTGGTTCATCAACATAACCAACTAAAAGTAGCCTGCCAGAATCACTGGATATAAAGACCATACATCAGTACAGCGAAAGGGTGTCGTGTAAAGCACATAACCGGGGCAGAGGTAGGTACACGAAAATACTAATTAAAGTGCCAATTAAGCTATGTCCATCAACATTGGTCAAAATTTTCAACTGTTCGAAATATCATGCCCGACATAACAATAGTTGGAAATGTCACACGAAACAATAGGCTAAAATCGATTTCGTAAATCGATTTTCCAACAATCTATTGGTGGGGAATATTTTGTTTTAGACCATCATTTACATATTTTCCTACCTTTGATCCAAATTTTTGACTGAAATGACCATCAATTGGAAATTTTGCAACCTAGGGGGTGTCAGGTTTAAAGTTTCTAACATTTGGAAACACTGGGGCTACTCAATAGATACTAGGATTTTGTAATTAGTATGTTCAGATTTCAAAAAATTCTCACACAGAGCCGATCCATGGTCGGCTCAGTGTGTCCTAGCTGGTCCCTCCCATATTGTCAGTTAAGAACTTATAAATAACTTAAGAAAAACAAATCGGGGGAGGTGATATTCCCTGCAGATAGACTACTATATATGTTAGGATTTAGAAATTTTCAGGTTCAGGTCACAAACTTGTCTGATACTGGTTCGATCCATGGTCAGCCCAGTGGAATATGTTACTTCCACAAGACAATTGGTTCATTTAAAATAGCTAGGCAATATAGATACCGTTCATGAATATGCATGCCTGTGAGAGAAAACTTGGAAAAATCAAAGCTCAACTTTTATGTTTCAGGGCGGATCTAAAGTACGCCGTTTGCATCATATTTTTTCCAAAATTTTCCACGGGGGAAAAACCCCGGACCCCTCCTCAATACGACGGGGGACACCCCCTCCCGTCGCTTCACAGCTCGTGTCCAATGCCCTCATAATATATGACGAACTGTCTTTGCTAGTGGCTGGCTACGGACTTGTATCTGTAATGCTACTGTAGCTATTATGTTTACATAACAATGGTTAAAGATGCATAATCAGAATTAACGCTCGCAAATTACAATTTCCTTGGCTTTCGGGGGTAAAAGATATTTGATTCGAGTCAAGGAACTCAACCATCAAAGCTCAAGAGTGATCAGACATCGATTTTTGAAATCTATATTTTTTTACCACCGATAATTATAGTGGCCCAGTAAAAAGTCAATGAGAAGACGGTCTCGGACCAAATTGTGGCTTAAGATGGATAACTCTAAAATCAAATAACGGGTTTTGGGCTATTTTATATTATAGTTGACCATGGTTAGCATTATTTTTGGGCAATTAATCAATTCTGATAACTGAAGCGGCATTTAAAAAAAAAAAATTGGGAATCTGATGATATGGGGACCATCAAATCGGATTGTGTACCTTTAAAATATGTGAAAAGTCAATCTACGTTTTCATTGACTTCATGATAGTTGTTTTACCAACTTTTATGTTATTTCTCATGAACCCAGTTCGAAGGCCTTTAGTCCCTTTGAAACAAGCCTGAGTTTAGTGTGGCTGTCATCTGCAGAATGAGGTCCCCAGAGGGTGAAATTAGCGACGCTATCCCGCACAGTGGCCTAGTTTGCCAATTTGGGGATATAGAGAATGTAAACTAGAAAAGAAATAGAATCTATAGAAATTTGATAAGAAGGAAACTTTCCAGAGAAGATGAGGCCAAAGCAGAATGAGGTCCCCAGAGGGTGAATTTAGTGATGCTAGCCTGCTATGCGGGATAGCGTCACTAAATTCACCCTCTGGGGACCTCATTCTGCAAATGACAGGCACCTTAGTCTCAGGCCTGCTTTGAAGCTATGTACAGTTGATGTTGTAAGCAGTTTCAGTGGGACAGAGACTTGTTTAACCCTTTCAGTGCCAAATCCGATTTTTGTATCAACCCATATTTCCTTGATCCTTTTTCAAATTTATTGATTATAATAATGTGATACATTGATGGAAAGAGCTCTTAGAGCTCTTTCCATCAATGTATCACATTATTATAATCAATAAATTTGAAAAATGATCAAGGAAATATGGGCTGATACAAAAATCGGACTTGGCACTGAAAGTGTTAAAGAAGCAATTCCACTCACAATGATGATGCCCATGTTTACTTTCTTTCATTCTGTGCAGAGCTCTGTGCTGAATTTATCCTCCGTGTTCACGGTGGGGAAATCACATGGTTTCGAGGTTGATGAGTACGACACATACAAAATGGCCAATGCTGATGCAAATGCACAAATAACATAATATATGAGGAACTGGCACAAAACCTAGCATTTTGACAGTTACGAGCATATGCTAGTTTATTTTTGAAACAAGCTGATACCTTATTTGTTTGGAAATAGTCCATGGTTTTCTATAACATTGTGACCAAAGTTGCCAGTCGGAGGTGCGTGGAATGTGAATTTGGACACAAATGATGTATCAGCTTGTTTGAAAATACTACAGCGTCTGCTCGTATCTGACAATCTAATATGTGATATCTTAGTTTATTACATTTTTACACATTTCTGGTCGCATTTTCGATCTCGTCGGCCATTTTGAATGTGTGATACTCATCAACTCAAAACCACGTGATTCCCCACCGTGGTGTTGAGTTGTCTGATTACAGGACGTGGTTACAGATTCAAATGTAACAAACTCAGTTTCATATGTGGCAAAATTTTATTTCAAACTTTGAAAACATGCACACATCACACAACACTTTTGAAATGCATAACTTAGTTCAAATATACAGGTGAATAGTTTACGAGGGACGACATGAAAGACATGTTCTCAGATAATGTGATCAACGTTTGCATTCATTTGCAGAATGAGGTCCCCAGAGGTGAGCTAGCATCACAAAATTCAATCTCTGGGGGACCTCATTCTGCAAATGACAGACACACTATTTGCAGGCTTATTCAAGTTAAAACTTCAAACTGTACCACTGTATACACCCATCAGCAAGCCCAGGAGGCCTGTGAATTTTTTGACACAAAAACATGGGACTGGGTTTACTTTCGAGGACCCCCCCCCCCCCCCCCCCACATGCAAAATCTCATTTCGCATTCATAGTGCTATTAAATCTAATGTCGTGTATATTGTAGATAAAGAGAGCATATTTCTTTGATGTTTGGGTGGATATGTGCATGAATTTCTATCATCTTGATTCAGAGTTAAACTGACATCAATATATACTCACCCTCTAAGTTCTAAAAATGGGGGTGGGCTTGTCGTCGAGGACCATGATTTTTTTGGGAGCAGAAACATTGACTGGGTTTATCCTCGGTGATGGGCTTAATGACAGGTGTATACAGTACTCAAAACCCCAAACTTGTTTATTCTGAGAAAATTACAATGCACCCTTGTCTTTATATACATGTAGTACAAGCCTAGATTTAGTGTGTCTGACATGTGCAGAATGAGGTCCTCAGAGGGTGAGTTTAGTGACGCTATCCCACACGGTGGGCTAGCATCACCAAATTTACCCTCTGGGAACCTCATTCTGCTTAGGTCTTAACTGCTATGGGAGACCTTAGATCAGATTGAAGTTCCCCAGTTGAAGTTGGTGATGTTCGCCCATTAGTGACCTCAATCATGCATTTTATCTTCTGCAAATTAGGGGATATAGAAACTGAGCAGAAGGGGGAAAAAGTAACTAAAACAACGTTAATCTGAGACTAGATCCTTCCCAGAAGATGAGACCTAAGAAGAATAAGGTCCCCAGAGGGTGAATTTGGTGATGCTAGTCTGCTGTGCAGGATAGCATCACTAAATTCATCCTCTGGGGACCTCATTCTGCAACTGTCGAACACAGTATATCCAGGCTGTATGATCATCCGATGTGAATGTTGACTTGTATGTATGGCAAATGGGTAACGAATAAGGAATTCATGACGTGTTGTAACAATTAGCCAGTAGATTATAACACTGTTTGATAGCCTCCTGACAATCATTGATATCGCGGTATGGCGGGACGATAGAACGGTGCATCACCGATAGATAGTTTGACAGCATGTCAAGGTTTTTCTGTGGCTCCGCCCCTTGAATAACATTGTCTAAAGCTTTCCGGTAACCCTCCTCACCCCGTACTAAGGACATGATATTTTGAGATACATCCTGCATCTCCCCGCATTTCGCACACACGGCGACATGCTTCTCTGATTGATCTGGCATGATGACCGGACCGCTGCAGCCGCTGCACCTGAACGCTGGCAGTTCATGAGGGATGTCCTTATAAAGAGGCCAGTCGTTCATGCATGCAATGCAGCCACATTTGAAATAATACTGATCCTCTAAATCTGCATGTCGTTCGAACTTCTCGCTCACAGGATACAGCACGCCATAATTATCCAATATTTCATTACCTCTGAGAATTGGCCGGGTTGCCCGGGTGACGCAAGTTCTTCCATATGACTGCCGGATAACATTAGGATCACAAGAATGGTTGACAAGACTCAGGACTGAATATATTCCCGAACCGATCTCGGCAGTTGTAGATTCCGCCACGTTGTTTTGTTTCAGTGCCAGCTCAGATATTTCATGAGCATTACAAGGTAGCATTTGAATATTCCTCAAAACGTGACTAGCTGCGTAGATGAAATCATCAACAGACAAACCATCATTTGTCTTCTTCTCATCTCCTTCAGGCTTCAATTCCACTTTTTTGAAAAAAGCCGAATTTTCTACGCACTTGACGAGATAAATGGCACAGAATGTCCTTCGTAATAAATCCAAGAAATGTCGGTCTTTGCTGTGATTCATAAGAGTATAGACTGAGTAATAGTCATCAGAATGGTAAATGCCGTCACCACTAAATCCACTTTTCAGGGACAAATCCTTTGTAGAAAAGTGGTCAAATTTATCCTCTTGCTCCAGTAGGTAGGACCATTCGGCTTTTATTACCATCCGAAGAGCCAAATGTCCTAATTTGAGATTGAGGTCTTGGATGGAATCAAGGCACTGACATTCGGCATAGTGATACTCCCTCCATGACAATTTCTTACACGCCAAGCTGCAGTAAACAACCGAACTGCACTCATCACAAGGTAAGGGGCAGATAACTCTATTAGAACAGTGCTGACAGTGAGTTGTGTTGCTATCTCGTAATATAACAGATGCATACGGATCTTCTATGATGATAACATCACCGACATTTATGTCACGTGTTGCCACGACACATCTGCCTTTATCTGTCGACATCTTCAAACCGATTCCCTTGTCAGCAGAAATAATCGTTGAGTTCGCACCTTTTGAAAAGTTTGGGATAGGACCGTGACAACTGTTATACTCCTCTATCGACTTAACTTTGATTTTCACTTTAGATTCAGCAGCCGTCCAGCATAGAGCAAGCTGAACCTGTAGTTCTGCAGTCAGCTTCCGTTTCTTATTCTTCTCTAACAGTGAATTCTCAACATCAGCCAATGCAGCTTCATATGCTTCGAGACAATCGTCGAATCGGTTAATCTGGTAGTAACACTTCCCCCGCCTTTCGAGAACTTTATATCTGAGGTCAGTCGGATACCAATACTTGATAGCGAGGTCGATATCTTGCAAGCAGAGTGCGTAGTATTTCAGATGATATAACACTGCCGAACGATTGGCGTACGCCAAAGCCAAGTGAGTCCCTCCGGCGACTCTTGGAAGTGGAGCGTATATGATACTTAGTGAATACAACTCCAATGCCTTCTGGTAGGATTTGTTCTGAAACATCTTGTTGCCGTCTGCTTTGTACTGCGCGGCTTTCTCTGCATTTTTGCCCTTGAAATTGTTCTGTTCGACCTTGATCAGATCCTTGAGTAACGGGTGGTGGATGACGTGTAAGACTCTGTCATAGTCAGTGCGACTGTCAATGAATTTTCCTGCGAACTCCTCATAGTTTGCATCATATTTGAGTCTTTTTATGAATTCTGTCGTTGATTCATCAATTGTTGTTGACATGCTCATAACACTGCTTGGGATTTCCTCCATCTTTACTGGCATTTGTCGTCACCGCCCTGTAAAATAAAATTGAGAAAAAATATTCAGGAAAAGTATATCTGTCACGATTATCATATTCATTAAGCAATTATCACTAATGTGTGCGAAGTGAACATTTTATAAAAGTGCAATAAAATTATGCTTAAAGCCACATGGCGGTTTGCGCTCCAAAATACACATAATATTATTCGCTTTTTAATTTTT
The DNA here is from genome assembly GCA_032622095.1 of Siphonodentalium dalli. NCBI lineage: Eukaryota > Metazoa > Mollusca > Scaphopoda > Gadilida > Siphonodentaliidae > Siphonodentalium > Siphonodentalium dalli. The sequence continues at coordinate 94,538,428 of CP136067.1, forward strand.
CTCAGTATCGAAATAGGTCGATAAATATCTGAACTACCATTCTACGAGCAATATGTAACCCAAAAAGACGCAGTGAAGTGATGAAAAATACAACTGTTTGGGTCCCAAACACAAAACAGCCATTTGCACAACATGGAACAAAAAAGCGCACTCCGTGGTAATCTATTCCTGATATGGTAGCAATAAAGAGCGTTTGTCTGACTTCTGGCGAAAAGTTGAAAAATGGCTATGACTTTGGCAAGTATGAAGCCGGTACATGTATATCAATAGTTCATTCATTTATCGACCTATCGTATCCGTCGCTCCAAATTACGTAGAAAACAAGAGGTCGCATCAGAGATGCTGTGTCTCGTTTTCGGTGGCTTACCGCCGGTGGCTACCGCCAATTGGTGTGCATCAGTATCGGTAGACTAATTAATAGGTAAAATCGAAAAATGACTAATTAAGGGCCATAACTCCATCAAATTTTATCGGGCCAGGCTGGTTTTCGAACTCGTCCGAAATATTCTTGGCAAGTATGTCTATTCCAAATTTTAAACAAATCGGAGGACGTTTGTTGAAGTTATCGCGCTAACGAGCTAAAAATTCACGAAAAATGACTAATTAAGGGCCATAACTCTATAAAATTTTATTGGGCCAGGCTGGTTTTCGAACTCGTCCAGGATATTATTGGAAGACACTTATATACCAAATTTTAGTTGAATAGGATGACGTTTGTTGAAGTTATCGCGCTAACGAGCTGAAAATTTTATCGGACCAGGCCGGTTTTCGAACTCATCCGAGATATTCTTGGGAGACACCTATATATCAAATTTCAATCAAATCGGATAACGTTTGTTGAAGTTATCGCGCTAACGAGCTGAAAATTCGTGAAAAATGACTAATTAAGGGCCATAACTCTATCAAATTTTATCGGACCAGGCTGGTTTTCGAACTCGTCCGAGATATTCTTGGGAGACACCTATATACCAAATTTCAATCAAATCGGATAACGTTTGTTGAAGTTATCGGGCTAACGAGCTGAAAATTCGTGAAAAATGACTAATTAAGGGCCATAACTCTATCAAATTTTATCGGACCAGGCCGGTTTTCGAACTCGTCCGAGATATTCTTGGGAGACACCTATGTACCAAATTTCAATCAAATCGGATAACGTTTGTTGAAGTTATCGCGCTAACGAGCTGAAAATTCGTGAAAAATGACTAATTAAGGGCCATAACTCTATCAAATTTTATCGGACCAGGCCGGTTTTCGAACTCATCCGAGATATTCTTGGGAGACACCTATATACCAAATTTCAATCAAATCGGATAACGTTTGTTGAAGTTATCGCGCTAACGAGCTGAAAATTCGTGAAAAATGACTAATTAAGGGCCATAACTCTATCAAATTTTATCGGACCAGGCCGGTTTTCGAACTCATCCGAGATATTCTTGGGAGACACCTATATGTCAAATTTCAATCAAATCGGATAACGTTTGTTGAAGTTATCGCGCTAACGAGCTGAAAATTCGTGAAAAATGACTAATTAAGGGCCATAACTCTATCAAATTTTATCTCGGTTTTCGAACTCGTCCGACATATTCTTGGGAGACACCTATATACCAAATTTCAATCAAATCGGATAACGTTTGTTGAAGTTATCGGGCTAACGAGCTGAAAATTCGTGAAAAATGACTAATTAAGGGCCGGTTTTCGAACTCATCCGAGATATTCTTGGGAGACACCTATATACCAAATTTCAATCAAATCGGATAACGTTTGTTGAAGTTATCGCGCTAACGAGCTGAAAATTCAAAGGGCCATAACTCTGTAATAAATGTGCGGACGAACCCAATTTTTTTTCTGCAGCTTCGTGCATGGATATGTACTCACACACCAATTTTTTTAATCCGTCAATAAACGCTTGAGTTATAAGCAAAACACGTCGCCCGCCCACCTGCCCGCCCGTCCGCCGCCCACCCTCAAACTATAAGTCGAGTTTTGGAAAAAAACTCGACTAAAAAAGGAGGTTTGAATGAGCCATGTCCGTTTAAGAATAACAGAATACTGACAACTAATTTTAAGTCCACCATAGTGGAGCAGCTTAAAGGGGTACTGTACCCAAGATGTTGTTGTTGGTTTCTATAATCCCCGAGTCGGAGAATAAGGTAACAACTTTTCCATTTTTTGAAAGTCTGTTGAGTACGAAGTATTGTTACGGATGGCAAATTTACCGGAATGCAAAAATACAAATTGTCGTTGTCGAGTAATTTTTGTACAGTTTTCAACCAAATGAATCAAATAAACATTATAGTATATGCTTAGTAGTCCCATATACTCATTTAAGTTAGTGTATGGTCACTAGTCAATGAGTGGCTTGGGTTTTCTCCCCGTATAAGCATAATGTTTCAAACGATCGTGTGTGCAATTGTTTTATTAATCCAGTATCCCTCAATTATAATTTGATTACGTTTTGTACACGGAAATTCCAATTTTAAGAGACGCCATTTTATGGCTGGAGCCATAAAATCAATTTATATTAAATTATTAACTTTTAAATTATTAAATTTTAAGATAGCATATTAACCTGAGCGTTTACAGAATACATCTTCGACTCAAATTACTTGTATTTCTATATAGTATCGATAATAGATCGTTGTTATCACCGGGAATTTATTGAAAATGGCGTACAGTACCCCTTTAATGCAAAATCGTTCACTTTTGGATTAAAGCATGAAACTTTCAGAGCTGGTTGGGTATATTGTCCACACCACCAGTTAGCTTGTTCCAGGATTTTGGTGACCCTTTGACCTTGACATTTCGAAAATTAGAGATTATGGGGTATCTATTTTGTATCAAATATAATGGTTACACTAATGGATATATACATGTGTAGACACTGTAGAATGTCAAAGCGATACCACTGATGTCAATCTTTGTATCCAGATCCAATTTGCCTATGATAATCCAAAATGGCCACCATAAGTTGACATTTTTTTACTAATATCTTTAAGATCAGTTTCTGTTTTTTTGAACTGGTTGAGAATTGTGACTTTATTTTGTATTGGTTATGTTAACTGAGCATTGAGTCATTGAAATATGTCATTCATGGATCCCCGCCCTTTCCGATCCCTTAAAAATTCTATTTTACAGAACGTGGTATAAAATTTCACCAAAAATCACCACTGGGATTCTAGTCATATTTCGCTAAAAAATGGGTTGAACTGTGCAATCTAAGCGAGGAATTCCATTTCTCATGAATATTCCAACTCAATGGTACCAAAATTGTGGTTTATGAAAAATTTAATATTCTGTCTTATAGACATTGAATACTAATATTTCTGATGCACCCTGGTTAATTTTTACTATTTTAAACACTGATATTACCAGAATTATTGGATTTATCTATCACAAACTTGACACCAAAATCAGTAAAAAAAAATAACTTTTCAGGTTAATACCATTTTTTCAAGTAAAATGGAACTATCTTTGGTATCAAGGTGTTTATTGTTTTGATATGTCTAAAATGTGTTGACACTGATGTGTTTTTAGGCAAAATTACTCAAGATGGTTTGCAAAATGGCAACCAAATTTGGTGAAAAAAAATAGATTTTTCACATATATTCCGAACATAATTCTCTGATGTTCCAATATGGTAGCAAATTGTGGCTCACTTTTTATTAACCATGTTACTTAATCAACTGAAAACTAAATGTTCTATTCTGGTTTTCCCAGTACCTTATGAGGCATGACAAATTCATTTTAAAGGATGCAGTATGGAATTTTGCCAAAAACTTCTTTTGGGATTCTGACTATATTTTGGTACGGAAATGGACAGAACTTTAAAACTTTATTGACTAATGTCAGGAAAACAGTTTCCCCCATTGTGCATATAAACCACCATCAAGATGTAGAACTCTCTGACATTACCTCTCTGTCGATTAACATATCCCTGAGTGATTCTGGAAAGCGATATCCACCAAATGTACACCTGTACAACCCACCATGATGATACACTCGCTCCAGACATACATAAACACCACACAAATCGCCATGTAGCCACTCGCCTTTTACACACACACTTCACCCATGACCATACAGCCATACTTGTGTATACCCGTACACCACACTTTACTATACAGCCATGATTCGCCATGCAGGCACACAGGTAATACTTCCACACCTCTATATATACCTATACACCACATTCATGACAATTCAGTCATTTCTTGTCTACATATCTGCCTAACCATTGGCTATACAATCACTCCCTATAGATATATTTGCCACATCCATGGCCATGTAGCGAATCAAGATATACAGTAATGCCCTAAATAATTGACTCCTTAACCACAGCAGAATTATGGGTAATTTTTCAGGATTTAGTCGTAAAATATGGCTTGTTGCCATTCATCGGAAAGCTCTCAACAAGCCATATTTCCATACTGCATCCTTTAAAATGAATTTGTCTTGCATCATAAGCTACTGGACCAGAACAGAACAATTAGTTTTCAATTGATTAAGTAACATGTTCAATAACCAAGTGAGTCACAATTTGTTAATTTTTCGGAACAGCAGAGAATAATGGTTGGGATATATGTGAAAAATCAACTTTTAGTTGCATCAGAACTGTTAGTATTAAATGTATATAAGACAGAATGGTCAATTTTTGTCATCAACCACAACGTGTATGCGGTTGCTTGGCACGCTGTGTCAATATTGACCATTTTCAACATTTTGGCCGCCATTTTGAGCCAATGTGACAATTTTGGTACTATTGAATTGGAATATGCATAAGAAATGGAATGCCTCACTTACATTGTACAGTTCTGCCCATTTCTTGGTGAAATATGACTAGAAATTATCAACCAGTACCAAACAACAGCAACTGATCTTAAATATATTAGTGAAAAAACATCAAATTTTCCACTTCTGGCTGCCATTTTGGTGGCCATCTTCGACAGTGAGTTCCAATTTTGCCCTATAAAGGTGGCATTTTATCTTATCTTCACAAAAATGTATACATTTGTATACACATGACAAGATTTTCTCACTATAATTTGCATCAACATGACTTAGTGACCAGTCTGAAAAACGGTGGCCATGTTGGGTGCCATCTTGAATTTAACAGGTTCCACTTAACCGAAAGCTGGAACCAGCTGGATAATGATCAGGAATATATTGGACAATACATGTGAAGTTTGGTGCTTTAAGTGAACAATTCTTCAGTTATTGTGCACTAAAAGACTCTACTACATGTACCAATTACCCCATTTGAGAGCCAAATGGCACCAATTCTATTGTTTGCGATAAATGTTGAAAATGGGCAATATCAGATGTACATAATGTATTGAACTTTAAATCGGAAAAACATGAATGGTCTCCTTCTTACTGTTGAGCCCCCCTCCCTCACAGCCACCCTTAGTGATGTGAAATACTCTGGTAGGGCTATCAAATAGAAATGGAGAATAATCTTGCTCAAAGTAGCTATTTTTACAGATATTATATCCAAATTGACAATACACACAGTCATTGTTATATATTACAATGACTCTCGGTGACAAAATTTACAATTGAGTAGTTCAGACGATGTTTTCTATGGAGTGGTACAGTCGATTTGCTTGAAATTTCCGGCTATGTTAGTAGAATGCAACATTCGTCCAGATGGAATAGCACCTGAGTACTAACTGATAAGTTTCACGCACCCGAACAAATCCATAATATTTATGTCTTTTAAAGGCCCACTTAATTTTCGAGTCACTGATTATTTTTTTATAGTGACTTGATATACGGTTGTAATAACAATATATGCCATAAAATATGATTAAAATACTATAATTCATCACCATTTTAATTATCTGCATCTCAGAAGATGCCCGTAGAAAAATGGGAAAAAGCTGAAATCATAGGAAGATCCCCCCCATTTTGGCTCCCAGAATGCAGCAGAATTCAAACTAAAGATGATCGAATTTTCAATAGAAGGGGGAATAACTCTATCTTTACGATAAAGAGTTATTCCCCCTCCATTGAAAATAATACACCTTTTACTGCAATCTAGATGGCAAAAAAACTTTGGTAACTAAACAAAAACAACATGTTCTTAGTTTATTACACTGGATAAGTTTATAATACAATTTTTTGGAGCTTCCTCTTTCAAATGGTATATAATATGGCATATAATTTGTATATGTGAGCTGGGGGTTTCGAAAATTAAGTGGGCCTTTAAGTAGGATTTTTTTTATAGTGCTGGCCTAAAATTAACACACTGTTCTTATTTCAAAATATTCACCAAAGTTCAAAAGTTTGGGGTAGGATAGTTCAGAATGAACTTATAAATACTATTAACTAAGCAGCATAATTTCTTTAGTATTACTTTCAATCTTGAACCAGGGGTAGGATAGTCCCTCCATCCCCACCAAAAAAAAAAAAAAACCCACTGTCACCATGATATTCGGCTTCAGTTGAAACACATTTAAATATCCAAGGAATGTGTTCTAATAAATAAAATTTTCAAATGTATATGTTCATGCACAGTTACTGGACATAAAGTCCCAAAAATAAGGTTTTAATCGATTTATAAATCGGTATACTAATATAAGGAACTCCGTATATTAGTATACCGATTTATAAATTCTATTTAAAACCTTATTTTTGGGACTTTATGTCCAGTAACTGTGGTAAATGGACCAATATAATCATCGACATCCATGATTTGTTTTAGGCATGAATTTTCTACTTCTATTTTTTGGGACAAAAGATGCAATGCAATAACCCCCCGAACGCAGATCACCTGACGCAACATCACTGCACAACGTCTCCGTGCGCGAGATCCAAAATATTGATTCACAAATTATTTTGGACACAACTGTATTTGCGCATTCCTGTACTCACCGTCGGCGTTTTGATGACTGAGAAAGTCGCCAAATTTCGATGTACGAGCGTATTTTAACTCCAACTAAAAAACCTTTTGTGTGTCACAAGTTCGAATTAAACCTTCATCACTGTAGTACTCACTATTTAGCGATTTCCGATGAATAACTTGGAGAAAACGTGCCACCACAATCGCAGCAACGTGCAGACAACTCCCGTAGAAAACCAAAGTAGATATTCCCTTTGATGTTTGCCGACAGCGAGCCAAATATAGACGGCCTGATTCATTCCACAGCATATCGTGGGTATCTCATTGCTTCTCGTTATCATGTGCACCACATGGCCGGGGAACGGTCTGGAGTCGGGTAGCGTGTTATTACACACATGTAAATATAATCTAAATGGTTCCATCTGACAATAATCACAATGATAATGCATGCTGTGATATACGCCCTAATGAAACCGAGGGCCCCCTCCCAACACGAGTGCCGAGCCCATTCATGTCCAATATAGCATATATAATATGCTCCTCTAATTGTATTACCAATTTGCCATGCATATATAATGTTAATGACTGTAGTATTCCAGGAACGTATAGCTACAGAGAGCTGTTATAGTAGCAATTTAAGGCCCACTTAATTTTCGAACCCCCTGGAACCCCCAGATAATTTTATATAAAATATATGCCATGTTATATACCATTTGAAAGAGGAAGCTCCACAACATTGTATTATCAACTTACTCGGTGTAATAAACTGTGAACATGTAGTTTTTAGCTCACCTGAGACGAAGTCTCCGGTGGCTATAGTCATCACTCGTCGTCCGTCCGTCCGTCTATCTGGACGTCCGCCAAGAATCATCTTCTCCGATAAAACTGTAAGATGGAACGGGTTCATATTTGGTGTGGATGTTCCCTAGGTGAATCACATTCAGATTTGTTCAAATGAGGTCATCAGGTCAATTAGTTGAGAAAGCAGGGCCACAACACTATTCCTTCATAGTAATTCTTAGAACGACTTTTTTCCAGAACTATAAGGCCGAATGGGTTCATATTTGGTGTGGATGTTCCCTAGGTGACTCACATTCAGAATTGTTCAAATGAGGTCACCAGGTTGATTAGTTGAGCAACCAGGGCCATAACTCTTTCCCTCCATAGTAATTCTTTTAAACATCTTCTCAAATACCATCAGGCCAAATGGGTTCATATTTGGTATGAATGATCCTTGGTTGACTGGGGTTCAGATTTGTTCAAATGGGGTCACTGGGTCAAATGTGGGTGGGGCCAGGGACATAACTAAACAAAAAAATTCAGATTAAACTATTTAACCAAAAAAGAAAAGAAATGATATATTAAAAAATAAAAGAATATTTAAAAAAACTGGAATTCATATTTCCTACTAAATCCTGAAAAGTTACCCATAATTCTGCTTTGGTTAAGATGTCGATTAATTAGAGCATTACTGTATATTGTTTAACATTTTTTGAAAATTGAAAAACTAATGCCATTACATTTCTGAAGGTTGTGCCCCCTGGCCCTTCACTCAAGTGCACTGCTTCTGCCACCCTGGCCTGGTCCCAAAAATAAAATTTACTCAAATTCTTGACAGAATCATTAATAAAAAGCATTTACTTTGGCTGTAACTGTATGATGGGTATGCCTACACAATCATGTCAAATGAAATCTTGACATTTTTATAAACATTCCTTGGAGATCTGCTAGAAGTCATTAATTCCTAATCTATCATGTATTGTTCAAATCAGGACAAATAGCATGTCTGTCATTTGCAGAATGAGGTCCCCAGATGGTGAATTTAGTGATGCTACCCCGCACAGCTGCCTAGCATCACCAAATTCACCCTCTGGAGACCTCATTCTGCTTAGGCCTCATCTTCTGGGAAGTATCTATAGTGTCAAATTAACATTGTTGTTAGTTATATTTCCCTTCTAGGAAGTTTTTATAGCCCCTAATTTGCAGAAGATAAATTCATAATTGAGGTGCCCAATGGGTGAACATCACCAACTTCACCTGGGGAACTTCATTCTTGTCCTAGGTCTGCCATAGCAGTTGAGGGCCTTAGCAGAATGAGGTCCCCAGAGTGTGAATTCAGTGATGCTAGCCTGCTGTGCGGGATAGCGCCACTAAATTCACCCTCTGAGGACCTCATTCTACAAATGACAGACACACTATCACACTATTTCAAGGCTTGATTGTATAATACATTGTGTTGCTTGAGGCCAGGCGTGCACAATGTAGGAATAGACATGCTTTTGGTGATGCTATCCCACACAGCAGGCTAGCATCACCAAATACACCATCTGGAGACCTCACATTCTGCTTAGGCCTCATCTTATGGGAAGTATCTATAGTATCAAATTTACATTGTTGTTAGTTAATTTTCCCTTCTAGGAAGTTCTCAGTATATGCCCTAATTTGCAGAAGATAAAATTCATAATTGAGGTGCCCAATGGGTGAACATCACCAACTTCAACTGGAGAACTTCAATCTTATCCTAGGTCTTCCATGGCAGTTGAGGGCCTTAGCAGAATGAGGTCCCCAGAGGGTGAATTTAGTGATGCTAGCCCACTGTGCAGGATAGCGTCACTAAATTCACCCTCTGGGGATCTCATTCTGCAAATGACAGACACACTATCATAATTATAATACATTGTGTTGCTTGAGGCCAGGCATGCACAATGTAGGAACAGACACGCTTTTAGTGATGCTATCTGCACAGCGGGCTAGCATCACCAAATTCACCCTCTGGAGACCTCATTCTGCTTAGACCTCATCTTCTTGGAAGTATCTATAGTATCAAATTTACATTGTTGTTAGTTAAATTTCCCTTCTAGGAAGTTTCTATATCCCCTAATTTGCAGAAGATAAAATTCATAATTGAGGTGCCCAATGGGTGAATATCACCAACTTAAATTGGGGAACTTCAATCTTAATTATCCTTATCAAATTTGTGAAAATGGGATCACAAAGTCAAATATGGGCAGAGCCAGAGACTTAACTATTTCACTACATAGTAATTCTTAAAATATGTTTGCAAGAACTAGTTGGCTTATATAGCATGGAATGTTCTTCCTTGACTGCAATTCAGATTTTTTTTTAGGGGCCAAGCGAAGGACAGTTTCCCTCTTAATATGCTTCCTTCACAAGGACCATCAGGTCTATTTTACTGATATTTATGATATGTATGAAGGGTTCTTTGGTGTCTGGGATTCACCAGGTTAAACAGGGTGGGACCAGGGACATAACTATATATCTCTATAGTAATTCTTAAAATGTCTTCGCGAGAGAGGTTGGACTATTTAGCTTACATATAGTATGGAGGAATCAGGAGGATCCTTTAGTGACTGAGATTCAGATTTGTTAAAATGAGGTCAACCTGTCAAGAAATGGCGGGCTATGGGGAGTTAACACTTTTGTGTCTAATAAAATCATTGAAATACCAAATTCATTAAAACATCTACCTTGGAACCACCTGACTGATTAGTCTGACATACATACATGTATTGTGTTTTGGGTCCATGGATAATTGGGCTTCAAACATGTCTAAATGGTTTTAGAAAAAGGCGCTTGTGAGATTGGAAATTTCCAACAATTGAGAAAGTTTGAGGTGTCGGTTGTGAAATTCCAACCTAAGACTTGGGAGTCTGGAGCCCGGTCGGGAGGCGACTTGTTGAGCTGGAGGAGGGGGTGATCAGTAATGTACAGTTGGTAATTTCGTTTCGGAATTTTTCGTTCGGCTTCGTAAAAATGTTAAAAAATGAAGTTGCCGACGGACAATTCGAATGTAACGTTGTACGGTAAATTTTAATAAGTATCTTCATAAAACTACCACAAAAGAATGGCCACAACTTTTATTAATAATGAGATTTTATTGCGGAAACATCATCTGATCCGCTATACCCTGACTGACTGTAAGACTTTTAATTTGGAGCCATCTCCTCCGAAAACTTAAAACTTTTGACGCGGGTACAAAGTTTGGTGCAAAAGAAGTGTCCCAGTCTTCCATAATTTCAGTCTTCAACGGGGTAAATTTGGAAAAAGACTCCGGGCCAGTGACTATATGTGTATGCATCATAATATAGATGCCTTATTATTATCTCTATTATATAGTCACTATTCTCAATCTCAACCTCTCAAACAATTTTCTTATAATTTTCAAGAAAGATAACTCTAAATTTGAGACGATATGTTTAGAAAATCGCTGATGGAAAATGGCCAAGAAATTAAATAATGAGACATCTTTTTGCAATATACTTCGCCAATAACCCAGTGATGGACTCAAATCGACACGGAGAAGACATAGCAATAATATTTGACAAAAGAATGCCCTAAAACTTATTGAAAAGTTGAAATTGTTTGAGTTTGCAGCGACAAACAGGTGTGCATCGAATATAGGTGACGTGGGTAGCTTTGTTGCACTTCCGGGTAGGTTGGTCACCTGCACAATTTAACCAATTTATCTTGATTTATCGATGTAGTGGTTGCAGGAAAAAGGTGTTGATAATTGATGGTTGTGTTCTGTATCTCACATGTTCGAAATAAAAGGTCGACGCCCATGGCAACAGCCTTGAACAGGCAATTGGTAATATCCCGTAGAGAAAATTATCCCAGTTTCAAGTTAGGTAACCCTAAACATAACAAATACTCCGCCGTATGATGTGGCGCTCTATTCTTCCCGGAGTTCGCTTGGCGGTAATTGTAAGATCGGTTTATTACATTTTTTGTCTATATTATCTGTCGCATTTTGTGATTATTTTTTTTGTTCTTCCCTCGATAAGATCCCCGGAAACAGTCGAACGGTGCTCGATTGTAATCGGTAAATCTCCACTGGCTAAGTTCCCAGATGTACAGGAGGGATAACTCTAAATTCACGCAACACAACTTTTACCTAACTAATTTAACCATATATATGATCATCTTATCAATAAAAACTAGATTTTAAATATTTATTTTAACTTGTATAAATGTGAAAAAAGGAAGGATATCCTGAACAGAACATAAAAGAACACAACGTTAGAATAACATTGCGTTAGTCTCTGGGGAAAATCATTGAGAATTTATTTACGAACACCACGACATACTAAAACTATTTTAGAGTAGTGTTCATAAAAACTGTGTGAGGTATTTAAGTTTGATGGTGTGGTGCAACTGCCGTTATATAGAGTCCGAACTTTACAAAGTTAGTAATGTCGTGACTTTAATTTATTTGTTTTAATTAAAAGTGTATTCTTTTATTAATTTCATATACCCGGTACATTTCAATTTGAACAAAAATTAAATACTAGCCTACAACTTATAGTTAGACTAGACTCCTGGTTCAACTCAAGCATGCACTGACCCTGAAATGGCCCTTTTCATATGGTGGCCTATATATAGACTTGAGTGATGTGTTTAGGCCTGTGCCAATTAAAATTAATTCAGGGGGGGGGGGGGGGGAATCAATGAATATTAATTTTTATTTGCGATTAAGCGCAAATGATTTTGTTTAAGTGCAAATGATTAACGCTTAAGCATAAATATTTACGCTTAAGCATAAATATTTGTGCTTGAGCAAAAATGATAGAAGTTATGTGCAATTAAGCGCAAATATTTGCGCTTAAGCGTAAATAAATAATAAATATGAAAAGGGCCTCCCATAACTATCACCGCCTTTCGTTCAGTTGGGTATAACCAGCTTTTATAACAAATTTCAGTTGGGTACCCAGCTTTTATAAAATTTACATTTGGGTATCGGTACCCAAATTTACCCAAAAGTAACCTGCAGGACCTATGTCCTGTGCCTACAATTCTTCTCTCCGCTATTGTCAAGCTACAGGAGCCTGGAATTTGGTCAAAACCCCTCTTTTATTGGCGGAACCAGCACCCGGGACTGCAGGTTCCGCCAATAAAAGAGGGTTTTGACCAAATTCCAGGCTCCTGTGATCAAGCGTATCGTGGTGAATAAATATATCATACATAAACAATGCAAGTATTCACAAATTTAACAGGTTCATTTAAAAAACTGATGGCAATCACTAATTAAATTACATTCTGTGTGAGATTTCATAAAGCTGGGTACCCAAATGTAAAAAATTTAAAAGCTGGGTACACAACTGAATATTTTTAAAAAGCTGGGTAGTGGGTACCCAAGTTTGGTCACCCAAAAGATCCAAATGAAGTTTGGTGACATCGGATGTGGTCTGTATAGGGAACAAGGTTAGTCGCCATATGAACGGCAGTTACGCCACACCATCAAACTCGAATACCTCACATAGTTTTTATGAACCCTTCTCCAAAATAGTTTTGGTATATCGTGGTGTAAATTCTCACTGATTTCCCCCCCCCCCCCCCCCCCCGAGACTGACGCAGCGTTATTCTAAAGTTGTCACGGTTCTTTTCTGTTCAATTCAGAATATCCCTCCTTTTTCACATTGATACAAGTTAAAATAAATATTTAAAACCTAGTTTTTATTGGTAAGATTATCATATATACGGTTAAATTATTTAGATAAAAGTTGTGTTGCATTGTTATGTTTAGAGTTACCTGACTTGGAAGTGGGATAATTTTCTCTACGGGATATTACCAACTGCCTTGAACAGGGAATCTCATAGGGGACGTGGAAGATTCGGTCCAGGGAAGATTCGGCAGGGACTATTTGGCCCATGGTTTGTACAAGTACAAATACAATCTCCATTGTCATCAAAAGACCTGTCCAAAATCAAAGGAAGTCAAAACACCCAAGATTTAATCAACATAAAAGGTTGTCCAATTAACACCCATGGCCATGCCACTTGCCGAATCATGCCTGCCCAATCTTCCCTGGACCCTAAAAAATCAAGCCCCAATCTGCACTGGGCTGAATCATCCGCTCCCAATCATAGATTAAAATAAAAAGTTTCCTGCATAAACTATGTATTATTGCAAAAGGTACTGATGTTCTGTTTACATTAAAGTTGAACAGGGAAATGAGTGTGATAGTCCGTAATAACAGGTCTGCTAGCTAGAGGTCCCTTTAAGCCACATGGCGATTTGCACTCCAAAATAAACCCATTAATATTTGCTTTAAATTTTTCCCAGTATCGAAATACATGTAGGTTGATAAATACCGGTACTTGAACCCTTTGAAGAGTATCTGTAACGTCATATACATGACGTCATGAGTAAATTTAACGTCGACGTCATAGCAATAATTATTAACAAGTTCGGTCAAAAAGGCCCAATAATTTGTTTTAATTTATGTGCATTTTTTGTTTACGTGTGTTATCATAATCGATTGCACTTATACATTTGGGACAATATTTTAATACAAATAACTCCTATACAAATCATTTATAAATCAGATGATTTATTGAAGTTATGTCTACATAAAATAACACTTCCTGAAACGACATATATGTCGTTCTACTCCTCAACCGATAGACGACATATATGTCGTTCTACTCGCCAAAGGGTTGACTACTTTTCTATGAGCATTATATGTCCCAGAAAGAAGCATTGAAGTCATAAAATATACAATCTTGAACACGATGTTTAGGTCCCAAACAAAAAATAAGCATTTGCATGGCACGCTCATTTCTGTTCCATGCCTTGCCAATGGTTGTTTCCTGTTAGTATAATCCTGATATGGTAGAAACAAAGCGTGTTTATTTCACTAATGTGCGACAAATTGTAAACAGCTGGAAAATTTGAGTAGGTCAAAATAATTCTCAGAAACGTAAAGGCCCACTTAATTTTCGAACCCCCCGATCACATTATACAAAATATGCCATATTAAATACCATTTGAAAGAGGAAGCTCCAAAACATTGTATTTTCAACTTAATCGATGTAATAAATTGTGAACATGTTGTTTTTGTTGAGATAGGGACGTCTATTCTGTGCTAAAGTTTCTGCACAAAGTTGATTATTTTCAATGGAAGAGGAATAACTCTATATATTTAGATATAGAGTTATTCCCCTTCCATTGAAAATAAACTACAGTTTGAATTCTGTTGCATTCTGGGATCCATAACGGGGTAAATGATTTTATGATTTCAGCTATTTTCTATTACTCTTTCTGGGCACCTTCTGAGACACAGACATTCCAAATGGTGATGAATTAGAGTATTTTAATCATATTTTATGGCATAGATTGTTATTAAACTGTATATCAAGGCACTATTGGGGGGGGGGGGGGTCGGAAAAAAATTACAGGATACAAGGACCGGGTGGGTGGGTGTCCCCGAGCCCAGAATGCAGTTTTTAGCTCACCTGAGACAAAGTCTCCGGTGGAGCTATAGTCATCACTCCTCGTCCGTCGTCCGTCCGTCCGTCTGTCTGTCCGTCTGTCCGTCTGTCCGTCTGTCCGTCCGTCAACTTTTTTAAAAACATCTTCTCCTCTGAAACCATCATACCAAATTGGTTCATATTTGGTGTGGATGTTCCCTAGGTGACTCTCATTCAGATTTGTTCAAATGAGGTCACCAAGTCAAATAGTTTTGATGTCAGGACCATAACTATTTTTCCACATAGTAATTCTTAAAACGACTTCTTTTCTGAAGTTGTCAGGCCGAATGGGTTCATATTTGGTATGAGGGTACCTTGGGTGACTGTGGTTCAGATTTGTTCAAATGAGGTCACTGGGTCAAATGTGGGTGGGGCTATGGACATAAATCTGAATTTTTTAATTTTTTTTTCAATTTAACTTATTTCTCAATTTAACCAAAAAAAAATATATATATATATATTTTATTTTTAATAAATAATATTTTGTTATTAAATATTTAAAAATATTTTATTTTTAAATAAAATAAAAAAAAACTCATTAAAATTTTGAAGAACCTATGACTACATCTTTGGGAGGGGAGGGGAGGTACCTCTAGTCACTCCACTATATTTGGTTGAAATCAGGGGTTTGGGAGAAATCAGGAACAGACAGATGTACAGAAATGTTCAGTAAATTGCTTTAATCATATGTATTCTCTACTACACCAAGCCACCCATGTGCTCTGATGGACCCATGTTTATACAACTGGCAGATGGGTAGATAACATCTGCTGTGCTTTCCATCCCCAGAGAGTGTAATTCATGTCATTTGTAATTTAAATGAGATTAATGGTGTTATCAATGAAGCACCCTTGTTGTTTACATTATCACTCAGTGGTCATTAAAATCAGATTATTTTCATTTTCTCCAAGTTTGAATTAAGAGAGTCTGGCATTAGCAGAATGAGGTTCCCAGAGGGTGATTTATGTTGCTCCACACAGCAGGCTAGCATAACCAAATACACCCTCTGAGAACCTTATTCTGCTTAGGCCTCATCTTCTGGAAAGTATCTAGAGTCTCAAGATCTCATTCTGCTTAGGCCTCATCTTCTGTGAAGTATCTATAGTATCAAATTTACTTTGTTGTTAGTTAAATTTCCCTTCTAGGAAGTTTATATATCCCCTAATTTGCAGAAGATAAAATTCATGATTGAGGTGCTCAATGGGTGAACATCACCAACTTCAACTGGGGAACTTCAATCTTATTCTAGGTCTTCCATAGCAGTTGAGGGCCTTATCAGAATGAGGTCCCCAGAGGGTGAATTTAGTGATACTAGCCCGCTGTGCAGGATAGCGTCACTAAATTCACCCTCTGGGGACCTCATTCTGCAAATAACAGACAGACTATTTCAAGGCTTGATTGTATAATACATTGTGTTGCTTGAGGCCAGACATGCACAATGTAGGAACAGACATGCTTTTAGTGATGCTATCCCACACAGCGGGCTAGCATCACCAAATTCACCATCTGGAGACCTCATTCTGCTTAGGCCTCATCTTCTGGGAAGTATCTATAGTATCAAATTTACATTGTTGTTAGTTAAATTTCCCTTCTAGGAAGTTTCTATATCCCCTAATTTGCAGAAGATAAAATTCATAATTGAGGGGCCCAATGGGTGAACATCACCAACTTCAACTGGGGAAATTCAATTTTATTCTAGATCTTCCATAGCAGTTGAGGGCCTTATCAGAATGAGGTCCCCAGAGGGTGAATTTAGCGTCACTAAATTCACCCTCTGGGGACCTCATTCTGCAAATGACAGACACACTATCACACTATTTCAAGGCTTGATTGTATAATACATTGTGTTGCTTGAGGCCAGGCATGCACAATGTAGAAACAGACACGCTTTTTGTGATGCTATCCCGCACAGCAGGCTAGCATCACCAAATTCACCCTCTGGAGACCTCATTCTGCTTAGGCCTCATCTTCTGGGAAGTATCTATAGTATCAAATTTACATTGTTGTTAGTTAAATTTCCCTTCTAGGAAGTTTCTATATCCCCTAATTTGCAGAAGATAAAATTCATAAATGAGGTGCCCAATGGGTGAATATTACCAACTTCAACTGGGGAAGTTAATTCTTGTCCTTATCAGATTTGTGAAAATGGGATCACAAAGTCAAATAAGGGCAGAGCAAGAGACTTAACTATTTCACTACATAGTAATTCTTAAAATATGTTTGCAAGAACTAGTTGGCTTATATAGAATGGAATGTTCTTCCTTGACTGCAATTCAGATTTTTTTTAATGGGGTCACCTGGTCAAATAGGGGCCAAGCGAAGGACAGTTTCCCTCTTAATATGCTTCCTTCACAAGGACCATCAGGTCTATTTTACTGATACTTATGATATGTATGAAGGGTTCTTTGGTGTCTGGGATTCAAATTTATTCAGATGGGGTCACCAGGTTAAATAGGGTGGGACCAGGGACATAACTATATGTCTCTATAGTAATTCTTAAAATGTCTTCTCAAGAGAGTTTGGACTATTTAGCTTTAATACATATAGTATGGAGGAATCAGGAGGATCCTTTAGTGACTGAGATTCAGATTTGTTAAAATGAGGTCAACCTGTCAAGAAATGGCAGGCTATGGGGAGTTAACACTTTTGTGTCCAATAAAATCATCGAAATACCAAATTCATTAAAACATCTACCTTGGAACCACCTGACTGATTGGTCTGACATACATGTATTGTGTTTTGGGTCCATAGTGTACAGTTGGCAATTTCAAGGTGGATTTTCACCAAGCTACATACTTGAAGTCTCTCTAGCCACATATCCTGTTTAAATCTACTTCTTTTAAAGTGATTATGAAAAGAGCTGACTGTTTTGGTCTCCAGAGTCCCAGTCTTATCAGTCTTTGCAGTCTGGTGAGCGACCCCACAGTCATTGACTGTCTTGTTTTCCAAAATCATATCTAAGACAAATTACAGCTTCAAAATGAATTAAAACAATCAGATTCATATAGTAGTGCATGCTATAGCCTTATACAAGTGAGGGGGGCTCTATATTTTAATTTTTTGTCCACAAATTCTCCCTTTAACAGTTGAAACCATGGGGTGGGTCCGGTTTTGGTCGAGGAAAAAAATTGCAATGAAAAAAAAATCCATTCTCATCTTTTCTCATAGTTTATCATGGTTTTTAGCTCACCTGAGACGAAGTCTCGGTGGAGCTATAGTCATCACTCCTCGTCCGTCGTCCGTGCGTCCATCCGTCCGTCAATTTTTTTTTAAACATCTTCTCCTCTGAAACCATCATATTTAGTGTGGATGTTCCCTAGGTGACTCTCATTCAGATTTGTTCAAATGAGGTCACTGGGTCAAATAGTTGCGAAGCCAGGGCCATAACTCTATTCCTCCATAGTAATTCTTACAACGACTTCTTGTTCAGAACCATTGGGCCGATTTAGCTAATATTTGGTATGGAGGGTCCTTGGGTCACTGGTGTTCAGATTTGTTCAAATGAGGTCACCCGGTCAATTAGTTAAGAAACCAGGGCCATAACTCATAGTAATTCTAACAATGACTTCTTCTAAAAAAATATTTGGCCGATTTAGCTTATATTTGGTACAGAGATACCTTGGGTGACTGGGGTTCAGATTTGTTCAAATGTGGTCACTGGGTCAAATAGGTGCAGAGCCAGGGACATAACTTTAAAAACAAAAAATGTAATTTTTGCATTTTGACCTTTAATTTTTGTTTAGGACACATCAGAGCCTCATATTTCTTACCTAGATTTTTCTTAGCATGTTCTTCATCTGTATGGATTTTGGTATTGTTTATTTAACCCCTTCCACTCTTGTTTTGATATAGAATTCATCCAAGACAGGATTACTCAAACATTTTTCATCTGATCAACACCAAATTTGGTATATGAATTTTTGACACTTATATACAGATCAAGTTAAAATATGGGTTTGATCCGATATATTTTAACAGAGTTATGGCCCTTTATAATTCACACCTCTTTGCTATGCACTATTAATTTTTAAGAGGACACTCAAGCCTGTATTATTGAAAAAGCCAATTTATCATAGTGTGGTCACCCGATACTCTTGCTGAATACTGCTTGCTTCAGACCAGTTTACCATCTGTCATTACAAGACATGACATTAGCTAAACAACTAGTCTTCCCTCCACTGAATAAATGACGACAAAACACCTTTTGCATACTAGCCGTACGAGCTCTCTAGAAATTTATTTGATCACATACATGTATCATATACAGACAAGACCTGACCACCAACAATTTTACATATAAATCCCCAGTTGCGACAGCAGACACGCCGGACAGAAAAAACCGCCTTCCAATTTGTTTTATGTTTTTTAAGGCGGAAATCTGTGAACCAACCCAACGGGTGCGAACTCTGTCTACAGGGAAGGCGGTGGTTCTCACCTTTTACATTACACGGTATATATTCTAGAAATGTTCTATGTCTGAACTCAAACATTCATACTTAGACACCGATTTTCATAAATAAATTTCGAACGAAATTATAAAACCGTTATCGTGAATATATTGTAAAATATTTCGTATTTTAGAAACTTGATGACCGTACCTCGTTCGCTAGAAAGTGATGCTCTGGCATTGAACACGTGACATGCGAAATCAGAAACTCATCTCTGATTGGCCCTCACTGTCACGTGTTCAGTAAACAACTTTACTATCCCCGCCCATTTATTAACCCGTATCGTTCAAGACAAATGTTTTTCGCTATACTGCGAAACTCGAAAAACTATTAGTCTTCCCTCCACTGAATAAATGACGACAAAACACCTTTTGCATACTAGCCGTACGAGCTCTCTAGAACATGTCCAAAAGCACAGGTAGTAACTTTCATTATAATATGAATGTTTGAATCAGTAACCTAATGGAAAAACATCCAAAATTAAATTCCATCTGAAATTTAAATTGCCAAACTCGAATGGAAGAATTGACTATATCTTATTAAATCAATTTGTAATGCGATGATTTATAACCCCAATTTTTTAGACACTTCCAGTCTAGATTGTAGTGAATCTTCCACATAGCCATCCTTGGCTGATTCACTACGCCATCTTCCATGACGTTTGAAACATCTGTCATTGACGCCCGCGTTCGCTGCGGTCGTAGCCCCACCAGCCCTCAAAGAATGAGTACCGATATTGGCCACAGGCGAAACCTCCCTCAGTCGGGCTATTATACATTCCCTTGCCCTTGTGTAACTTATTGGTTTGTCTTTATAAACCAATTTGCACACAATTCCAGAACGAAATACACCTCGAAACAAATGAACATCACATTTTGTGGTCAGGTCTGCACTTGATAAATATTTAACCAACCATGCTACTGGACAAGCACATGTTAACCCCTTGCTAATTACCACTTCTGCTCCTGATCTGTACTGATCTGTACTGATCAGTCTTGCTCCTTCGGATCTTTATCGATAAATAATCATTATGAATAATTATGTCATTTGCCTTTAGAGCTATGAGCTCTCCAAATCTCATGAACGCTGCATAACATACAACAATCATTGTTATATCTCTAATAACCAACAAATCTGTGCTGTCCCTGTACATTGAACAAAGTGTGATAATTTCCTCCGAAGAAATAGGATCTTTACGATTTACTGGCTTTGAAAACAGACGTTTAGACGACTCTATTAAATTGTCTATGAAAACATTGTCAGTTGGATCGCTGAATCCGTGCAAGCCATGCATCCATTTGATTGCATATTTTACAGAAATAATCACATTATGAGAAACACCTCTGTCCATTAAATGTGTGATACACAGAGCTATATGAACTGGCTCCGCTGGCATAATTTTGCCGCCAATGTTTTTAACAAAGTCCTCCCATTTCCGAAAAGCTGACCTGTATTTCACAGTAGTGTTGTCCGCCCTCGATTTAACCAGATAGCCTGCCATATGAGCCGAAAGTTCCTTCAATTCGCCATTCATTCCTAGACCGCTATCCTTTACATTTTGCTCTATTGAGGCTTGAACACCTGTCAAAACATATAGATCTCATTAATATACAAAGCAACAATTGTCACAGGCTGCGATTCTTACTGAATTTCAGTGCTCCCATTTCAAATGGAAGTGGATTGTTTAAGAAGAACCCATTGTTTCCATGGCCTTCCGATATCAATCCCCTGCACCCCAAACTAATCAACTGTACTGCCTCCGTGGCTATCAAATTAGCTATTTTTGGCCAAAAATGGCCTGAATACCAAATAGGGAACACCAATGTTCCCTCGGCTTTGTCAGAAACCATTTTATTGATTGTTTTTTGAATCATCTTGGGTGGTGGCACCAGCCAATTATTATCTCCCGACCAATCTTGGGAAAATGCGTCTATAGCTTCTGTCCCTGGACACCACCATTTTGAATTGAAACAGTCTAAATTCTTATTATAATCACAAGAAAATCGATCAACTGTGTAAGGACCCCATTTCCGGTCCAACATAAAAAACGTATCTTTGCAAATTTTCCAGTCGTCTGAATCTGAACATTTGCTCAACCTGTCTGCCTGAGTGTTTTCCTCTCTAGGAATCCACGTAGGCAACAGCTTGATGCCATGTGAAGAACAGACATCCGATATATCCAGCGCCACTCGCTGCAAGTGTTCCATTCTACTACCGACTTTGGCTATTTGAGCTGCCGCTTTATTATCGGTATACCATGTTATACGCTCCCCTTGTAATGTCGAACCTTTCGACGCGCAATATCTATGCATGGCTTCCAGTTCGCGCCAAGTTGAACTCAATCCAACTTCCGTCTCTGACCATGACCCTGTCACTTCAGAACCGAGCACCCCTTCCGAATACCCACCGTATCCGAAACTTGATGCATCGGTAAACACACTTCCAGTGTTATCTGGACTTACCAAGTCCTGACCATTCAACGACTGAATGTTTTCCCGCCAAAACCTCAACTCCGCTGAGGCCTCCTGCCCAACGGGCACCAACGCATCCCAACTAGCTCTGTAAGCTAACGCGCCGTATATGTATCGACTCTTCAGTCTAACCACGCTATCCACCGCGCCGTGCATCGATAATAACTGGCCGCTGATGGCCGCTAGCGCTCGCGCTTTCGCGAAACCGTTTTGTTCAATAACCAATTTCTCTATGCTGATTATTGCCCCGATGAAACGGCGAACCCTTTCCTCCGACACGGATACTCTTCCTGAGTCCATGTCCCAATCCAAACCGAGCCACTTGATCTGCGAAATTGGAATCCAAACGCATTTCTTATAAGAAATAAGAAACCCCAAACTTATCAAATCATTCTCGACCATTCTACTCAATTCCATCGCCCTCTTGACCCCTTTGGCTCCCCCTAACCCGTCGTCCAAATACATGACAACTTTGTGACCTTGTGACCTCCAAAATTTAGTGACTACTCGCATTAATTTTGTAAAAATGTGAGCAGCTACTGAAATTCCAAACGGAAGAACATTATACACATAATAATCTGTTCTACCTGACGAAACCGACGTCCATGCGAATCCCAGATATGTTCTGTACGATTCCCGTATCTCTATTATATGGTAAGCACTTTTCAAATCAAAAGTAAACATCAAATCTCCTTTCGAAAATAATTCCCTAGCCACCTCCCCGTTCTCCAAACGAAATTTAAACTTCGCGAGATTTGGATTTATGTGGCGGCAATCCAGTACCAATCGCTTTTTTCCCTCCCTATTACAAGCAACCGTTAAAGGATTTACTACTTCCGGTTTTTCCGATACCCGTGCAATGCAATCTAAACTGATCAGTTTACCGATTTCTTCCGAAACGAAATCTTTATTTTGCAAAGCCGATCTATTGTTCTTCATCTCGGAAGTCTGGGGTATACTTATAAAAGGCAGCTTGTAGCCCTCGCTAACGATTCCTTTTATGTAATCAGACGCACCTAAATGCTCCCACCGAGCGTAACATTCCTTCAAACGCCCCCTTGGGCTTTGCGAGCTATGATACTCGACGCGATCTATTCCGATCTGCCGACCGACCTTCGCGTTACACGGCCTCTGACCAATTTCCATTTCGTCTGAATCTCTGGCCGTAAGCTCTCCGTCGAGCAAGCACCCAGTGCTTTTACTTAAACCCCTTAAACTGAGGGTTTCCGATATTAACTCGCTTTCCGCGTTGACAATAGCGCTCCGCGTTGAAGCGACTCCTTTGTTTACACAAGCATTTGCTTTGTCGCCTGAATTACCAACGCTGTAAACATCTACAGTCACGCCTGACTGCACGCCTACCGCTTCCGATTTGCCCACGATTGATCCGCTATGCGTCTCGACCACTACCGCTTCTGGTATAATACGACAACCCGTGTTATCTGAATTACTGTCAGAATGAACAATTTTTAGCATATTCATTTCCTCGCCGCTGACCGACCGCCGCTCGACAATGCTATCTTTTGTCGATTCGCCTGAATTACACACCGTGTGTTTACCTTTCAACGGTCGTGCTAGCGCTGTTTTCGAACCGGTGTTATTGTTCTCGTTCGCGAACTCGCTTCGCGGTACCCCCTGCCCTAATAAACTAAGATATATTCTACTTATCTTTTGGTTTGTGGCAGCCGAGAACCTCTTGTCACATTCGTTTTTCCAGTGCCCTGGAACCCCACACGCAAAGCAAAGTCCTGGCTTCCTGCTAGGCTGTTTGACCCCTCCGCCAACCGCTGCTGGGTTATGAGACGCAGTTGTCGCCGAAGAAACTGAAGTTCTGGAAATTTTCCTCTTCTTTGCTTTCTGCTGTGCCCTCGCCTCCGCTTTGTGTATACGCTTCTCGTCTTCCGAATCAGAAGCCAGCTGATTGCCCTCGTATTCTGCTACGACTCGCCATCCCAATTCTGATGAATCTGCCAATTTAATCAGCTTCTGTCTGTGATTGAGCAAGTCCATATCTGACTTAAGTGCATCTGAAGCTGCATCGGTAGCTTCGCTCAGTTCCGCTGATGCGAGATGCTTTTGGGCCTCTCGTATCTTCCCCATGACTTTGTTATTCAGGTTATGTTGTTCTTCATGTGCCGTTTTCTTGAATTTGAACGTTTCTTGAGGCGGCACTGCTGCTTCCTCTCTTGGTGCAGCTCCAGCAACTAGCTTGCGGTCAATAAGCTTTGCTAAGCTTTTTAACAGATCGGTCTGCGATTCCCTGATGGCGTCGCTTATTTTTGCGTCGACGTCCATTTTGTGAAAACTCAGCAATATTTGGAAACTTGATGACCGAACCTCGTTCGCTAGAAAGTGACGCTCTGGCATTGAACACGTGACATGCGAAATCAGAAACTCATCTCTGATTGGCCCTCACTGTCACGTGTTCAGTAAACAACTTTACTATCCCCGCCCATTTATTAACCCGTATCGTTCAAGACAAATGTTTTTCGCTATACTGCGAAACTCGAAAAATTATTATTCTACCAGAGTCTACAAGGAATAGTCCATTGTTCATTTCTCCAAGCCTGGACATAGTGTGTCTGACATTTGCAGAATGAAGTCCCCAGATGGTGAATTTAGTGTTGCTACCCCATACAGCAGGCTAGCATCACCCTCAATTACCTTATTATGCTTATGCCTCATCTGTTGGGACAATGTTTTTTAAACATGTTTTAAAATTTGAAAAAAAGTGACACCATTATATATAACATCTGCAGAGTTATGAAACTTTACTCTTTAATGAAACATTCCACCCTCCCCCACCCACCCCCTCCCATATGGCCCAGGCCCAACCCTGCCATCAACCAACATCCCTTCCAAGCCATATCACCTCTCAATTTAATACCTCTTCTCACCACAGAGGCATATATATCTGTAAAGGTACAGGTCATTAATTATATAAACTGGCCAGATGACATGTATTATTCTAATCTAAACATATCTGTAGCAATTTAATGACTGACATTCAATGATACTGTGAATGGCTTTGATTTCTTCAAGTCTGGAAATAGTGTGTCTGACATTTACATAGTGAGGTCCCCAGATGGTGTTGCTACCCCATACAGCATGCTAGCATCACCAAATACACCTGCCAGGGACCTAATTATGCTTAGTCCTCATCTTCTGGGAAGTATCCTAAGTATCAAATTGACAGTTTGATTTAGTCACTTTTTCCACCTGTTCAGTTTCAATGTCCCCCTAATTTGCAGAAGATAAAATGCATAATTGAGGTGCTCAATGGGTGTGTATCACCAACTTCAACTGTAGGACTTCAATCTGTTCCTTGGTTTTATTGGCCATTGAGGCCTAATCAGATTGAGGATGAATTTGGTGATGCTAGCCTGCCTTACAGAATATTGTCATTAAATCCACATTTTTGGGACCTAATTCTGCAAATGTCAGACATACTAAATTCAGGTTTGGCCATTTCATATTATTGTTTTAATCACCACTTATCCAGATGAAATCATACGACTAATATTCAAAGAAAATATATTGGATTAAATTTGTCTTCTATCTGGAATTTGCAGAATGAGGTCCCCAGAGGGTGAATTTAGTTATGCTACCCTGCACAGCAGTCTAGCATCACCAAATACACTAGCCAGGGTCCTCATTCTGCTTAGGCCTTATCTTCTGGGAAGTATATAGGCACTTAAATTTACTTTTTTACTTACTTTAGCCCTTCTGTTTAGTTTCTATATCCCCTAATTTGTGAATATAAAATGCATAATTGAGGTGCCCAATGGGTGCACATCACCAACTTTAACTGGAGAACTTCAATCTAATGCTATGTCTCCCATAGCAGTTGAGGCCTACACAGAATGAGGTCCCCAGAGGGTGAATTTGGTGATGCTAGCCCGCATTGCAGGATTGTGTCATTAAATTCACCCTTTGGGGACCTCATTCTGCAAATGTCAGACACTATGTTCAGGCTTGTCTGTTTGAATATTATGTTCTTAACCACCAGTATCCAGTTGAACTCATTATACCCTGATTTTGCAAAGAAAACTTGGGGGGTATATTGGATTGAATTTGTCAGTCTCTATGTCAGACTGTTCTCCCATCCATCCATCATTATGGCTCTATCCGTCCATCAATTGTTTTCTTCTCCAGATACATATTAAAGACCAAATGGGTTTATATATTTAGGTGTGGATGTCCCCCAGGTGACTCACATTCGGATTTGTTCAAATGAGTTCATCAGGTCAAATAGGTGAGAAGTCAGGGCCATAACTCTTTCCTTCCATAGTAATTCTTAAAACAATTTCTTCTCAAGAACCATCTGGACTATTTAGATTATGTTTGGTATGGATGGTCCTTCGGTGACTGGGGTTTAGATTTTTTCAGATTTGGGGTCATTTTAGGAAAATCAGTTCAGTTCAACTCTTAAAATCTAATGTCTGAAATTACCAAATGAATGGATCTCATAGATGGGGATTCACGTTTGTTCAAATAGGGGCGGAGATAAGAGATTTAATTATCAACCAGCCACCCTACCTGTGCTCCGGCGGAGCTATAGTCATCACTCCTCGTCCGTCCATCGTCTGTCCGTCCATCCGTCCGACAACAATTATTTGAACATCTTCTCCTCTGGAACCATAAGACCAAATGGGTTCATATTTGGTGTGGATGTTCCCTAGGTGATTCTCATTCAGATTTGTTCAAATGCGGTCACTGGGTCAAATAGTTGCGAAGCCAGGGCCATAACTCTTTCCCACCATAGTAATTCTTTTAAACATCTTCAGAACAATAAGACCGAATGGTTTCATATTTGGTGTGGATGTTCCCTAGGTGACTCACATTCAGATTTGTTCAAATGAGTTCACTCGAAATAGTTGCGAAGCCAGGGCCATAACTCTTTCCCTCCATAGTATTCTTAAAGTGACTTCTTCTCAAATACCATCAGGCTATATGGGTTCATATTTGGTATGAAGGATCCTTGGGTGACTGGGGTTCAGATTTGTTCAAATCAGGTCACTGGGTCAAATGTGGGCGGGGCCAGGGACATAACTCCAAATTTTTTGTTTTAGATTTAACTCTTTAGATATCTACTTTTAAAGTGATTATGAAAAGTTCTGACTGTTGTGGTCTCCAGAGTCCCAGTCTTATCAGTCTTTGCAGTCTGGTGAGCGACCCCACAGTCATTGACTGTCTTGTTTAAACTTATTATACACAGATGATACCTGCGTGTTTTGAGTGAATACCAGAAGTATCTCATGAGTGGTCACAGTGAGATATAACATATCATACTGTATACAACTGCATACAACATAAATAATGTAACATCAATACAACAAAATACATAAATAGTAACTAACATAGAAATTCATATTGCTCAAATGTTCTTGGTTCCCTCATTCCTTGAAATCCCACTGGAAACCCTAGTACTTTTAAATAAAGACCGGTAATGCATGACCCATTAGATTGATTTGCTCTCAAAAAGCCGAAAAAACCGTTGGCCTCATTTGTTTATATTAATGATATCAGTCAATATATTGCATAAACAATAAATACAGTGACCACATGGTCGAAGTACATGGTTGATGTCGATACATGACTACAGTGACTTAAGTCACATAATAACGTGTTGTTCACTGATTGGAGCATTAAAAGGCTCCAGATTCATTCTCAGAACATCTAATTTTAAAATTTTCCGGGGGAGGCCTCCTGACCCCTCCCGTACTCTTCCCCCCTCAGGCCTTCGGGAGATGCCTTTGGCCTTTGGCATCTCCTGCTGGGATAATACTCACCTCCACATTTTGTAGGAGAGCTACTCGCCACTCGCCTAGAATGATTTTAAGGAGAGCTCCTCATTGCTCACCAGTGATTTCACCACATGGAGAGGACTGGAACTGTGTTTATTTATATAGGAGATATAGCACAATAGCAGTGTTTTATTTATTGCCTCCGAAACAAGCCGAGCCGAGCTGGCCCTTAGAACATGCTTGGGACTATATAACACACCAGGTGCCTATTTTTAGAAGCAAATTTAATTGTTGAGGCAGTGCAAATTTTTTTGGATTGGGTGGGATTCGAACCCCACGCACGCCTTGCGACTCAAAGTCTCCTATATATATACTGTAGAGACCTTAAAATGTGCATATACATGTAGTGTCCTAAGTGCGACGTCAAAATACAGCGGCCATTTGAGCTTCCTTTTTTGAGGTTGCTTCGGTGGCCGTGTGTAGAGCCCGAAGCCGCCATCGCCATATTGGCCACAAGCCGCCGCCAGCCATATTATCTCCAACGCCAGCCACAACATCTCCGCTATCGGAATTGTAAAATGGCTGAGCCATGGCATGGACTTATATGTTAAGGACAACTGTACTGCGAATCACAAATAACTAAACCGCATTGCCTAATATTGGCATTCTCGTATGGACACGGCATGGTTGTTACACTTTCAGAACACCCGGGGCCTCTCATTGTGGAATAGACTATTCCAATGCATGCTTCCATATAACGGAGTGGGAGCATCCATTCAGTATTGAAAGGGTTTAAAGTATAAATTGTTTATTTCGACATGACTCAGTCTCGGACATCACTGATATTTGTCAATATATGCAAATAACCCGTAGAAGAGAATAGAAAATAGTTTGAAATAGTATATATCAATACTATCGGATTCAGCATCAAATGATGAATGCACA
The DNA here is from genome assembly GCA_032622095.1 of Siphonodentalium dalli. NCBI lineage: Eukaryota > Metazoa > Mollusca > Scaphopoda > Gadilida > Siphonodentaliidae > Siphonodentalium > Siphonodentalium dalli. The sequence continues at coordinate 94,567,151 of CP136067.1, forward strand.
TATCGCAAGATGCCAGTGATGATATAGCCGTCTGAAGTCGACAGAAGTCCCAATGTAACTTATACCGATTATATAGATGGGAAACTACATATAATTAGCAATCCCTGCCAGTCCTTTACTGACTCCTTCATGTATTTCGCCATAATGGAAAAGCCCAACACCAAAAGACTTCTATGGGTTCACAACAAACGCCAAAACAAGCGGGTGTCTATAACCGGGTATTAGGACAATTTCTGAAACGAAATACGCTGAATGATAACATCTCAGACGGCTGAGCCGCCATATTTCGTCAGCCACGGACGTCACGACTGAGCCGGCTTAGCAAGATAACCAGCCACGAAAATTGGTTGAGCCAGCCGTAAAAAATAGTTGTTGTGGCTTCGGATCTGGCCGTGTGGTATTGACGTCGGACTTTGAGTCGCAAGGCACGCTCGCCATCATGGGCCAGGGTGCAATTCAAAAAAAAATTGCACTGTCTCAAAAATCAAATTTGTGTTTATTCAATCAAATTGATGGTGTTTTTACCTTACACATGCACATATTTTAACCTATTGCTAATAATGGACACAACTATCCTGTTAAAATGGGTATTTTACCTTTATAACCATAAATATTTGGGTTTTTAAAGGTTTTGTCACTAGTTTTGTTGGCATATTTTTCAGACATGTGCTTTGTTTGTTTATTTTTTGTGTCTGTACTTGATCAGCGTTCTCTCAGTTCCGGTGCAGACACAATGAGAGACCCTTACCCTGCCAACAACACATTATTTAGTAGAATTTACAAGTTTTTCATCAATTTTGGGGGTGGGTGTCCCAGACCTGGGTGGAAAAAACTTACGCTCCCGGGGTGGTGGGTCCCCAAAACTGAAAAACACAAAATGTCCACCTTGTATCCATAACTTTTTTCCTCCCCGGCACTATAAGAAAAAATAATCGTTGACTCGAAAATTAAGTGGGCCTTTAACCTTGGAGTCCCCGATTATTACTATTCATAGTCAGTGTTGTTGACTATTGTTGGCATGTGTATATCCCACCAGGATACAGAACAGCTGTGTTCTAGGAGTGTCCACCAAGCTGTAGAGATTTTCAGATTCACCCCAAGAATTCCCGTCTTTATTTATCCAGAATTCATAAATATTAAAAACTAAGAGATATAGTTATGTCTCTTCCATGGAGAATAATAGACTGGCAGTACAGTCCACGTTAAAATTTTGCACAGAATACCAATCTTCAGCTTTTTAGTCCAGAACTTTCTTAAAGACTGAGAGGTAGATAAAATTTATACCACCAAATCTCTGATGATGGTCTGATTGAGTGGAAATTTCATGTTTTTTCTTTAAAAAGAATAAGACATTGAATCACTAACATTGATGTAGAAAACACTGGGGAACTTGGTTAACCCTTCCATGACTGGAGCTTCCTGAAATTTTGTGAAAACCCTGTGCCAATGCATTCTCTTACATATGTGAGTCTCCCATCATGAAAGTGTTAAAATAAAACAATATAATATTATCTCAACATATCATCCCTTCATATTATAGCTAAACCTACTTAAAGATGCATAATCCGAAATAATGCTCCAAAATTACTATTTCTTTGGCTGCGGGGGTAAAATATATTTGATTTGAGTCGAGGAACCCACCCATCAAAGCTCAGAGTGATCAGATATAAATTTTTGAAATTTCCTGATATACATGTATATAATTTTTGGCGGCCTGGCAAATATTCGTCAAGCCGTCGGTCTCGGACCCTTATTGTGGATGAAGATGGACAACTCTAATATCAAGTGGCTTTGGATGTAAAATGTTTGACAATCCGGCCAAATTTCATTGAAAAAAATGTTGATATTAAAATAATACGTTTTGGGCAGTTTTATACTACATTATTTTTGGGCAATTAATCGATTCTGATAACTGAAGTGGCATTTAAAAAAATGTTGTTACTGGAATCTGATGATATGGGGACCATCGAATTGGATTGAGTACCTTTAAGTCAGGAAAATACTTCGATCAATTGAATGTCCTTGACCAAACACTTATAATCAGCTTTGTATGGTTCAATTTCAGATTGTTATGATGCAATGGAGCACCAGCACTGTGCAGGCTGTGTCTCTTTCCACTGTAATTTCCCGTCCAATGGGTTCTCATCATGTCACATGATACACTGCGAACAAGGTTGTGGAGCCCGCTTCCATCACTGCAAGAAAGACGAACATGCTTTACTGTGTTTCTCTGAAAAAGTGCCATGCACCAACAGTCTATATGGCTGTCCAATCACAATGCTTCGATCAAAATTGTGTGCTCACCTTAAATCATGTCCAGCGAGTGTTATCCACTGTTCAATGGAGTGGAACCGATGGCCACTGTATTCTGAGGAATCCCAGAAGAAAACAGTTCTTCCAGACTCAAATCCTCATTACCAGTACGGGCAGCTCGACCTAGCTCTGGCCATGAGGGATCAACGAATGTTCAACCAATCAATGAAAGTCCCGAAAAGAATCAGGAAGTCACTGAGAAATACGCTAAATCAACGATATCCTGCCGTTCCCATCAACTTCCGAAGTAATTCTATAGATTCTGATTACCTGACGTCGGAAACATCGCAGACGCTGTCAGGTGACGACAGTGACGCTCCATGGGAGGTAGCCAAATCCCCGCCAGGTCTCCAGAAGAGTGTTTGTAGCAAGTTGTATACAGCATCCAGAGAAACTGCACAGAGTCTGTCATTGGCTTTGGACTATGTCTCGAGTCATGTCTCAGGTGAGAAAAACGTAAGGTTTTAGGTACATGTACGTGGCTGGAGGTCAAGTCTTGAAATAAGGTGTCTGTCATTTGCAGAATGAGGTCCTCAGAAGGTGATTTTTGTGACTTTACCTGCGCAGTTGGCTAGCATCACTAAACACACCCTCTGGGGACATAAATCTGCTTAGGCCTCATCTTCTGGGAAGCATTTACGATCTGAAATTACCACTGTTTTCCTTCTATTCAGTTTCTATATCAACTAATTTGCAGAAGATAAAATGCATAATCGAGGTGACTAATGGGGTGAACATCACCAGCTTCAACTGGGGCAATCAATCTGAACCTAGGTCTCCCATAGCAGTTGAGGCCTAAGCAGAATGAGGTCTCCAGAGGATGAATTTGGTGATGCTAGACCGCTGTGCGGGATAGTGTCACTAAATTCACCCTGTGATGACCTCCTTCTGCAAATGACGTATACACTATTTCAAGGCTTGTTAGAGGTTCTCCATGAAGGGCATGAAATGTTTAGAAGTTTTATTTGTCTAGTGCTCTGACTAATTAAAGATAACAATATTTATTATTCAACCTTTCAATTAATCTGAATTGTTAAGCTCTATAGATTGAATTGTCAATGATCCAATGGAATTCAGAATAAAAAAAATAAAAAATAAAAATCCTACCAACCTACCCTATTTATTTTAGACCATGTAACCCTAAACACAGGTGTTATTTTGTTTGGCCTTAGGCCATCCATACATACGAACATATCACCCTGTAACTCAGGTGTGAATTATCAGATTTTGTTATCCTTTGGCTGAATTGGCGATAGCACAGGTTGGGGGAAAGGATACCCACAGAATGGTTTTGTTCATTAATTTTTACCAGTTATGGCCCTTAGTTTACTTTGAAATTTGTGAATATTTTGTCCGTGCAAACATTTCAGCTTGTAACTTGGGTGTTAATTTGGTTGTGCTTTGGTATAGTGATAGCACAGCTTGGGGGAAAGGATACCCAGATACCGCAGGTTTCATTTTTACTAGTTACAACCTTTTTTCAATTTGTCTCTTTTGTTTTCCAGCACAGCATAAGCTCAAGAATATCTCGGAGGCGGATGTCTACTCTGGATTGAATTCAGCCGATCACATAAAAGTGCCTTCTCTACTGAATTTAAACGGTGCTCATGGTGATACGTCAGTGCCAGAGAATGGTTGTCACAGTGATATGACAGTGCCAGAAAACGGACCAAACAGTTGTCCGTCAAATCTGTTCTCAAACTCTGTCACGTTACAGGACATAGTTGGTGTAAACCTAAACATAGAAAGTATAACTAAGTACCAACCTAAACCGAGATCCATGTTCACATTTATGTGTGCTCAAGAATTTAAGCGGAGTGAGTTCCCCTGGCACTATAAGAACATTCATAATGACATTCATAGTGGATTGAATGGATGGATGGAGCAGCGTTGTCCGTTAGCTTATTTAGGTTGCACGTTCTCTCACATCCGATTCTACCCAAATGACCCTCGAACTCGGCTGAAGCACTGTTCATTATTAGAAAGCTTCGGGACGATACGACTCGATGAGAGCTCTGATGGCACGAATAATTCACGCAATATGACTTTAAAAGAAAATAATATAAGAGACCTTCGTGAGGCGACGCCAGAAGTTTATACCTCAGTCAAAATTGATTCGCCAGTGAAAATTCAGCCGCGGTTTGATGAGTTCGATACGAGGGAATCTTCACCAGACATTGAGGACTATTTTTGCCAGTTGTTGATGCTGCCCTTTGAACTTCTTCAGGAGATAGCTTGTAATCTGGATGGATTCAGTCTAAACAGCCTGTCTCTCTGTAGTAAGAAGCTAAGGGACGTCTGCTGTAGTCTGCTCGACGAGAAGGGTTGTGTCGTCCAAGTGTGGGAGAAAAAGAAAAACTGCCCCAAAGCATCGTGGTTCGTCTCTCATCATGTGAGTATTGTTACTATTGTACCAAGCCTACAAATAGTGTCTGTCATTTGCAGATTGAGGTCACCAAATTCACCCTCTTGGAACCACATTCTGCTCAGGCCTCAACTGTTATGGTAGCCCTAGCATCCCCAGTTGAAGTTGGTGATGTTCATCCATTCGGCACTCCGATTATGCATTTTATCTTCTGCGAATTAGGGGGATATAGAAACTTCCCAGATGTCATAAATTCATTTTCATTATAATTACCATGTTGCTTGCATTCATAGAGCACATGAGTGTATTTTGCACTAATTCATGGCTCAAATTCATTCATTTGTTGCATATATTCTGTTGAGTATAAAAGGAGATGGTCCCATAAATGGCCGGATTTAGTGCACAGTCCCCCTTTAAGGCCATTGTTTGACTTGGAAATTTGTGAAATTTTTGTCCATCCAAACATATCACATTGTAACTCGGGTGTTAATTATCAGATTTCATTGTCCTTTTGGCATGGTGATAGTACATGTTGTGGGGGGGGGGGGGGGGGGGAGGATACCCACTTACTACTTGTTTCATCCATTAATTTTTAGCAGTGTTACGGCCCTTGTTTGTCTTGGATATTAGTGAATTTTGTGTTGTTACAAACATTTCAGCTTGTAACTCAGGTGTTAATTGTTGGATTTTGTCGTCCTTTGGCATGTTGATAACATACTGTTGGGCTCCAAATAAAAATGCATGCACGTTAATTATTTTCTTGGGAAATTTCGCCCCTGCACAGTGCTTCAATATTTGAGTCTGCACGTTTATTAATTTTGAGGCTATGAAAATTGAAATCAGCAAATTCAAGATTTCCATATGATTCTGATATCAAAATGATGAGCTTATAACTTTATGCATGTACATATTCAAGTATATGGCATACATGTGAACATAAACTATTGAATAAAACACCACATGACACATGCATACTACATGTATGAGTATGTTGATTCCTATACTTGACCTACTATAAAAATAATTTGTTTAACCTGTGACAGATGATGTTTTGCTCCGAGTTCCCCTTGCACTATTATTTGGGCCTGCACTTTTATTTGGAGCCCGAGAGTAGGTTAGAAGAAAGGATGCCTAATTACTACGGGTTTCATCCATTCATTTTTAGCTCAACTTTACAAAGTCAAGTTTGATCTATTGCCATGGGTTGTCGTTCATCCGTGAATCAGTTAGCACACCCTACAGGTCACATCTCTCATCTGATTGTCACCAAACTTCAAATGGATCTTCTGGTGACCTCTAGATGCGAACCTAATATTTTTACCGAAATTTTTTAAAAAACATGGCTGCCACCAGACATCTTGGATTTCAAATTTGAATCCATCGGCAGCCCGCAATTATTGGAGAATTATTTTGAAAATTTACAGGCATGTTTAGAATCACCTCTGGATGGGAGTTACATGTATAAAATTTCAACAATTTTCAATGAAAAACATGGCCGTCAGCAGCCATCTTGGATTTTACTTTTGCATGACTAAATCCTTTGGCACTCCCTACAGACCACATCCCTTATCCGATTTTTTTTTTTTTTTATGAATTTCGTTGAAAAACATGACTGCCAGCGACCATCTTGTATTTGATTCTTTGCATGACTAAATCCTTCAGCACACTCTACAGACCACATCCATCATCCAATCATCACCAAACTTCTTAAAATTGACTATCGGGGATGACCACTAGATGGGAGCTATCAAAATTTTTTGAATTTCATTTGACATCTAGTATTACTTAGACATTTCAACTTTCCGCATTCCTAATCACTCCCATATGAAATTATCCCCATCCAAGTTGAGCTACAGTGACACTTTCAGAGTTATATCCCTTGCTTGACTTGGGATTATTTTCTATCCACATCAGGCTTCTCCGTGGTACCAGTACCGGAACCGTTCATAATTGGACAATTTTCACGTCACATGCAGTAACTGCAGCAGAATCAATGTTGAGGGGATAAACAGTAATGCCCTAATTATTATAAATCGATTCTTTAACCACAGCAGAATTATGGGTAACTTTTCAGGATTTAGTTGGAAATATGGCTTGTTGCCATTCATCGGAAAGCTCTCCCCGAGAGCTTTCTGATGAATGGCAACAAGCCATATTTCCGACATAATCCTGAAAAGTTACCCATAATTCTGCTGTGGTTAAAGAGTCGATTAATTAGGGCATTACTGTACCATGTATATTTCTATACTTCAATCGAAATTCAAAGACATCAAATGATCAAACTGCAACTGACATGCACATGCACATTTCCTCTAGACTCGATTTGAATGATTGTTTTGTGTATTTTTTCTTTTATGTTGAAATAATTTAAATGATTGGTCAATATAGACAGCTTCAGCATTAGATCATGGTATTTTATTTATTTTATCAGATTCCACAGTCACAATTTCAATTGTCAGTGAACCTGTGTTCGTGAATATAAACGTTCATCATTAATTATATTCGATTGCTGAGGAAGCCTTTTCAACAGCTTTGTAAAAATATCAAAGCAGAAAAGCTTACCGACTCACCAACCATCTTGAATCTTCGCTACATATCATATTCATATATAGGAACATTGTTGCTTGTTACCAATTTGGATATAAAATCAATTACATTTATGGTGACTACATCATCTACGTACCATTCGATCACAATATGTTTTACAGTCACCTTAATTCAAGTCACACATGTATCATCAACTCATCAGCTTTACAGTTTACCTCTCCAAAACAAAGGGATCAGTTAGCGATGCTTCTTTGTAAGATGGAACCTTACACTCATTGTTCAAAGATACGCTGAAAATAACCAATTGCCATGTTTGCCGTTTATCTGGAATGTTGATTTTTTTTTCCATCTGTCCAAGTAGATATCTCAACAGCTTGTCGGATCTCAATGAAAGTTAGAATGGATGTTCACCAATATTCGGATATTCGGAGGAGTGTTCAATCATTTTGTTCGGGTTTTCCCTTCTAGAGATTTTCATCTTTGCATATCTTGGTAATGTTGATTTAATTTCAATCTGTTTCAGAAATGGAAATTTAGCACTGCATTTGATCCTGTTTGCAAGTGGGGATTTGCTGGTCATAATCCAATTCCAGAGCATCTAAAAATCTGTCCATACAATGAACCAAAGCCTTTTTCAGACGAAGCGTTTCCACTGATGGCCCTCGATATTGGCAAGTCTTTCAAGGAAATCATGAAAGAGGTCAAGAAGTCAAAAGCCACACCAAGGATTAAGTCTGTGGTTCAACAGCTTAATAATACGTCTCTCATGCCGTCAGACTCCAAGTCAGATGTGAGTTAACCCAATTCTGCAGATGCTGAGGGCACAGCGGATCCTCTGTTCTGAAGGACTTCCATTTATATTTAGGTCATTTCACTGCTGCAAATGCATAGGCAGAGAGGATTACTAGTTCCAAAATGCTTCCAATCAATCTACACGTAAGTCTGCCAAGTTTTGTAGCTACTTAAGATCAAGGGAGCCCATTGGTGAAGTACAGCCAATCGAATGCTAGTCAGCCCAATTCTGGTGTCTAACTTCTAAGTGCCATTAAATTTAATCAGTGCTTTATTCTTACCGGTATATGCTTACCTTATTTTTATTACAATCACTAAAGATACGGGCGGCCTTCGCTGTGGGTATAGGTGTTAAAGTAGACACATCCACTAAAACCGCCATAAGTAGAAAGAATATTATATAATAGACAGATATTGTTCTTACACCAATCATAAATATCGCATACATTACACGTTATTGTCACATTTGTACCCTTGTTTATGTAAACAAACATCAAAAACGTTATGGAACTGATTGTTTAAAGACAAACACTTGGTACTACTGTATTGTCCAATGAAAATGTTCCATTGTGCTGTGGAAGTCGTAGAAAAAATTATTGCAGCAATCAACAATCGCATTCAAATCACAACAAATTTTATTTTAATCGACCCATTCTACCCGCTGTCAGTTCAAAATCAAGCTGATCCACGTTACTTCATGATTGGGAAATCATCAGACAGAAAACGTGTACATAATATAATTGTTCTTGCAAAGAGATGAATATTGTTCAACCATGTTAGTGTTTTCTTTCTAACCTATATACATGTATGGTAATACATACCAAATAAGGAATATTACTATGAGTTGTATTGTAAGTTGTAGACACACCAAATTAGGGGTTTTACAATCGATTTATAAAGCGCGCGAATCTAAATAATGAAATGACACAATATCGCGACTGCTTCTGCGCATTTTGCGAGCAACTAAACAGTTGACCTGTATTTTCTCGGACACAAAGCGTGTTTTGTGAACAATATCGCATTCATATAATCATTATGCTATACTATTAGTATATTCTTGAGGAAATTATCATAATTTGATAATGTTATTTCTAAATTATAACCTGCATACAACGAAGGCCGCCTGTTCCTATAACCCTTTCATGGCGGAAGCTGCGCTGGTGCATCTTTTAAAAATCCTGTGCCAGTGCATTCTCTTATATATGCGAGTCTCCCATAGGGAGCCTCGCAAATATAAGAGAATGCACTGGCTTACAAGGTCAAGGTAACTATTGTTAGGCAAATGTATTCTCTTATATATGCGAGGCTCCCAACACTTTCGCATTCCATAGAAAATGTCAGACCAACTTGCATCCATACTCTATGGAATGCAAGAAAATTTAATTTTTTGCACATTTACCCACTGCGAGTGCCTTGGGTCACTTTTAAGAAACTCTTGGCTGATGAAGATAACTGTTGTTAGTTTATGTTATTTGTATTTTGATAGACTTTGGTATAAATCCCACTTCACATATATGTGTTAAATGTGTTCATGTTAAAGCTGGTCTATCTCTTCCTGACAAGTTTTGTACTGTTTCCTGGGTATAAAATAATATAAAGTTATTGTACAATGTTGTGTACAGTATGTGTTTTACCTGTACGAGTCCAGGTTGTGGTGAAAAGTCATATTGGACGAGACACACAGTGTCGAGTCCAATATGACTTTTCACACAACCTGGACAAGTACAAGAAAAACTCATACTGTACAAAACATTGTATAATGACAATTTTATTATCCATCTGTATGTTTATCCAAATTTTGGGAATAAAATTTTTGTGGTTTATTTTTGGTATTTGTCGGCAATTAATTCTCTATAAAAGCCTGTATTTTGATCATCAGAAAGCATGATTTGGAACAGTAAACACGGAAGTGAAAAAAAAAACTCAATGCGAAAATAAAAACGTTGGCTAAAACCACCAGTGTTGCGCACATATCACAATTTTACCGATTCATTTTTCGCAGTAGAGTTAATTCGTGACGTCACAGAGTCCCGATAAAAAAGTGATATTGCACACTTGGGAGGCCAATATGACATTCGGGAGTCCAATATGACTTTTTCCCGGATTATCACGTGGCGCTTTTGCCCAGTCAGAAAGAGTGTTAGTTAAGGGATGGATAATAATAAATATGAATCGAAGACTCCTGTTCGGAAATGCTTCTATCAATTAATATTGATTTTATTTTGAATTTTCTGGCAATAATACATAGGATCAATTTGGGATATTTTACACCTCACAGAGAATAGCAAGAAGGAGAACTCTCTATACGAGATCGCATGAACGTCTCATTATGGTCTGTTATTAAAATAGTAACGAAAATATGATTCAATTGATTTTTTTTCATTATATAATAAGATATCGATATCAAATCCATATTAATTGATAGAGGCGTTTCCGACAGGGTCTTCGACTCATATTTAATATTTTATTCCCCGGAAACTATATAAAACGTATTTAGGAAAAGATAATCCATCATTAAATATCAGCTCAATATCTTATACATCTTTAACCCTTTCAGTGCCGAGTCTGATTTTTGTATCAACCCATATTTCCTTGATCATTTTTCAAATTTATTGATTATAATAATGTGATACATTGATGGAAAGAGCTCTTTCCATCAATGTATCACATTATTATAATCAATAAATTTGAAATATGATCTAGAGCTCTTTCCATCAATGTATCACATTATTATAATCAATAAATTTGAAAAATGATCAAGGAAATATGGGTTGATACAAATATCGGACTTGGCACTGAAAGGGTTAAAGGCCCATTTAATTGTCAAGTCACTGCTTATTTATTTTTATAGTGCCTTGATATAGGGATTTAATAACAATCTATGATATAAAATTTGATTAAAATACCATAATTTATCACCATTTGGAATGTCTGTGTCTCAGAAGGTGCCCATAGAGTAATAAAAAATAGTTGAAATCATAAAAACATTTCCCCTGTCTCACTCCCAGAATGCAACAAAATTCAAACTAAGATATAGAGTTATTCCATTGAAAAAAATAGACTGCCAAAATTTAAGCACCGAAAACACGTCTGTATACCTCAACAAAAACAACATGTTCACAGTTTATTACACAGATAAGTTGATAATACAATGTTTTGGAGCTTCCTCTTCCAAATGGTATATAATATGGCATATATTTTATATAATGTGATCTGTGGGTCCGAAAATTAAGTGGACCTTTAATCTGTTCCAACATGTGATAACTTTTTTTACTTTGAAAAATTTGCCTTATTGGTATTAATAGAGCATTTATTGTAGGTGCAGATACGCATATCATGATATCTTTAAATGTTTACTTATCAATGAATTTTGGACAGATAATTTATGACATATTTAATGAAACAGGCAAGCCTTAAAAATGCCTGTCATTTGTAGAATGAGGTCCCCAGAGGGTGAATTTAGTGATGCTACCCCGCATAGCGGGCTAGCATCACCAAATTCACCCTCTGGGGACCTCATTCTGCTTACACCTCAGTAGAATGAGGTTCCCAGAGGGTGAATTTGGTGATGATAGCCCACTATGTGGGGTAGCATCACTAAATTCACCCTCTGGGCACCTCATTCTGCAAATGACAGTCACACTATTTCAAGGCTTGGAAACAGGTCAGGCACATCCTGAATTCAACTATTATAGTTTTACACGTTATACATGTTATATAACTATTAGAAAATTTGTTTTGCAACCTTTTGCGCCAGCTTACTTTATTTAATAACGGCACAAGTTTGCATTAATATGACGACACAACCGCTCCTTCTTAATAATATTTAGACCACTTCAATGTAAATTGACTTTCCTTATCATGTGCCATCATCATTAACCCTTTCAGTGCCAAGTCCGATTTTTGTATCAACCCATATTTCCTTGATCATTTTTCAAATTTATCATTCGCATGGATCGAGATATCTTATTTCATTACTAAAATAAACATGGCACCAGTACCGAATTATTGTGACACTGATTTTGAATCATTTTTATGAAATTTGATTTTGGATATTCCCTCTTTATTAATTAAATTCACTTAACGGCAATATCCATATTTAAGTATTATAGTTAAATATAGCCTTAGTATTTGAATTCAGGATGTGGCTGACAGGTTACCACTTCTATGCTAATTACTCATTGACGAGTAGTTCCCTTAGGAAATGTTCATATAATAAGTAATGTAACGTTTTAAATAGTTTATTACTCAGACATAATCAAGGTGGGGAATGGTTTCGAGGTTGGTGAGTACCATGCATACAAATGGCCGAGGCTAGTGCAAATGCACAAAAAATATGATATTTGAAGAACTGACATAAAACATAGCAATTTGACTGTTATGAGCATATGCTAGTTTATTTTTGAAACAAGTTGATACCTTATTTGTTCTGAAATACTCATCGGTTTTCTATGACCAAAGTTGACTGTTGCAAGTGCATGGAATACACCAGTCCATACATCTTGGAGAATCCTTCGACTCACAGCAAATGAGGTATCAGCTTGTTTGAAAAGCATCTGCTTGTAGCTGACAAAATACTAGGTAATGTCAGTTTATTACATTTTTCCTTGTTTCTGGTTGCGTTTTCGATCGCCTCGGCCATATTGAATGCATGATAATCATCAACTCGAAACCACGTGATTCCCCGTGATAATATGTGCGACATGAGAATTAGAACAATAACATGAATAAACACCACTCAATATACTTCATCATTATCATCGTCAGCTTGAGGGTGGGGCCGTTATAAACCCGGTGATTTTGCTTTCAGGTTTTGTAATTTTCATAAAGATTCATTTCAAGTTTAATTTAGTTTTTGGAAATATTTTTTCTGTTACCGATTGAACATGAAATTCTAGACAAAACTCTTTTTTTACAGTTTGTCTCATGTGCGCTTTTGGACGATATCCAAGTACTCTCATAATTCAAGGCAATACGGTTGTCCCGAAAAATATTTCATCATTACCCTGCGCATAATTTACAAACATGTTTGAGACAAATTGGATATTCGAATCGGTCATCTGATTCAATCACCCCAAAAGTATCAACAATGATTCGAATATCGAATATTCGTTGGGCCCTATCACAATTGCTGCTATGAAATCCTCATGTTGTATGATATTCATTGTGGCAAGCCTGCGAAAAGTGTGTCTGTAATTTGCAAAATGAGGTCCCCAGAGGGTGAATTTAGTGATGCACAGTTTTGGTAAAGTACATGTAATTGTGACATTTTATTACCATAATTTTTCGTCACAACAGGCTAGCATCAGCAAATACACCCTCTGTGGACCTCATTCTGCTTAGGACTCATCTTCTGGGAAGTATCTATAGTCTCAAATTTACATTGTTTTTAGTAACTTTTTCACTTCTGGGAAGTTTCTATATGGGCTAATTTGCAGAAGATAAAATGGTGTACGTCACTATATATAACTTCATCAACTGGGGAACTTCGATCTCATCCAAGATCTCCCACAGCAGTTGAGTCCTAAGCAGAATGAGGTTCCCAGAGGGTGAATTTAGTGATGCTAGCCTGCCTATGACAGACACGCATTTGCAGACTTGTGTTGTATGATACACATTGTGGCCCAAAACAGACCGACCCCAAGTCCAAGTTTCCTTCAACTTATACAATCTAGTGAAATCGGTCGTGATAATACTGGTTTACATCGAAGTAACATTGGCTTACTCTTCTTAAGCAGACATTACACCCAGATCCAGTGATGGGATTTTTCATCAATTTTAATTTACTTTATCATACAAATCAGTACAAAATAATATATAAAGATCAAAGAGTGATATCTTACAGTCATATTGATGTATTTATAATCTAACATTTATGTTAAATTAAGCAGAGAATATGCCCGTGTAATTAGGAATAACTCACGTTTAATCTTGGTTTGTTTACACTCAGAGAAGACCCAAAACTGTTACTAAATCACAAGGTCATATTAGTTTGTTTTCTTTTCAAATTATGTAAACATTGTGATTAAATATATTTTTCACATTACATTACTACTTTCAGTTGACAACTCTTGTGGAGTTCAGAACAAATGTAATTTTTTGTATGGAATAAACCAGGTTACTTTCACAATTGTGACATTTTATTACTGTCATTTTGGTAATTTTAGCTGAGATGAGTGGTTCTTTGCGATAGTCCACAAAAGAAGAGTAAGGAAATTAGTACTTGGTTTATGTTGAAGAAAACTTGAACTAATTAACCTACCCATTGATTAGTCTTATAAATATCCAGACTCCGTCTCATTACTTTCAACTACGTCCCGCGTTGTATCTCGTTTCAGAGATGAAGGGGAGAATTCCCTTTTTTGTGAAAACTCATTAATATTCATACGGTAGTGTTTATCATTGCGATACACACACAGATCTAGACATACATGCGCCCGAGGTCATGTAAACATTTAAGAGTTGTCACTCTTCTTCTAACCAATTTCCATGCAATAAAATGCTCTCAGGGTTAATTGCTTCACTGTAGATGCAGAATACAAGTTTAGCAATTCAGATGCTATATAATCAAGCCAGAAAATAAGCAGCCTGACATTTGAAAATTAAGGTTCCCAGTGGGTGAATTTCATCACGCATTATCTCAAACAGAAGAATTACATCACAACAGTGATTCTCAATCTAAAGCTTGCTCTCGAAAATAGGGATCCACAGCTGAAAAAAAGGTTCACAGAGGGTAATATCTTTTTTAAAATTCACCATACAGCGATGCCATCAATAACATCACCACTGGGATCCTCATTTTTCAAATGTCAGACTGCTTATTTTCAGGCTTGTATATAATAAAGTACAATGTGAATTGAATTGAATTTGCAGGAAGCTATTCATAGGTCAATCAAGGCATCGCTCGCTGCGTATTGGCTAGATTTCTCTCGTTTGAAATAATTTTAACCATGAGAGTCCTCAGACCGTAAGTTGATTGAAATGAAACACGGTCTGATTTTTGTTAGACTGGCCATTGAAACTAAATGTAGTTTGAGTATGTTTTATTGAAGGGTATATCGCATGGTTGGGTAGTTGGGTACATTGTTAAAGCAGTTCACACTAAATGTGCTCCAACAGCCACAGTGACATACCCCATAATAAAACATACTTTAACTACATTCATTATGGCCACGGCGACACACCCCTCAATAAAACACACTCAAATTACATTCATTACGGCCACATCGTCATACCCCTCAATAAACACTCAAACTACATTCATTACGGCCACAGCAACATACCCCTCAATAAAACACACTCAAACTACATTCATTATGGCCACAGCGACATACCCCTCAATAAAACACACTCAAACTACATTCATTATGGCCACAGCGACATACCCCTCAATAAAACACACCTTAACTACATTCATTACGGTTACAGTGACATACCCCTCAATAAAACGCACTCAAACTACATTCATTTCTTATATTTATATAGCTTTTTCCTTTTTCATTTCTAAAAACTTAGGTGCGTTTTTCTTCTGAAATCTGTTTGATATTATATAATGCACACTGTCTGGTGTATTGTATTGGAATATAAAACCCATGACACATTTGGCAGTTGACCAATCACCAAACATACTTGAGTGTAACACATATGTTATGTAAATATTTTATATGAATTTGAAAGATGTGTGGTTTTTCACATATAAATGCATGCTCTTCAAGTTTTTTTTAGACTGAGACTTTGGTCTCTGATAGTTGTGCTGGTGTGGTGTTTTACATTTGGTAAACTGAAATTTCTTTATTGGGACAAATATATGATAGTCACAAATATTGATCTCCTGCCATAACGCTATCAAAGCAAGCCTCATTTGCATAATGAGGTCCCCAGAAGGTGAATTTAGTGAAGCTATCCCGCATGGCACTCTAGCATCACCAAACTCACCATCTGGGGACCTCATTCTGCTTAGGTCTCAACTGCTATGGGAGACCTAGGATCATATTGGAATCCCCAGTTGAAGTTGGTGATGTTCACCCATTAGTCACCTCAGTTATGCATTTAACTTCTGAAAATTAGGGAATATAGAAACTGAACAGAAGGGAAAAATAAGTACAAACAATGTTAATTTGAGACTATAAAACTTCTGAGAATATAAGGCCAAAGCAAAATTAGGTCTCCAGAGGGCTAGCATCAGCAAATCTCCCTCTGGGGACCTCATTCTGCAAATGACAGACACAATATCCAGGCTTGTATTAAAGCTAATGAAGTGAAACATATCAGCAGATTGTTTAAAACATTAAAGATGGTCCATCTCTTCCTGTCATCACTTTTTACAACAACAACATTTCTTGGAAACTCATTTTGAAGGCACCTTATCATGGCTGTTCCAAAAACAAACATGTGAGAAACATCTGGTGTCACAATTTTTTCACATAATTCGAGTCGCCAATTATTTTTTTTATAGTGACGCTTTTAATAACAATCAATGCCATAAAATATTATTAAAGTACTATAATTCATCACCGTTTGAAACATTTCTAGATGACAAAAACACATTTGTAACTCAACAAAAACAACATGTCCACAGTTTATTACACCGGATAAGTTGATAATACAATGTTTTGGAGCTTCCTCTTTCAAATGGTATATAATATGGCATATATTTTATATATGTGATCTGGGGGTTCGAAAATTAAGCGGACCTTTAAAAGAAAAATTTTCAATCAAAATGTACTTACAGTAATGCCCTAAGTAATCGACCTCTTAACCAAAGCAGAATTATGGGTAACTTTTCAGGATTTAGTCGGAAATATGGCTTGTTGCCATTCATTGGAAAGCTCTCGCCGAGAGCTTTCCGATGAATGGCAACAAGGCATATTTCCGACTAAATCCTGAAAAGATACCCATAATTCTGCTGTGGTTAAGAGGTCGATTAATTAGAGCATTACTGTATGTTCTAAATATCCACATAAACTGTCCCGACTTGTATAAAAATTCATTTCCTAGTGACAGAAGCTACAGTTAACTGGTTTCCCTGATTATTATTATAATTTTACACCCCCGAATATATACAAACGATACACCCCCGAATATATACAAATGATACACCCCCGAATATATACAAATGATACACCAACTTTAAGGCACCAATCATCAGCACAATGGTTTTCAAAATTGTGATAGAATTATATACATGTTTTTGAGATATTTGAGGGGGGCTTTACACAAAATCCGGTCATTTATAGGACAATCTCCTTTTATACTCAGCAGAATATATGCAACAAATGAATTAATTTAAGCCATGGATGAGTGCAAAATACACTCATGCGCTCTATGAACAATGTAAACAACATGGTAATTATAATGAAAATGATTTTATGGCTTGAGCCATCAACTCATTTTCATTATAATTACCGTTTTGTTTTACATCCATGGCTCAAATACATTCATTTGTTACAAATATTCCATTGAGTATATTAGGAGATGGTCCCATATATGGTGGATTTAGTTTACAGTACCCCTTTAACTTATGGTGAATTATATACATGTGTTTAATATATTTAACGTATGGTGGATTATGTCTTTCAGATTTGTTTCTGGATATTTACACAATAAATTAATCAATGTGTGAGTCTTCAATCTCGGGTCATCTCTCTTCCGTAATTATTCCCCCCAAACTGACATTTGACATGGGATATAGGAATGGGTTCTGTCCAAATTCCATAATTAATCCCCACAAATGATGTTTGACATGGGATATAGGAATGGGTTCCGTCCAAATTTCATAATTAATCCCCACAAATGACGTTTGACATGGGATATAGGAATAGGTTCTGTCCAACTTCCCTAATTAATCTCCATAAACGACGTTTGACATGGGATATATGAATGGGTTCCGTCCAACTTCATAGGTTGGATTTGAATGATCTTTGGTTTTAAATTCCTGATACGTTATAGAGGATCTCCAACGAGTTATGTTATGTTGGGATATAACTTTTTATGTTTACCATACCATAGTATGGTAAACCTAGTGTCGACGTCCGGATTGACCACTCGTCGTTCATCTGTCCATCTGTCTGGCCGCCTGCTTGTCTGTACGTCTGTCCGTAGACACTTTGTGCATGGTGTGATAACTCAAACATTTTCTATCTGATCGGAACGAAATGTTGTATATGAAATTCTCAGCCCAAAAGACAGATCGATTTCGAATATGGGTTTGATCCGATTACCTTTAACTGAGTTATGGCTCTTTTTCGAAAAATATTCACTCTTAAAAAAAAAAATTTAGATTGAATTCCTTGCTCATTTTAATAAAATAAATAAATAATTAAATAAAAAAAAATATATTACAAAATTATTTTTTTTAACTCGTTTGGGACGTGATTCTTTTGAGAAAACATTACTCACAGACGTGATTGTTTGCAGAAATGCTTACGTTTATATAATTTTATAGAAATTTATGCGTTTTTTCAATGTTAGTCAGACCATTTTCCATGGCAGAATTCTCCGTATGACAACTCATACTATATGGGTGATCATCGGTAGTCTATAAATCTTTTAGAAATTTTTGGTAGATACCACCAAATTGCGACCGGTTGCCATAGCAACATATTTTCAGAAATTTATGCGTTTGGGGGCTGTAATTTCGCTATATGACAATATGTTTGCGACATTTTGAATCAAATATAAATGATTTTCGAAGATAAATGATCCAGGAATATTTTGCCAACATCTGGAGCTAGCCTTGCTCGAAAATCACCCAACACCGTCAGAGGGGGCGCCATTCAAAATGGATGCCAAAGCCCCATTTTCTAACATTAAAATGCTTCATTTTATATCATTATATAGCAATGTATGCGTTAATTTAATGCTGGGTCAGACCATTTGCCATGGCATAATTCTCCACGTGACAAACTCATAATATATATATATGGGTGATCATCCGTAGTCCATAAATCTTCCAAAAAGTTTGGATAGATACCACCAAATTGCGACCAGTTGACATGGCAACCGATTTTCGGAAAATTTTGCGTTTGGGGGCTGTAATTTCGCTATACGAGATGTCTGCATGCAACATTTTGAATCAAATGTAATTAATTTCCAAAGAAATAGGATCCAGGAATATATTTAAATTTCCTCATTTAAGTATAAAAGAATCATTTGCTGATAACAAGTCCATGAAGTGGGAAACGGATATATCCGTTTCCCATCCTAAACGAGTTAAATAATTATACACCCACTTTCGAAGAAAATGGGGGGTATACTGGATAGACTGCGTCTGTCCGTCACGCTTTCTCCCTCCGTGCATCCGTCCGTCTGATCTCATAACTCGAACAACTATGAACCGATTTCAATAATTTTTTGTATGCAATCTCCTTAGGACTGTCTCTCCGCATGATTCTAATTGCAGTTCGGTCCGACTTTTAAAGTTACACCTCATTTTCGACTTCTTTTTTTTTTGGTTTCCGGATGATATCTCAAGTTTGGATCCTTTAATTAAAAATACCGTTTTTTTGTAGATCAGTCATATCAAGATACAGGTTGAGTTCGAATTTGAGTTTGATCCGATGATTTTTTCTAGAGTTACTTCTTCTTTTTTTTGGATGATCACTAAAGTTTGGACTGTTCAATTGAAAATTCCGTGTGAAAATTTTGTGTGAGTCAATGATATCAAAATACAGGTCAAGTTCGAATTTGAGTTTGATCCGATGATTTTTCTCAGAGTTATGGGCTTTTCGACTTAGAAAATTAAATTTTTCGTGTTTTTCTTTGGTTTCCGGATGATAACTCCAGTTTGGATTGTTTAATTGGAAATTCTGTTTTTTTTTTGTGGGGCATTCATATCAGAATACAGGTCAAGTTCGAATTTGAGTTTGATCCAATGATTTTTCCCAAAGTTATGGGCCTTTCGACTTGGGTTTTTTTTTTTTTTTTTATAATTTTCTGTTTTTCTGTATGAGGGTACCTTCATGTAAATCAACTCCTCCTACAGTTTTGATCGTAGATATTTGAAACTTCATTTTTTTTTTATGCTATCACACTCGACAAAAGCCATCTTAGATGTTAAGGTTGCGTTTCATTTTCTACCCTTTTTGGGTTTCTGCAATCATTTGAACAAATATGAACCAATATCGAAATTATTAATCCAAATTTTTCTTTAAAGTTAAAAATCTTTTTTGTTGGGTTTATGGATAATGCGGGTTGAATTTGCCACGGTGGGGGGTATGATAGCACTCGAGTGCACACCTCTTGTTGTTTTAAAAAAAAAATATAATTTAGATTGAAAAGTTTAAATGTTTAAGCAATACAAGAAGTCAACCCAAAGAGCCATATGAAGTTTCAGATCTATTGGATGATATACGTTGGCTGTCAGGTATGCCAAAGTATTTAGTGATGCAAAGAATAATATCCAAGATGGCTGCTGGTACCATGTGTTTACAGAACATTTCTCTGATAAATGGGGGCTGCATGGTGTGAAATTGATTCAAATTTAAATCTAAGATGGCTGCTGCTGTTTTTCAACAAATTTCAGAAAAAATTGATGGCTTCCACCCAGAGGTCACCCCCAAAGATCCATAATTTTGATGAAAAAATGTGGCCTGTAGGGTGTGCTAAAACATCAAGTGATAATAAGCCACCTTTGCAGGTGATATCCAATGCACTTGTTAAAGATAGCGATTGTTACATGCTTGATAGGTAATAGTGTGTCTGACATAAGCAGAATGATTCATTTTATATTCTGCAAATTAGGGGATATAGAAACATCCCAGAAGGGAAAAAAATAACTAAAAATTTTGTGATGCTTGTCCACTGTGCAGGATAGCATCACTAAATTCACCCTCTCAGAACCTCATTCTGCAAATGACGGATACACTATTTGCAGGCTTGACAGGATTCACTTTAAGGTTAACAAAGACAAGTCATGCTATCATTAATAAACGATTTATTAAGGTCACCCGGTCTGCACATACAATATGAAATATCACGACATGATCAACAATTTATAAATGCTTCTGATTTGTACAGATGACTCAGGCACTTGATAATCACAATAACAATGATGACTGATCTGCATTCAGAGTGTTGTACAACACAAAACATACAGTAATGCTCTAAATAATCGGCTCTTTTATCACAGCAGAATTATGGGTAACTTTTCAGGATTTAGTCGGAAATATGGCTTGTTGCCATTCATCGGAAAGCTCTCAGCGAGAGCTTTCCGATGAATGGCAACAAGCCATATTTCCGACTAAATCCTGAAAAGTTACCCATAATTCTGCTGTGGTTAAGGAGTTGATTATTTAGAGCATTACTGTATAATCATTAACCTTAAAGGCATTGGTTGTAGGTTATAATTTAGAAATAAAAGTTATCAAATTACTAATAGTCTATTATATTTGGGAACTTCTGTCTGTGTATATATGCATGTGATGTGTGTATATATGCATGTGATGTGTGTATATATGTGTTATAGACTCGAAAACTGCTTGACCGATCTGAATAAAATTTGGAATGTAGGCCTACTTTGATTCCGGAACAATATGGGACAGTCCAATTTCACAGGCGACCATGTCCTTGACCTCGCTCATATAGGCATGTTTCTGGACCGATCAAACAATAGTTTGTCCAGATGCTGTATATTCTGCCCAGACGGAGGCGATCACAAAGAATTCCCTAAATAGCCCGGACGAAGTTGGGCACATAAGCTAGTATAGTATAATGATAGTATGAATGTGATATCCACAAAACACACTTTGTGTGAACCGAGAATTTGTTTCTAGTAGCAGATTAAGGGAAGTTAACACATCTATTAACCCTTTCATGACTGGAGCTTCCTGAAATTTTGCAAAAAACATGTGCCAATTCATTCTCTTATATATGAGAGTCTCACTATATAAAACAATACATTGGCCTAGTGAGAGCTTTCCGGTGAATGGCAACAAGCCATATTTACGACTAAATACTGAAAAAATAACTATAATTCTGCTGTGGTTGTCAGTATGTGTTTGTATAAAGGAAGATTCAGAAAACACTTTACCGTCTCAAGTCAGCTTTATGTCTTTACAAGTTAAACTACAGTAATGCTCTAAATAATCGATTCCTTAAACACAGCAGAATTATGAGTAACTTTTCAGGAAATATAGCTTCTTGCCATTCATCGTAAAGCTCTCAGTGAGAGCTTTCCGATGAATGGCAACAAGTCATATTTTCGACTAAATCCTGAAAAATTACCCATAATTCTGCTGTGGTTAAGGAGTAGATTATTTAGAGCATTACTGTACATACCAGAAGTGATACAGTGAGATGTACAGTTTGCGGTTGATTCGTAACAGATTCAGGAGACCTTGTAAGCCAGTGCATTTGCTTATAAATGTGAGGCTCCCCATGGGAAACTCAGATATATAAGAGAATGCACTGGCACAGGATCTTTTACCAGCTGACAATATTTATTTCTGAGTATTTGTTTGCATCCTGTAGTTTTTATAAGTACTACTAAATTAGGGCCCTGTGATTCGATTCGGAATCTTTCATCTGATTTGATTCAAAATCGGCTGTCCTGATTCGAATTGTATCTAATCATAGGCACCAGTTGCATTCTCATTACTCCAATGGACCATATTGCTTTTTTGCAAAGATATATTATGAAATCAAAGCATATAAATAACATTGCCATCAACTGAGCACACTAATCCCAGGCTTGTTACCCTCATAAACAATGCCTTGCAGCAGCTTACAGCTGACCAACAGCACAAACAAAATGGTTAAATACATGGACAACAGTATGCCTGTTTGTACGATTATATTTTGTGTATATAATAATCTGGCTACCAGCATCTGGCCGTATTTGCTTCCGGCTTATCTATTAAACTGATAACATTTTCAGACTCTGAATGCAACACAGGGATACAAATGATAGAATGAAACAATGAATGAAAACTTTATAAGTAAATTGTAAGTAGGGTCGCCATGGTTGCGAGAGCTAAAAGGCCCACTTAATTTTCGAGTCAATGATTATTTTTTTTATAGTGCCTTGATATACGGTTTTAATAACAATCTATGCCATAAAATATGATTAAAATACTATAATTCATCACCATTTGAAATGTCTGTGTCTCAGACACCCATAGAAAAATAGAAAACAGCTGAAATCATAGATTTCCCCCGTTATGGCTCCCAGAATGCAACAAAATTCAAATTAAAAAGGTATTTTCAATGAAAGGGAATAACTCTATCTTTAGGATATAGAGTTATTCCCCTCCAATGAAAATAATACACTTTACATTACAATCCAGGTGAAAAAAATACATTGGTATTAACTCAACAAAAACAACATGTTCACAGTTTTTCAGGAAAAATAAGCAGACAACAGATAATACAGGTGCAGAAGGAGTCCTATTTATTAAAGGGAAATGTTCAGATAGAATTAAAAAATTATCTAACATTTCCACAGGATAACTACTCGTCACTGACTATTTAGTATAGAATGGGTTAACTTGAAAATGAATAGTCCACACTATAAGCGTCGGCTAAATCATTTAATCTCAAGATGGGACGTTTACCTATGGTGATATACATTATAAAGGTATTAACAAGTATTAACTAACAAGTATATTACCTGCGTTTTTTTGTTCAATGTTATAAAGTTGCCCATCAGAACTTAAAAAATTTCCCAGGTTTTGAACTGTTGGAATGTGATAACTATGGGCGTTGCCACAGTCGAGATTCATAGCATGATCTAGCTTCTGAAAATGCTTCACATAAATGTTAAATGCATGTAAATGCAGTTATGAAACTAATTAGACTACAAAAAGAATATCTTTGCATTAGGCCATATACAGTCAATTTCCCTGTTTCTGAGGCCAAATAATGTTTTTAAAGCATGTGCACACATAGGCCAAAAAAGAAAGATTTGAATCTCAGACAATTTTTTTTTTGAATCGATGAGGGAGGGAGGACTTTATTTTTATTTTTTAGCAGATCGTAAGCATGGACATGATAGCTTATCTAGTAATAGTCATAAAATGTAGAGGGAACTTTATTTATACACTCATTTAAACTGATATAAAAATTACATTGTGCTACTAGTATACCTATATGACATAAGGATTACAAATACTGTTCTAATGACCCTGACTTTTTTTTTTTTTCTTCTGTTTTGGTCATATCAAAAATTTAATAACGCCCAATACAGGCCATTTATTTCAATGCAGCGGTGTCCGAGACTCAAATACTATTTTTTGCTTGGCCTTAATTATTGGATCTATTTTCGGGACGCACACCAAGAAAGAATTCCACCTCCCCATCGGCTAGCTCGAGGTCTAATTCCAGAAACCATTGAAGGAGTGGCCAATATTTCTCTAACATATGTTAGACAACATCTAACAAAATATACAAAATAGATTCCGTGTGATTATCCTAAATCACCCAATGAAGTATCATTTGCAGTCACAATTAATCACATGTTTTACACATGTTTAACCATAGTTATCCATTACAATAATGAATTGGAAATCGAACAGGGAAATGGGTCTGAACAATCTCACTTCTGCACATTTCACACTGATTATAACTCTTCCCCCACCCCCCCCCCCCCCCCCCCCCCCCCCCCCCCGATATATAAAACTGAAATAGAAAGGTTTCACATGCAGGGTTTCAGGACCATGCACATGGGCCTGAGAAACCAGAAATTGACTTGCGCAGCCTTAATATCAACATGTTTTTCTTTTATAATCTATTTGCACAAAATTCCAATACAAAACTCTTGTCAAATATTGAAATAACACAATTAACCTATGCTGGTGCAGCATTAAACATCCTGTGCCAGTGCATTCTTCCATAGGGAGCCTCGCACATGTAAGAGAATGCACTGGCTTGCAAGGCCAAGGTAAATATTGTTAGTCCAATGTATTTGATGACTGCAGCTTCCTGATTTCTTACAAAAACACTGTGTCAATGCATTCTCTTATATATGTGAGTCGCCCACAGAGTGCCTCGCATATATGAGAGAATGCATTGGCCTAATAATATATACCTTGATCTTGTAAACCAATGCATTCTCTTATATATGCGAGTCTCCCTATGGTTAATGCTTCCATGACTGGAGCTTCCTGAGATTTAGCGAAAACCGTGTGCCAATCCATTCTCTATATCTACTATATATTTTAAGACTTCCCTATATATATATGTGTGTATGTGTGTATATCCTTTATAGACTCGAAAACGGCTCGACCGATTGAGCCCAAACTTGCTATCTAAGGGTAAATAACCACGGGAAGTGTCATCGCGCCGCTTCTGAGAACGTCCGAGCACTCCTTCACCATTCAACTGCCACTGTAATGGGGATTGATAGGTTAATCGCATGATAATTAATGAGCGTTTGTATATGAGGCGTCGCTATTAAAGAGCGTTTATCTACTTTAGTGAAATACGGTATTTGACATGCAGTCTCGGAAACAGGGGATATTGAGACGAAATTTCGTACTTAGGGGTTCCAAGGGACGGGGGAGATTTTCGGGTCAGTTTGTCCGCCCGAGGTGACCTTGACCTTGAAACGGGTACTCACAAATGACCTTGGGCGATATCTCGGTCGTCAGCGGTGACATCTACGTGAAATTTGTTATGTATGGTCAACTCGGGATGGGGAATATGTACGGGGTTACCTTGAAAAACAAAAATTAATGGATCGACCAAAGCCATGGGACCAATCCCGCCAGTGGCGGGCTAATCTGCTAGTATGTTATATATGTGAGTCTCCTAAAGGGAGCCTCATATATATAAGAGATTACATTGGACTAACAATATTTACCTTGGCCTTGCAAGCCAGTGCATTCTCTTACATGTGCGAGGCTCCCTATGGGAGAATGCACTGGCACAGGATCTTTAATGCTACACCAGCATAGCTCCCACCATGAAAGGGTTAACAAATCACAAAATGGCCATTGAAAAATGCATGCTGTATAAAAAGATAAAAAAAAACCTTATTGCTAAACCAAGGTTAAACTCTAATGATATCTTTGATACTTGTCGAAAACCCAGTTCATATTGTGTAAAATGAACTTGTAGTATAACGGTAAATTTCTCCCCTGCAACACAAATTCTGACTAGTTGCCATTCTCAACATCAAGCCTTGAAATAGTGTCTAACATTTGCAGAATGAGGTCCTCAGAGGGAGAATTTAATGATGCTACCTACCCTGCCTGGCAGGCAAGTGTCACCAAATTTACCCTCTCGGGACATAATTCTGCTTAACCCTTTACCCAACAGAAGGGCCCTGTGCCAATGCATTCTCTTATATATGCGAGTCGACCATAGGTCGCCTCGCATATATAAGAGAATGCATTGGCTTAACACATTAAAAATTATAAAATTGTTAAAGAATGTAAGAAAAAATGCAGGACGGCTCACGGCCCAAGAACACACTGAAATGTACAAAATGTATACAAATTTTAACAAAATAAAGAAAATACCAAAAAAATATAAAACCAAAAAAAATCTATTGAATGTAATCATGTAATCATATATATCTCTGTACAAAACCATTCACATCGTCAACAATTAAAGTCTATCTTGTACATAATCTTCAGATTTACTTCACTTATCGGAACACAAATAACTCTGCACATAAAATTGTCAGAGTCTTCACCTACGCCGTGCTATGGAATGTAGGGCGGCCCATCCAGAAACAACGATATAAACAAAACATACTGTCTCTGCGCATTTGGCTATAGCAGAATAGCGGTATGATGGCGCACTGAATCACATTGAATCACACGCTCTGCCTTGCGGTTGGTTGTTTTTTTAAACAACTAACAAACTAACACTATTTAAAAATTATAACACGGGGGCCCCGCTCCTTTTTCAGCGCACCAGATGACACGCTCAGCTCAACCATATATTAAAGGGACCCACCGGGACACCCCTCACACCCCATATTAAAGCTCGTGGGCTCTTCCCCAAATAATCCATCCATTCAATTAAATCAAAGAGATAACATTAATCCAATTGTGTCCGCTTTTGCCGTGTTCAGACATGACTATTTTCTGTGTGCCATATCTCCAACAACAACAACCGTGGGGTGAAGGAGAAGATCACTCGATCTTTTCGACCATCCCGGGCGCTTCGCGCCCATCTACTCACTTTATTTTGGTCGACTCGCATATATAAGAGAATGCATTGGCACAGGGCATAACTGTAACTATCACAATGTGGTCAAGGAGCCGGTTCCAATGATATCCATATTTGTATGGTTCTATTGAGACAGACCGAAGATATTTTAGGCTGTTGAAGCTTTATTTGGCCGGTTTTGGCCGGTTTGTTGGGTAAAGGGTTAAGCCTCAAATGCTACTATGGGAGACCTAGGATCAGATTGTAGTTCCCCAGTTGAAGTTGGCATTAGTCACCTCGATTATACATGTTATCTTCTGTAAATTAGGGGATATAGAAACTAGAAAAGTATAAAAAAGTAACTAGAAACAATGTTAATTTGAGACTATAGATACTTCCCAGAATATGAGACCTAAGCAGAATGAGGTCCCCAGAGGGTGAATTTGGTGAAGCAAGCCCACTATATTCACCCACTGGGATCCTCATTCTGCAAATGTCAGACAGACACGCTATCTCAAGGCTGGAGCAACAGAGTCTAGCATGGCATGCAAACAAGCCTTGAAATAGCGTGTCTGTCATTTGCAGAATGAGGTCCCCAGAGGGTGAATTTAGTGATGCTATCCCGCATAGTGGGCTAGCATCACCAAATTCACCCTCTGGGGACCTCATCCTGGTTACACCTCAGCATAATGAGGTTCCCAGAGTGTGAATTTCACTTAATATGAGAAGATGCGTGATGGACATATGCCTCTTTTTTTTACTTATAAATCACTGTTTTTGGGTTGTCCTGATTGCAACTTGAGCAATATTCAACAGAATTTCTTGATATTTGCTACCTGGTTCACATTTGAGAAGATGCAGGCCAGTGGGCTAGCATCACCAAATTCACCCTCTGGCTACCTAATTCTGCTTAGGCCTCATCTTCTGGGAAGTATCTATAGTCTCCAACTGACATTGTTTTAGTTAATTTTCACCTTCTGTTTATATATCCCCTAATTTACAGAAGATAAAATGCATAATCGAGTTGACCAATGGATGAACATCATAAACTTCAACT
The DNA here is from genome assembly GCA_032622095.1 of Siphonodentalium dalli. Lineage (NCBI taxonomy): Eukaryota > Metazoa > Mollusca > Scaphopoda > Gadilida > Siphonodentaliidae > Siphonodentalium > Siphonodentalium dalli. Next base: position 94,595,320 of record CP136067.1, read on the forward strand.
GGGGAACTTCAATCTGATCCTAGGTCTTCCATCATAGCAGTTGAGACATAAGCAGAATGAGGTCTCCAGAAGGTTAATTTGGTGATGCTAGCTTTCTTGGCGGGATAGCGTCACTAAATTCACCCTCTGGGGACCTCATTCTGAAAATGAGAGACACACTATTTCAAGGCTTGCATGCAAACCACTCACATTTTCAAGGTAATCCAGAGAAAATGTTTGATACAATGAATTTATATAAACATATCGCCAATACCCGTACACTGTTGCATTTTACATCCAGAAATTGAACTAGGAAACAACAGCCTCGTCACTCAGAAACATATGAATAACTGGAAAGTCTGAAGACTTCGTACTGACCGACTGAGCCCAGATATATGTACTGTGTAAAAAAATATGGCTTTAATTCTTGTGAAGCGAACATACACAATAATATACTGTGAAAACAGATATCACTAGATAAAGTTCCTAATCTGGACTGTGACACAATAATATACTGTGAAAACAGACATCACTAGATAAAGTTCCTAATCTGGACTGTGACACAATATACTGTGCAAACAGACGTCACTAGATAGATCATAATCTGGACTGTCTTCACCGAGAATTTTTGGGAAGCGAACATACGCAATAATATAATGTGTGAACAGACAGCACTAGATTGAGTTCCTAATCGGGATTGTCGTCACCGAGAGTTCTTGGGAATATTTGTTGAATGTCTTCTCTCCCGTCTTTCGGACTCACTGTAACTTGAGCTATCAGACCTTCGTCGTGGGGAATCGTGTAATTTGCTTCCGTTTGGTGTCAGGGAGCGAGACCTCGACTTAGTTAGTTTTCGCCTGAAAAGATGAGACTGGATTGATTGTATCTATATCATGACATCTATTTGACCCTTAAATACTTCACATTATTTTTTTCTCATTGAAGAAATCATCTATTAGTGTATATATTCTGGGTCACAATTCCAACAACAAACATGTTATAAAAACCCAATTTCAAGACTCCAAAGAGGCTTTTTTGTGAATCAAACACAGACAAAACTGAAAAATGAGTAAATAAATTGTCTATATAGGCATAATAATGTTGTATATTTCTGATGCAGATGGTGAAATCTTTTCAATTCAAAATGAATTTAGCCTTGATGGAGTGCGCTAACGAGAGAAAGAGTGCTCCCTCTTGCTACGCTCGGAACGTTTCCGCGAGATTGCCTAAATTCAGTTCTAAAAATAGCCCACAAAACTGTCCTGAAAGGTTGTAATAAAAAACTTACCAAGTTTCGCTAAGCAAAACTATGTTTTCACAATGGTAACGACCACTGAATCTCTAAACCCTTGAATCTGAATTATTGTGTTTTATATATCGATCACATTCTCTGAAATAGTATCAGAGCATATGCTTAATGTAAGTTAAAGTGGTGCTCTTGTTAGGAAAAAATGCAATAATAACAGCTTCCCGATTGGTCAGATTGTCTATCATACATACGAGACATAGAATATGAGGTTTCATATTGTAAATTGAAATGTAAACTCTTATGTCTAGATTAACGATGATGATTGACAAAATAAAAATGTTCAGCAACGATCAATGGAAAAATCAAGAAAATAGTATTGTGTGCGGTATTTGAGATTGAGATTTATTTTAACATTCAACAATTGAATTCAGCAATCTTAGTATTTCTTATGAAAATGTATATTAGACCGGTAATTTGGCATCAATGCATGATACTGTAGATGTTTCGATTTTTGTGGACAGATATCTAGAAACCTTACTGTATGTGCCACGCCTCTGTTACTTATTGAAAATGAAATCAAGTCATTGGCACTTCAAATGAGTAAGTTTTCAAAATTAAGTAGTACGTAAGTACCATATTATATTACTACAAATACCTAATATTTTCCTTGTTTCCTAAACAATGGCTGAAAAATTTATAAAAGGCCACACGAAATGCCTTACCTTTTCTTTGACGTTGTTTCCTCTGAATCAGATGAATCTGAGCAGCTTGAATCACTTGAGCTTGATGATGAGCCAGAGCTGGAGCTGTCTGAATTGAGTCCGGTCGATTCTTGTAAGTCAACTCTGTCTGCTATCGCAGCTATTTCTGGTCGTAATTTCTAAAAATAGAATAATAATGAGGGATAAGCAGGGCAAACAATTTTGGGTGAACAGATTTTTCATTCATGCAAATCAGAATGTGGGGCCCAATTTTCCATTCACCATAGCACCAATAGAGTGAACATTAATTCAACAAAGTTACACCTTGCCCATGGGTCCTGTAGCAGTATTAGTTTATGAAGCATCTGACCAAACAGTTAGTAACACATGTATTTACTTACTAGTATGTGTGTCGCTTGTGTATCCGATAAAGAAAACAAACAACATCACACATTTCGGTTTAATCCAATCACAATGTGCGTTATCTAACATAGCTGGGTCCCATATCCCCAGCCTGGGATGCTACTACACTACTCTTCTTTTATTTGAAATTGGATAACCATGAGACTTGTTTACTTTCCCAATTAAGGCGAGAGTCTCTGGAAATTCAGCCCCAACTACTGCACTCCCGTATTTTATCCCGAATTCAGTAAAATTTTAAGACAAATATATCCTCAACACACAGAGCTAACTGGTATATAATAGCAGTGAAAAAAGAGTGTCAGAAATGTGAAGAAAACGTACTATGTAATTAGCCTGGGGTAATTAATCTCCACCCGATTATCCAAAGCGTAACTCATGTCTTTCGATTAAATTATCATATTTAGACACACAGGTTGATATCTCATGTAAAATAACAGAGTGAACCCGCTGAATGATGATGTCACCACAGTGGGATTATCTGTATGTGATTTCGTCAGGAATGCGGTGGGTCAAAAACAATTTATTTCTTGAAGTACGGTAGTTATTTTATTGTTCAATTTAAACTGATATGTTAAAGTTTTGTTATGCTGTTACCCACATGATGTTATTGGTAATAATTTGAACAAAACTAGAAAGATTTTATTTATAAAATGTCTCCCGAATTTGAACCAGACCTCCCGGATTTGGAAGATGAATCTCCCAAAATCTGCACTCCAGAATTAAACATGTCTGATCACCATGGCAATTTACAGGGACTTGTTAACAGGTCACCAAAACTTTTTCATTTACCCCAAATTTCTTCCCAGAGATCAAGGTTTAATACATATGTCTGTCATTTTCAGAATGACGTCCCCAGAGGATGAATTTAGTGACACTACCCCATATAGCCAAATTAATACAATTATAACGCCCTTCCGCCTATTTCCATGAGGAAGGGATTAGCCTTGATGGTGACTTGGGAGAAATCTTCTCCCTAATATGTGTCACTTCTCCATATTTTTGTCCAAAGGAGAAGTAACTTCTGTCTCATAAACCAGTATTCATATGTCCCAACAACATATTTAAAGTGTATTTACTGATTATAATGGTGTTCTTACTCACTATAATGTTTTTATAAGTGGGCTCTTTTGTTGCGTAATACATATTGGATTATAAAAGGGTGATGTTGGGGGGTTTAAATTGAACATCAGCCATTGTTATTTCTCCCTAATAACAGTCCACTTCTCCCTAATAACAAAACGAGAGGCCGATCACGATCGGCAGATCTTTAGCGATTAGCTATTTTTATAAATCCTTACACCAACCTATTCATGAGTGCAAAAGTTTCAACAATTCACACTTTATATAGTGATCGTGTGAAAAATATTTAGTTATCACATTGTGTCAACAGGTGGAGGATGTTAATATTTTTAAGCAAATAAACCAAATGACCCTCACTATGCAGGTTAGGGGTGTGTTATCATAAACTATGCCAAGAACTATAAACATAATCAATGGAAATATTTGAGTTATCAAATCGGGTAGTATGGGGTTAATCTTACCCAAACTAATGAACTGATAAACACAAAATAGTCTATAAAAAGCATGTCATTGGATTTAGAAACCCATACAATAAGTCAGTCTCAAGAATACCAGCACCATTGATATTATCCTGAAGCCCAAATGCAATTGAGGGAATTTCAAAATAAGACATTTCCTCTAATGATGAATATTCAATTGGTGATTTATTGAAACCCTTACTGAACCTGGCTCAAAGTGAAAGGGATAATATTATATCTGTCTATCGCATAATATGTGTCTATGGAATGGTTTAATTTTAATCCCAAATCCATGCAAATCAAAAGTGGATCACCATCAACCTGGACATAGAATAGGAGAATGATCAAATGAAAAGCATCAAAACCATATGATGTGTGGAGAGGGTTAATCATTTTCAATGACATCATATCATGGAACTAAGGAATGTGTGGATTAATTTTTTTCTAAGATAAGAAAACAGTGTCTGTAAACAACAATGTCTGTAAACAGCAATGTCTGTAAACAGCAATGTCTGTAAAACATCCCTACAAAGTAACAATGGACTATTCCAATTTATTATTTTAGAATAGGTGTCTTATAGAGTGTACATTAACTAATGTAATGAACCTGTTTAAACAAAGGGGTTAACTTAATATTGCACAGAAAACAGAACTGGACCAGAGTCATCAATCACAGTTTGACATATGATAAACAAGGCCAGCCAGCCACCACTGTCAGGCTTAGCATGTAGTATCTAATGTCCATAGAATAAATAAAAATCATTTCAATAACACACATGGTCTGTGTGATATGTTCTCTTCAAATTCACAGCGGCAAACAGGTATTAATTACTTGAATTATAAAGGACAATAACTCTGTTAAAATATATCGGATCAAACCCATATTCTCGATCTGTATTTAGGGGTGAGAAATTCATATACCAAATTTGGTGTTGATCAGATGAAAAATGTTTGGGTCATAGCAGCTTGGGTGAATTCTAAGTAAACATAAGAGTGAAAAGGGTTAATTAAACAATACCAAAAACCATACAGATGAAGAACATGCTAAGAAAAACCTAGGTAAGAAATATGAGGCAGATCAGAAGAAATATGTTCAACTTATTGCATTGGATAGCATGTGTGTGAAGGGTTAAATATTTTCTAAACCGATCAACCAATCAATACCAAGAACTATACAGGTGAGAGGTGTGTCATCATGAACCTACATATCAAATATGAACACAATCGGACAAAAAATACTTCAGTTTATAATATAGCATCAGATTTATTTATTTTTTTATTTTCGAAAAAGGGTCATAACTCCTTTAAAATAAATCGGATCAAACCCATATTCGAACTCTACAAGTATTTTGGGTTGTGAAACTCACATACCAATTTTTTTTCCAATCAGATAAAAAATGTTTGAGTTATGGCAGAATGCGTGAATTCTAAGTCGAAAAAGAGCCATAACTCTGTAAAAAAAAAAGTCAGATGAAACCCATATTTGAACTCGATCTGTATTTTGGCCTGAGAAACCCATATACAAAATTTGGTTCCGATCGGATAGAAAATGTTTGAGTTATCGCATTATGCGTAAAGTGTCCAAGGATGGACAGACAGACAGACAAACGACGAGTGGTAAATCCGGACGTCGACACTATGTGTACAATACTATGGTATGGGTACACATAAAAAGGAGAAGTGACTTCTCCTAATTTGTTACCTTTTGACTGGTCTCTGCGGCATGAGGTAATTATTTTTTAATTCAGGACATATTTTTAGGAATCCAGCTTCTGTTGCTGGCAATGTGTTTCTAACAATGCCAGTTTCAGCCTCAGACAAGTTTCACTTACAGACCCGGTGATGCGAGTGACACGAGCGACGCAAACGATGTGATTTCTGTGTAAATGGCGCCAAAATATTCTCATGGAAATTCCTTTATCCTACATTGCGGGTCGATCTTCTTGTTGGTGTGGCGTCTTCAATGGCAATGTGGCAGCCAGTCATCACATATAGTAAATATGTGGTTGTTTTCCACATGGGACTGTAGGCTATTTAGTAATTAGTCCAACACACGTCAAGTCAATGACACTGAAATAGACTTTTGAATGCCTTGTCCATCCATATTCCATACATTCTGTGTGTTTTGAATGCCATGTCCATCCATGTTCCATACATTATGTGTGTGTTTTGAATGCCTGGTATTATTTACTAACAATGAGCAAATGTTATTATTTTTAAATGATGCTAAAATTTGGAGCACTTGTTTGATTAATGATTGAGGCAATTAATCAATGATAGTGAGACCTTCACGAAAATTCTATACAACCTGTTTTTCATCTGCGCAATCGTTTTTTTTTTCACAGCATTTCCTTTTTAGGTAACCAGCAGGTAACACCCAATTTTAAATGTTTCATCTCAAATCGGGACGCAACTATCGGCGATAAGCTAACACAAATGATTTTGCCATCGAGAGTCATTGTGTTTAATTAATTTATAAGAATGACGGTGTTTATCGTTAATTTGGATTAATATTTATAACAAATAACTACTTTGAGCAAGTTTATTCTCAATTTCCATTTGATCACCCTACCAGAGTGTTTAACATCACTTTAAAGGTCGCTGACCTCATATTTGCAGGCCTGTTGTATCACTGACCTTGAGTACTCTGTACCACTTTTTAGACAACTTGGGACGACCTCTGACTGTCTTGTGCCAGACTGCAGAGAAGTTAACCTCGCTGGCAAAGTTTTGAGTGACAGCTATTGTGTCGTCGAGATTGAGGACTACATGCCACCATCCACCGGGGATGAACACAGTCTCTCCAGGCCCCTGTATGATCTCAAGCTATAACGAGAATAATTATAATAAATTGAATTAATACCGGTTTGAAATTGGCCGGTCAGGACTTCAGTAATGGGGGTGGGTAGGTGGTTGTAACTAGAATAGATTAAATTAATTCCGGTTTCTGATTGGTTGGCCAGGACCTTGTTGTGTGTGTAGGGGGTATAATTATAAGATTGAATTAATACACGTTTGTTAGAGATCAGCCGGCCAGGACTTCATTGTGTGTGGGGTAGGGGGTAATATTAGAATAAATTGAATTAACTCTTTCACCACCGAATATATGAAGGTAAAATGCCCCAGACCCCAGATTTTCAGGACTTAATTAGGATTTTTTTTGCCTTTAGCGCTAAGCCTAAATACTAATGTTTAGAGGGATCGTGGGTATGGCAAACCATATATTGCCGTGATCAGCAGTGAATTTATATTCACATGAGGGTCATAGATGACCTTCGGGTGCGGAACTTCCTTGACAACAGTTGCTAGGGAAACACCAGTCATTGAAAACACTAGATTTTGATAAATTTTCTACTGAATGGCACTCATACAATGCTGGCTATTTGTTTTCTTGTGCACACACTGGTGATCACCCTATGGTCAAATTTGAAGAAGTGATTTCACCTTGTTTAAAATATCAGGCAAATATTGGCTTGAGGAGGGGAAATTTCAGTCAATCGCAGTCCAAAATCGATCAAAAAATGAAAATAGGTAATGCAAAAATAAATCACCCAGTGTTCACATTCAGTGACTGATAAATAATTGACTATATTGACCAAAATCACTCTAATCGATCTAATTATATCTCACAATCAAAACAAATGAATTTCACACACTAGAAGTCCTTTTATTGACAAACTTAGAACACATACTTCCTCAAAACGAAATCAATTCAAAACTGAATTCACTCCCTTTGTGCTATCTATTTATAACTTTGGGAATTCCAGTATAATGAGTGTGTACTTGTTGACGCTTTTTGCTTCAATTAGAATAGATTTTTGTAATTAGAATAGATTGAACTAATACCGGTTTGAGATAGGTAGGCCAGGAATTTATTGTGTGTGTGTGGGGAGGTATAATTAGATTAGACTGAATTAATACCGGTTTGAGATCAGCAGGCCAGGACGGAGATTGAGTTCGTGGGTAGACATATCTGAACCAGCACACAGCCTCATCCCGCTGTTTACCACCATCTCGAGGTTGGGGCTTAACCAGGTCCTTTGCTGCATGCGTTGGAATTAAGCACCATCTGAATGCACAGATAATTATTCTACTGTACAGTAATTTGTAATGTATACCAGTCACTGACGACAAAGATATAAAATACAAAGTTGTTTGAAAACTTTACCGACTTAATTGAAAACAAACCATCTCTTTCAGTGACAGTGAAAGAATTTCTGGCTATTTATTCTAGTATATGAAGACATAAAACTGTATCAAATAAATGGGATAGCATTAAATACTTCTAATTTGCACCAACAGATGAAGAATAAAATAAAAACAGTACATTTTATAGTGAATAATTTTTTGATAAGAATGATATTTTTAACAAAAGTCAAGTGAATTCAATGAATAAAAAAGCTCACCTCTTATGGCCTTGAACAAGAGCATTCCAGGCACTAGTCCCCAATGGGTCGATATGTATACCTGTCCCTGATCTCGGTGGTCCCATCACAAACCACCTGAAAATTAACATAAAACAGTGGACCAAATATGTATACCTGTCCCGAACTTGGTGGTCCCATCACAAACCACCTGCAAATTCAAAATATTAAACAAGAAGCCATATTAAGATAACTTTTCTGAGTACGGGTAGTGTATGATTTTTCTCTTCAAGTACAGTAATGCCCTAAATAATCGACTCCTTAACCACATCATAATTATGGTTAACTTTTCAGGATTTAGTCTGAAATATGGCTTGCTGCCATTCATCGGAAAACTCTCTGTGAGAGCTTTCCGATGAATGGCAACAAGCCATATTTCTGACTAAATCCTGAAAAATTAACCATAATTCTTCTGTGGTTAAGGAGTCGATTATTCAAGGCATTACTGTACGCTAATTTTGATAAGGGGCTAGCTGAGATATCTTTGTCTTGTCTGGCTTACATTAACCCTTACATGATCTTAGCTGCACTGGTGCAGCATTAATGATCCTGTGCCAGTGCATTCTCTTACATATATATAAGAGAATGTACTGGCTTACAAGGTCAAGGTAAATATTATTATGCCAATGTATGCGAGGCTCCCATTAGCCATCAATCCCACAGGATGCACCTGCTCAGAACCAAAACTCAGGACACACTTTAAAAAGAAAGATAAGAAACACTCTTAGCATGTTCTTGAGGATTTAATTCTTCAGAATATTTATTTAGATTTTGCTTGAATGACTATTTTGCAACATTCTAGAATAAATATTTAATGTCTGACATCCATTTAACCCTTTCATGATGGGAGGTGCGCTGGTACAGCATTAAAGATCCTGTGCCAGTGCATTCTCTTATATATGCAAGTCTCCCATAGGGAAACACACATATGTAAGAGAATTCACTGGATTACAAGGTCAAGGTAAATATTATGCCAATTTTTTCTCTGATATATGCGAGGCTCCCTATGGGAGACTCACATATATAAGAGAATGTATTGGCAGAGGGTTTTCGCAAAATTTCAGGAAGCTGCAGTAGAGAAGGAGTTAACTCTTACTACCATATACTAAATAATAATTGACAAGTAGTTCCCTTGGAAAATGTTCAGATAATCAATTCAACAAATGCAATTTAGTATCTGAACATTTCTCTCCAACAAATACAGTAATGCTCAAAGTAATTGACCGCTTAACCACAGCAGAATTATGGGTAATTTTTCAGGATTTAGTCGGAAATATGGCTTGTTGCCATTCATCGGAAAGCTCTCGGGGCTGCTGTGGTTAAGTGGTCCCTTTCATAAGAATAATAGAACATTCCAATGTAAATTTGAAGGAGTGAATGGTAGAATCCATTCAGTATAGCAAGGGTTAACAACATATACTAGTATATTTATGATATTATTCACATGAAAAAATTAGGAATCCTTTGGATATATACTGACTATTTCCACTTGTAATAAAAATATTCTGTCAAAATCAGCTGTTAAACAAACTGAAAGTGACACTGTAGCTCAACTTGGAGGTGGGGGGGGGGAGATAATTTTGTGGAGCGATTAGGAATGTGGAAAGTTGTAATGTCTAAGTAATACTTCAACATTAAGAGATATATATAAAGTAAAATCCAAGATGGCTGGCCATGTTTTCCAATGAAATTCAAAAAAATTTGATAGCTCCAATCTAATGGTCACCCCCCCCCCCCCTGAAGATCAAGTTTGGAGACGATTGGATGAGGGATGTGGTCCAAAGGGTGTGCCAAAGGTCATGCAAAAAATAAAATCCAAGATGGCTGCTGGCGGCCATATTTTTCATCGAAAATTGTTCAAGTTCAATAGATCCCATCCAGAAGTAGTCCTAAACATGCCTATACAGTTCAAATTTCAAGAAATCTAGCAACCTACATGTATATGGAGGCTGTCATTTCTCTCCAGAATATCTGAACAAATATATCTACCAACCTATATGGAGGCCGTCGTTTCTCTCCAGAATATCGGAACAGATCATCCTTGAAAAACTTTGATGGTTCATAGTCTTCAAGCAGCCTTCCTCTCTTTGGATGCTGGAACATCAATGTATATTTATTTAATGATGCTCTGCACGATTTGTCATAGTAAAACCACCATCTGTAAATTTTCTTATAATTTATTTGAATTGTTTTCATGTAATACCAACCTTCTAATTGGACAACAAAGGAGGCTATTCTTAAAACAGGCAACCTGCGAAAATGTTCAGAATGTAGCAAGAGGGATAATTCCAAATGATAGCACCCTCCATCAAGGGAGAGAACTCCATCTTGTTAGCACCCTCTATCAAGACAAATGTCGAAAAGATTTCGCCTGTCTGCATCAGAAATAAACGACTGTATTATGCCTTTAGGCCTAAAAAAAAAGACGTTTGTTTCCGCTAACCCGACCGACCCTTTCAATTTAGGTCCCAATTCATATCATAACAAGATGCAAAACATTAATATATTTATATATATTGCCATAAGAAATTTAAGTTTACAAAAAGATTTAAGTTTAACAGTTTGAATCATACCGTACTGTAAAGTATGTTTGGCTTTATCTAGCTTTCATCTGGTTTGTTATCATTCAGCCTTCAGACTTTCAATCAAATACAGTACAGGAACATTAACAATTTGATCAAATCAACCTGGTTATCAGGTGGGATATCATAATACCAAATGAAAAATTAACATAGAGATTAGTACTATAAATAGTAATTACTAACTTAATAGACATTGTTTCTGTACTACATGTAGTATATTATGTATGTGTCTCACTTGAATTTTATAAAATAGCCTATTATATGAATTAGAGTGATAATGGTAAGTCTCATTTCAAGCAATCATAGTCCATTGAACCAAAAGATATCTGACATCAGCATTTTCATGTAAACAAAGATGAATAACTATAAAACAAAAAACCAAAACAAAACAGTTGAATGTGCCATTAAATGTCCTCATGGTGGTGAACATCCATACAAAATTTCATTGAGATCTGAGCATTACTGTTCAAGTTATGACCTCAGAACAGACGTCGGATGGACCAAACACCCAACATTTCCAGAAAAACAAAGATGAATAACTCTAGAATGGAAAAGCGGAACAGAACAATGGAACCCTCTATTGAATGTCCTCATAGTAGTGAACATCCGTACCAAATTTCATTGAGATCCCAGCACAACTGTTGAAGTTACGACATGAACAGACACCAGACGGACCAAAAGGCCAATATTTCGCGATAAACAAAGATGTATAAGTCTAGAATGGAAAATTCGAACAAAACGATGGAACCCTCTTTTTAATGTCCTCATAGTAGTGAACATCCATAGCAATTTTCATTGAGATCCCAACACAACTGTTGAAGTTACGACATGAACAGACCCCAGACAGACCAAAATGCCAACATTTCCAGATAAACAAAGATGAAACACTCTAGATTGGAAAATCCGAACAAAACGATGGAACCCTCTATTTAATGTCCTCATAGTAGTGAACATCCATACCTAATTTCATTGAGATCTGAGTACTACTGTTCAAGTTATGACATGAACAGACATCGGACAGATGTATGGATGGACGCACGGACGGACAAGTGCAAAACAGTATACCCCCCCTTTTTTTTTTAAAGGGGTATAAAAAATTTCCAAAGTTATGTTTGAGAAACTTGATCAAATTGACCTCTCAGTAAAATTCAAAATACTGACTCTGCCCTAGATTAGCTCTAAATGCAATGGATTTTCACAAATTTTCCTCCAGGGTGAGAACCCCCACCATCAGCAGGGGGGGGGGGGGGGGGGGGGGTCACCCTACCAAACCTTCCTCCGCTCAAGCCTTCAGGTTATGCCTTTGGCATATCATTGCCCAAAAACAGGTGTCCTAAAAAAATACTTAGATCCTTCACTGAATGTGGAGGAGAAGGTGGTGTTCTGAAGCCATCATTAAGAGATCGGTACAAGACAGTCACTCCAATATGTGAACAGTGCAGTGGTGCTGGACTGACTCCAGTTGTCGCCAGACCATATGGGAAATATTAGGATTATCAAAGACTATATTAGTATATAGACTAGTATATATGTAAATATTAAAGCATATGTAAGATTGAATTGGAGTTTATAGTTTCTCTGTCATCTGGGTTAACATGATTGGGGCTTAGAAGTGCATAGTTTGGGTTATTGACAAGTATTATAGTTATTTTTAAAGATACTGAAAAAAAGAAGTTAAGCCTACCTACCTACCCTAATTTTTTTCAGCTCGTTAGCGGAAACAAACGTATTTTTTTGTTAGGCCTTATATAGACAAATAATAAACACACTTTTCAGTTTTGACTGCGTTTTGTTCACAAAAAAAGATAGTTGAAGTCTTAAAATCATGTTTTACAAAAACTTACATTGTAATTGTGACCCAGAAGATAATAAAACAAGAAATGACTCTCGGAAGTGACGATGCCCCCATGATGAAGCAACTCATGAGCGAATTTATAACCTGACCTCCAATAATTTGTAATGCTGCATTCCATGAAGTGTTTTTGAATTTTAATATCCCCATACTTTCATTAAAAACCTATCAGCTTTAGTATCTGGGCCCATGATTATATAAAGAATGCATTGAAAATAGGCAACATCATCACCTCGTTTCCATATAAGGTATGCATTGGTTTTGATAATAGGTGCAATCCGTTGAGTCTGTTAACACATCGGATCACTTACGACCTTGACCTTCGACAAACTTCAATGCACATATCACGACACACCGTCATCCTTAGGTTTCGGTGCAATCATTTGATGTACAAAAAAATTAAAAATACAATAATTGACAATTAGCAAAATTGTCCATGAATTTCACAAGAATGGGATAAGTTTTATTCAAATTATAAAAATACATTTAGGTACATGTATTTCTTCCCATAAAACTGTATAATTAATGAAAAAGAACGTGATAGCAAAAAAAAGAGACCACATGCTTCATATTTTAATCAGCGAGAACAAAAATTAATCATATAGAAAGTCTAATTTTTTTACAATGTTGAGAAAAATGTTGGAGGAGGGGTTCGTAAACCGGGCTATTTAATCCTTCCATGAATGAAGCTTCCCGAAATTTTGCAAAAACCATGTGCCAATGTATTCTCTTATATATGCGGGTCTCCCATATACGAGTCTCCCATATATAAGAGAATGCACTGGCACAGGTTCTTTAACGCTGCACCAGTGCCGCTCCAGTCATGAAAAAACAACATACCTCTCCATAGCTGCTGTCGAATATATACAATGGGCTGTCATCATCACAATCCTCCATATACTCTGAATAGTATTTCATTTTTAGTTTCACGGAATAGCCCTCATCATCTTCACCACATTTAAATCTTTGGTTTCTATATTTTTTGGCCAATCGCTGGAAAAGAATCATATTCATCAAGATCTTGATGAACGCAGGGACTTCTCTACCCTTTTCAGGAAACTTTGAGCCATAGAGGCTTATAAATGGAATTTCTATGAGAGATCAAATATATTGGAAAAAATTATTGTAAAAATAAGTGTAATCATTAAATTAATGCAATCAGCAGTTCTTATACCATAGTGTTTATTTTTCTACTATGTGAATGGAGAGATTGAGGACTTGAAATTTTCATAACATAAGTGGGAATTACTAACATTTGTTCACAAACCAAGACAGTTTCTGTGAATTGGGAATTTGAAGGTAAAAATTCGGGAAAATACATGATTATTTCCCATTGGGAATGGGGCCATATTTGTTGGCCCCTGACGTTACCCCAAAAATATACCTGGGATGATGACAAGCCTTGAAATAGTGTGTCTGACATTTGCAGAATGAGGTCCCAGAGGGTGAATTTAGTGACGCTATCCCGCCAAGAAAGCTAGCATCACCAAATTAACCTTCTGGAGACCTCATTCTGCTTAGGCCTCAACTGCTATGATGGGAGACCTAGGATCAGATTGAAGTTCGCCAGTTGAAGTTTATGATGTTCATCCATTGGTCACCTCAATTATGCATTTTATCTTCTGTAAATTAGGGGATATATAAACAGAAGGGGAAAATTAACTAAAACAATGTCAGTTGGAGACTATAGATACTTCCCAGAAGATGAGGCCTAAGCAGAATTAGGTAGCCAGAGGGTGAATCTGGTGATGCTAGCCCACTGGCCTGCATCTTCTCAAATGTGAACCAGGTAGCAAATATCAAGAAATTCTGTTGAATATTGCTCAAGTTAATGTCCGGACAAGGAATGGGATGGACGGATGCTCCCATGCACAAACTGACGAGGCTGATTATAGTAGTCCCCTGAAATTTTCGGGGAACAATTAATTTTTTAGATTAGTTTCTCTTTATCCCCAAATTGGCAGATGACACAATGCATAATTGAGGTGCCCAATGGGCGCACATCACCATCTTCACCATCTGGGAACTTAATAAATCTGAGTCTAGGTCTCCCATAGCAGATGAGACCATGTATAATGAGGTCCCCAGAGTATGAATTTTGTAATGCTAGCCAACTGTGTGGGGTAGCATCACTAAATTAACCTTCTGTGGACCTCATTCTGCAAATGTCCGGCACCATATTTTCAGTCCTGGTTGCTTGTGATTCCATCTGCATGGGTCTCTATAACTATAACTATAATTTGATGATACATACATGTACAGTCCATTTTGCTCCTGCCAGCCAATTGTCCTGATCATGGGTCAGTACCACCGGTGTGTATGTAGATTCATATTTTTGACGGAATTCTTCAACTGTTATGTTACGAGCATCAACCCGTTCAACACTTTCTTTAATTGTTTCTTTGCTCAAATCGAAATTATTGGCAAAGTCCAAGACATGCCAACCATCCTTGTCCTTGCACAGCTCTGGAAATAGAGAGTAAACATCTTAAAGGAATATAAGGCACTGACACAGTGGAAAAATGGGAAGCCATGAAGGGGCTTTCTTCAATCAACTTTGTAAGCAGCAGATGCCCTGTCACAATTGCGTCTGCATTTCTGCGAGAAGAGAGGTATATAGGGATTTTCTTAATTCACTATCATTTCTCGTTATACATTTCTCGTTATCCGTTTCTCAATTTATAGCTTTACTAACAGGTGACCCGACTTCATCTGGGCTTTGACCTTGAATTGACCATTTTGAAGGTCAAGGTCAGGTCAGTCACTATTTGACCCGTCCAAAACACTCCCCGGACAAAAGTGACCCTAGGTATGAAATTTCGTCGAAATCTGTCAGTTTTACCCCATTTGACCTTGAAATGATCATTTTGAAGGTCAATGTCAGGTCGGGGTCACAATTTGACCCGTCCAAAACACTCCCCGGACAAAATCACCCGTAGGTATCAAATTACGTCGAAATCCGTCCAGCAGTTTTCCCGGCCATAGCTAACAGACAAACAAACAGACAGAAGTCCCAAAATATATATTTGACCATTTGTGGGTACCCGTTTCAAGGTGAAGGTCACCTCGGGTGGAAAAACTGACCCGATGAAAATCTCCCCCATTCCTAGGAACCCCTAAGTACGAACACAGACATAAGAATCACACAACACGCTCATGTCTGGACACAGACACAACACGCTCATGTCTGGACACAGACACGCTCTTTATCAACGACACTGCGGATACGAACGCTCTTTAACTATAGTCCAAGTCTTCTTGTACTAAAACCAGCTAAGATATTGGAATGGCGATTTGCTGTTTTTAGTCCAAGCCCGCTTCTATACCAATCCTATCACACGAGTTACGCCCACGATCTGTGGCGGGAATCTGTGGTGTATTTTACTCGATTTACCTAATGAATCAATACATGATGCTATATACATCGGAAAGAGAGACATCTTATGGTCATAATGGTGTATAATAATCTAACTTTCATGTTAAATTACGCATAGAATATTCCGGTTGATTGTCACCAACATCGCTGTTTTTTATATTTTGTTTACATTACTGAAAGCCGAACTCAGGTTCCGAAGAACTTCGGCATTGTCCGGTGTTTGTTCTGAGTATTCTAGTTTCCGTTTCTATATATAGCGCGGGGTTTTCCGAACAAAATAGCGAAAACCGATCGCCGCAAAGTCCAGTTTCCAATGTGCTTTGAGAACAATTCCCGCACTAAAAACTTAATGACATAATGGAGGATCAGAAAGGTAGTTTTGTTGACAATTTTCGCAAGCAACTTGTCAAAATTGGAGCAAATTAGAACTCTTGTGTCTGACTTGCCATGCGTGTGATTTTCATCCATGTGCATTTTGACTTTTGTGTTGATAAAATAATCGGAGAACCGAATCACACAGTTTCGAAATATAGTTCTTCCGTTTTAGTGGGACTTTTCAAACTTAAGGTTAAAAATTTATTCAAATTTTGTTTGATTTTTTGTGTGCTTAACAAGAGCAGTATATTGCTCTGTTCGCTTAGTATATATCTTAATTTCGCTGAAGTCCACCAAATGTGGGAAATGTAGCACCATATTATTTATTCTAATGGTCGTTGTGTTTACACTGTTTTAAACTTTGAGAGGGTTGTAATTCCCCGTAATTTATTTAATGTATTACATTTATATCTTCAATGTTTAATTAATCTATTTATTTTTTATTTATTGACACACATAATTACGATTACAATGGAGAATTCATCGTAATTTGCGTTGTCAGTCGAAAATCTACGGAATATTTTCAACAAAAAATGCCGAACACAGTTCGCGAGGTCAACTGAGTTCGCATACTTTTAAAAATTTGTAAACATTGCGGTAAATGTCTCTTTTCGCATTAAATTACCGCTTTCAATTCACAACTGATGTGGGTTTCAGATCAAATAGCATGTCTTCTGCGGAAAATATCCGTTTATTGTCGCAATTGTGATATTTTATTTCATATAATTGTGGTTTTATTTGAGCGGGTCACTAACGCTTAAGTCGTGTCATAGGAATGCATGGGCCTGGAACTCGGACTAAAGACCGGCACCTCCATCCCAATATCTTAGCCGGTTTTAGTACGAGAAGACTTGGACTATTTAACTATCACGCGATTAACCCATGAATTCCCATTGCGGTGGCGGGAGAATGGAGAAGGAGTGCTCCGACGTTCTCAGAATGGTGCGATGACACTTCATCTGGGATTTTACCCTTAGATAGGAAGTTTGGGCTCAATCCGTCCGGCAGTTTTCCCGGCCATAGCTAACAGACAAACAGACAGAAGTCCCAAAATATATATTAGACTAGAAGGTGACCCGACTTCGTCCGGGCTTTGACCTTGAATTGTTCATTTTGAAGGTCAAGGTCAAGTGGGGTAACGATTTGACCAGTCCAAAACACTGCCAGGACAAAAGTACCCGACAAACGTGCCCGTCGAAATCCAACCGGTTCTACCCGATTTGACCTCGAATTGATCATTTTGAAGGTCAAGGTCAGGTCGGGGTCACGACTCGACCCACCCAAAACACTCAGTGGACAAAAGTAACCCCACGTATCAAATTTCGTCGAAATCCCATCAAAATTTGCGATTTGACCTTGAATTCACCCGATTTCAAGGTCAAGGTCATGTCGCACAGGCAAATGAATATGCGTATGAGACTCCCCATACGAAAGTATCCCCACATACCAAGTTTCATCGATATTCGGGCGTTTGACCTTGAAATGACCCGATTTCAAGGTCAAGGTCACGTTGCACGGGCAAATTAATAGGCCTATGCCAACCCCCGGTAGAACGTACCCACACATACCAAGTTTCATCAAAATCCCGTGATATTCGGGCGTTTGACCTTGAAATTACCCGATTTCAAGGTCACGTCGCACGGGCAAATTAATAGGCCTATGCCGTTTCCCGGCCCCCACATACCAAGTTTCATCGAAATCGGCTCGGTCCTTTTCGAGTTCATCGCGAACACACACACAGACAGACAGATCTTCCAAAATATATAATAGACTAGCCGATGAGCCCGACGTTGTCCGGGCTATTCAAAAACCAAATTTCAAGTCGATAGCTCCACCCGTTTCCGAGATCTGGTCTGCGCATGCGCGAAGCTGGCGTCGCACGGGCTCGACGACCCGATAAAATTTGTATCCTGGGCAAGATACATTCACATACCAAATTTCAAGTCGATAGCTCCACCCGTTTCCGAGATCTGGTCTGCGCGTGCGCGAAGCTGGAGTCGCACGGGCTCGACGACCCGATAAAATTCGTACCCGGGGCAAGATACATTCACATTCCAAATTTCAAGTCGATAGCTCCACCCGTTTCCGAGATCTCGTCTGCGCATGCGCAAAGCGGGCGCCGCACAGGCTCGCCAATACGACAACGTCCACCGCCTGGTCAAACTACACACACGTACGAAGTTTGGTCCCGATCGGTCGAGAATCGTAGATTTGTATAAATGACAAACATACAGACAAACATACAAACAAACAGACAGAGGTCTTCAAAATATATATGAGATTGCAGAATAAATGCATTGTTTCTTTTGTTGCAGACACAAAACACCAATGGATGTCGTCAATAAAACTTTGACATTTACATGACGACAGCCTAGAAACGATTCTTAGACAAACTGTGGAGGAGACTCTACCAACCGTTCTTCAACAAACTGACAACGAAACTACAACATTAGCCAACAACATTCACCAGACAGTCAATGAGACAACAACAGCCGACAACGATGATCTACTTATCAATTTCAATATAACTCAACGCAACTTCAACGACCAACCTGAACAGCATGACATCACTCTTGAGGACAACGAACTGCTCGATGAAGATATTCTAGACATTCCCACGCTACACAAAAAACATGCTCGATTATCGAAGTTGTTTTTCGTTATTATTATAATATGTTTATTGTTTAAGAGTGTTTTGTTGTGTTTTCGTTCGGATACATATTTCTCTTTGTCATCGGATGTTTATATGCTTGGATTAATCTTTATTTTCTTACGTTAAATTTGACAGATACTCGATATATCACAAGAATATCCACACTATAGCTCTAAATATTGATGTGAAATATGCTGAACTGTTCAATTTTATATCTCGTGTGATATCTCCCCAAATTTCGTACCGATTCCAACTCTTTTTCATGTGAATTTATTACTTCAAAAGTTGTCGCGTTTTAATCTACTTTCCGGTTAAATGATGTATACTGTTCCGGTTTCATGTGGTCTACAGAGAATATGTTGTTCCGGTTTCATACTGTCTACAATGAAGTGTATCTATTTTCAAATCCATTTTGTGTACTTTCAGACTCATTCCAATAGAGCTAACATCAAAATGGATCACGACCAAACCGGGGCATGTAAATGTTATCATTGTGCGAGCGTGTTCCGGGACCTAGGCTCATTCCATCACCCACCATACTTACAGAAAATTTTCTGACATTGGAAGCTTAAAGTGGCTCTCTGGTGGCTTCTGACCCATCTGACATTGTTTTCCCACCCACTACATTATCATAGATTAGATCAACATTCTTATCATTTATCAATTGTAATTTAATTTCATAAAATGGTAGGCAGATTGAAAGTGTAATGAACAAATAGGTATATGGGAATTCATGTAGTGTTATTATCTAGTCATTAATGATGTGAAATTACTCCCGTAACTGGGATCAGATATTCAGAAAGTAAATATGTCACAAACAACCATGAGAAAGTAGACTACATGGATACACACATCACCATGGGTATGTATCGTGGGGTATTTATCGTGTGGGTATGAATAGTGTGGGTATGCATCGTGGGTATGTATAGTGGGTAGGTATCGTGGGGGTATGTGTCCTGGGTATGTATAGTGGGGGTATGTATAGCGTGGTTATGTATAGTGGTGGTATGTATTGTGTGAGTATGTATAGTGTGGGTATGTATAGTGTGGGTATGTATAGTGTCAGGCCTCGCATTATCAAAATCAGTGCGAGGCTGCCAAGGAGGCCCCGCAAAAGAATTTGCGAGGCTGCTTTTGTTCGTTGGGGGCCTACATTTTTTTATAGAATCCAAATTAACCTAAAATTGGCTATTCCAAAACTGCTAACCGACAGTGACACAAATATTTTACTAAATTAGTAAAATTACTACTATTTTGTCTAGGCGAGTATACTTTTCAGCTTCATGTTACGATGTGATTATATTATTAGTAATTTATGATTATTATATTGTTTTATTCCCAAATTCTAGGTAAATATTGTTAGGCCAATGCATTATAGCATATATGCAAGGCTCCCAGTGGGTAACTCGCATATATAAGAGAATGCATTGGTGCACCACAGTGTTTTCACACACATTGCAAGAAGCTCCAGTCATAGATGATCCCGTTCTCAACTTCTCTCTAGGCTCTTCAATAGCTTATTGAAAATAAATTTCAGTTTTCTTTTCACAACTCTACACGGTCCATGACTCCCTGTGGTCCCAGTAGTGTACAGTATACATGTACATTGTGGCTTGAGGTGCCAGTAAAATAAAACCAGTAGACAACTGAATTCAGTTTAAAAATAGATAATCTTCCATAACAGTGATAACACAATAATAACAAATTCAGAATAAAACGTTAACCCCTTCATGAGGCCAAAAGGAAGAATACCTGAGTTTAGGGTAACATGAGGGAAAAAAACAGGGGCGGGCAGGCGGTACTTCATTTTATTTTTCACGGGGAATAGTATTTAAGTATTCGTGCCTTCTAATCGTCTGCCAGTGTCACTCGTATATAACTTGGGCAAGTCATTGTCACACTAATCAATGTCATGGTAGCTTTAATCAGTTTAATGGTGTTGCAGAAGTTCAATGACATGTATACAGCATGATATTAAATGATATTATATATACATGTAGAATAAGTGTCTAGTGTTGGAAATTAAACGGTTTATGTTCACGCTGAAGCTCGGATATTACAGGCCAAATCCTACGAGTGGACATATTACTTTTCAATTTCCCACACAAGACACTTATGATATTTTGTTTATCCACCGACTCGAATACTAAGAAATTTTGCGAAATATTCAACTCCGAAGGTGAATTTAACAAGAGTTCCTCCATTGTAAATGGCACATACATGCGGCAACGCCAACGTGACGTACATAACATAATCAATATGTAAAGCGGTGGTGGCATTAACACCTGTAAAACAAAGTAAGCACCAAGAACAATATATGTGCATTGATTACCCTATGACTGTTGCATTCCGATCATTGCGACACAGAAGATGTTGATTCATCGGGTCCGGATTTCTGTAGAACTAATGAATATTTAATGAGAAATTGTTCTACTAGGAAAAAATTAAGTTCTACCAGGCACATACATGTACCACTCCTAGTGCATGGGTACATACAGACTCATGTTATGTCAGGCTTATAATTTTCAGTGTGGATGCGGTGAGAGGTGGATAAACTATAATAATGGAATTTTGAGCTTTGGGTCGATTTCAAAAGTGTCAGAATTATTTTTAATCCGACATTTTATTACTATGTCCTTTTCTGTCAGTTCAGAATCTGTGTGGTACCGGTTCACGCACGACAACATGTCTGTGCTATAGTTGACAGGCGCCATGATGTTTCTATTCTGATTCATATGAACGCATTTGTGAAGTTTAATAGCTAAAACTCAGGATCTATCCGCACACGGAAGTGTTTCCGCCATATTCAATCGCCATGCGCAATCGGCAAAATATCCAGTTACTTTCGATTTGCTAGTTAATACATATTCCGGCACAATTATCGCGTGTTTTCTGGTTTCCGCTTTCGAGAAATCGGCGAGGTTTGCCGAACAATGACGAGGGAATACGAATATACTACAACAACAATGGCGGCACTTCCGTTTTTCGTGAATTGACGATATTTGCAAGGAAATGGTTTACTTGTTTAAGCTAATTCCGTAGTCGCGAATTCCTAATTACAAAAAAATAAAATGAAGTCGGAGGAAATTTTTGAAAAACTATAAAATGGAATTTGGCGGCAGGTTTTGAGTAGGGGCGGGCGGGTTACCCTAAACACAGGTATTCTTCGTTTTGGCTTGATGGGAGCTGCGTTGATTGCCACTGGTGCAAAATTAAAGACCCTGTGGCTGTGCCTAGTGTGCCAGTGCATTACCTTGTACTAGTACATGCAAGTCTCCCACATTAAGCCTCTCAGAAATACTGTAAGAGGGTGCAATGACTTACATGGTTAAAGTAAAGATTAATGTTGATGCATTTCCTCGACATAGTTTACAGTATGCGTTCGTGACAAATGACCGACCTTTATCATCAACTGTTGTTTTAATTTCAAAGTTGTCTTTAAAAGTAAATTTGTCAAACGTTGAGACAAGAATTGTTTTGTCTTTCTTAAAGACCGGCCGGTCGGGATCGCCCATTTTGAATCCCTATGACAATAACCTTGAAATCGATACCGGAAGCCGCTAAGGTCAGCGGTGCACTCGATCAGCCCTCCGTATCGGTCAACCGGAAATCGCAACTTAGATGCACGTTCCGGACCCCGGATTGAGTCCTCTTGACTGGAACCCGCCGTGTGGTCGCGTGGTTGTTGACGAGGCCGCCGAAGAGACCTCGTTGACTTTTTTACGGGGCTTTTTACGGGGCCGGGCGGCGCGGCCTCGTGATAATGAGAGGCCTGTATAGTGTGGGTATGTATAGTGTGGGTATGTATAGCGTGGGTACGTATAGTGGTGGTATATATTGTGTGGGTATGTATCGTGTGGGTATGTATAGTGTGGGTATGTATAGTGTGGCTATGTATAGTGTGGCTATGTATAGTGTGGGTATGTATAATGTGGGTATGCATAGTGTGGGTATGTATAGTGTTGGTATGTATAGTATGGGTATGTATCGTTTGGGTATGTATAGTTTGGGTATGTATCATGGAGGTATGTATGGTGTGGGTATGTATCGTGGGGGTGTGCATTGCCGCGATCGTCAGCTATACTTCATTAGTTTGCCAAATATTTTTACTAACCTTTGGAAAAAATTGGGGGGGGGGGGGGGGGGGGGGGGGTAAATACCCCCATTGCCCCCCCGGTTCCTACGCCCCTGTGAACAATGATCAGCTAGTCAGCTACAGTGTGTCAGTGTGTTGTAATATGTGACAAAGCGAGCTGCATGCTGTAATTCTAATCAACACGCGATGTGTATGAACTGTGACGCATCAGCTGACCAGAAGAACAATAACATTCGCTCTCTTGGCTAGCCTATAGTCTAGATCACCGTCGGATGCGGACGCATTTCATACATCGCTGTTCCATCATGGAGATACCAAAAGATATTGACAGTGATATTGTTACCATCTTCTATTTCTTCATATCATTAAACATCTCGTCATTTTAAACACCTCACTGACACTGTCAATTTCGTACGCTGAGTCGAATCCAAATCAACACAATTAGAACATGCCTACATGGTGGACATCGCAGAAATCATAGACCAAAGTTCTAATATAATAAAAAATGTTATTGTGTTATTCTTGACTTCAAAATACAGTTATTTTTATGGGTATATACGATCACAGTTACACTGCTTTCGGAAATTCGCAATGCCGTCACGCCTTTTTACGGAAATGGTTTGCCTATTTTCGATGTAACAAATTATCAACCTGGTCTAGCTCTTGATTTTGCATCTTTTATCCGTTTCCTATATCTGTGATCCATTCGATGCGTTTCTATGCAGACTATGTAGTGAGTTAAACTATGTTGCAGGGGTTATTGTCGCAATAAAGATGATTTTTTCTTAATGTTCTTCTTTTGGCAAAACTCCATAAACCGGAAGTTGAAGTGAACGTACACAAAAAATTTGAACGAGAGGCCAACATATTTCGGTCCATGTGATGCTCACCATGGAAATCGGATATAAAAAGTCTTTTTATATCCGATTTCCTATGCGCAGAACATATCACCCTGTACCATGTACTATTAAGTGCCAACCGGATTGGGATAGGCTTCTAGAAGATTTTTTTTTTTTATTGGCAAATGTACGGAAGCCCATTGCGGTCACATGGGTCACAATAAAAAAAACTTATCGCGTTTAAACGCAAAACATTATAAAAACGCATTAAAATAAACATTGCATTTAAACGCAATAACATTGCGTTTAAAAACGCAACAACTTTGGGTTTAAACGTAATAATTTATTGCGTTTAAACGCAATAGTTTTGCATTAAAACGCAATAAGCAATTTCAATTTTTGCATTTAAACTCAATAAGTTTCCTTTTTGCGTTTAAACGCAATAGTAGAAGGTATACAATGTATGTCAATGACGATGTAGCTATTCATGTACAGGCTAATTCGATAAACACCAGATATATAAGTCTGCTCGTGTGTTGCCTTTGGGCGGCGACCACTTATATAGGATCAGTTAGGATGCATGCATATGGTTCACAATTGAGTCTTGTCACTTGTGGGGCCACCCGGCCTACATCGCCCATCGTTTGATCTAAATCGGCCTTAGGGACTAAGATACGACTTTTCCCTATTTTAGACCATCTGCGGTAGGGTGTTAGGCGGTCATTTTGGATTGGGGTTGGGAATTAGGCAGTCGAAAGGTTGTAATGAGACCACCCCACAACACCGGCCTTCTATAGTTGTTTGACTGAAATCGAACAAGAGGGCTGATCAATGACATGGGTGACCTAGATTTTCGGACCGCTCTGAGCGGCGTCCATTTTTAATACTGTCTTACAATATGAGGGCTGAGAAATGGCATATGGGTTCCATATTCGGATCCCTTTGTGCGGCGTCCATTTTAACGGGTGTTTCAACGGACTGTTTTGTGGGCCGAAGTATAGGCCTACCCTGCAACACCCTATCTATTGCGTCAATAACGATGTACCTATATACATTGTCGATAAAGCACAAGAAATCCGCTCGTGCCGTTGTGTTGCTTTGGGCGGCGACCATTTTGGATCGGGTGGGATGTTGTGCGTGGATCGAAATGAGAGAATATTTGGGGCCATGCACCGTCGTTTGACCTAAATGGATCAAGGCACTGATCATTACATCATTGATATGGTTGCCATATTTGGACCCATCTGGGCGGAGATTGGTTGGAGCGCGAAAGAGTATAATGGGGGCATCATATAACATCCTTTGTTTGACCAAAGGCAAAACACGAGCAGACTTATTTCTTGTGTTTTATCGATGATTATATAGCCTACATGTAGCTATATCGTAATTGACGTATACGTTTTTCCGTCTACTATTACGTTTAAACGGGGATAAATTAGATCAAACGATGCATGGGTGATGAAGGGTACGTACGTGGCCTCGGGACCCACTTGGGAACACCCGAACTGATCCTAAACGGTCGCGGCCCAAAGGCAACACACAAGCAAACTGATATATGGTGTTTATCAAATTACCCTACATGTATAGCTACATCGTCATTGACATACATTGTATCGTCTACTATTGCGTTTAAACGCAAAACTTATTTCGTTTAAACGCAATGTTATTGCATTTAAACGCAACGCTATTGTGTTTAAACGCAATAATTAATATTGCTGAAGGGGTCACTCTCACCTAAAACAAAAGTTTTGAAAATGTGTTGAAGGGCACAACTGAAAGTCAACACAACATATGCCAGTACTGAAAGTCTGGCAGCCATCTCAAGTTCTTCTTTGGTAGGAAGTTATCCCGATGACTTGACGAGGCACTCCAGTAATGGATGAATATGATCCTTAGAATACATACAGGTTGATTCGATGAATCCTCAGAATCTGTACTCACAAGTGAATTTTGTTATCGGTATCTTTACAGTATATTATGGCACCATCAAAGGGTTTGTACTGACGATAAGACTAGGACAAGTGATAACTTTGAGCTCTGATCAGCATTCTTGAAAATGTGTGTCATTTTTGGACTTAAGTCTAAATCAATCGAAAATGTGAAAACGGCTTGCCATACACATCATCTATGCAAGCAGACTTGAAGCAGTTGGTTGAATTGGTGTGAATTTTCTAGGTCATGTTTGTCATCTGACAGAAGATTGGAGATTTTTGTCTTTAGTCGATTTCGTTCCTTGTCGTATGTTGGACAGGCGGCAATAAGATGTTCTCTGCCTTCTGATCCATGATAACATGTAGAGCAGGTAGGGTCGACAGCAAACTGGTTGAATGGAGCCTTGTTTGTTTGGAGGATACACTGAGAAAAATCCTTAGTCAATATGACTAACTTGTTCTTATTCATCAGCTAAGTTAGTAATTATGACTAAGTTAAACCTCATACGACTAACTTAGTTATTAATCAAATAAATGTTAGTCATAATGACTAAGTTTAAATTGATACGACTAACTTGGTTCTTAGTCAAATAGATATTTTTTACGCGATCAGTTTATTCGAGGAAGAATCGTACAGTTCAGGCATCTTGCATAATATATTCTGATAAAATAATCGGGTATATATACCTAAATTAGGGTTAGTCACAAGCATTTGGAGTCACGTTGACTAACCCACACCTTTCAGGCTTCAGTGAGTCACTATGACTAACTTTGGCCATAGTCACAGTGACGGTTACACAAAGAATAACTATAATTTCAACACTGCCTTAAATGATGGGGATTTTCATTAATAAATGCTGATAAATGTACAATGTCCACTGCATCGAAATTATATTAGATCTATAATTGAATGAGTGTGATGGAAGGGTGTAATGGCTTATATCAGAAGTCCACTCCCACATCAAAGGCTACACTATTTTTTATAAATGGTTCTTATATAATAGACACCACAACAAACTCTGGAAAATAAACTTGTTAAACAGACCTATACCACAAACTAATATTATACCTCTCAAAAGACCACTATATATGCACCAAATTAAATTTTCACCTTCCCAGTAACTAAGAAAAGTTAGTCATTGTGGCTCAATAAAGCTAGCATATTAGTCATTGTTACTAAGCTACGAATTAGTCATCATGATTAAAATGTAAATTAGTCGGAATGGCTAAGAAAAGTTAGTTGAGTATCTGACTAATCAGTCTTAGTCATAATGACTAATTTTTTTTTTCTCAGTGTATATGTACCACATGGTAGCTTTGCATTGATTTCTGCACGCCAGATGTCATGTGTGCGGGTAGATCTGATGTGTTTTGTTGAATTTCACATACGTTGGGTTGAGGTATTTGAGAGAAGATTTGATGAGGATGTCTTCTGCCCATGAGCACTCTAATTTAGTTGCAACGGCTTTCTCCAGGGTATCTCGCCACTCATTCTTTGCTGAGGAGTTTGTCAAAATGTCAAATGCAGAAGGAAGGCCACAATCAGCAGATAGTAAGAGTCAATTCACTCAGGATATTGTGACGACTGCATTTAAAATGGTTAGGATGAAGATGACAGCTGCAGTGAGTGATTTTTTTAGGTGTTCACTGGTGGTGCCGAAAATATACCGGCGGCCGTGCTGCAGTTGAGTTTTATTATGGCTTCCCGAACTTCTGGCGGAGTGATATGGTGGATGGTGCTACCGACTTCTTTACATATATTGGAAATCCATAGGGTGTCTTCTTCGACCAGGGATTTAAATGGTTCATCAAAGTTAGAGTAAATGTTTGGTGTTGCGAGCTCTTCAAAGTATTCGCTCCAGCCTTATAGTATCCCAACTGTGGTATTGTAAGTTCGACCATCGACGTCAAGTTCTGGAATCGAGTCTGATTGTGTTGCTCTTTGGTACCGGGCAAGTTTGAAGAATCATTTTCAGCCTCCATTATGTGACTTATGTCACATATCTGCTTCTGGCGCTGCTGGGCTAAGGGCTATCTCTGGGTTTTCCTTAGCTGTTTTTGGTGGATTTCATATCCCGACAGGCGGGATTCTGTGAGTCGGCTGGTCGTCCTTTGTTTTTCCAAAGATAGCTAGAAAGCTGCTTTACTGTTTTTCAGGGTAGTTGCTATTTCGGTTTTCCAAATTATGCTAGGTGATTTTCTGTATTTTTTAGTCTTCAGCGTGCTGGTCAGTTAGTAGTCACTATTCAGGCACTATGCCAACTGGAGGAATGTACGTGGCATTCTATTAACATTGCCTAAAATCTCAAGCAAATCAACCATACCACTCGATAGAAAACATCGTCTGAAATACGCCCAATTGTCAATAGTTACTTTTTCGGGACTCAACTATCGGCGACAAACAAGCGAAAACAATTTCGTCACCGAGAGTCACTGCATTTAATTGATAGGCCTATATAATAATGACGGTGTCCGTTGTCGATTTGGATATAAAATTAGTAAAAAATAAGATTGTTCTCCATTTCAATTTGATCACCCTACCGTAGTGTTTCACAAATTCACATCACTTTAAAGTATAACAACAAAAGGTCGGACGCTGCCAGGCTGATCTCGTGACAAAATAGAAGATTGAAGCCAAGGGGTTGGAAATTGGTACTCAGGGTAATTTGACCCGGGGAGTGTTATTAGATATAGATCTCGTATGTCTTAAAGGGGCACTGATAATAAAATAAAATAAAATAAATTAATCATAGTGACCAAACGGTTAGACTATACGGGAGCTCAAAATCGGTACACAGTTTAACTTGTCACGGGGAGTATCGTGAGATAGACCCTAGCTGTGCCGGGTACCTCAGATATGTCCTTATACAAATGTATGGCTATTTCGACCAAAAAAAAGAGAGATAATTTTTTCACTCTCACTGTTCAAGCTAGTGAAACAAGCACATTTGAAGCAATGGACGGCTCATACTGAGTATATAATAGATATGTGCGGCGACATCAACCGCACTACATGTCTGTTTTATGTAAGACTCGTTCTCAGATAAGTACCGGTCGGTATACAATTAAAAAACATATAGGCCTACTGTAACTTATTGTTGTACCATCCCACTAAATCATGTTCTTCATTCACGTTGGTGATTGCACTCCTGGCTATGGCATTAATTCTTGTGCACTCATATTAGAATCCCCGTGTCGTTATTTATATCGTTAGGTGATACATTGTACACTTGAAGTGGCAGCGAAAGTGTCAAAGTCTCTACTGGGTCAGAGGGCGGATAGATCCCGTAGCTGATAGCAAGTGCTCGTATTAATGCGCCATGCAATTTATATATGCAATACTTTAAATTTTGGTCATCAGCGAAGTAACTAATCTTGTTTTTTTAAATAATAATTTAGTATAATTTATAAATATATAGACCAAAGCGCAAAGAAAGTCATTAACACGAGAAAATGATTTAGGAACTATATTTTAACCGGTGCTTGAGCGCAATGTAATTAGGCCATGCAAAGATGGCGATTTTCGTGCGTCTGAAAAAAATTAAAACAATTAAGCGATTTATCTGATAAAACTTTTACAAACGCTAACTAAAATAAGGTGAGTATTTGGAAAATAAGGTTATCTTACTAAAGCGTTGTTTCTCTTTTCAAGTATAAGTGTCGATGTCTTGAAAGTCGGATGTAAATTTAGTAGAAACTTTCCATTTTCGAAAATTTTGTAAGATTTTGAAGAACATTTTGTTTAGAAATCGAAGAATTGGAATATAAATTTTGGCAATTGTTTGGTTTTGATGTTGAAAAAGTACACATTTACACTCATACATACATCTTGTCGAGAAATCAGTAAACATGCAAACATAAATGTGGATTGAATGAAGCTGTTCTTGACAACAAAGGGCTGATACTAAATAATAAATAAGTGAAATGTTGATAAAAATATATTTTAAAAAAAATAACTAAAAAATGATACATGGCCTTGTGCATCAATCACTACTGTAAAAAGTACCCATAATGCAAAAGTTACAAAACCATTCTAATCTCTTATAAGCTGGAATAAACTGTTTGCAAACTGATGTTTTTCCTGGAGCAGCCTAAATTGGATTGTCACGCCTCTTTGTTCATTCTGTGAGTGTGATCCGAACCTATAGGCCAGGCCCAGATCACACCCTACAATTGTCAGTACAACAGTAGCGCTAATGGGATCAATGTCACAATATTGTAGTTCGGTAGGTATTAAATCTGGTGATCTCTGTGAAGTATTACTGTTGAATGCTGGAAAAAATGGTCGCCTGCTTAAATTTTCGGCACCTCGAAACAGTGCGCAGAACTGCGCGGTTCAAATAAAACAGTTATTATGCACAGGGGCAGGTGGGGTTTGAATTAAAACATGAAATATAGTAGTAGACAGTCTTCAGTTGCGAATTTGTAAGTTATATTAACTTTTATTGGAGAGAGTGAGTGGTAGAATCTACCGCGCACTGTTTCGAGAAAAGCTTACTGCGCGATATCTTCCACGCATTGTTTCGAGAAAAGCTTACGAGTTCGTGGTATCGGATATGGGGCCACACTGACATGTCTTAATTAGTTGAATAGTATAGCGGTAGGCTGATTAGAGGTGACAGCTTATTGTCATTGTACGAACGAACGAATATTTTATTATAGTGACATGTGTCTACAGTCCAATAAAAAGTTTTAAGTAGGCACCTTTTTCTAGGGTATAGGTAGGGAAACCCTAAACACAGGTTTTGTTTTTTTGCCTAACAAAGTTTAAAATCAGCAAAGCAAAAGTTAAATTAAGAAGAAATATAGGCAAAGCCGACTAGAAAATATTCAAGCAAGAAATTATTTTAAAAATTCAAATCTATCAAAATCTGACCTTAATTCACCCAAAACGCTAGAATTTGCTGCAATAAACGTATCAGAAACACTTAATAATGCACTGAACTTAGCATTCCCTGAACGAGAGGTAAAAACTCATACGTGGAGGGTGTCCAGGGATACACTGAATCTTATAGGGTTCAAAAGGAAAATGCTGAGACTGTCGGCGAAGAACCCCCAACGGTAATGAGTATAAAACACTTTATAACAACTTAATAGACAAGTAAAACAAAAAATAAAAGAGGAAAAAAACGAGTCCTGGAAAAAAGTAACAGCCAGCTTAAAACATTGACAGAAATTTCTGGCAAACATTTAAAACACTCACGGGCCAAGGGAATAACGCAACATAAAATAACTCAAAATCACTAACTGACCAACATGGAAAATAAATCTGAAAATGACCACGAAAAATCTCAAATCTTCGCCGAGAGTCTACGCACAGCTGCCTGACTTTTTAAGTCTGCCGGTCCAAAGCCCGGATAAAAGCTGATGGGAGTTAAAAAAAAAAATTGTATTAAAATATCTAATTTATCACCTAACTGGGGCTATTAACCCAATACCGCGCAGTAGGTTTTCTCGAAACAATGCGCGGTAGGTACCCGCGCAGTAAGCTTTTCTCAAAACAGTGCGCGGTAGATTCTACCACACACTCTCTCTAATAAAACGTTAAAATGATATTGCAAATTCGTAACTGAAGACCTTCTACTACTATATTTCATTAATAGACATGTTTTAAATCAACTCCCCGTGCATAATAACTGTTTTATTTGTACTGCGCAGTTACGCGCACTGTTTCGAGGTACCCTAAATTTTTGCAGCTTTAAAATTATGAACCGAGCTCTAGTCTAGCTCTTGATGTTTAATAGCACTCAATGATCATGCCTTAAAGTTAAAATCCATAAAATTTTGCGAGTATCAAATTATAGCATTTCTACTGCGAATCAGCTGCTTTTACTAGAATCAAAATGAAAATCATGATACTGATTTAGTCTGATTCCTATCGGATTATAAGTCCTGTATGACTCCTGAACAGGGCTGTCAGATGGCTCTGCCTAGGACCACTATTAAAACTTTATGTTTGCAGTGACACTACCCACATTTTCCATGTGGGCATACGTACTGAGGTAGACATTTTTGTGTGTGTTTGGTAGACTCACTAGGCTGTACTTGTACAAGTATGTGCATAAATTAGCCTGCATATACCCTGTAGGTTTGAAGTGTTGATGTGAAATTTAATCATCGTCTGAAGGATGAATGACAACATTTTAAAGTTTTGACATGTCACTTTGTTTTATCTCATACCATCACCTTGTGATTGCAGATATCAAAACGCAGATCTACAGCCCTCAAAACTGTTATTTCTATATGATGAATGGTTAAGATAGGTTATTTACCGGACTCAAAATATGGGTTTTCTAACTAATCGGTACCGGTCACTGAACTGATATATTTGATTTGATATTCGTTTCGAATCGGGAATACTGTGCAGTAAATTCAATTTATATAGGTACCGGTATTCGATTCAATTATATTAAAATATTTGCAAGACCCCAGACTTGGTATTATTTATATTAAATAAAAACAATTGCAACATCAACCGCTGGTTGAACTGGACCGTACACCCAAGGGCACTGCTATCTTAAAACACCGACTTTCTGTGTAAAACAATGCATAATAATCGGTGTATGATCAGATTTGCTATGATCGATAAATGTGATTATTTGTTTCGGTTTTTGCATATCAATTTTCTTTTCGTGAGGTCGTTAAAATAAGTAAGGACAGAGGTCTAGAATAGGGCGGACGGGTCACCGGAAACATCACTATTTGTTTTTAGGCCTTAGGCAACAGGCCATTGGCTCATTTGAAGCCATGCCTGATTGCCGCTATCCTGAATGTAATTGACTTGGAAAAAACATGGTGATACTCTGGTAATGACCGCGGAATTACCCGTAGTATATGGTATTCACAGCGGTGACAATTTGGTCACTGTAGTGGAGTTACGGTACCATGCGGTTATGCTACTGCAGTCTATTAGCAAGTCGTCTCACCAAAAGTTGAGAAAAAAAAGAATACGTCCATGAAGAACTTGTTAAGTTATATAGATATACATGTAAGGAGAATCACTGCACTTGATTTCATGCCCATGTGTAATGTCAATCAATGCGGCCTAACAGTAACACCAGGCGACGGGTGGAGTTTATAATTTGGCAGCTGAAACAATGTCGGCAACTTCATTGTCATGTAAAGTTCCCGGCATGCTACATTTTGGGGTACTCAGCTAGAAGATTATAATGAAGAACAATCATGTCGCAAAAAGTGGAGGTGATATTTTTAGTAACATGTATACTGTTGTAATTGTGACATTTCTGTTTGAAATTTTGCTTTTAATTGCTTTAAATCCCGGATGCATTCCAATTTTGAAGCAAAAACCGTAACACAAATTTGGTGGTATTACCGGGGTGACACCACGTTATATTGTATGTGGTCAATTACTTTAACGATAGCTGTATATGGTGCAGAATGAGGTCCCCAGAGGGTGAATTTGGTGACACTACTCTGCCCAGCGGGCTAGCATCACTAATTCACCTTCTGGTGACCTCAATCTACTTAGGTCATCTTCTCTGGAAAGTATCTTTATTATCAAATTAACAAGTAGTTTAGTTTCTCTATATCCCCATAATGGCAGATGACACAATGCATAATTGAGGTGCCAAATGGGTGCACATCACCATCTTCACCATCTGGTAACTATATTTGTATTCGTATCTAGGCACAATTTAAGCCCATTATTATTTTTACGAAACCTATGTTATTTTTTATTTAGATTCTGTTGTATAAATAACATGTTAGGAATAGGAAGTGCCACAAGAAACAAGCTATTTTGTTCGATATTGAAATTTCTATGCATGTATTTCATTACAAGTTAGAGGCAAGCCTAAGTTTAGTGTGCCTGTCATTTGCAGAAGGAGATTGAAGTTCCCAAATGATGAATATTGTGATGTACACCCATTGGAAACCTCGATTATGCAATGTGTCATCTGCCAATTTGGGGATATAGAGATTAGAGAAACTATTACTAAATACTTTGTCACACCCTATACTATACTCATATCCCATCCGATTGGATGGGGGGGGGGACACCAACTACGCCACTCAGTTGCTACATCCCTGTAAACCAACATTAGCATAAACATACCAACAAAGGTGAGATATAAGAGTGACAAAAACATTATGCATAATATGACATCCCCTCTCCAAGTTATTGCCACTGTGTCATTGACACTTTCAATGCAAGCATGATAAATTGAACTACCGGTATGTGTAATTTATTTTAAATTTGATGTTTTTTCCAGAGAATGACAGTTTACTCAATAAATTGATTAAAGCAGGAAAATGGAAGGTTAGTATATAATTATTGAGTAGCAACCAGCCTTTAGATTCTATGAACATTGTGTGTGTGAACACTGTTCATACTGGTTAGGATGTTAGTCATTATGCGATGAGATTCAAGCCTTTAGATTCTACAAACTGAGTGGGTGAATACTATTAATACTGTTTAGGATGTTAGCCATTATGTGATGAGATTCAAGCCTTTTGATTCTATGAACTTTGAGGGTGAACACTGTTTTTAGACTGGCTAGGATGTTAGTTATAATTTTATGAGATTCAGGCCTTTAGATCAGCGTCCATGTAATTTGGGCCAATTTACATGTAATCAGGGCAAATTGTTCGGTCTGGTAGGAAGAAAAAATTTGAAATATCCTTGCATTAGATTTTCGAGAATGATCGATTCCAAGATAATTTCTCATTGATATAAAGTTATATGCTACAGGTATTAGGGCCATGCGAATAGGGCATTTTCATATCGAATCGAATCTCAAATCGAATCAGCCAACTGATTCCGAATCGCATCAAATCTTGAATCGAATCAGATGTATCAATAGTGAAGATGTAGATATCACTTAACTGAGTGGCCGTACCATTATCAACAGGGTCCGGGCTGAACCAAAATTTATTTTTGCCAAATAAATTTCAAATGATTATATTTTTTGTCAAATTCTTTTAGAATTTAGAATTTGCCAAATGCTACCATTTTCTGCAACATTAAGTCTTATGTTTCGGCACTTATAATTTGAACGACTTTTGATATCGATAGGAAAGCAGTTAGTTAATAACTTATTTTTCACACAACAATAAACCAATCACAGAACAATAAAATTATAGTAGGGTTGCTTCATCGGAAAGGCACACCACGAGAGGATTAGCTAAGTAAACACCGCCACACTAAATATATATAACTAGAAGGTGACCCGACTTCGTCAGGGCTTTGACCTTGAATTGTCCATTTTGAAGGTCAAGGTCAAATGGGGTCACGGTTTGACCAGTCCAAAACACTGCCTGGACAAAAGTACCCGACAAACGTGCCCGTCGAAATCCATCCGGTTTTACCCGATTTGACCTCGAATTGATCATTTTGAAGGTCAATGTCAGGTTGGGGACACGACTCGACCCGTCCAATACACTCAGTGGACAAAAGTAACCCTACGTATAAAATTTCGTCGAAATCCCATCAAAATTTGCGATTTGACCTTGAATTGACCCGATTTCAAGGTCAAGGTCACGTCGCACGGGCAAATGAATAGGCTTATGAGACTCCCCATACGAAAGTACCCCCACATACCAAGTTTCATCAAAATCCCGTGATATTCGTGCGTTTGACCTTGAAATGACCCGATTTCAAGGTCAAGGTCACGTCGCACGGGCAAATTAATATGCCTATGGCACTGCCCGGCCGAAAATACCCCCACATACCAAGTTTCATCGAAATCCCGTGATATTCGTGCGTTTGACCTTGAAATGACCCGATTTCAAGGTCAAGGTCATGTCGCACGGACAAATTAATAGGCTTATGTCACTCCCCGGCCGAAAATACCCCCACATAGCAAGTTTCATTGAAATCGGCTGGGCCGTTTTCGAGTCCATTGGAAACAGACACACACACACAGACAGATCTTCCAAAATATATAATAGATAGCTATCAGATTAACTGCATCTTTTCCTAAACCATATAAAACACCACTAATATAATTATATTGTAAGAGTTTCCTTAAATGAATGGAATTGATTGACCAATATTTGTCAGCTGTCTTGAGGAATTAATAAGGGACTTGCCAAAACTTTTGCCAAATGAAAATATTTTTTGCCAAATATGAATTATTTTTGCCATTGGCAAATTTGGCAAGTGGCAGCGCGAACCCTGGTTATAAATTTACTAACTTTGTAACAACGATAAGTGATCATCGTTATATTATGTAAATATTATCCATAAATGGATCAAATTCACATTTAACCAATTAAGTGCGCATTCTTAGTGGCTATTTCTGCTATAGAATATCGAAATGGTATCATAAGCAATAATGAAGTCAGTAAGTATTCACGTAGCTGAAGTTCAACATATATATGAAATTTTGCTAGATCAGTTTCATTAGTCATGCTTCGGTGGTCTATATAATATAGCTCAGTCTACAACAGTGTTTGCAATGTGTGGTTTTTCGTTGGTATCCTAAGCTATCTTTGCGAAAAAGCAATGTTAATAACAGTTATCCATTGCTGTAATGAGAATACAACTGGTTCCAGTGATTCAATACAATTCATATCAGGACAGCTGTTTCGAATCGAATCAGACGAAAGATTCCAAATCGCATTGAATCGAATCAATTTGCAGTGCCCTAACAGGTATATAAATACAGCTATAAAATGGTGGGAAATGTTCAGCTAATAAGTTCAACAAATGACCTATTTCCTAAGGGAACTACTCGTCAATGAGTATTTAGTACAGAAAGGGTTAGACCCAAGAACTAAATTGTGTCAATGAAACAAGTCTGAGTTTAGTGTATCTGTCATTTGCAGAATGAGGTCCCCAGAGGGTCAATATAGTGATGCTATCCCGCACATCGGGCTAGCATCACCAAATCCCCCCTCTGGGCCAGTCTTGGGACCTCATTCTGCATGGCCTCATTTGCAATTGGAGACATAGACTCAGATTGAAGTTTCCAAATTGTGAATATTGTGAAGTACACCAATTGTGAACCTCGATTATGCAATGTGTCGTCTGCTAGTTTGGGGATATATAGAAACAATACTAAAAAATAAATAGAATGTCAAGAAATTTCTATAGAAATTTGATAATAAAGAAACTATCCAGAGAAGATGAAGCCTAAGCAGAATGAGGTCCCCAGAGATTGAATTTAGTGATGCTAGCCCGCTAGGACAGCGTCACTAAATTCACCCTCTTGGGACCTCATTCTGCAAATTACAGGCACACAAAACTCAGACTTGCAATGAAAAGGTTGAATTGATTTCAGACTCAGACAGTAAACCAGCTGCCTCGGTGAGTTCCGACAACATGATACCTGATACAAGACGATCAAAATCCGATTCGGCCATTGACGAAACTGGAGATGCAACTTCACAGATTAAATATGAATTCGAGTCCAAGACAGACATAAGTGAGAAATCATTTGAAAGCGAACAATCTAAAGAACTGACAACTGTGTACGGTGATGCAGAATCAAAGGACGGCAAGAAGAAAAGTCCAAGCAAAATGAAAAAAGATAATGTTAGCTATGTACACAGAAGGAAGAAGAAGTAAGACTAATTATTTAAAGGCATGGACGGCCTTCGTTATAGAATATAATTTAGAAATAACAATTAACAATTTAGGAGAATATCCTCCATAATATACTAATAGTATAGTATAATGTATAATGATAGTAGGAATGCCATATTATCCACAACACACACTCTATGTGAGCCGTGTGTTTGTTTATATATCAAGCATGTAAATAGTGAACGATAAGCAAACAATCAACACAGTGGCAACTATTTTTGTAGAGTGATTCATGGTGATCCATTCAACACCAACATGGCTGCAACAATACGCCATCTTCACGATTTGATACGTATCACGATTTTTTGCAACGATACATATCGCGATATATTCCAGACTGAAAATTGGACCAGTTTACAACTTTTGCATACTTCGCAAATTTTACATATTGTTTTGGTGTTGATTTTCCACCCAAGTGTTTCCATACAATGTGCGTTTTAAATTTTCACCCTCGGAACGACAATTTTTGGAGTTACCTCGCCTATGACCGGTTGAGAACTTGCAATTTTATCATGTTTTGATAGTTCCGACATGTTATTGATTTTAAATTTGAAAGGTCATCGAGACATCGACCATTTGATTGGTTAACAGAACAGGAAACTAAGGAATTATGGCGGTTACAGCCAATGAAAAGTGTTCTCCCAGAGTGCTTGGGCATGCGTTTAGAAATACGGATCGAAAACGTACCAGAATAATTACGGAACGAACCGCGTATCGCACCGCCAGTATTCTACGAATACAAAACCTTGGAACTTTTCGAAATTTTGACAGGGAACCTTATTGGAGATTTCTATGTTTCTGAAGAATTCCTATGCGAATTAGGCCTATGGTAAGTTACATTGAAAAGAGTAGAATGCATAAAATGGTGTCTGATTTCTGTTATATTTCAAGATCAAAAGGCATCAAGAAGTTGAAGATTTTACCGCTGGATCCAGAGAAGCATAAAGCAGCATCAGCATCGCCATCTGGTGCCAGTTACACTGCGGCAGAGTATTACACCAAGAGTCCATCTTTATCGAGCCGCGAAGGGTCCATGGAGAACCTCTCACAAGATATGGGTAAATAGCACTTTTAACCCTTTCTATACTAAATGGATTCTCCCAGTCAGTTAAAAAGTGGACATTATTATCAATTTGGAGTGATGTTAACCCATTCATGACTGGAGCTTCCTGAAATTTTGTAAAAAATCAGGTAAGCCATGCATTCTCTTATATATTCGAGGCTCCCTATGGGTGACTTCAGGATCCTTCATGCTGCACCATCGCAGCTCTAGTTGTGAAAGGGTTTAGGTGATAAAAGCAGACGACAGATAAATAAAGTGCAGAAGGATCAGGAAGGAGCCCTATTTATTGAGGGAAATGTTTAGATAATAACAAACGATCGATGGGATAGCTTCTTGTCAATGATGCTTTAGTATAGAAAGGGTTATATACCCACCTGCTACTGAGGAAAATAATTTTAAATTTGCATTATGGCTATAACGATACACCCACTGCTGCGATACAATACGTATCACGATTTGAATTTATTGAACAATTGAATTTATCCTTTAGCTTTAGTTGACACTAGTGTTGAATCCTAGATTTAGCATTTGCATCCACTAAGGCACTGTACATAGTCGTCAAAAATTATCAAAATGTGTGAATAAGCACATCACAAATTTCGCGATACATCTGTTAGAATGTATCGTGATATAATTCTTTTAAAAAATCACGATACATGTGTACACCCCTATTCTGCATCATAGTCAAATTGAGTCGGTCATGTAATAAGGTATAAAAAAGATTTTTGAAATAGATATGTTCTTTTAAAATTATTAAAATAAACATTTATTCACAAAGTTTAAATAATGGAGTAGAAAGAGAAATAAATTTTTAGCTCAACTTGATAAAAGTCAAATTTGAGCAGTTACCATCGGTTGGCGTCTGTCACCCTTTGGCACACCCTACAGGCTACTTTCCTCATCCAATCATCACCAAACTTCATTTTAATCTTTGGGGTGACCTCTAGATGGGAGCTATCACATTGAAAAACATGGTCTGTGCCTTCATAAATCTCATATATAAATACCCAATATTTCAAGTCCATAATTGTTAGTTGCCATTCTCACAGATTATCTCGCCACAGGGTATAGCGGCCAATCTCACACCTACATGTGTTATAATGTAAATTTAACTCTCCATAGAGAATAGCAGCCAATCCCCTAGTCGGCTACATGTGTTACAATGTAAATTCATCTCTTCACAGTATAGCAGCCAATCATCTAGTCAGCTACATGTGTTACAATGTAAATTCATCTCTTCACAGAGTATAGCAGCCAATCATCTAGTCAGCTACACGTGTTACAATGTATATTTATCTCTCCACAGAGTATTGTCAGCTACATGTGTTATAATGTATATTTATCTCTTCACAGAGTATAGCAGCCAATCCCCTAGTCAGCTGCAGACGCAATTGTCCAATGAGAGCGTTAGCGCAGAAGAAATGCCAGAAGTTGAAGAGCAAGGGTATGATTTGTTTAACAAATTCATGAGATAATGTCTTTCTTTTAGGCCATTTAGAGAATAAAATGTTTTGAAATTATTACTCATGACAGGCAAGTCTGAGTTTAGTGTGCCTGTCATTTGCAGAACGAGGTCCCTAGAGGGTGAATTTAGTGACTCTATCCCGCATAGCGGGCTAGCATCACCAAATTCACCCTCTGGGACCTCATTCTGCATGGCCTCATCTGCTATGGGAACAATAGACTGAGATTGAAGTTCCCAAATGGTGAATATTGTGATGTGCACCCATTGGGAACCTCGATTATGCAATGTGTTGTCTGCCAATTTGGGGATATAGAGAAACTAAAACTAAAAAAGAAATAGAATCTAAGTTTCTATAGAAATTTGATAAATAAAGAAACTTTCCAGAGAAGATGAGGCCAAAGCATAATGAGGTCCCCAGAGGGTGAATTTAGTGATGCTAGCCCACTATGTGGGATAGCGTCACTAAATTCACCCTCGGGGTACCTCATTCTGCAAATGACAGACACGCTATAATCAGACTTGATGACAGGTAGAATATATTTGCGGCTGTTCCTTGGGCATCTTATCAGCAACTTGAAGAAGAATAGCAATAGTGTATTTTCTGTTAATTGGAGCATTATAAATGAGATGAGCATTCTTCTATAAGTAGTTTCCCAGGCAACACTAGTATGCAGAGGCGATTATGCAGTTCTTATTCCGGATCAGTTCCTTGATTAAATTGTTTATTTTGCTATGGTGTATTCAAGCCTGGATTTAGTGTGTCTGATATTTGCAGAATGAGCTCCACAGAGGCTGAATTTAGTGATGCTATCCCGCACGGCAGGCTAGCATCACCAAATTAACCCTCTCGGAACCTCATCTGAGGAACAGACTGAAGTTCCCAAGTTGAAGTTGGTGATGTTCACTTATTCACATTGATTTTTGCAATTTATCTTCTTCAAATTAGGGGAAATAGCAACTGAAAGAAGGGAAAAAGTAACAAAAAAAACATGTTTATTTGAGACAATAGATCTTTCACAGAAGACAAGGCCAAAGCAGAATGAGGTCCCCAGAGGGTGAAGTTGGTGATGCTTGCCAGTCGTGTGGAATAGCATCACTAAATTCACCCTCTGGGGACCTCATTCTGCAACTTCAGACATTGATATCCAGGATTTGCCTTGGGGTATGGTATCTATCTATATATAAAAGAGTAGTCTGTCTGTCCGTCTGTATGTTTGTCCGGATTTTTCAACCCGCTGGTCCGATTTCAACCAAATTTGGTGTCGTTACTCGGGGTATCCTGGCGGAGGATATAACGTTGTTAGTTTTTCAAAATTTTGATTTAAACAAATTTAATTAAATAAATAAAATAAAAAATATTTTTTAAATAAGCTCACTATGCAGTTTGCACTATGGGCCTATTTCAGAATAAAATAAGTCCAATATCAACATATGTGAATATTTAGGTCCAATATGAACCTATTTGCATGAGGATATGTTTAGCACCATATGTACGCTCTTTATATTTGTGTTTTCACTGCGGTCTGTGCAATCCAAGTGAATAACTGGTATAAGTCCACTATGGGCTTATGATCCCAAAATCAAATAAGTTCAATATGAACCAATGTCAATATATAGATTCAATATGAACCTATCTGCATGAGGATAAATCGCAGTAGCATCATAAATATTATCTCTATATATAAAAGAATAGGATCTGTCTGACATGTGCGCAAAGCGCACACATTCATACTCCTCCGATGCAGAATAATGGTTTCAGCTAGTTAAAATATAAAACAGTTGCTTCATTTCACATTAAAGAAAACAAGTTATGTTTTCAAAATTAAAACCAATGCTTTATTTGATTTTTAGGAATGGAAAGTTATGTGCATTCTGTAACAGTGGGGCTAAGAGTATGCTTGGGCAGGGTGATATGTGTCGGTACGAAGTCACACCAGGCTTCAATCCCTTTAAGAAGACTCCACCCAAGAAGAAAGAAGGAGAGGAGAAAATGGCAGAGAAAACAAAGCCAATAACATTAAAGAAGTCTCGAAGGTATGCTTTATTTTACATACAGTTCATGGTATAACATTGAAGAGGTCTCAAAAGTTCGCTTTATTTTACATATATTCATGGTATAAAATTTAAAAGGTCTCAAAGGTTTGCTTTATTTTACATGAATTTCATGGTATAACAGTCTAAGTTATTTTACATACATATTTGATGTAAAGCACATTAAAATAAATTTACTGTATAAATGCATTATACAGTTAAACTTCGTTAAGTCGAATTGCAAGGGACCGTTGGATTACTTCGAGTTATCCGAGTGTTCGACTTAACTGTTTTGACCATTTGGTGACCACAAATTCCAACCAGTTGAATTCATATCGATCCGATATGGCCCACGATTGCTGCATCAGTGTCATGGCATCGAGAACATTCAAATTGAGTTCAGCCTTCTTGTCAATAGCATTTCTTCGTTTGGAACATTGTTTTCGTTTTGGGAAGTCATGACTGAATGAAATTATTCTCTGTATCAGCCTATCAGGCCGTTTAAATATGGTTTTCATTAGGTCTGTCAACACTACTAATCCTCACAGGGGAAATTGACCCCCACACCTCGTTAATATGTTAAATAAACAATGCATTAGGATAAATAAAGACTCCAGGAAACTTCACAGCTTTTTAGGGTAATGAATAGAAGCACACTGAGTTATAATCACATGGAGATGCGTCGCCGACGGCGCTTCGACTTAACCATAGTAATTAGTGTTATAATCTGGCTGGTGGAACTAAATTTCGTTTCGACTTAAGCGGAATTTCGACTTATCCACCTTCGACTTAACCGTAATTATTCTAATGGCTTTGCTCACAAGCTCAGCCGGGACCAGGCGATGGCTTCGACTTAAGTGGGGTATTCGCGTTACCGACGTTCGACTTAACGAAGTTTAACTGTATAAATGGATTGTTTGTTATTCCACACCCATTGACGTGAGTCACATGTATTAAACGGAATCTTAGCC
Organism: Siphonodentalium dalli; assembly: GCA_032622095.1. Taxonomy (NCBI): domain Eukaryota; kingdom Metazoa; phylum Mollusca; class Scaphopoda; order Gadilida; family Siphonodentaliidae; genus Siphonodentalium; species Siphonodentalium dalli. The sequence goes on from CP136067.1 coordinate 94,638,416, forward strand.
ATTGGATACATATTATTGTATACCTCTGATGGAATACAAGCCAGAACTATTCTTGTTGACGTTGTCACCCAGAAAGATGATGTACATTACGACAAGGATCTGCTTCCGGTGATGCTCCGATCATTACTAGTTATTTATCATGATTTCCGTACATTTTTACATAATTTTCGCTATTTCGCTTTTATATGTTATTATTTATGCTCTAACATAGTGCTTGATTTTGATATTGAGTAATTAAATCAATCGATCGTTCATTATTTACTTGCATTTTGGCAATTCCTTTCAGCAGGGAAACACGAGATAGAAGTAAGTCGCCACGGCAACCCAATCAACAGGAGGAGCATTTCTGTTCAATATCTCTGGATGAATTAAAGAATATTGGTTACTCAGAAGACATCGATGTTTTACAGATATTTGAACCTACAGGTATTTTTGAAGTTTTTGTTGAGTATTTATATGTATATTGTACTAGCGATACATATAATCAATTTGGGTTATCTTACAGCTGGCATTCGTTCGGAGTGTAGCATGCAGGATAACTCTAAAAATTATAAAAATAGTAATGAAAAAATGTTTTAATTGATTATATATTTAATTGATATATTAAAATATATTGATATAAAATCAATATTAATTGATAAAATTGTTTCCGGACAGGGGTCTTCTACTCATATTTTTATTTTATACCCCAAAAACTATATAATGCGTATTTAGGAAGAGATAATCCATCTATGATATAACAGAGTGTGACGTATTACGAGAAATAACAAGTTTTCAACTCCCCTAGCTTATGTAAGGTTGTTGTTTCTATTTATCAGCCCTCTTAATTCAGTATGGTTGGCTTCGGTAATCTGCTACGGCAACCCTTCGCAGTGGACCAGTTTGCTTCAGCAAATGGCTTTGGCATGGCTGATTGCTGTAGCCAATTATTAGGGCTGATTTATTTACAATCTTTTATAGGTCATACCTGGGCACATCATTGCTGTGCGGCCTGGTCAGATAGTGTTATTCAGCGTGGAGAAGAAGAAGGAAGTCTTCGATTCGTTGACCGAGCAGCATTCGCTAGTCTTTCACATGTGAGTAACTAATGTTCTTTTACAGTACTGTTTTATTTGTTGGTTAACGCTTTACCCAACAGAAGGGCCCTGTGCCAATGCATTCTCTTATATATGCGAGTCGACCATAGGTCGCCTCGCATATATAAGAGAATGCATCGGCTTAACACATTAAAAATTATAAAATTGTTAAAGAATGTAAGAAAAAATGGTAAAATGTTTTTTTTTTAGGCCAATGCATTCTCTTATATATGCGAGGCGACCTATGGTCGACTCGCATATATAAGAGAATGCATTGGCACATGGCATAACTGTAACCATCACAATGTGGTCAAGGAGCCGGTTCCAATGATATCCATATTTGTATGGTTCTATTGAGACAGACCGAAGATATTATAGGCTGTTGAAGCTTTATTTGGCCGGTTTTGGCCGGTTTGTTGGGTAAAGGGTTAAGATGTTTGTTTAGGCCTTTCGTGATGGGAGCTGCACTCATGCAGCATTGAATATCCTATGCCAGTGCATTCTCTTATATATGCAAGTTTATCATAGGGAGCCTTGCATATATAAGAGAATCCACTGGCTTACAAGGTCAAGATAAATTTTGTTAGGCCAATGTATTCTTTTATATATGTGAGGCTCCCAATATAAGAGAATGCACTGGCACCGAGTTTTTGCAAAATTTCAGCAAAACTCAAGTCATGGAAGGGTTGACATCAGCTTAAAATTGAGCCAAGAGAAATATAGGAACTCTCCATCATCAATCATTAAGTCATCAAAGTGCAATTCAATATAAATTTATAGCAATTGTTGAACTTTCAGTTGGATTATTGGGAAAATACCAAGTTATTTGAGTGTGTTGAAACGCTAATTTTATTTGTTTTGCTCAAATTAATATTTTCTTTTTCAGAAATGTGATTACTGTAAGAGATATGGTGCATCTATTAACTGTCGAGGATTCAAATGTACTAAGAAGTTCCACTATCCATGTGCTTCAGCTGCCGGTTGTTTCCAGGTGAGTTATGTTAGTCATCTGCTGTTCTCCATATCACAGAGTTATCCTTCCTGTACTGAATAACATCTCTGATGTAGTTACTTGTTTGTTTGCAGACATGACCCGTATGACATTTTGCAAGATATTTTTCTTTCATTACTAAACACATGCAACATCTAGCCATATGTTAATATACAGAGCCACATTATGTTGTTTTTTTGTCAGCGATTATTACTAGAAGTGAATAATAATTGGAATCAATGCGGACGGCTGTTTAATATTTCATACCATCCATAACAATGGAAATTCTGGTCGATTTAATAAACTATGTTCTGATTTGGCCCATTCAAAATGTTGATGCAATTGACATAAGATGGATGATGGTAATGTATTACCTACCGTGTTTGTCCCCCAAAATGAGTGCGTATGTCCAGGTGTGTGTGCGTGTCCATCTCATTCCTTGTCCGGACATTAATTATTTATATTTTCTGATTTTAAGGATATCAAGACACTCAGCCTGCTTTGTGAAGATCATATTGGTCAAGCAGAACAAATAGGTAAGTCATTAGGCTAAGATTGATGCCAGATTTGACTGGGTGCCTCATATTTTATTTTCTGGTGAAGAGGCAGAACTTTTCAGTAATATATCCAATTTACCAGAGATACCAAATAATATTTTTGGAGAGCAGTTAACACTGTAATCAAATAAAAACTAGTTTTTTTATCTCTTCATTGTATAATTATCCACCAAAAACCTTACCTCTTCAAGTTGTAACGTCAAAACAGAAGTTACCAATATAAAATGGCCGTCCTGTTTCCTGGTTTCTTCTACAGCTTTAACATTTGATCGCACTTATTTATTTGCTCCGCCATTGTATTGAGTTTTAGTCAATCTGGTATTGGAACACCTAACCAATTTATTATTTTTTTTGTTCTATAATAATAAGTTGGACTGACACTTGCAGCAACATGCTGCCGGCACAGGTGGATAAATGTTCACACTTGTATTGCATCCGGTTATAGCAATATCATGGAATTCATATAATTAATGCGGATCAATAAATAAAGATTCCTACTCGAAGGAACCAATTAAACACAATCAAATACCATTTAATTCTGTTTAAAATATGTCACCCTTCATCAATAGTTATGATACCATACTATGGGTATACTTCAACCCCTGTTGAGTTGTATAAATTGATACATGAGCATATGTTTGTTCTGTTTCCGAACGTATTCCACATTCTGAAATAACTCAGGGAATTTTACACAGTCCGATGTTTTGGATCCAATTTTCATTAAAATGTCTCTCAATTTCCGATGCTGTCAGGAGATGATCAACGGAACGGTATCTTCCGAGCATCCTGTGTTAGAAATACATGAAACAACTTTAGTTATGCTGTGATCCCTGACTCTGGTTGGTTAGATTTCCTATTCCCGTGATATGTTTAGCGTTCAGTATTAAGCAGTCATGTCTCTCCCAATAAATGTGACAAACGTCGTGCAATAAAATCAATGTGGTGGTGTCTGAGAATAAAATAAAATAGTTTTTTTGGCCTTAATTTTTTTTGTAACTCAAATTTTGAAAAACTAACATTCGCCATGGTAACCCACCATACATCTAGTTTGCATCATTTTAGTGTTATTTAAGGGTGGTCTATCTCTTCCTATAATACATTTTTATATATATTTCTGGATTCTATCAATTAATGTTGATTTTATTTAAATTTTTCTTGTATAATATACATGCAATCAATTTGGGACATTTTACGTCTTGCGTTCGTTTGGAGCGTCCCATGCGGGATAACTTTATCTAAATTTCTAAAAAATATCAACGAAAAAATAACCCACTTGATTATCGCATTATGTAAGAAAATATTGATATAAAATCAATATTAATTGATAGAGGCATTTCCAGATAGGTGTCTTCGACTCATATGTATTATTTTATACCCCAAAAACTATATAAAACAAATTTTGGAATAGATAGACCATCTTTAAATAGTATGATTTGGAGCCAATAATTATCTTACCTGTTTCATTACAGCTGGAGTTGAAGCTATGTGCGTTATATGTGATACTGTCGGGAGCATAATAGAACAGCTCTTTTGCACGAGTTGCGGCCACCATTACCACGGGAGCTGCTTAGATCCACCTGTGGATGTTAATCCCGTAGTCAGGGCAGGCTGGCAATGTCCTGATTGCAAAATATGTCAAACATGCAGGTGAGAAATCTTTTAGTTTAATATATCAAACATGCAGGTGATAAATCTTTTAGTTTAATATTTCAAACATGCAGGTGGGAAATCTTTAGTTTAATGTCAAACATTAAGGTGAGAAATCTTTTAGTTTAATATGTCAAACATTAAAGTGAGAAATCTTTTAGTTTAATATGTCAAATATTCAGGTGAAATATTTTGTAGCTAAGTCAGGTAAGTTGAAATCTCACCTCTCACTGTAAAAAAATGGGCCATTTATTTTGATGGCGGAACTGAACCTAAATAACCAACTAATCACAAAAAATATTAATTTCGAAGCTGAATGTCTCAAAGTAATCAAACTAATCATGAAAAATATTAATTTCCAAAGCTGAACAAAGTATTAATGAGTCATAATAAAGTAACTGGTTAAAAATACTCCAAAAATAATCTTTGTTTTCATACTGAAAACCAGAGTATGCGAAATAGTCTTTAAGAAATGTCTGTAAAAGTCATGACGTATGTACTGAGAGAGGTATGGTACTTTGTATTTTACACCAACAATCTTGCTTAATGTCGTTAGTACCTTGTAATTAGTGCATATATTTATATTGTGTATATTAAATGACATACAGGCACTATGGGCCGTGTGTGATCAAATTATTGTGTACTAATTAATATTGATATTTAGATTCATTCATTCCTCATTTTTCACAAGAGTTATGGCCATTTGTTGAAATTAACAGTGTGTGACACCTGTGTAAAGGTTACCATACCTACTGTCTACGTTTTACCTTATATTAATAGGTTACCTGGTGACGAGAATAAGATGTTAGTATGTGACACCTGTGATAAAGGTTACCATACCTATTGCCTACGTCCAGTGATGACCACCATACCCAAGAACGGATGGAAGTGCAAGGTAATAATATAAATAAAACTAGACTTCAAATTTCCAGTGAGAAATATGTATATGATTACAAATTCCCAACTTATGACAAGCAATGCCAGTAACCAGTGCTCACAACTCACCATTCAACAGATTAAGGTTTATTAATGGAATAATTTTTTTTAGTCATGTATAGGGGTGTAACGATTAACCGCGATACATGTGTATGGTGATACTTTTTGAAGAATTGTATCGTGATGCGTTTTAACAGATGCGTTTATTTATTGATATATTCACTATGGGTATGCTGTTTTGTTTTGTTCTTATACAAATCATAAATATTGCATAAATAATATGTTATTGTCAAGTTTGTACCCTGTGTTATGAAAACAAAAGCCAGGTTCTGTAACAATTTTTGTTTACATAACAAAGCGGACAAACTTGACAATAACATATTATTTATGCAATATTTATGATTAGTATAAGAACAAAGTCTGTCTATATTTTAATATTCTTTCTGTTTTAACGGATGTGATTATTTTAACAGCAATACCCACTGCGAAGGCCATCCATTCCTTTAACCGTTTCATGACTGGATCTTCCTGAAATTTTTTGAAAATGCTGTGCCAATGCATTATGTTATATATCTGAGTCTCCAATAGGGAGGCTCGTATATATAAGAGAAAGCCTTGGCCTAATAATATTTATTTTGACCTTGTAAGCCAGTGAATTCTCTTATAAATGCGAGGCTCCCTGTGGATTTTTAATGCTCCTGTCATGCACCTTGTAAGCAAGCCTTGAAATAGTGTGTCTGTCATTTGCAGAATGAGGTCCCCAGAGGGTGAATTTAGTGATGCTACCCCGCATAGCGGGTAGCATCACCAAATTCACCCTCAGGGGACCTCATTCTGCTTACACCTCAGCAGAATGATTCCCAGAGGGTGAATTTGGTGATGCTAGCCCGCTATGCGGGGTAGCATCACTAAATTCACCCTCTGGGGACCTCATTCTGCAAATGACAGACACACTATTTCAAGGCTTGCTTGTAAGCCAGTGCATTCTCTTGTGTATGCGAGGCTCTCATGAAAGAGTTAATTTTATAGAACTGTCGTGTGTGCGGTGACTGTGGAGCTAGGACTCCTGGGAATGGACCCAGCACAAGATGGCATCTAAACTACTCTGTGTGCGACAGCTGCTACCAACAGCGTAATAAAGGCCAGTGCTGCCCGCTCTGCTTCAAGGCGTACCGTCATTTCACTAACAGAACAATGGCTCAGTGCTCATTATGTAAAAAGTGAGTTGTTAATTAATATCATATTTAAGGTAGTTGGTTTATTATTATTATTCACCAAGAGAACAATGTCTATGTTTTTATTTTGTAAAATATGATTGATCAATTAATACTGTAATGTTACGAAGAGAACAATATCTATTGAATATCTGAGCATCATTAAGTTGAAATGTGTTCAGCTGAATTTATGGTCAGTAGTTCATCCATTGCCACTGAATGGCAGGATCAAGCCTGGAAATAGTGTCTGTCATTTGCAGAATGAGGTCCCCAGAGGGTGAATTTAATGACACTATCCTGCACAATTGGCTAGAATCACCATATTCACCCCCCTGGGGACCTCATTCTACTTAAGCCACTTCTTCTGGGAACTATCTATAGTTTCAAATTAACATTGTTTTTAGTTACTTTTTCCATTCTGTTCAGTTTCTATATCCCATAATTTGCAGAAGATATATTGCATAATTGAGGTGACTAATGGGTTAAGATCACCAACTTCAACTGGGAACTTCAATCTGATCCTAGGTATCTCATAGCAGTTGAGGCCTAAGCAGAATGAGGTCCCTAGAGGGTGAATTTGATGATGCTAGCTCACTGTGAGGGATTCACAATCTGAGGACCTCATTCTGCAAACATCAGACACACTATATCCAGACTTGAGCAGGATGATTAATATTTTTCATTTTCGGCAGGCTATAAAAATAACCCAGTAAATTTAACCAAATATTTTTACCCTCTGTGTCAGACATGTTCATGCAGACTGTGATGATGGAATAAATAGAGCGCTACTCACGAAGTCGGGAACACAGCCTGACTATGTCTGTATCGTCTGCAAGAATACAGACCAGGAGGTAAGAACACTTTTTTTCCTCAGCTAAAAGCCTAGGATCCGAAAAGTTGCATACTCTACACATATCTTCCTTGGCAATCAACAATGAATTTTTGCCGTCTGCAGACTTCCACAGTGTGATACTAAGACAATGTCTGCGGCAATTTGTTTCAATTTTGCATAAAACAGTGACAGGTTCTGAAATTTGCCTTGACTAAAAATTAGCCGACAAATTTTCTTTTTGCCTCAGATCGGCCAATAACCGACACTAATTAACAGGGCTGCAGTGACAGGAACCAATATGGAAACGAAGCTTTGTCAGTTGAATCCACAACAAATAAAATTAAAGAAAACCCCCTGAATTTAATATTAAAACAATGCCCGAGGGGTATGTTCTCTCAAAATACATGGTCGTTTGTTGAACTTATTAAATGAACATTTCCTAAGGGAAATACTTGTCATTGAGTATATACTGTATTTAGTATACAACGGGTTAAGAATAAAATAAAAAAAATTAAATTTGCCTGCTCGCCCCCCCACCCTAATTTTCCAAAAAACTAGAATCTAGTAATTTAAATATATTGGCTTATATTATATTATTAGTTTAAATTAATTAATCACATGATTATCAGATTATACAGATTTAGTTTAAATTAATTAATCACATGATTATCAGATAATACAGGTTTAGTTTTAATTTTTGTCCTAGTTGTGTACCTTTTCAAATTTATATTTTCTGGTTGTTTTTGGTTTTCAGATAAAACTATTTAGCTATTTCTACTGAGAAATTAAAATTTTATTGTCTCTAAAAACTTACTGTTACAGAAAAAAGTAATTTTGTCTCTGCAAAACTAATCCCGGAATCTTTTCGACAGGACTTTACAACAAACAATCTTTCATTGTACTATTTGAGTATCACAATATAAACTTGTTACTAAATACATGTTGATTCAAATTGTAGGTGATACCTGGATATGGCAGCTTTGGTAGCATTGATGATGTTTATGAAGAATATCAGTTTAAAGGTTTGTAATACTGACATTTCCTTCCCTAAATCAAAGTGAATTCCTCTAGGGTCGACTAGCCTTGATGTATTCAGGTCACAAGCTAGGACTTAGTATATATAGTTTCACTCATGTCCTAAATATTTAGCACAGGAGATCAGTCAGTAATTAGTTTATTGTGTGCCTTATTTTGGATCCAGGCACACAATTTTGCTTTGGTGCACCTAAAGGGAAATATAAGTTATAACTGATACATGTACATGTAAACATGTATATAATTGTTTAAAACACTCAAATAACATTGCTTTGTGCCATTTTAATAAAATAGATCTTCTAACAAAATGTTTATTGTTTGTTTACCTTCAACGAAAAGTTCTTTCCTGGGAACATATTCCCTGGCCGATGGTGAATTGGTAATCCGTACCGTTTACTCTTTCCTGTTTTGTAAGGAGTAGGACTGGTGTCTGTTCAATTGTAACTCAGAACTATTACCATGTACTTACCAGTATTGAGCGATGACTTAATATATTTGATTGTTTTGACAACGTTGTCTGTTTGATTCTATTGATGATCTCTTTGATCTCTCCCAACACACGCATTGAACAGTACGCACAGACCATTACGGGTTAAAAACACTCCAGTGTATAACCTTTGATGCTATGACTTCTACGACGATTGTTGTTATCCCAATCATTACTGTTTTGCATTTTATTAAATCATTGAGGAAACGTAACCAAGATTGTGGGGCGCGTACCTTTTTGCGCGATACTTTTCAATTCCAGATGCACAAGAGCAATTGTGCATCTCAAAATCGAAGGACTGAACACATTATTTTTATTTATTTGGTCTAAAGTAATATAACTGTAATCTAATTGGGCTCTTGAAAATATTTTTAACGATGTGAACCTGACTATTCAGATGACATGCAAGAAGAGAGTATCCTGTCGGAGGATGGCATTCTACAGACCAACTTCTCTGAACAGTTCCAGCTGAATGATGACTCCATGTCCAGCATGGATGTCGACCTCCAAGTGTTTGAAAAGGTAATCTCATATTTCACGTGTACACACAAACCTATGAATGATGATTCCACGTCCAGCATGGATGTCGACCTTAACGTGTTTGAAAAGTTAATCTCATATTTCACGCGTACACATGAATAGCTTCTGAATGATGATTCTATTTCCAGCATGGACGTCAACCTCAGTCTATTCGACAAGGTAATCTCATATGTCCAGCATGGACGTCGACCTCAATGTATTCGAAAAGGTAATCTCATATTTCACGTGTACACACAAATAGCTCCTGAATGATGATTCCGTACCCAGAGTGGACGTCGAACTCAGTGATTTCGAAAAGGTAATCTCATATTTCAATTATACACGCAAATAACTTCTGAAAATATAATCTCATATGTCCCGCATGGACGTCAACCTTAATGTGTTCGAAATGGTATTCTCATATTTCATACAAGTAGCTTCCGAATGAAGATTTAAAATCTTGCAGAAACCCTGGTTTAATAAAAATTTTATGTATTTATTCATTTATTCCTTTACATAGGGACCTCAGCAGTTACCAGCCCCAATGTCGGGATCAAATCGACCGGGGCAAGGAAAAGGGAAAGGAAAACTCTTCGCCATCAGCAGGAAGAAGATGAGCTCAACAACACGTCCAAGGGTATGTATGTCAGATAATATCTCTATACGTCCAAGGATATATACGTCGGATAATATATCAATACATCCAAGGGTATGTATGTCAGTTAGTATCTCTTATGTAGCTCAACTAAACGTCCAAGTGTATGTATGTCATATAATATCTCTATATGTCCAAGGGTATGTTGATTGACATGTGAGAATTGATTGGTATCAAAATCTAGCAAAATCTTGCCAACACAGGAAATAACCATGGACTATTTTACAATAAATAACTTTTTCAGTGAATTAGGATATTTTTTTAACTAAATTAATTTCCTGTATTCACTTTCTACTTTCTAGGTTTGTAAATAGGGTTTTATGGCGATAAAGATTAAACATCTTCCATTAGTATTTGACTGTTACAATGGCAGTTTTTATTCAGCCATCATAATACTTGGAAAATATTAGTTTTTATTTAGCCGACATAATACTTGTGAAACATAAGTTTTTATTCAGCCAACATAATACTTGTGAAACATTAGTTTTTATTCAGCCAACATAATACTTGTGAAACATTAGTTTTTATTCAGCCAACATAATACTTGCTAAACATTAGTTTTTATTCAGCCAACATAATACTTGTGAAACATAAGTTTTTATTCAGCCGACATAATACTTGTTAAACATTAGCTCTATTATGTAGTATAAGTTTTCTCAGCAACTTTTACTATAATATTTCAAATTTAAAAATCCTTCTATAATTTTTTGCTGCTTGTTTTATAAACAAATATATTTGTTCATTCTTTAGGGCCGACCTGTTCCAGAGAAGAGACGGCAGAGACCAATGACAGTGGGAGAGAAAAGAAAAGGTCCAAAAGGGAAGGTGAAAACGGGCATGATCGCTTGTCACAGTCAGGTAAATAGATTCATTTCGTTAATAGATCAAATAAGCTCATTTTTGAACACCCATTGGTCTATTTTTGCGAAATACAGCAAAATACAGAAGATTTATAAATGTAAAAAAAAAAAAAATGTATTGTCCTAGAACATTGCAAACCGATTACATCAACAACCTCATTGGCGATGTCAACTTTAACAGAAATTTCTTCACTATATTATGAGGTATAGTCTACATAAAGTATGCGTTTATTCAATTAAAGAAAACCATATCAACCTAAGGTTCACTATATTATACAAGCTACAATCTTCAGAGTGTGCAATAAACATATAACAACAGAGTTTTGTGAACATGTTAATGTAATTTCATGCATTTGTCATGTCACGAGGTAAAACTCAAACCTACGTTTCTTGTTTTACCATCATATCACAACAAACTCATTCAATAAAGTTAACCAGTTGACACAATTGTGTCATTGTCAAGCCTTGAAATAGTGTGTCTGTCATTTGCAGAATGAGGTTCCCAGAGGGTGAATTTGGTGATGCTAGCCCGTTATGCGGGGTAGCATCACTAAATTCACCCTCTGGGGAGCTCATTCTGCAAATGACAGACACACTATTTCAAGGTTTGGTCATTGTCATTCTGCTGAAGATATGCTTATGTTCATACTTCAAAAGGAAGCTTGAGATGATTTGAGAAAGACAAAAGTCTGACAACTACTTTATTTAACCTGATCTTTATGAGATCTTTATGATTCATCGAACTTATGTACATTCCCCTCCAATTTATGTTGGGTAAAATTTCATTTATGATTATCCCTCTCCACCTTCTGTTGGTAAGATTTCATTTATCAACACTGAAATTGGAAGTTTTCATAGAATAAGCTACAAGTGCAATTTTGTTTTATGACAAGTCACAAAATAATGCAGTTTTGCTTAATTATTATTCAAATTGATGAAAGAATATTTAGGCAAATAGTCCCCAGGCTGAAAGGGCATGTTGATTTCTATTTTTTACAGGTTATAGGTAGTAATATGGCTAACTGATTGTTCATTTAATTAATTTTTGTTACATCAGGTTATAGGCAGCAGCTCTCAGGAGTCGTCCAAGGACGACAGTGGAGACGACCATCCCTCTACTCTTATTCTAGCTCACTCCGATGACGAGTTCGTTCATTCTCAGGTTTGTTTCCCTTACAATGAGTATGTATCTTTCATTTGAGTATTTCGTTTTGTTTTCCTCCAGAAAATCATGGAGGATATCTGCTATGAACATATGATGTAGCATGCTTCCAATTCTGAGTTTAGTATGCCTGTCATTTGCAGAATGAGGTCCCAGGAGGGTGAATTTAGTGACGCTATCCTACACAGTGGGCTAGCATCACCAAATTCACCCTCTTGAGACCTCATTCTGCATGGCCTCATCTGCTATGGGAGACATAGACTCAGATTGAAGTTCCCAAATGGTGAATATTGTGATGTACACCATTGAGAACCTCAATTATGTAATGTGTCATCAGCCAATTTGGAGATATAGAGAAACTAAACTAAAAAAGAAATAGAATCTATATGAAGAAGTTTCTATAGAAATTTGATAATAAAGAAACTTGCATGAGAAGATGAGGCCTAAGCAGAATGAGGTGCCCAGAGGGTGAATTTAGTGATGCTAACCTGCTATGCTGGGGAACTCATTCTTCAAATGACAGGTACCTTTTTGAGGCTTATTCTCAGGTCTGCATGCTTCAGTACAAACCAAGCTCACATCTGCTGGAATTTCTTCTGTTAAGTTTCAACATACTCCCCTCATCTACCATGCTGCCTAAAATTCAACATTCAAATTACATTAAATATTAATGGGCACAATCTATTAGAACTCTAGCTGGTGATACTTCATCAATATTGATTCTTACAGCAAGAACCAATTGATTCATAGGTTTAAAATGTCTATATTTATTAAAAATAAAAAAATATAAAAAAAGTGTTTTAACTTTAAATCTGGAGCCCGAGTCCAAGCCTCCGGTCCACAAAACTTTGAGATATCGGTTGGGATGATGCTGTTTTTGGACTGAGTCCCACCCGTTTACTCTTATATAATGGATGTTCATCAAAAGATGTACTTTGTATGTACACGTGGATGCCGGGCATTCGCGCCTAAACCCTTGAATGTGATTAATCATCTGACATGTCCATGATTAATCTGTCTTCAAAATGATATATCATTCACCTTGATAGAAAAAGGTCAAGTGATGATACAATCGTTTAATGTATTGTTTAAATGCTTTATCTGGTAGACAAATCAAAATTCTTTGGAAAACAAGGCATTGTTTACATATAAATCTCGTTGCTTTGACGTTTAACCAACCTCTGATATGTTTTATATCCTCATGCTTGGGAAAGGCTGCCCTCTATTTTCATATACGCAAAGCATCCATTTTTATCTAATCCGATGATACAGGCAAGATAACTCCCGCCCACAACTCTGGGTCCGTTATAGAAGAGTAACGGGTGGGGACTCGGTCCAAAAACAGCATCATCCCAACTGATATCCCAAGCTGTTGTGGACCGAGAAGTCTTGGTCTATGAATACCTGTACAAATCTTTGATTTTTTTTTCAGGATGTTTGTAAGGGTTGTGGCAGCTTTGGTCGTGGCGACGAGGGCAGATTAATATGCTGTACTCAGTGTGGACAGTGCTACCATCCATTCTGCGCTAGTGTCAAGGTAAATAGATGATATTTTTCAGTGTAAACAAGAACTTGTAAATTTATTCATTTTGCCAAACTTTCGTTATTTTGCATTAATTTTACCACCAAAATAATAAAAAGTTTGAAAACTTTATCTTTTTGCCTAACTTCCTTATTTTGGAATAGTTTTGGTCTAAACAGTTTACTATATTTGTTTGAAGGCTGTATAACCCATTCAGTTTACTAATAGTAAAATTTAAGAGATATAACATTGGCATCCTAACTATTACATATAATACAATTAAGCATGATTTTTTTATCAGCTATTTTCTGTATTTTTTATAGGTAACTAAAGTCATTCTGCAGAAGGGATGGCGGTGCCTCGATTGTACGGTGTGTGAAGGGTGCGGCAAGCCTCACGACGAGGGGAGACTACTCTTATGTGATGAGTGTGACATCAGTTACCACACCTACTGTCTTGATCCACCTCTCGATCACGTTCCCAAGGGGACATGGAAGTGTAAATGGTGAGTGGATCTGTTATGATCCCCATTGGGAGCCCCACATAGATTGACAGATATACTACTGAGTGACTCAGCTTCTCTTTGTGGGGCCCTCTCTGGGAGACTATTTTCCCAAAGTCGCTTTGTAAGCTGACGACTGGACAGTACAATGATATAATTCTATGATAATACAGTAGTCCATGCAGTAAATAATATAAAGTTATTATACAATGTTGTGTACAGTATGTGTTTTTCTTGTACGAGTCCAGGTTGTGGTGAAAAGTCATATTGGGAATAAAACTTTTGTGGTTATATTTGGTATTTGTCAGCACTTGATTCTCTATAAAAGCCTATATTTGATCATCAGAAAGCATGATTTGGAGCAGTAAACACGGCAGTGAAAAAAACTCTCAATGCGGAAGTGTAACATCTGCTAAATCCAGCAGAGTATTGCGCGCGTATCACAATTTCATGATTCATTTGGCAATAGAGTGACATCACGGAGTCCCGATAAAAAGTCATATTGGACTCGATTGAGTCCAATATGACTTTCGGGAGTCCATTATGGCTTTTCCCGGATTTTATCATGTGACGGCTTTTGCCCAATCATAAATAGTGTTTTTTAAGGGATGGATAATAATACTGAATATAAATACCTAGGGTTTGTACGCCGAATAATTTCTTCTATAACCCTTTCTTTTCTGAACACTCACTGACAAGTAGTTCCCTTAGGTAATGTTCAGATAATAAGTTTGTTGAACTTATTTTCTGAACATTTCCCACCAATGAATATGAATCCTTCAGCACTTGTATTATCTGTTCATCTGACTGTCGTCTGTGTATTAACCTCAACACCCCTCTAAATGGATAAGAGACCATTCCAATCTATACCTTTATAACTTAATAGCAGACTACTTTTATATGATGAGTGTGACATCAGTTACCACTCCTAACGGCTCAATCCACCTCTCGATCACTTTCCCAATGTGTTGGATAGGTTTTAATGTATTATCTATATTGGAAACGTCATTGAATAATATGTGAATTTAGCTTTCACGATAGTTCATTGTTCTATTTGCAACTATCTTTTATGTTAACCTATGTTTCAATACAATTGACAATATGTTGAGAAAGCATATTCCCCATCATGAGTCATTATATCATTTGAAGTGATGTGAAACACTCCGATAGGGTGATCAAATAAAAATGGGGAATAATCTTGCTAAAATTTGTTATTTTTACTAATATTAATCCAAGTTGATAACACACACCACCATTCTTATATATTAATTAAATGCAATGACTCTCGATGGTGAAATCATTTATGTTAGTTTACCACCGATAGTTCGTTCCCGATTCGAAATGTCAATATTTACAACTGAGCGTAGTTGATACTATGTTTTCTATGGAGTGGTATGGTAGATTTCTTTGAAATTTTTGGCGATGTTAGTAGAATGCTACATTCCCCAGGTTGGCATAGCGTCTGTGTACTAACTTATCAGCTTAACACACTCGAACAAGTCCACAATATGTCTTTAATATGCGGACACTTTTTTTTAACCATTCCAGGTGTGTGTGCTGTGTGAATTGTGGTGCTACTACCCCAGGCTTCGGATGTAACTGGCAAAATAACTACACACAATGTGGGCCATGCTATAGCAAGATATCATGTACGGCATGTAAACGGCCTTACAGGGAGGATGAACTCATCATCCAATGTGTCCAGTGTGATCGGTAAGTCAATTTAGTTATGAAACATTTGTCTTCCTTTGAAATTGTTTCAAAATGTTATTCATGTTTGATGCTTGTTTCAAAAATATGTGTAAAAAAGTATTGAAATGTTTATCCTTATTTCAAAACATTGGGTCAAATAAATAAACATACTGTGCTTGTTTTCATTCACATCCGAAATGAAAATTTTAGTTGCCAATTCACTCATAATTAATTTTTCTGTAGCTAAAAGGCACTTGAACATAGAATTCTTGGGGGGGGGGGACTAAATAATAATTCAAGCTACATGCTGGAGAGCACATTTATTTTTAATAGGGACCATTCAATACATCATATTTCAGGTGGCTACATGCTATATGTGATGGTATAATGAACGACGATGATGCTGAACTGGCGGCCGATTACGGATATCATTGTTTGTACTGCCGACCGAAGACTGGGCAGCATGGACCATGTATGTATATTAACATTCTATTATGCACAAACAAGAAAATTTTAATATTCACAAAAAAATTGTCAAAAGTAAACTCAGTAATATTTTTTTTAAGCCTAACTTTAAGTCTGGGTTAGGTATTTATTTAATTATCAGATGTCAGCTAAATATCTGCCATAGCTCCCTAAAAATTAGGATATAAATTTGTTCCCGAACTGTTGTGAAATGTGATGGAATATTACTACCCTTATCATTTTTATGGTTAATTGTTGACATGAAATCATTGCATATTCACCGTCCATAACGCATGTGATTTATGAGTTTTCTCATAATTGTCTCTGTCATCATTCTAAAGGTCAGTCTCTATCACAGTTACTCTTAGGTACAATGTCCAGACTTTATATTATTATTTTAACTTTACAGTACCACCACCGCCTCCACCACCACCAGCAGTGGAAGAACAGAAGCCTCCAACACCTCCACTTCCAGTCGTTCCACCAGGTAAATATTAATTATATAACCCTCATTTGAACCTTCATATATTATTTTCATAAATTACATGTAATCTTACAGAACAAATATAAAAACGTACCTACCTCAAAGTAATTGACTTGAAAAACGGGGTGATACCCTGTGATGAACTCGGTATTACCGGTAGTATACGGTATCCACAGCTGTATCGAGACAGTAACTGCGGGGGAGTTACAGTATCATGTGGTTATGATACCGCTGTCTATTAGCGAGTCGTCACACCAAAAGTTGAAGAAAATAATACGTCCATGAAGATTTTGTTAGAATCACTGCATTTTATTTTCATGTCTGCGAACCGTGACTGCATGCATTGTGGTGTAACTGTGGTACATGCGGTGTTGAAGCAGTAATCTTACCACAGTGTTGGAGGCTACCGCGGTGTAGTACTGCAGTATTACCGGGGTGACACCACATCAGATATTGTCAATTACTTTAAGTATATCTGTACTAGTACATTCAAAATGTTCAAGCAATGTCAATATTTTGATGAAATTGTTTTAGAGAATTATATGATGGCTTCTGTTCTGTTCCGTGTCCTGAATTTTGACTTGACCTTCTTTGATTCCATAATGTTGGTTTCTATACATATTAAAAAGAGTTTTGCTTAACAATTTCTCAGTCAACAAAGTCTTTTCATCCATGCTTCAGATTTTAAGTGTTTCAAATTTGTCCAAACATACATCAGTGATTTGCAAGGGAAGTCTACATTAAATTATTCTTACCATTCCAGAACCTCCGAGAGTATACATGGTGGATGGCGCATGCTTGTCACAGTCTGGGATGTCCCAGATAGATGAACTGGTGATCAAGATGCCAAAGCGACGTGCGAAACCTCGTACCAAACGTCCTGATACATTAGAAAAGCATCCTAATGTTGCCCGACTCCTGTCTGTATCATCGCATGACGGTGATGAGTCAATGGATTACTTCAGGGGTAAGGAATATCATTTACTCTAACTGTAGAAATGCATAAAATCATGCATGTGGTGCCCTAAACTTAGGTTTAAGTTTCAAAAGGTGGGAAGGTCGAACAATTTTGTTTCTGAATCATTGAGGGATGGAGGACATTATTTTTTATTTTGCGCATCGTAAGCATGAATTATGATAGCTTCCCTTGTCTAGCAGGGACCAGCCGAGAGGGCGACGTGGGCGAAGAAGTCGCCCTATCGCCGTCCACTTCGCCTTATTTTTGCAGTCGGGCGAAGTTTAAGTCGCCCTCCAATTTTGAGAATTTTTTGTTTTTTTTAAATTTTTTAAATTTTTTTTTAATTTTGAGAAGTCGCCTAACAAAAATGGCTAAGTTACTAGCAAACACTGTCTGCAGTAGTATCTCAGTGGTGTCCGTTTGAAGTACCAACACCTCTAACATCAATCACAACGCACCACTCACATATGATCATTGGCACGCGGCGTATTATATGAAACACGTGGCTTCAATTTAAACACCCATTTTGAGCCCCAGTCATTCTTTATTAATACGTCGATAATACGTATTTTCTACTTTATAATGTTCATCAACAGTATAGCACGTGGTTTTAAACACGCATCGATTATATGAAACACGTGGCTTCAATTTAAACACCCATTTTGAGCCCCAGTCATTACGTCGATAAAACGTATTTTTCTACAATCTGTTTATCAACAATATAGCACGTGGTTTTAAAACACCCACGATGAGCCCCACGCATTCTTTATCACAGTGTCGTGACGACATGAAAACAAACGAGCATATTTCCCCCCGTTGGAACCTCCTAATCTCTTGCCACAATGTCTCATTGTCTGTATCTGCTTTGTGCACTTGCTTTGTTATTTTAGCGGATTAATGACGGTGAATTCTTTTGATAACTTTATGACTTCAGACCAGGGTTGGTGATTTTTTTGATTTTTTTTAAATAAATCAAAAAAATCGATTTATTTGATTTAAATCAGATTTATTTGATTTAAATCGATTTTTTTGATTTTTTTTCTAATTGTTATGAAAATATGCAATTGTGCAATGTCTTTGATAAATGAAGGTTCTAACAGGTGTTGCTTATTATATCCAAGGCTGGATTAATCAAAATTCTATTATTATTTATTATTTTTTGTATAACTACATATATCAAGCACAAATATCATGGCAGTCCAGATATAGCAACCATGTACTTTAATTGTGCATACACTAGGTCCATGTGAATTCCAATGTTGTGATAGCTGGATAGGTAGACCTGTGCTTAAAGATTTACTAATAAATTTAGTAAATTTTAGCTGAGAACTGAATATATTTTCAATCACCTTTGCTCCTCGGTGACTTGAGGACATACATGTAATCACACCATATACATGTATCAAGTATGGACATTAGACAACTAGAGTAGTTTAGATGGCAGAGTATATGGTAGAATTACTCGGTTGGCATTTACATGTATGGCAATCAGAAAAGGAAAGGAAATTTAATAGTGTAATGAGGAGTGCTAATCTGATTGTAGTTACAAATAAGCCGAACAGGCCGTTGCTGGAGCAGTAATCACAGTACCATGCAGTATGCCTGTTTCTATAGGGTTGACAATTACTGCACATTTCATATCTATTATCCAATTTTGTATATTGTTTAATCATAATCATGTTATAGTTAACAAAAAACCTTGTTAGATATTGCAAGTTCTTGACATTATGCAATCATTAAAAAAGACTTTGATTTAAATCAATGATTTTTTTGAAAAAAATCTTTGATTTAAATCTTGATTTAAATCAATGATTTAAATCGCTTGATTTAAATCAGCCAACCCTGCTTCAGACAATAAATTGCCCTAATTAAACCACACCTTGCAATGAAAATTACAACTCACACCTCTCACAATGTGTCAATTCATCACTCCATCTATGGAGTTTGGTTAAAGAAATTTTAAAACAAATTCTTTGTGAAGCATATTAAAATTTCAAACGGGATTACTAACAGAGCGCAGTAAAAGTGTTCATGATTTCGTTTCGTTTCGGTTTGATAAATATTGTTGGCATTTTTTAAAACCCGAAAAATATGAAATAAAATCCTGTCATTCTCCGGAATTTCTCCCATAATTACGATATAAAATGCTGCTATCCTCTCACAATTATGTTTGGGTATTATTAATAGTTATTAGGGTCATGAAGTGAACATAATGACTCCATATTTCAACCATTGTTTCATAAGTTTAATTGACACATTTCATCTCTCCTATTTTCGTTCTATAGGCTATAGCGACTCCTGTCGTAGTAATGATCAATTTAAATTTTGTAGACTCACTTCGCCCTATAGAACGGCCACTTCGCCTTATTTTTATAGTAGGGCGAAGTCATTTCGCCCTGAAAATCGGGTCTAGGCTGGTCCCTGTTGTCTAGTAATAGTCAGAAAATGTAGAGGGAACTTTGTTATGTATAAACACTCATTTAGTCTGATATAAATATTTACACAGAGATATGTTAAGAGTTCATGTATTTTGAAATTAATACTCAATACATACTAGTATGGACATGTTTTGGTAAAAACATGCCAAAATAATTTTTAATTTTATTTTTAACTTTTTTTGGTCATAATATCAAAAATCCAAATAAAATGTCCAATGCGGGCCATTTATTTCAATGCGGCACTATCTGAGACTCAAATAATGTTTTTTATTTGGCCTAAATGTATTCTTTAGAACTGAGTGGGAGAATCTATAATGGCTTTATTTATTGACAGATCCAGGCATAGAAGATTCAGAATTGAGGGGGGACGAGGCAGCGAAGGATGGAGACAGCATCGGCAGCGGAACTCCACAACATTCCTTATCTTCCCCCTCATGGACATCACAGTCCCCCTCGACCACGCCCATCCATATGGGAGGGTTTCTGTCTCCAGATAGGAACCCATTTAGTGGAGTGCATCCACTATCCATTACCCCTTCCAGTGGTTCGTCTATGCACCCTGAGACAGAAAATGCCGAACCTGAGGAAAAAAAGAAACGACAGAGAAGGCAGATTGGTCTCGGTAAGTTGGAATATATATATGCAACCAGATTTTGGATGTTCATACCCGAAACTGGTATCAAACCAGCACTGGATTCATACCTGCATGGTCATTTAGCTCTTCCATTTCTGGAGCTTCATGAAAATTGCGAAAACCCTATGCCAATGTATTCTCTTATATATTTGAGTCTCCCATAGGGAGCCTCGCATATATAAGAGCATACATTGGCCTCACAATATTTACCTTGACCTTGTTAGCCAGTGCATTCTCTTATATATATATCAAGATTTCCTATGGGAGACTCGCATATATAAGAGCATACATTGTCCTCACAATATTTACCTTGTTAGCCATTGCATTCTCTTATATATTGATGCTCCCAATGAGAGACTTGCATATATAAGAGAATGCACTGCCACATGATCTTTAATGCTGCACCAGCACAGCTCCCATATTGAAAGGGTAAAACATATTTTAATCTGTTTGGAATTAATACCGTTCTCAAAAATTATAAAATTTAATTTCATGTCATGTATTTATTAATATTTATTTTTTTACATTGCACGTTTCCTAGTTGGGTATATGTATCATAGAAGCTGTTTGACAATGAGTTTCATGCATATATATATATCTCAGCCTACATATTTTTAGCTCGGGATGTGAGCAAAACTGACAACATTGCAAGTAGAAATCTGAAAACAAATCAACTTCATCCTGTTGATAATTTGAATTTAAAAAGGAAATAAGCATCTAATGAACATTTAATAAAAATACTGATTATAGCCACAGAAGGCGTTCGTAATAAGGTTAGAATGTTGAACTATCAAATAAAAAATATCAAATCGTATACCAGTATATCACCTAAAATCATATGTGCTACTTGAGGTGTCCAAATATTTCTATTTACGGTATTTGCCAGAATATGTGTGCAAAGTGCTACAACTGATGATTTATTGTGTTTTAATACTAAGAAATAAATGTTAGGTGACTTGAGTACAACCAGGGCTGTATTCTCGAGTTATCGTTCTTTGCTGAAAATGACAGCTTTTCTGTAAAAATAAGTATTTCAACATGCCATATCTCATCACTGGGGAGTTATTGATAATGAAAATAAGAACAAAGTCTAACTATTTTTTCATGTTCTTTATTGTCATAATGATTTTACAAGCTTTGTATTTATATTTTTCATTTTTACTAACTGCAAACACTTTCTGTTTCTTTAAGTCAATAAAATTTGGTTATTCTAATTTTGCAGGGATAGGTGGATTCATCACGAAAATCAGGTCAAGGCCAACCAAGAAAGAAGAAGAACGTGAGTGCTCAGTTTTCTAGCCTTGAAAGAAATTTTATAATTGTCAATTTAAAATAATTCTTGTTAATTCCATCTTCATTTGGTTTAGCATTAAGTTGCCCATAAGAGAATTGAATGATAGATGGAATGACTCAATTTGATTGGTCGTAGACTAGATTCCTATTTAGCACCTTAGTGCAGTGAGGTTAGTGAATTCAAGGATAACAATTTGATTTTACAGGGATCTCTGAATTGACTCAACGCTCGAGAAACTAACATTGCTGTATTAAAGATGGTCTATCTTTTCTGGGCCATGATTACGATTACATAATTTGTGTAAATCCTGATCTCAAAACTACTATTTTATGAATAAAATACAGATACAACTGAATATTTGGTACATTAATTGTCTATTAATGCATAATATAAAAGTGGTTTATTTCAATCGTAAGATTGTGGTGAAATCAAAAGCAATTAGCCATGATTTCGGATGCTAACAAGATTGAAGTCTCTATTTTGGTACGCACTGAGCATTTTTTTTCTGTTTGAAAAATAGCACCTAAAACTGCCCTGCAGATGTGATAACAAATCTAAATATTCTTTATATTAATTAATAGAACAGGTGTCCTCGATTCATATTTTATTATGTTATACCCCGGAAACTATAAAACTTTCTGGGAAGAGATAGATCATCTTTTATGCTGTAGGTAAAAGGGCCTGAAATCACTATTCTGTGTTCATAATGATTTTGGCTGGCATTTTTATCCTGTATCTTTCTATAGCAGCAACTAATCCAGACGGGACTCCAGCTGATGGAGCTGCAAAAGCACCTGGTGATAAACCGAAGAGGACCCGACGCCCAAAGAAGAGGGGTCACCTGGAAGAGAGTTATCCTTCTTACATGCAGGTATGTCACTGTCTACTTTGAGGCCTCGATTACATACATACACTGTCAATCATTACGTTATCAAAACACACCAGCCATTAAGTTTGTATTGATATGACATGCTTTAACCATTTCAGTGTAAAAAAAAGTATTTTGGGTATGCTTAAGCATGCTATAGCGAATTAAAAACAAACTGGATAAAACCTTAGGGGCATGTTATAACTCAAAACTATCACCAAGTATTCATAGTAATAATTTTGATGCCCATGAAAAACGTAAGATTCCCTGGCACTAAACCTACAAAATAAGTCTGTTAAAGAATATAAGAAAAAATTATTAAAATTGTAAAAAATTGTAAAAAATAATAACAAATGATGAAAAATTGTCAGGCCAATGCATTCTCTTATATATGCGAGGCGACCTATGGTCTACTCGCATATATAAGAGAATGCATTGGCACAGGTTATATGGGTTGATACAAAAATCGGACCTGGCACTGAAAGGGTTGAGGCATTCAAAATAAATTGTTCTTTCTCAGGCCAAAAATGTTAGAAAAGCATGCAAGCTCATTTTAGAATTTACTTATTATTCTGGTTTCTAATTAAATAAAACTTGGTGTGTTAAAAACATAGACAGGTGGAAGCAATGTTTGATTAACCCTTTCAGTGCCAAGTCCTATTTTTGTATCAACCCATATTTCCTTGATAATTTTTCAAATTTATTGATTATAATAATGTGATACATTGATGGTAAGAGGTCTAAGAGCTCTTTCCATCAATGTATCACATTATTATAATCAATAAATTTGAAAAATGATCAAGGAAATATGGGTTGATACAAAAATCGGACTTGGCACTGAAAGGGTTAAATGGTTTTTCTCAGAATAGAAATTTTCATGTCTAAGTGCCACGCAGACGCTACGATTAAAATCATAAGTGGGGAAAATCGTAGGTGGAGAAATCGTAGCTTGCCCGCAGACGCTACGGTGCTGCGATGTTTGCAGCTACGATTTTATCCACGTGATCGATCACATGATAGCAAAACGTTAGACCACATTCTCCGCATTATGCAACTAAATACATATGCATGGCATGTATCTCAATTTTCTAAACTAACAATTTGATGTTGAAAGTTCAAGTGAAATTGAATACGGTATATTTTTTATTTTGACATTTTTGTACCTGTCAACTCAACAGGCTCAGCTGCCCCAATTGAATTTCAACAATTGCGGCAGCCCTCTACTCCTTGTCTGATGTGTGGTATAGGCCTGCACTGCCTGCTGTGCCACATCTCCACCAATGTGGCCTCGTTTATGTAAGTGCAAGAAGTTTGTAAACTTTGCGCCATTTTTGAATGTTTTCTTTTTGTGGTATTTACAACATGACAAGTGCGACAGTGGTCATGTGACAGCTACAATCGCGCGCGTTGCCAAGGTCACGCCACGATTTTCCTGGTAAAATAAAACTGCTTGATTGCTACGATTTGGCTACGATATTGTCGTGGGCATGCGCATTGGATGCTTCCTCCTGCGATTTCCCCCACTTACGATTTTAATCGCAGCGTGTGCGGTGGCACTAAAATGCCACCGGTCAAATAAAGCCACCTTATTCGGTGGACATGTGACCTAGCGGCCTTTCAATTTTACTGAATATTTTGTTACTTTTGTAGAATGCATTCTTCGGTGAAGAAATGATAACAAAGAGTAGAGACGGGAAGCATAAATTATCTGATGACTCGGACTCCGAACCTGAGGAGTTTGATCCCGCTAGTCTGTATACAGTACAGAGCAAGAAGAATTCAGAAATCTCTCTACCTGCGGACTGGGTTCCGAAGCCACCTCCACTGAAAATCGATAGACCTTCAGATGAGAAGAAAGAAACAAAAGACCTCTCGGACAGTGATCAGAATGAAGACATACAAAACATAGGTATGTATTGGGCACAAGTCTGAGTTTAGTGTGTCTGACATTTACAGAATGAGGTGCCCAGAGGGGGAATTTAGTGACGCTGTCCCGCACAGTTGTTTAGCGTCGCCAAATTCACCCTACGTGCACCTCATTCTGCTTAGGCCTTAACTTCTATGGGAGCCCTAGGATCAGATTGAGTTTCCCCAGTTGAAGTTGGTGATGTTCACCCATTATTAGTCGCCTTGATTATGCATTTTATCTTCTGCAAATTATAGGATATAGAAACTTCTCAGAATGGAAAAAGTTAACTAAAACAATGTTAATTTGGGACTATAGATATTTCCCAGAAGATGAGGCCGAAACAGAATAAGGGGGTGAAATTGGTGTCAATTGGAATGGCACATTGAGATGTCCCTCAACTCAGATCAAGCTTGAACATCTTGGACAGTGTACAAAATGAAGATATACAAATATAGCTATACACACTATTATGTTGTAAAATATTGAAGTTGTTTAGCAATATTTAATCAATACAGGTCCCAATGTTTGAGCTGTCGGCTCCAAGTTGACTAAGTTATCATTTATAATAATGGGGCGTGAGTGATACATGTGGTTTGTTTTTATATCTTTTTGTGATTAATAAGTCATTTGTGGTGCTAAATAGAGTTTAAAAAGTTGGAATATATATTATTTAGGTGAGATAAGTTTTTGCTTCTCTATAGTATATTGTGATTCCAGATATGACAATATTTGACAGCGACATATCACTGGGAAAAGTCGTTAATACATTAATGTTTTTATAATTCTTTGGTACCTTCCAGATGAGGGTGATTTGAAGGGACTGTTCCCAAGTGACCTTCACGATGATGAAGAGCTCTTCAACATAATGGGCGACGACTTTGTCAAGGAATCTGAAGGTACTCTTCATAACTCATCCCTTTTTATGCACCCGTTTTTAAAAAACTGAATGGAATGAAATTGCTATGTGAGTTTATTAGCCCAAATACAGGTCTTTTTCGAATTTGTGTTCCGCTCGCCAATTTTCCCAGAGTTATGGCCCTTTGTTGGAATTACCACAGGCGTATTTAGCCATGCCCTGACGTTGCTCTTGTTAATATCTAAATATGTTAACAATGCTTGCATGTTGAAGGTGTGATAACAGCCAAGAGCTTGCATAATTTAAACCATGAAGCATATTTAATTGACGAAACTTAAGAGTTGAAGCGTTCACTTGTGGCACTGTCAATGCAGCAATATGTGTTGCCATCTGGCAGTGGACTATTAAGTTTCCTCACAATCCTGGTTTAGTTGGATTTAGTCAATTGTGACAGTCGAGTTGTACGTTTTTCAGATATTATGCCAAATTGTGACCCTTGAGCAAGGTCACTTGTACTGTGCTTGATTTGTCGTACGTGGATGTGCCGTGTTTGGTAAATGTAAGCCGCTTTAGTGAAGCACCTGTATGATACTGGGGTAATAGTTTGATTGTTACAGTACTTCTTTGCTTTAGATAAGCTCTATATAAAAAAGTCACCATTATCGCTATTTAACCCTTTCTATACTAAATGGATTCTTCCACTCAATTATAAAAGTATAAATTGGATTGATCTATTATTCAATTGGAGGGATGTAAAGGATATATGAACAGACAACAGCATGACAAAAATGATAATACAAGTGTGCAGAAGAATTCATATTCATTGGTGGGAAATGTTAGATAATAGTCATTTGTTAAAGTTATTATCTAAACATTTCCTACGGGGACTACTCATCAATGAGTATTTAGTATAGAAAGGGTTAATTGTTTGCTAATAATGGATGCTTCATATGGTTTGAAAAGAGTCACCCATGTTTGTGATTTAATAACTTATTTTGACTTTCTGCAGATTAATGCACAGATATTTTTACAATATCAAGAACAAAAAAACTAACAAAGCATCTTATTCGTTTGTCTCAATATGGACATTGAAACCATTCCTCATGTATTTTTCAGATTTGGACATTGAAACGAAACCATTCCTCATGTATTTTTCAGATTTGGACATTGAACCGAAACCATTCCTCATGTATTTTTCAGATTTGGACATTGAACTGAAACCATTTCTCATGTATTTTTCAGTTTTGGACATTGAACCCAAACCATTCCTCATGTATTTTTCAGATTTGGACATTGAACCGAAACCATTCCTCATGTATTTTTCAGATTTGGACATTGAACCCAAACCTTTCCTCATGTATTTTTTAGATTTGGACATTGAACCCAAACCATTCCTCATGTATTTTTTTAGATTTGGACATTGATGATGATGATACAATGGATGCTATTGAAGAAATGTCGGGTGATGGATCAGAGAAGAAAGAATATTTACCAGATAATCTTGACAACATTCTCGATGTCGACAAAAATTTAAATGTGGAAGCAATCCTGTCTGAAGGTATTTACCTGCCATGATAGGGAGAGGGCGCAGGAACATTAGCTGACTAGTTCCTCTTATCATATCACGCAGCATCAATTCTATAGATACCAACAATCAAGCCTTGAAATAGGGTGTCTGTAATTTGCAGAATGAGGTTCCCAGAGGGTGAATTTGGTGATGCTAGCCTGCTTAGCAGGGTAGCATAACTAAATTCACCCTCTGGGGACCTCATTCTGCATATGACAGACACCATATTTCAAGGCTTGCCAACAATATTATACTGAAAACTGTAAAAATGTGTCAATGATACTTTATTGGGTGATATTTTACAAAATAAAATACATGGAGGCTGTCAACTAACTAATAATGACCATGGACTACTGAAGCTAAACCCAGAGCTAGCCGATCCATGGGTGCATTACTTCATTGCTGTGTGCCCCAGAAATAAAAAGTTAAATTAAGAACCGTGTACATTTCTTTTTTATATTAGTTCTCTATATTCCGAAATTGGTAGACAACATTGCATAATCGAGGTTCCCAATGGGCGTACATCACAATATTCACCATTTGGGAACTTCAATCTGAGTCTTTGTCTCCCATAGCAGATGAGGCCATGAAGAATGAGGTTCCCAGAGGGTGAATTTGGTGATACTAGCCCGCTCTGCAGGATAGCGTCACTGAATTCCCCCTCTGGGGACCTCATTCTGCAAATGACAGACACACTAAACTCAGGCTTGGTATGAAGTTACCTCTGGCTAATATCTCGGCTGCAAGCCTTGAAATAGTGTGTCTCATTTGCAGAATGAGGTCCCCAGAGGGTGAATTTAGTGATGCTACCTATGCGGGGTAGCATCACCAAATTCACCCTCTGGGGACCTCATTCTGCTTACACCTCAGCAGAATGAGGTTCCCAGAGGATGAATTTGGTGATGCTAGCCGCATAGCGGGGTAGCATCACTAAATTCACCCTCTGGGGACCTCATTCTGCAAATGACAGACACACTATTTCAAGGCTTGCTCGGCTGATTTCAAATTAATTATCGCCATCTCTAGCACTCAGGCTTGCTGCAGACTGGTATCTTCAACTTAGTCAGTGAATCATACAATTCATGCTTTCTATTTCTTCTATAGGACTAGCACAGATCGATGGTAAAACAGTTGAAGATATAATAAAAGGTGTGCTCTCTGGATCAGAGGCAAACCAAAACAGCGCCGGTAACTCAGGTAAGAGACGTATGTACTAAATCGTTTCAAACTCTCGTGTCAGTTTTTGGAAAACAATTCATTTCATTTTTACTTATTGAGAAACAATAAATACAATATACAAAAGAATACCCAACATTTGCACATATTTCGATTCTGCGTAGCCGAAAGTTTAAAGACATATTATGTACTTGTTCGTGTGTGTTAAACTGATAAGTTAGTATTCAGGTGCTATGTCAATTGGAGGAATGTAACATTCTACTAACATTGCCGAAAATCTTAAGCAAATCAACTGTGCCACTCCACAGAAAACATGTCTGAACTATGCTCAATTGTAAATATTTACTACTCGATTCGGGACGCATCAATATATCGGCGATAAACTAATGAAAACAAATTCGCCATCGAGACTCACTGCATTTAATTAATATAAAATAATGACGATGTGTGTTGTCAATTTGGACATAATATTTGTAAAAATAACTATACCTTGAACAAGATTATTCTCCATTTCTATTTGATCACCCTACAGGAGTGTTTCACATCACTTTAATGTCACTTTATTATTTTAACATAATTTGTTGAAAATTTTTGCTATGTTGCCCATAAAACATTCTGGGCATTGAATAATTATAGAGAGAATCTTCAGGGCTTTGTGGGACGGGGGCCTTAAACAGCGTGAATGCTCTTGAATTCAAAAATGTTCATTTGAGGTCTGGAATGTGTTTTAATAAACTTGCAGAGAAATGGCCTTCAAGTTCATAGTATAATGTCTTGGAAGTTCTTCGAAAATGGATTAGAATTTCTATGATTCTTATGGTAAGTTTAATTTACTATAGGTAACCAGTTCCAACTGCCGATGCAAGGAGCGATACCAAGACCACAAGGAGCCCAGTCTGGTCTACCGCCTCATCAAGGCGTACCACCAGGTGGTATGGACTTGTCGGGTATGCCACCACGAGGTCCAGGCATGCCTCGTGGTCCACCAATGCCTCAGGGCCCACCGATGCCTTCACCTGACGGCCAAGTCCCCGGTCCACAATTCCAAATGATGCAGCAACAATTCAACCCGAACTTTAGGTATGTATTCCTATTCAAAATAGGCAGAGAGGGTTTTGGTCCATTTGTATAGCAAACTCCATGTATGGTTTGATGATTGATAGTGGGCTTCCATCCATTTTACCCTGTGCCAATGCATTCTCTTATATATGCGAGTCGACCATAGGTCGCCTCGCATATATAAGAGAATGCATTGGCCTAACAATTTTTTTACAATTTTAATAATTTTTTCTTGTATTCTTTAACAATTTTATAATTTCACCCATACAGAGCCCCAGACAAACATCAGCAGACGACACTCTTCTATATGCTTCTATATATGTGTGGGGCTCCCTGCAGGGTAATGGATGTTTTTTATTTTATGTCCTAAAAATTGTAAGAAACATTTATTTAAAAAAAATGATAAAAAATTGTTGGCCAATGCATTCTCTTATATATGCGAGGCGACCTATGGTCGACTCGCATATATAAGAGAATGCATTGGCACAGGGTATTTTAGGCTGTTGAAGTTCCTCTGTATGTTCTTGTCATGAAATAAGTGTGATAACGTTAACAACTTAAACCAATTTTTACAAAATTTCAGTGTCTGAGAAACAGAACATTAATGGAACTTTCCTCAGCTGTCAATCAAATAATTATTAGCAGATTGCAGATATATTCTACCAATCAGATACCTACCCAGTAGTTTGTTGCAATGGAAATTCTATGGTCACCCTAATTTTGATATCCGCACTAACTTTCAGTGTTAAATTGCCTATATTCAAGCATCCTTTTTGTTGTCAAATCATAATGTACTGAAATTTCTATTAACGCCATGATGTTGGAAATTCATCCATGATTATAAGGACAACATACAGAAAATAATTCATTTCTCACGGATCGCCACATTACCAAAAAACGTGCGCCTTGAACGTATTTATGACTTTCCATAATTAAATAAATATATAAATACCGTCCATCCCCAATTCATTGGATGGAAGATTTGACTGTGAAAGACTATTGTCACACGTTTAGTAAGTTTATTTTGTACGGCATTACATTATTTGCAGGCCTCCACACATGACACCTGGAATGCCAGCCGAGATGGTTTCCCAGGGTTCCCAGTGGACAGGATTCGATGATGATCCTCAGGCTGAAACCGGACCAAGCAGACGTAATATACTGAAGTGGGAGGCGGACGAAGCACTCGGGCTAAATGCGACAATTTCCCCAGTGCTGTATGCTAACATCCATTTTCCAAATCTTGTAAAAGATTATCCAGGTATTTCCCACATGACTCTTGGGCTAACCTGTCTGTTAAACCTGCAGCTTGAATAATTTACATCAGTGACAGAAAGCTTTGTGCGAAAAATAACAACCTTTGACTTTACATGGTGAAACTATTAGCCTTGATAAATAGACCATTTCATTGGCCATTATTTATAGAAACTATTATAGAATGGATCAGACGATGTAGTATATAAACAATAACAAATAGACCACTGACAAATGACTGATTTAAAAAATAAAATTGATTATGTTTCACCTTGTCTTCCAAGTTTTCCTGACTCATTTTTTGAAATGCCAAAAACATTCTACGATATACAATGCCTGATCTTCATTTTCATCTCATACATTGTATATTGATATTTACTCTACCAACTCAGTGTAAATTATTTCGTTGGATGTTGATTTCATTATTGTACAAAAACATGAAATCAACAAATTATAGATACATCCTAAATAACATTTTCAATTTGTTTTCAGATTGGACTGAGCGAGCTAAACAAATTGCCAAAGTGTGGCGGAAGTTATCTCCGGAGGAGAAAGCCCCGTTTCTTGTGAGTAATTAATTCCATTACTAACATTGTGTAATTGATGTTGCCTAAAGTAGAGATTTTTGTTTAATTTTATATCCACATGTTCAGTACGCAGTTCCCAACTTATATATGAATTACATGCAGAAGGAATCATCATTTATTCAAGGATGAGTCTGACTGACTCTTAGTCAGTTAGTAGCATACCAACGTTACAAATTTATCACAATAATCAATATTTTATTACTCAGTTTTCTTTGATTTGAAAGTCCTTCTTGGGGTGTTATTGTTTTTTCTTTTCTTTTTAGATCTGTTCGCAGTTCATATAATTTGTTCATTTCATCTTTAGTATTTTCCTCATTAAACAGCTGCACTAAAGTAAATTATTTGAGCTTCCAGCGATATCTCGTTTTCCTCTGTTATATCCACCTGCAATCATTTTGTCTCAAGTTCACTTCACTACATAATATGTCTTCAATATTTTACAGACAAAAGCAAGAAAGAACAGAGCAAGTACCCGAGTTCAAAAAGCTCAGAAGGTTAGTCCCATCATCCTACTTCAAAACTTTTCAACACAGTTTGTGGATTTAATTTTTATCTCTGACTGACCAATACCCTTTTTAGCATTGTTGTGGCCAGCAATTACAATTTTCCAGTCACAATCATGAATTGCTGTGGATATAACAGAACCCGAACTGTCTAATTAATGTGAAAACTTAACAGTCTTTAGATTTTGAGGCACGCTTACATTTACTAGACAAGGCATCAAATTGTAATGAGCTGTTTATAGAGCGCCTTCAGTTTTCAAAATTGAAAGACTGGATAGAACAGACCAGCAATAGCTCACTTCTAAGAAATCCATTACGTGTGCAGTGAATTTATATAGAGCCAGGAACCTACATCACTAATCAAGTCTCTAACCCAAATTTGGTTAAAACATATATAAACGTTTTTATTACGTGATCCTACTCTTATTTCATTCAATAAGCCCGTTCTTTAAATTTTGATATTAAACATTTGTTTAACAACAGGAAATAGTGCCGGGTTACCTTGACTTCCAGATTGTCGTCTGTTTACATTCCGTATGCTACATCTCAAAATACTATGGCTTTCAATATTTTTCCAACAAACTATAATGAATGAAGAGTTTGAAAAGTTATGTCATTTAATATATTCCATTAAATACGCCAAAGAGTATTTATTTATCTGAGACTATTTCTTTAAGTGGCCAAACAATGTATAGTTACTTTAAACGTCATCGCATGCCTCATAGAAGCCGATGTTAGTTTCTCATCCGATTTGTTGATTTAAGTAAATTTTGTCAAGGTTTTTTATCATGTAATAAATAGAATCTACAACTCGTCCCCAGTTTATAGAAGAATTTACAAAAACCCGTCCAGTAAATTAGGTCTAATTAGACCTAATTTACTGGACTCGTTTTTTAAATTCCGCTCTAAACTGGGGACTCGTTGTAGATCGTCTGTCTGACAGATAAAGTAGTACATGTATATGAGCTGTGGAAATTCACAATGGTTATTAAAAATCAGTACTCGTTAAAACTCATATTTATAACTGACATTTACAAGGACAATAGGTATCAATTGTTTCTTGATTTTGAACATCAAACGCACCTCAACCATTTAAAAGATGTTCGTAAAATGCGTATAACCCCTTTCAGTTGTAAGTATAATAACTCCGGCAAACAAATGTCCAGATAGCAGCTATCCGAACATCTGAAATGACGGTTTAGAGATTACATTAGAGGCGTACATTCATGGCCCTGAATGTCTGAAGTGACCGTTATATTACATTAGTGACATATGTTCCTGAATGTCTGAAGCAGAGGTTTAAAGATTACATTAGTAATGTATGTTCCTGGCCCTGAACATCTGAAGTGGAGGTTTAGAGATTACGTTAGTGGCGTACATTCATGGCCCTGAATGTCTGAAGTGACTTGTTATTTTATATTAATGATGTAGGTTCCTGACTCGGTTATTTGCACATTTAACAGGAAAATAAAAAGAGCAATCTAGTAACTATTGCTCTCCTCTTGTAGAACCACCCTCTTCCTTTGAAATATTTCTCCTTATTTAGGCCAAATAAATAAAAAAATCTTGGGTTTCAGGCATCTTCATCTTCACTTAACCCTTTCAGTGCCAAGTCCGATTTTTGTATCAACCCATATTTCCTTGATCATTTTTCAAATTTATTGATTATAATAATGTGATACATTGATGGAAGAGCTCTTTCCATCAATGTATCACATTATTATAATAAATAAAGTTTAAAAATGATCAAGGAAATATGGGTTGATACAAAAATCGGACTTGGCACTGAAAGGGTTAAATTTCCTTTCAAAAAGCCTCGCAATGTTTTTCAATATTTTCTGTTAGAAATAATGGATTTGAACAATGATAACTATTTTCTGTATATTTGGGGAGTATTTTTTTAGAAAAAAAATTAAAATATATAACCTCCCTACTTCATCTCAAAATTGAGATCTAGTTGCCTACAGATATTTTATATTAATCGCCTTACCATCCAGTCTTCCTCACCTAGAATTTGGCTAGAAAGCTTTTCTTCCTTCCGCCAAAGCACCTCTCACAGTTATAACTAATGTAAACACTTCTCGCTATCTTCAAATAATACCAGTTTGTCCTGCTTACAGCCAGCTTAAATGACTAATGTTTCCTTCCTCTTTGAATAGTTCGATCAATTAATGTCGTGTCATGATATCAGTTTGACCAGCTGTTGTTAATGCATGCTATATAATTCTTCCCCGCTAACTGCATGCGTCTTCAATATTGTTACTAAAAGATCCGTTTGAACTATAGTTATATCCACTTCATTCTCAGCAGTATTTTTCCTTTGGTTTCCTAAATTCTATTGTATTTAAAGTGATGTGAAACACTCCAATAGGGTGATCCAACAGGAAATGGAGAATAACCTTGCTCAAAGTAGTTATTTTTACAAATATTAATCCAAATTTATAACACACACACCGCCATTCTTTTTATTAATTAAATGCAATGAATTTCGATGGCGCAATCATTTGCATTTTTATAGCTGATAGTTGCATCCCGAATGATATGTAAATATTTACAATTGAGCGTAGTTATGACGATGTTTCCTATGGAGTGGTATGGTCAATTCCTTTGAGATATTTGACGATGTTAGTAGAATGTTATATCCCCCAGTTGGCATATTACCAATTTATTAGTTTCACGTACCCGAACAAGTCCATAATATGTTTTTAGGAATTTTGTCATGGCAACACGTGTGACATAGCGGGAACGTAGCTACAAATTTCCCAATATTTAACATTATTTCCAACTCAAAATGCACTTTTAAGTTTGATAATTTCACTGAGATATAATAATAAGTAATAATCTCGATTTCCTAATATAATAACACAGTTTAACTTTAAGGGTTGAGTTTTTATAAGTATGATGCCTTTAAAGGCATGGATGGCTTTCGCGGTGTGTATTTCTGTTAAAATAGTCACCTCCGTTAAAATCGTTGTAAACAGAAAGAATAGTAATATATAGACAGATTTTATTCTTATACCAATTATAGATAAAGCATAAGTAGTATGTTATTGTCAGGTTCCTATGCTTAGTTGCATAAACAAAAGCCAAAAATGTTATAGAACTTGGCTTTTGTTTACATAATACAGCATACCAACTTGACAATAACATACTATGTACTTGATATTTATGATTGGTATAAGAACAAAATATGCCTATATTTTAATATTCTTTATGTTTTGGCAGTTTTAACAGGTGTGACTATTTCAATAGCAATAACCACTGCAAAGGCCAACCATGCCTTTAAATGTGTAAAAATATATTTAATATATGGGATATCTTTCCATTTTATAATGCATGGGTACACTATTGGGCTCATTATTTAGCATATGAGATATTTTTGAATTCTTTTATAATTAGGCAGAATAAATGGGTGTATTATTGGGATCATCTGGTATCTAATATATGGGACATCTTTACATTCTTTCATAATATTGTACTTTCCATTCTTTTACAATGTGTGGGTACACTATTGGGCTGAAATATTTGTTATATGGGATATATTTCAACTCTTTTATAATGCTGGTACACTATTCAGCTGATTTAAGTGATATATTATGGGATATCAGGATACCTTTCCACTCTTTTATAATGCATGGGTACACTATTGGGCTGATGAAAATGATATATGAGATATCATTCCACTCTTTTATAATGTGTGGGTACACTATTGGGCTGAAATATTTAATATATGGGATATCTTTCCACTCTTTTATAATGCATGGGTACTCTGTTCGGCTGATGTAAATTATATATGGGATATCTTTCCACTCAAAACTGCATGGGTACACTATTGGGCTGATGAAAATGATATATGGGATATCTTTCCACTCTTTTATACTGCATGGGTATATTATTGGGCTTGCATGAACTCACGTGAAGCATGTTTTGTTGCAGCCCGATGAGGGGTCTCAGTCTGCTTCATTCGACAATGTTGTGGTGAGTCTCAAGTGATCTTGTCTGTTTAACACGCGACTTTAACTTAGTTAAACTAACTCAATTTTTGTGTGAAATTAAATATATATTCAAGGCCTCGAATGTCTCACTCTAATCACTTGGATGCAATTTGGTGCCACATCACATTCTCGGTAGTCTCTTTCTCAGTGTGCATTTTTTTAAATTGACTTTGCATGACCTAAAGTTAATTGATACATCAGCAGAGATAGCTATTTAGAATTTGAGTTAAGAACAAACAACATTTTGTAAATTTACATTCAATGTACCTAGAACAGGTGTTGCTAAATTTGACAATAATTGAAAGAAGGTCTTCAATTAAGATACTTTATGACACGCAAAGTAAATTTCCTGTTTGTCAGGCCTGTGTGCATGGTCCCGGAACTCTGCGCATATAACCATTTTATTCGCGTTCAATCCTTCGGGGAATAGTTTTAATTGGTGCAATATAATTGCAGAACATTTTTTATACAAACACCACAGAATTGAGATCGAACAGACCCATTTCCCAGTTAACATTTCCAATTCATTTCTGTAATTGGTAACTAAGTTCAAACATTTGTTAAACATGTGATAGATTACGACTGCAATCTCAGTAAAAAATACATCGGTTATACTTTAGAGAAAATACATCGTTATACGTTGGTTATATGTCGGAGAAAATACATCGGTTATACGTTGGAGAAAATACATCGCTTATACATTGGTTATACGTTGAAGAAAATACATTGGTTATACGTTGGTTATACATCGGTTATACATCGGAGAAAATACATTGGTTATACGTCGGAGATAATATATCGGTTATACATTGGTTGTACATTGGTTATACATCTGAGATTTATTGCTTCGTTGGCTTGTGCCATAGAAATAAAAAAAAATGTTTTTTTTAATTTGGCCTGAGAAATGTGAAATGTGACTTGGCATGGCCTTACTGATGAGATACTATAATAGTCTAAAAAGGATAAGTCTTTAATTTTAAATATTACCTTGAATCCCAGCTTGACTAACACTACTAAGTACTAACACACTTAACCCTTTCATGACTGGAGTTTCCTGAAATTTTGCGAAAGTACTGTGCTAATGCTTTCTCTTATATCCTTGCATATATAAGAGAATACATTGGCCTAACAATATTTACCTTGTCCTTGTAAGCCAGTGCATTCTCTTATAAATGTGAAGATCCCTATGTGAGACGCGAATATATAACAATGCACTGGCACAGGATCTTTAATGCTGCACCAGCAAGGCTCCCGTCATGAAAGTGTTAAAATTTCTGCATTATTAGTTATATCCCCACTTTTCAAAGAAAAATTGGCTTTGTTTGTCTGCTTTCCATCTGTCAGCCATGTGTTATCAGATCTACAGTAATGCTCTAAGTAATCGACTCCTTAACCACAGCAGAATTATGGGTGACTTTTCAGGATTTAGTCACCCATAATTCAGCTGTGGTTAAGGAGTCGATTACTTAGAGCATTACTGTAAATGAAATTTGGTGTGGATGTTTGCTTTCAAAAGAGGAGCAAATACGTTGTTGGCATCAACATTATTCTTCGTTTATTTGTATATCTTTGGGGGTTTTGGTTTGGGCATAGATATCTCAGCCATGGGCTATCATATCTGAATGAAATTTGGAATGGAGGTTCGCCATCATGACTGCTTTCAAAAGATTGTCTAATGGCATTGCTTGCATTTTCTGTGCTAGAGTTATCCTACTTTGTTAATTTTGCATTTGGGTTCCTTTCTGACCATTTTTCAATTTGTATACCACCACTCAAGGATCAAGGAGTTTGATTTAATGACACACTCCTTTATCCATGATTCCCAACAGACCTGAGAATATGCTGCCAGACATATCCAGAATGAC
Source organism: Siphonodentalium dalli (assembly GCA_032622095.1). Lineage (NCBI taxonomy): Eukaryota > Metazoa > Mollusca > Scaphopoda > Gadilida > Siphonodentaliidae > Siphonodentalium > Siphonodentalium dalli. Next base: position 94,676,015 of record CP136067.1, read on the forward strand.
GTCCCCAGAGGGTGAATTTAGTGATGCTACCCCGCATGGCTGGCTAGCGTCGCCAAATTCATCCCCTGGGACCTTTTTCTGCATGGCCTCATCTGCTATGGGACACCTAGACTCAGATTTAAGTTCCCAGATTTCCAGGTGGTGAATATTGTAATGTCCACCTATTGGGCACTTCGATTATGCAATATGTCATTTGACAATTAGGGGATATAGAGAAATTAAACTGCAAAAGAAAAAGAATCTTTGTGAAGAAGTTTTAAAAGAATTTGATTATAATTATACTTTCCAGAGAAGTTCAAAGTAGAATGAGGTCGACAGAAGGTGAATTTAGTGATGCTAGCATGCTGTGCGGGGTATTGTCACTAAATTCACCCTCTGGGGGACCTCATTCTGCAAAAGTCCGGCACCATATTTTCAGGCCTGATTCCCAATAATTTACAGAACTCAATCCCACAAAACCTTTTTATCTGCATGAGTAATGCTGAGATATTGTGAATTGTCAATTCTTATCAGGAAAATCAAAACATAAAATTGATGCTCATTATTCTTATACAATAAAGAAAATAAGATTAATTTTCTTCATTCTAAGTTGACATTTTCCATCAGTTCATTGATATAATTGAGCATTGTTATGTAACTATCTCATATAGGTGTGGGTTTCCGAGATCTGTACGCAGGTTGAGGTACCTTTGCTGTATATTGACAAGTCTGCCACAATGAGTCAATTCAAGCCTAAATATAGCCTAAATATAGTGTGTCTGACATTTGCAGAATGAGGTTCCGAGAGGGTGGAATTAGTGATGCTACCCCGCCCAGTGGGCTAGCATCACCAATTTCACCCTCTCGGAACCTCATTCTGCTTAGACCTCAACTTCTGGGAAGTGTCTATAGTCTCAAATTAACATTGTTTTTAGTTACTTTTTCCCTTCTGTTTCAGAAGATAAAATACATAATGGAAGTGACTAATGGGTGAACATGAACTTCGACAGGGAACTTCAATCTGATCCTAGGTCTCCCATTTGAGGCCTCAGCAGAATGAGATTCCCAGTGGGTGAATTTGGTGATGCTAGCCCACCATGTTGGATAGTGTCACTAACTTCGCCCTCTGGGAACCTCATTCTGCAAATGTCAGACACGTTATATTCAGGCTTGCTATACATGCATTACTGTAACATCCTTCCAGATGAATAATAGACAGTTCTAATGTCTAGTTTTATAACTGAAGCCATTTAGTAAAGAGAGGATTAAATGTTAGATGAACTTAAACACAATCTGCTCTATATTACAGCAAGTTACACAAGATCTTCTGAGAAGACGGCAGCAGGAACAACAGGCCGCAGACGCTGCTGCTATGCCCCCGCCCCCTCCTCCACCACCACTTTCTCAAACAGGACCAATGCTGAGTGATTTCATGCCAGGAATAATTCCTCCCGGGAATCTCAGAATGCCTTCTCCTGATGGTAAGCTACAGTAATGCCCTAATTAATCAACTCCATAACCACAGCAGAATTATGGGTAATTTTCAGGATTTAGTCGGAAATATGGCTTGTTGCCATTCATCGGAAAGCTCTCGGGGAGAGCTTTCCGATGAATGGCAACAAGCCATATTTCCGACTAAATCCTGAAAAGTTACCCATAATTCTGCTGTGGTTATGGAGTCGATTAATTAGGGCATTACTCTATGCACTTACCCCTCTGCCAAAACAAACGAGGGAATATGAACGATAATTTCACTATTGAATTATGTCACTTAAAGGCCCACTTAATGTTCGAACCCTCAGATCACATATATAAAATATATGCCATATTATATAAAATTTGAAAGAGGAAGCTCCAAAACATTGTATTATCAACTTATCCGGTGTAATAAACTGTGAACATGTTGTTTTGGTTGAGTTACCAAGGTGTTTTTGTGCTTAAGTTTCATCTCAGTTGCAGTGCAAAGTGTATTATTTTCAATGGAGGGGATTAACTCTATATCTGAAAGATAGTGCTATTCCCCTTTCCTTTGAAAATACATTTTTAGTTTGAATTCTGTTACATTCTGGGAGCAATAACGGGGGAAATCTTTCTATGGTTTGAGCATCTTCGCAAGCACAGACATTTCGAATGGTGATGAATTATAGTATTTTAATAATATTTTATGGCATAGATTGTTATTAAAACCGTATATCAAGGTAGTATTAAAAAAAAATAATCGGTGCCTCGAAAATTAAGTGGACCTTTAAACTAGTGCCTTATGCATGCATACTCGCTATCAAAATTTATGTCTTATGGTTATAGTGGCAGTATTATTCAGATTTCTGGTAAATCAGATGTTTATATTGGAATATAATAAACAGAATAATCACTTGATTGAACTGGTGACATAAAATAATGCATTCGAGCCAGGGTCTATTTTGTAAAACACTCGAGCGCACTGCCTCTCATGAATGGTTTCACGTCACTCACCAGTTCAATCAAGTGAATACTCTCTTTTTATTATACCCCCACTTTCGAAGAAAATGGGGCGTATACTGGATTGACTGCGTCCGTCCGTCACGCTTTCTCCGTCCGTTTGTCCATCCGTCCATCCGTCCGTCCGTCCGACCTCATAACTCAAACAACTATGAACCGATTTCAATAATTTTTTGTATGCAATCTCCTTAGGACGGTCTCTCCGCATGATGCTAATTGCGGTTCGGTCCGACTTAATAACTTTAACAAATATGAACCGATTTCAATAATTTTTGGTATGCATGCTTCTCACAATACCCTCTCTACATGATGCGGCTATGGATTGGCTCAGACTGTTTTTCGTAATATTACACCTCATTTTCGACTTATTCTGTCTGACTTAATAACTTTAACAAATATGAACCGATTTGAATAATTTTTTCTGTACAAGCTTCTTGTGACACCATATCGATATTATTAGTCCGAATTTTTCTTTAAAGTTAAAAATCTTTTTGGTTGAGTTTACGGATAATGCGGGTTGAATTTGCCACGGTGGGGGTATGCTAGCACTCGAGTGCACACCTCTTGTTTGATTTTGTGATCCTCATTAGGATGCAGTATAAAATAAAAATTTCTTGATTTGCTTTTAGGAATTGATCCAGGTCTATTATCGCCAAGAGGTGATGGTACTAGTCACATGCCTGGAGGGATGTTATCACCGAGAAGTGATGGCCCTGGCCTAATGCCTGGAGGGATGTTGTCCCCGAGAACTGATGGCCCCGGTCTTATGCCGGGAGGGATGTTATCACCGAGAAGTGATGGCCCTGGCCTAATGCCTGGAGGGATGTTGTCCCCGAGAATTGATGGCCCCGGTCTTATGCCGGGAGGGATGTTATCGCCAAGAATGGATGGCCCTGGGCATATGCCTGGAGGGTTGCTATCACCGAGAAGTGACGGCCCTGGCCTTATGGCTGGAGGGATGTTATCACCTAGAAGTGATGGTGGTGGTCACATGCCTGGAGCAATGCCACCCACCAGTCCAGGTAAGTGTTGTCTTGCCGACGCAACTGACTTCCTTTGCAGTCAACACTTGTCTACAAATGATTCTCTAGATATGTAATACGTTCTTGTTACAGTTAATAAATCCCACGTGACCATCCATCTGTCTGGGGGTCCGTTCGTACATCTGGGCAGATATCTCCACCACCGTTTGTCGGATCTCAATGAAATTTGGTACAGATGTTCACTACTAATTGTGTGTTCAAACGTTTTGTTTGGGTTTTCTGTTCTAGAGATATTCATCTGTGTTTGTCCATCTCCCTGAGTATCTCAGACATACAGTAATGCCCTAAATAATCAACTCCTTGACCACAGCAGAATTATGGGTAACTTTTAAGAATTTAGTTGGAAATATGGCTTGTTGCCATTCATCGGAAAATATTTTACAATACAGCACTCTTAAGCATAAGTAAATTTGCAAGTTCCTGCTATCTGATATAATTATTTTTAGGTCACACAATGGAACTGATGGGACAACGGGTTGGGATGATGCAGCCCGGACCTATGTCATCAACATCCGTCTCATCTCCGACTCAATCACCATGCTTGGATCCATACAACACTCAGCCAGGAACGCCTCGACCCGGAATGAATATATTCGGACAGATGCAGGAAGGCACAATTAATTCACCGAGTCATTCTCCAAGAACACCTGAACCCTTCCGATCACCAACTGAGAGACCATTCCTATCACGGTATGAGAAACAAACCATTTTCCATTACCACTTTCTATACTATATGGATGCTCCCACCCAGTTATAACAGTATATATTGGAATGGTCTATTATTCATTTGGATGGGTGTTCAGGAAAAATGAGCAGATGACAGACAGACAGTAGAAATGCAGAAGGATTACTATTCATTAAATGGGAAATGTTCAGATAATAAGTTCAACAAACGACATTATACGGACATATGATCTCAGGGAACTACTCGTCGATACGTATTTAGTTTTATCTTAACCCTTTGAGTGCCAGGTCGATTTTTGTATCAACCCATATACCCTGTGCCAATGCATTCTCTTATATATGCGAGTCGACCATAGGTCGCCTCGCATATATAAGAGAATGCATTGGCCTAACAATGTTTTATTTTATTTTTTTACAATTTTAATAATTTATTCTTATATTCTTTAACAGACTTATTTTGTAGGTTTAGGGCCGATGAGATCGGCCCCTGGTACTCAAAGGGTTAAATTGCACAGTCGATGTGGTCAGAATTTTCAATAATCTTAGTTGATTGCTAGATATCTTGAGATAGTGTTTAGTTACTAGCTTATCAGTTTTATTCACTGTAGTAAGTCCATAATATGTCTTTAACCCTTTGAGTGCCACGGGCCGATCTCATCGGCCCTAATTTACGGTGTGTAAAATCGGCCCTAAATTTTTTTTTTCGGGTATGCTTAAGCATGCTATAGCGAATTTAAAAACAAACTGGATAACACCTTAGGGGCATGTTATAACTCAAAACTATCACCAAGTATTCATAGTAATAATTTTGATGCCCATAAAAAAAACATAAGATTCCCTGGAACTAAACCTACTAAATATACCTGTTAAAGAATATAAGAAAAAATTATTAAAATTGTCAAAAATAATAACAAATGATGAAAAATTGTTAGGCCAATGCATTCTCTTATATATGCGAGGCGACCTATGGTCGACTCGCATATATAAGAGAATGCATTGGCACAGGGTATATGGGTTGATACAAAAATAAATCGGACCTGGCACTGAAAGGGTTAATGCTTTGTTACTGCAGTTCCAACAGCCAAGAAGCTCTTGCGGCTGGACAGCAGCCTGGATCTCCAGTTTTTAAACCGCGAGAGTTTGACCACACCACCGGGATTGTTAAGACGAACACATCAGCACAGAATGAACAGTTTGGTCCACAGATGCCAGTGTCACGACCACCGTCATCTCCGATGAGTCCACAGTTATCTCGACCACCATCATCTCCGATGAGTCCACAGTTATCTCAGCCACCGAGCATCCAGAGGCAGCTTGATCCATTCGGCCATCCGCCAGGTCAATCAAGGTAAGACATCGATCCACTAGGTCAATTAAGGTAAGATATCAATCCACCAGGTCAATCGAGGTAAGAATTCTAGGATGGGTGGCATGTAATAAACAGAGAACAACACTTGTATTAATGTGTTTGTTGCGTTAGCACTCGTGCCGTATCAACAAACCATTAACACACTCGTGTCGTTCTGTGAATATATTTAACTCATTACCGTAACACTTCAATTCTCCCTGTGGATCGCATCTATTTAGGAGTTGTACTATTTTCTACTATTTTTGTACCAATGGGTCCGAATTTAAATAACGAGTAAGGAATTTAAAATTTTCATCCGTTGTCCAGTAAACAGTTAATGGCATTATATGCGCTTTGTGTGATGATTTTGTAGATACTTACAGGAGACTCTGATCTAGCTTGTATATAGCTATTGATCATTTTTAATTATTTAGGCATGTGCTGAAGGAATATGGACCCAACATGGATATGGAACATTATGGTCAGCATCCAAGAGCACCAAGGCCCGAAGACCTTTACGCCCAGCAACTTCACACTCCGAGACCACATCTGGAAATGGGCATCGATCCAGGTAACTGTCGTTTCCATAGTGATTTTCCATTTCGAATACAGAATTGTCTGTATCAAAAATTATTTATCGTATAACCCTTTGCTAACTGGATACTCACTACCAGCATCATGTCAAATCAGCAGGACCCACCAACATCATAGCAAATTAGCAGAACCACTTGACCAGGGGTGTAGATGGATTGTAGTGGTATATATTTGATCTAACTAGTTAGATATAGTTGACAAGCCTGCAAATAGTGTGTCTGTCATTTGCAGAATGAGGTCCACAGAGGATGAAATTCATCCTCTGGGGACCTCATTCTGCTTGGGCCTCATCTTCTGAGAAGTATCTAGTTTCAAATTAAAATTGTTTTTAGTTACTTTTTCCCTTTTAGGAAGCTTCTATATCCCCTAATTTGCAGAAAATATACATAATCGAGGTGACTAATGGGTGAACATTACCTACTTCAACTGGGGAATTTGAATCTGATCCTAGGTCTCCCATAGCAGTTGAGGCCTAAGCAGAATGAGGTCCCCAGAGGGTGAATGTTGTGATGCTAGCCCACTATGTGGGATAGCATCACTAAATTCACCCTCTGGGGACCTCATTCTGCAAATGACAGGCACAATAAACTCAGGTTACCTCTGGCTGATATCTTAGCTGATATCAAATTAATTATCACCATCTCTAATAGCACTACGATTCTGCTAATGTAATAATAATAATTATGGTTGTATATAGCGCTTAGCTAATTACTTGCGTTAGATGCTTTTAAACATTACTATTATCCCAGTCATTGTACAGTGTATTGAATGTAACATATTGACTTTGCGATTTCCGAACAGGAATGCGGCCTCGTATGAGGTTTCAGCCTCCAACGTCAATCGGTCAAGGCCCTCCTCCCCCTCGTGGATTTCCTGGTATGCCGCCACAACAAATGAGACCAGATTTGCCAAAGCCGTCACTTGCACCACCAACATCATTATCACAAACTCCTTTGCGAAGTTCTTCATCAACGCCGATGGCGCCTAGCGATGAGATATTCAGACCACCATTTTCGAGGTCTGTAAGCTTCCCCGACGCACCGTCTCCTACCCAGAGCTCGGCAGAATCGGGAATGGTGAGGGCGTCGTCACTCGAGAGCATGGATAGAGCACTTATGGACAAACGGCAGATGGAACCATCTGTGGTAAGTTTCTGTTGTAAAATATTGTCCAATTTCTAGATGTTTAATTAACTGTATATTAGCTAGGCTTTGCATACTCACTAGCTGTATTTAATATCGATATGAAATGCATTTAATTTCAGGCTTAAAAATTTTAAATTTCCCTTGTCACACGGAGAGAGAGCCTCATTTAAGACTTATTTTTAATCTTTGTGAAATTGGGCATTTTAAAAATGATGTTGTTTAACTTATCAGCTTGATTCTCTGAAATGAGCACATAATATGTCCTTAAATAGAGAATAATTATTTGGCCAATGAAATAAAAATTCAGTGTTCTCAGGCACCTCCTGCGCCACTGAAATTTTCTTTTAAAAAGCCTCATTAAAAAAAAAAAATTATATTAGAAATATTGGATTTGAACAATGAAAATGATTTTATTTTGTTTCTGGGGTATGTTTTTCAGATTTTGAGAAAAAAATAAAAAATAAAAAGCCTCCCTCCCTCATCTCAAAATTGAGATATAATAAAATAAATTGAAATTTCCAGCACCTCCCTTGTCAATGGAGAGAGAGCCTCATTTACAATTCTCTGAACCAGGTATCAATATACGGACATTTGCAGAATGATGTTCCCAGAGGGTGAATTTAGTGATGCTACCCCGCACAGCGGGCTATCCTCACCAAATCATCCTCTGGGCGCCTCATTCTGCATGGCATCATCTTCTATGGGAGACCAAGACTCAGATTTAAGTTTCCAGATGGTGATGTGCACCAATTGGGCATAATGAAAACAAAATAACATTAGGACTTGTTTCAAACTTTGTTGATTTATTCCCACTTGACAACATTTCCTGGTCTGAGGTTTCTCTTGTCTTGTCTTGTTCCCGTAGATACATTTATTTTCAAAACAGGCTATCAATTTATGTCTTGTGTTGAATTTCCCAGGTCCAAAAGGGTTCAACTTTAAGTGATATTTCTGTATATTAATTAAAAGAGCTTTAAAATTCAGCCACATCATCATCCAATGCTGACTTTTATAAAAGAATGGTCAATCGATTCGGTTGATCCTTCCATGACTGGAGTTTCCACAATTGTTTGCAAAAACCCTTTGCCACCGCATTCTCTTATATTATATATGTGAGTCTCCCATAGGGATGCACTGGCACAGGGTCTTTAATGCTGCACCCTTTTGTGGAAGTGTTAATTATGTTGATATCCAGACAATAAATGTGAGAATTTTGCAAATTTATATTTATTATAGCCTTTTTTTTTCTCCTCAAAAACTCAGTCCTTTCTTGATCCAATAGCTTTGGAAAGCACAAGAAAACACTATGGCTGATAACTATTCTGTCGGAGGGGAAATCTCTTAATATCACGAACTCACTTTATTAGATAACCCTTTCTATACTAAATACTCATTGACGAGTAGTTATCTCATTAACCATTCTATACTAAATACTCATTTATGAGTAGTTATTCCTCAGGAAAAGTTCAGATAATACTAAATAATCATTGATGTGTAGTTCTCTTAGGAAATGTTCATATAATAAGTTCAACAATGTCTTTTGTTGAGCTTATTATCTGAACATTTCCCATCAATGAACATAAATCATTCTACGCTTGTATTATCTGTTTTTCTGTCTGTCGTCTGCTTTATAAACTGAACACCACTTATAATGAATAATAAACCGTTCCAATGTATAGTTTTATCAAGCATGCAAATAGCGTGTCTATCATATGCAGAATGAGGTCCCCAGAGGGTGAATTTAGTGACGCTATCCTGCACATCAGGCTAGCATCACCAAATTCACTCTTTTGGAACCTCATTCTGCTTAGGCCCTCAACTGCTATGGTAGACCTACGATCAGATTGAAGTTGGTGATGTTCACCTTTTGGGCACCTCGATTATGCATTTTATCTTTTGCAAATTAGGGGATATAGAAACTTCCCAGAAGGGAAAACGAAACTCAACAATGTTAATTTGAGACTAGTTACTTTCCAGAAGATGAGGCCAAAGCAGAATGAGGTCTCTAGCGGGTGAATTTGGTGATGCTATCCTGCTATGCGGGATAGCATCACTAAATTCACCCTCTGAGAGGACCTCATTCTGCAAATTACAGACACGTTATTTGCAGGTTTGAGTTTTATAACCGATGGGAGAAACCATTCAGTGTAGAGAGGGTTAATTGCACAAACTTTATGTGGGTACATATTTTTTTTTTTTAAACTGGAAAAAAAATGTTTGTTCTAAATTTGCATGTTTTGGGCATTAAAAATGATTAGTTGATTAAAGTTTTCATCATGAAAATGACTGGGATAATTTGCACTTTAGATTATATGACTCCTGATTCCCACTTTCTCTGTGTAAACTATATGGTGTTATTATGTTTTAGCTCGTTTCTCTACTGAAATTCAATAAAATGGTATGATTTTGAGGTGCTTGGGTAAAACGTTTCGGTTTTCTTCTGCTTTCCCCCACTTTATTGTTTTTTTTTCCCAAGCCTTGAAATAGTGTGTGTGACATTTGCAGAATGAGGTCCCCAGAGGGTGAATGTAGTGACACTATTCCGCACTGTGTGCTAGCGTAACCAAATTCATCCTATGGCGACTTCATTCTGCTTAGGCCTCAGCTGCTATGGGAGACTGGGATCAGATTGTATTTCCCCAGTTGAAGTTGGTGATGTTCGCCCATTAGTCACCTCGATTATGACTTTTATCTTCTGCAAATTAGGTGATATAGAAACTGAACAGAAGGGTAAAAGTAACTAAAAATCTTGTTAATTTGAGACTATAGATACTTCCCAGAAGATGAGGCCTAAGCAGAATGGGGTCCCCAGAGGCTGAATTTGGTGATGCTAACCCACTGTGCGTGATAGTGTCACTAAATTCACCCTCTGGGAACCTCATTCTGCAAATGACAGACACACTATTTCAAGGCTTGTCTTTTTCAATTATCCTCCAATATTGCTTCGTGTGCATTGTTTGTATTTTTAAATTTAGGATTTTTAGAATGGTACATATTCATGGCTTTAACCCTTCCATAGCTGGAGTTACCTGAAATTTTGCGAAAACCCTAACACTATTTACCTTGACCTTGTAAGCCAGTGCATTCTCTTATATATGCGAGGCTCCCTATGGGAGACTCATATATATAATAAAATGCACTGGCACAAGATCATTAATGCTGCACCAGCACAGCTCCCGTCATGAACCCCATAAAGTGTTAAGTTGGTTTTAAAGATGGTCTTATCTATTCCCAGCATGTTTTATAAAAGCTTCTATTAATTAATATAAATTTTATTTAGAATATCTTTTGACATTAGTGGTACGGTTTTAGGAGCTATTTTTAGAACAGAAATCCATGCGAGAATGTTTGGAGCATAACAAGAGAGCACTCTATCTTGTTAGACCTCTCAATCAAGGCAAATTGCATTTCAGCTAAAATATTTACCATGATCTTATGATCGAATAAACCACTTTATTATGGCTTTATAGACAAATAATATATTTTGCATCTTCAGTTGTATCTGTAATTTATTCACAAATTAGCTATCTACTGTTTTGAAATCGCGATTTATATAAACTGTTTTTATACCCCGACTCTCGAAGAGAATGTGGGAGTATACTGGATTGACCTCGTCCATCTGGACATTTATCTATATGTCCATCCGGGTAGATATCTCAAACACCCGTTGTCGGATCTGAATGAAATTTGGTATGGATGTTCATTACTACGAGGGCATTCAATGGAGTGTTGAATCTTTTTTTCCCCTAGATTTTCCGTTCTAGTTATTCATAATTGTTTATCTGTAAATTGTTTTTTTATTCGTCTGACCAGATATCTCCTCCACCTATTGACAAATATCAATGACATTTGGTATGGATGTTCACTACTTTGAGGGCACCATTCTAGACCCCTCGATCCTTGACCTCTAGCAGATTTATATTTCCCAAAGTTGTGTCACCTCCTTCTGCTTAAGATAGTCCATTGAGGTGTTTCGTTACTTTGTGACTTTTTATATACAAGTATTGGTTCGTAATAATTTCCTCACTGAACGTCCCAAAACATAATGCAAATGACACTTTTAAATCTTACTGACACTCATAGTCGCATTTAAAATAATTATTGCAAGTGAACGATTACCTCCATAGCTGGAAATTGTGTCCCACCCCCTTCGCTCTCCGGGGTGCCATGTGGAACACATTTGATTACTCCCCTTGCACCACAGTATTTTGCCGCATGCTAAATATCTCGGTCTCAATGCTAGTTCCCAAAAATACTTTCCTCTATAGTATTCACAGTACAAATATACATTTTTCTATTCTGATTTCATTTACCCATTCAATTTTACAATATAATCAGGTTTAATCGGCCAAAATATGACGTGCAGGGCCATGATGAATTGATAAATTACATGGTTTGAATTTAGCATATAAACTAACAAGATTGAGCAGTGTAGAAGTGCCACTGCACCGATAATTAATTTGCTTTTGGGTAGCATTCCTCAAGCCAAGAGGCACATGATTACAATTCGTTGAGTTTGTCTACCAATATTCCCATGACTATTACCATCAGAATTTAATTACGCCTTAATTGACTAGATATTCAGTTGTTTTCATGGACATAAATTTACCACACCGACTACCAGCCCCATTCCTGCAACTGCTAGCAAAACCCCATAATTCATCTCTGCTATATTTAACACTGTGTTGCTATGTAGCTATTAGTATTAAACAGATATTTTGAGGCTTTGATGGAATAAAGAACTACAGCTCTGATTTCTATTTTCACATTTTTCCTTTTTGTTTGCTTGGCAGTTTTTAATGTGGTGATTGGGTTTAAAAAAAAAAATTATGAAAAAATTTAACTAATCATCAACTCCTAACTGGAATATTGTTGCTTAAATCAAAATGGTATGTTTTCACTTGTACCTGCTGATAATTTGTGATCTTAACCACATATTTGCCAAACTTGGCTAATAGCCTGGTTTAGTCAGGTTTTCGTCTCACTTACCACTTCAAACTTTAAATGATTATGATGTACATGAAAAATGCAGCTGAAGTGTTGATAACATTCTGTGTTCAAATGCGAGATCTGTGTATGTGGTGGTTGCATACAATCAGACTATTGCATCATGTGCCAATGCATTCTCTTATATATGCGAGTCTCCCATAGGGAGCCTCGCATATATAAGAGAATACATTGGCCTAACAATATTTACCTTGACCTTTTAAGCCAGTGCATTGTCTTATATATGCGAGGCTCCCTGTGGCACATGATCTTTAATGCTGCATGAGCTCGAATGGAGTTATACCCGTTTATTCGACTTAGAAATGATCTTAATCTCATTGGGACAGTCCCGCCTCTAGTTTAACTTGCCAGTTGTGTGTGAATATAAGGATTGAATTAACATTTTTTTGCATCGGATTATATTTGCAATTTGTCTGTCATTGCTATGGTTTATGCGTTTCATTGCTGAACATTAGACCAATTTGCATCTATACCCATGTATCGCAATGAAAATCAGCATATTTAAACAAAAACAATAATTTGGCAAAATATAATCTGCTTATAATGAAAAGAATGATAAATTAAAATTTATTTGGCTGAATAGTTTCTTTTTGGCAATTTTAGGGAGATCTTACTTTCCTCTAGTTAGAATTTAGGTTAGGAAATAATGGATTCTCCTACTCAGTCATAAAAGAATATATTGGAATGGTCAAATAGTCATCTGGAGGGGTGTTAAGAACAAATAAGCAGACAAAAGTTAATACAAGTACAGAAGGATTATTGAAGGGAAATGTTCAGATAATAAGTTAAACAAACAACCTATTATTATCTGAATATTGCCTCAGAGATAACTACTCGTCAATGGGTATTTAGTACAAGCATGAGTTTGGTGTGCATCACTAAATTCACCATCTGGGGACCTCTTTTTGCTTAGGCCTCAACTTCTGGAAAGTTTCTTTATTAAATTCCTATAGAAACTTCTTCACATAGGTTATATTTCTTTATAGCTGAGTTTCTCTATATCCCCAAATTGGCAGACGACACATTGCATAATCGAGGTTCCCAATGGGTGTACATCACAATATTCACCATTTGGGAACTTTAATTTGAGTCTATGTCTCCCGTAGCAGACGAGGCCATGCAGAATGAGGTCCCCAGAGGGTGAATTTGGTGATGCTAGCCCACTATGGGGGATAGCGTCACTAAATTCACCCACTGGGGACCTCATTCTGCAAATTACAGACAAACTAAACTCAGGCTTGATTTTGGTATCGAAAGGGTTAAATAGTTTTTAGAAATAACCTGAAAACTAGAATTTTGTCCTGCGCTGTATACATGTGAATCGCGACAGACACAATCATGACTGCAGATGTCATCCGGTTATCTGAGACCTTTTTGAATGTCAATAGAAATCTCTCGAACTATAGAATATTGTCTCGCTGACGTGAGCATTGTTGATATTCAAGTCTGGAAATAGTGCCTCTAGACATTTGCAGATTGAGGTTCCCAGAGGGTGAGGTGAATTCATCCTCTGGGGACCACCTTCTGCATGGCCTCATCTGCTATGGGAGACTTAGATTCAGATTTAAGTTCTCGCAATCCTGAGAGTACTTCCATCTGTGTGAGGCTCACTGTGGGTTACCTAAAAAGCATTATTTATAAAAAGGTTACTTCACTTATCTGATTATGAGCAAGGCTAAGCTTGGATATAGAGTGTCTGACATTTGCAGAATGATGTCCCCAGAGGATGGATTTAGTGATGCTATCCCACACGGCAGGCTAGAATCACCAAATTCACCCATTGGGAATCTCATTTGGCTATGGGCGACCTAGGATCAGATTGAAGTTCCCCAGTTGAAGTTCACCCATTAGTCACCTCGATTATGCATTTAATCTTCTGCAAATTAGGGGGTATAGAAACTGAACAAAGGGGAAAAGTAACTAAAAACAATGTTATTTTGAAACTATAGATATTATCCAGAAGATGAGGCCTTAGCAGAATGAGGTCCCCTAAAGGGTGAATTTGGGGATGCTAACTTGTTGTGTGGGTTAGCCTCACTAAATTCACCCTGTGGGGACCTCATTCTGCAATTGTCAGACACATTATTTGAAGGCTTGATTGCTCTAACTCCTGTTATATGCTTTCATTCCCTGTTCTGCTTTTTAAAAAGTAGGAAAACAATCCTTTAGATCATTTAATAGTGTTTTATGCTTGTCTTGATTGTAATATTTAATCCATCTATGACTGGAGCTTCCTGAAGTTTTGCAAAAACCATGTGCCTATGCGTTCTCTTATATATGTGAGTCTCCCATAGGGAGCCTCACATATACCGGTATAAGAGAACACATTGGTCTAACAATATTTGAATACCTTACCTTCTGAGCCAGTGCATTTTCTTATATACATATATGCAAGGCTCCCAATGGAGACTCGCATATATTAGGGAATGCATTGGCACAGGGTCATTAATGCTGCACCAGCTAGGCTCGCATCATGAACCCCGTCATGGAAGGGTTAACCCTTTCAGTGCCAAGTCCGATTTTTGTATCAACCCATATTTCCTTGATCATTTTTTATCAAATTTATTGATCATAATAATGTGATACATTGATGGAAAGAGCTCTTAGAGCTCTTTCCATCAATGTATCACATTATTATAATCAATACATTTGAAAAATGATCAAGGAAATATGGGTTGATACAAAAATCGGACCTGGCACTGAAAGGGTTAATAGTGTTTTATGCTTGTTTTGATTTGTAATATTGCTTGTAGATTTAATGCTAAAATAGAACGGCAAGCCAATTTACTGTTAATAAAATAAAATCGTCAGTCATATTGACAACTGTGTTATCCAAATTTGCATCAAAACACGACATAGGGGTGCACAATCCATATATTGGCATCTCTGACATAATTATTGAATGAAACATAAATGTATGACCTCCTTATAGTATTTTGACTGAAGCTGTACTTAATTTTCCCCTGCAAATGAAATCATTTTGTTATGTCATTTTTGTTTTTAAATAGATTTTAGTTTTCTTTGATTGTATTCTGCAAAGGTGGTGGATATTGTGGCTTTGATATTGTGCAATTTGATTGTTTGCCTGTAAATATGTAACAGATAATAGTAAGTTGGCTTATGAACATTCATTAGACAACATTAAATTTCCTTGTGAATATTCATTAGACAATATTAAATTGGCTTGATAACATTAGACAGTAAGTTGGCTTGTGAATGTTCATTAGATTAAATTAAATACTTTTGAATATTCATTAGAATACATTAAATTGGCTTGTTAATATTTATTAGATAACATTACATTTGCTTGTGAATATTCATTAGATATTAAAATTGGCTTGTTAATATGTATTAGATATTGTAGTCTTTGATTCATATATTAAAACCGGATTGCTTCTGATGAAATCCTCTTTGGTTCCACTGCATCTTGGTCAGAAACCATGTTGTTTATATTGTTCTGCATGGAGAGTATATTAATACCAGCCTGTTTATAACAGATTAGCAGAAATTTGTTTTGGGGCTAAGATATATATAGCAGTTTACATGTCTTGTGGCTTGTCATATCAATAATGTATTTTTTTATTAATAGGCTTCTAAATGCAATAATGCCATTAATAATGCCAATGCACTGAGCACAGCTCCCATCATGAAAGGGTTATACAGCACGATTTCTGACTTGAATCCAAAAGAATAAATGGGGAAAAGTGTCAGAAGCAATTTGGAATGAAAATTTAATCTGAGTCTCTTCTCACATGCTCTGATCGATGAATTGTGCTATGACTCACAGTTAGAGTTTTCTATTTCCAATTGGGTGGTCCAGTCCTAACTGATAATATAAATCACTGTATACAGGTACTCAATCAACAGGGTTAGGACACGCAAATCAGTTCTCGCATGCATGGTCCCGAAACCTCACACTTGCAAACTTTTTATTCGTGTTTTATATGTCAGAAAAAATTATAATCAGTATAAAATAATTGCGTTATATTTTTATACAAACTTGCTCTGAACTGATATCGAACATATCTGTTTCCGTATTCAAATTTCTAATTCATACAGTAATGCCCTAAGTAATGGACTCCTTAAACACAGCAGAATTATGGGTAACTTTTCAGCATTTAGTTGGAAATATGGCTTGTTGCCATTCATCGGACATGACCACCGTGATGATTTGTACATGACCACCGTGATGATTTGCATCTTCAAACTCTGTAAAAAATGTGTCCATGATAATTTATTAGGTGATTTTTTAACGAAATAAATCACATCTGTCTTCTAACTTTTATTGACATTAAGCTTGGGTAATAACGGCCATGGGAAACAGACATTAAACCCAGAGCTAGATGATCCAGGGGTGGAATACATCATGGCATGTGCCTCAGACAAGCCTGAGTTTAGAATGAGGTCCCCAGTGGGTGAATTTAGTGATTTGGGAACTTCAATCTTAGTCTATGTCTCCCATAGGAGATGGGGCCATGCAGAATGAGGTCCCCAGAGGGTGAATTTGGTGATGCTAGCCTGCTATGCGGGATAGCATCACTAAATTAACCCTCTGGGGAACTCATTCTGCAAATGACAGGCACCTTATACTCCGGCTTTGGTGGAATGCTTCGTTGGTATGTGCCTCAGAAATAAAAAAGAAATTTTAAAAACCATGTGATGGCATGCATTTCAAAATAGTTTTTTTTTGCCTTAGAAATGGAAATTGATTTGCATGGCCTTGTTTGTAACATATGTAAAGAGATATTCTGGAATTCAGGCACATTATGATGAAAACTGTTTTTTTTCTTGTTTGGAATGAGAAGTGTTACTTGAAAGACCCTACTATTTCAATATTGAATATTCCACCCATTTATCTCATATGGTTTCATTGTTTTTGATGGACACAAGTAATTATATTGTAAAGTTTTCAATAAAAAAGTGCCATTCTTATCTATAAATTGGGTTAAATTTATGTCATGTTTTGTTTTCAAAATTTTGTCAGCGTTACGTAGCAAACCCCCTGTTAATTGTGATTGAGTATGTTGTTGTAACTGGAGGTTTGGAAGCCTGAATACATCTTGAAACATCGACATTAATTATGGAACACATTCGTATTGTCAGAAGAGACTCAGAGTAGTTAGGCCATAAAACTAAATAACTAGATTATCATCACCCCCCCCCTCCCCCCGCTCTATATTTCGGTCTGCCTCATATTTTTGTTTTGTTATATATAGTAATGCCATAAATAATCGACTCCTGTATGCATGTATAAAATATGGACTTTCCTAAGTCACTGAATGATGCACAGAAAGAATATAAATAATAAAATCCTTCCCCTACTCCAATCCCCCCCCCCCCCCCCCCCTCCCCCCAAAAGAATGCGATGATAATATAGGTATTTATTTTTGTTGGTGTTAGTATGTTATGATGTGACTTCTGACATTTTGTTACTGTTGTTTGGTAGCTTCAGCGTTTAATCAACACCCGACCTTACTATTCTCGTGGGGCTGGTTGGTCGACTTACACAAACACAAACCCCTACATGGTAAGTATGTGTTTCCAATTCCACTCCTACCTTACTTGTATTGAGATTTGATCTCTCATCATCGATTCCACTACTACCTTACTCATATTGCGATTCACACAGTACTGTACTGCCCAAATTAAATGACTCATCGAACCAGGGTGGCATCCATTTAGACCACATTTTGGTTAGACTTTAAACGTGGTTATAAACTGCAATATAACCAGAGGATTGTGTGGTTGTTAATACGCATATAATCATCATCTTGTATGAAACAGTAACTTCCAGTATTATTATGGCTCCAAGAAATTTATATATATCATAGAAATGGAACAGTCAGCAGTTAGCTACAGTGTATCGCAGCAAGTATAATAACCAGGGTTCCTTTACGCATTTAATCGCGGTGCCACAGCATTCACAGGACCCTTAATTGTTGTGCAGTTATAAACCCATAGGATAGGATAGGATAATTTTATTTACAATACACATATGAATAGTACAATAAATTAACATATAACTAGATAATAATTCAGTATATTGCTGGGTGAACATAGCCCTGCTGGGCTGTCTTCCTGTTTCCCCCATAACAAATATCATTACACAAATAATTTATCAGATAGCGTGAGTATTATTCATATTCATATCGACGTACACGTACAGACTAATCGTATATATAACAAATAATATAAGACAAAATGTTCAGGTCATTTTTTACAAAAACTGTTTATATGTTTGTGAGCCAATCCAGATGAGTGATCACTATATCGCTTATCTCTCCCCGGAAACATTATGTTCTTGTCACATGTTCTAAAATATGAGAAGTTTCTGCATGTCTTAGTTTCAAACGAAGATTGAGAGAATAGCGCACACATAATAACCCCAGTTACTGGGTCAATTACTTAGAGTAGTGCAGTAAGTAATTGACCCAGTATAAACTGGAGTTCTTCGTTTATAACTGCTGTAAAACGGTTAAATGCTGTAAATAAACTCTGACTGCTGATACACTGTAGCTAACTGCTCAGCGCTCAGTGGCAAATTTCATTTCTATGATATATATAAATTTTATGGAGCTGCAATTGTACCGAAAGTTAGTTTTATACCAGTTGATGATTATATCCATATTAACTACACAATTCTCTGGTTGTCACATGGTTCTAACCAAAATATGGTTTAATTGGGGAGCTACCCCGTTTCGATGAGTCTTTTAACACTTAGGTCTGTACATTACTTTTTTTTTTTGCACACCCATTGGTCGTAAATGTAAAAATTGATCAAAATATTGTAAAACTCGAGAGTTTAGCCCAACAAATAGGAAAAATAAATGTGTTTGTGTGTTAACCTTTCCATGACTGGAGCTTCCTGAAATTTTGCGAACACCCTGTGCCAATGCATTCTCTTATAGGGAGACTCGCATATATAAGAGAATACATGGGCCTAACAATATTTACCATGAACTTGTATGCCAGTGCAGTCTCTTATATATGCGAGGCTCCCTATGGGACTCTTGTATATAAGAGAATGCACTGGCATAGGATCTTTAATGCTGCACCAGCACACCTCACATCATGAAAAGGATAACAATTATCTTCTGCATGTGTTGTACATTTATATTATGCCGGTCATTAACCCTTTCTATACTAAATGGACTCTCCCATCCAGTTATAAGAGTAAATATTGGAATGGTCTATTATTCATTTGGAGGGGTGTTCAGGAAGCAGATAACAGTAAGATGAAAAGCTAATATAAGAGCATAAGTATTCATATTCTTTTTTTGGGAAAGGTTCAGATAATAAGTTCAAACAATGACCTGTTTGTTTGTTTGGTTGTTTGTTGAACTTATTATCTGAACATTTCCTAATGAACAACGTATCAATGAGTATTTAGAATAGAAAGTGTTAATTTATATAACTCCCCCGTATGTAGCCTCACATGGACCCAAGCAGGCCAAGCCATCAGTGCATCATTCTCTCTGCCTGGGGCTCCATAGAGGTGTCATCAACTAGAAAGGGTTAAATATTCCTTCAGGTACGAACTGTCACTGTAGCGCACACAAATTCAAAGTGGGCGAATTTAAAACTAAGCGAAAAATAATTTTGCGTGAATTAAAAAATGAGTAAGGTACCATACCTGTCTTCAAAATTGTGTTATCTCAAATTTGTGCACTTAAATTTTGTTCACCTCAAAATAATGTCACCCATAACGCCCCTTTAGACACAGCACACATGATACATATGTCAACATGAGACAGCCACATTTGCTGGCATGAAAGAGTTTTTGGGTGACATAACAGTGTATCGATTGATTTGGTACAGGCCTGAGTTTACTGTGCCTATCATTTTGCAGAATGAGGTCATCAGAGGGTGAATTTAGTGACGCTATCCTGCATAGCGGGCTAGCATCACTAAATTCACCCTCTGGGGACCTCATTCTGCATGGCTTCATCTTCTATGGGAGACACAAGACTCAGATTGAAGTTCCCAAGTGGTGAATATTGTGATGTACACCCATTGGGAACCTCGATTATGCAATGAGTTTGAAATTTGTTCAGAACTGAAATTCATGCTTGTTTGGTTGCGGTTTAATGTCATTTCAGCCAATAGGCCATATCATGATGAGCTGAAATTCTTCCACCTATATTTGCAACTGCATGAATTTTAAATAGGAGGAGGGTTATTTAACCCTTTACCCAACAAACCGGCCAAATAAAGCTTCAACAGCCTAAAATATCTTCGGTCTGTCTCAATAGAACCATACAAATATGGATATCATTGGAACCGGCTCCTTGACCACATTGTGATAGTTACAGTTATGCCCTGTGCCAATGCATTCTCTTATATATGCGAGTCGACCATAGGTCGCCTCGCATATATAAGAGAATGCATTGGCCTAAAATAAATCCTTTTTTAACACTTTTTACCATTTTTTCTTACATTCTTTAACAATTTTATAATTTTTAATGTGTTAATTAAGCCAATGCATTCTCTTATATATGCGAGGCGACCTATACTCGCATATATAAGAGAATGCATTGGCACAGGGCCGTTCTGTTGGGTAAAGGGTTAAGAGGAGGAGGGTTATTTAAGAGGAGGAGGGTTATTTAAGAGGAGGAGGGATATTTAAGAGGAGGGATATTTAGTCAACTATGGAAATGATGGATTCACAAGACTTTTTTAACCAACCAAACATTTCATTTGATCCCGACCAACTCCGAAAATGTCTCTGGTAAAGTTAAAAGATGTCGTTAGGGCAGAAACAAAATGTCAGAAATCACGTTATACATACAATTTGCCCAAAATTATTTAAAAAGTGATATTGCCTTTGGTGTGAGCAAAGTTGCATGTGGATGGAAATTTTTGTGGCTACATTCCTACCCTTTCAATTTGCCTAACTCCAACAAAAGGCTTTGGGTGTTTGTTTTCAGGAGATTTTTGTCAATTATTGGATAATTTCTCAGTTCACGGAAAGCTTTTGATATTATGAAAATGTATTTGTATGAAATTAATGTTTAACAAAAGAGAATTTTGCAGACATAGGTTCGTGGCACAGACATTTTATTTTAAAACCTGGAAACTATAAAAACAGTGGTAATCCTAACGACATCTATAGTATATATAAATTACAGATGGCTACTATCACCTATCTATAATATAACAAAACCATACACTTAAGGTGAAATAAATGCCTCATTTCATTATTTGGTATTTTGGACAACGTTTCAAAAGTGTATTTCAGAAATAAAGCTGTATACACATGTACCTGTAGCTGATAGTTTCAATAAAAATTTGAATAAATCAATGATTAAGACTTGTGAGCTAATTATGACTTGTGAATTTCAAGTCATTTGCTTAAAATTTCCAGCAGTTGAGCTGAGCAGTTGAGAACTGTGATGGTCATAAAATTAGTTATATCAACACCACCTCAAGTTATGGCATATCTAACAGCTCTTTCACCCAGATCATCCACTTTCACTGTATAAAATTATTGCTAAAACTTTACATCGATGCATTTCTTTCATACTTCAAGTTAATGAGATATTTTTGGGTAATCCCCATTTGCTTTCACATTCAAATTATTTATTAAAGACATATGAATTATTGGGCATCAGCCTTACAGCAATGATTCAGCCAACAATAGCCACTGCATGTAATTCGTACATAACAATGATGCTATTTATTTATGAAAATATCTTATTTTGGCATGACTCTTTTATTATTCATTTCTGAACAGCTCAGCAGAGTGTTTCACATCACTTTAAATACACATAGGTCTTTAAATATCCTGTGCCAGTGCATTCTCTTAGATATGCGAGTCTCCCATAGGGAACCTTGCATATATGAGAGAATGTAATGGCTTACATGGTCAGGGTAAATATTGTTAGGCAAATGTATTTTATATATGCAAGGCTTCCTATGGGAGACTCGCAAATATAAGAGAATGCATTGGCACAGGGTTTTCGCAAAAATTTCAGGAAGTTCCAGTCGTGAAAGGGTTAAACATTATCTCTCGAAACAAATTCCATGAAAGTTTAATAACTACAGTAATGCCCTAAATAATCGACTCATTAACCATGATGAATGGCAACAATCCATATTTCCGACTAAATCCTGAAAAGTTACCCATAATTCTGCTGTGGTTAAGGAGTCGATTGTGGGGCATATATTGCATGTGCATGCGATTGTGTGTTGAACTTGTTTGCTGCACAAACATAAAATAAAAAAAACTAATGTTATACTTTCTGATTATCTAACATACAATGTCCATCAAATAATTATTAGCTGATAATTTCTACCAATCAGGGACTTAGCCGGTGGCTTGCTGCATTTAAATTTCTTTGTTTACCCTAGATTCGATTTCCACACATACTTTTAGTATCAAATTGCCTATTTTCAAACATTTTAATTGTCAAATCATAATGTCATGAAATTTTGATTTGTGCATTGATGATGATAAAGATTGATTGATAAAGACCCTGTGCCAATGCATTGTCATATATATGCCAGTCGACTATATGTCGCTTTGCATATATAAGAGAATGCATTGGCTTAACAATTTTTTTTATCATTTTTTATAAATTTTTCTTACATTCTTTAACAATTTTTATGTTTTCTTACATTCTTTAACAATTTTTTTTTATTTTTTATAATTTGTTCTTAATTCTTTAACAATTTATCATTTAAAAAATAATATAAAATTTGTTAGGCCAATGCTTTCTCTTATACATGTATATATTAGGCGACCTATGGTCAACTCGCATATATAAGAGAATGCATTGGCCTAACAATTTTTTATCATTTTTTTTAAATAAATCATGTTTCTTGAAATTTTTAGGACATAAAATAAAAAACATCCATTACCCTGCAGGGAGCCCCACACATATATAGAAGCATATAGAAGAGTGTCGGTGTTATTTAAGGATCAGGGGATGTCGTTTGCTAAAAACCTTCCCTGGCCGGTGGTAGGTCAGCCCAACATGCAACTCCTGTTGGTGTCACAATGCTGTAGCACAATTGCTTGGGTTGTGACTGGACAAGATCAGTGGCAGCTTATCCATTGAGTGGTATGGGCTATCCCCCCCCCCCCCCCCACCGGCTGGGAGTAATCTTGAGTAATCTCCAATTATCCACCTGTATTCCTTGACATAGAGGAGTTGGGATTTGCTGGGTGATTTTATTGGGCATGACTTTGTGGAGAATATATGTAAACAGGAAATTTTACAGTCATAAATTTGACACAAATGCATATTTTTGAGGCTCAAAATTACCAGCTATAATCTTTTTCTAGCATGTATGATAGGTACCCAGGTGCAACTTAAATCTGGTTGTTAGAAGATGATTTCTTTGCCAAATTTCTGAAAAATCGACGTCCCGTGATCCTTAAGAATAGTAAAACTTAATGTGTAAAATCAGCCTTAACCCAGCTTATTTAGCAGTCTCTTCGACCCTTTCTATACTAACTGGATTCTCCCAATCGGTTATAAAAGTATACATTGGAATGGTCTATTGTTCATTTGGAGGGGTGTTCAGAATAAATAAACAAGACGACAGATAATTAAAGAGTAAAAGGAGTCCCAAGTTATTATTTACTACAATTTTCCCACGGATAGCGAAACAACAAATTTTTTAATACAGGCGAGATACAGTAATGCTCTAATTAATCGACTCCTTAAACACAGCAGAATTATGGGTAACTTTTCAGGATTTAGTCGGAAATATGGCTTGTTGCCATTCATCGGAAAGCTCTCCCCGAGAG
Source organism: Siphonodentalium dalli (assembly GCA_032622095.1). Taxonomy (NCBI): domain Eukaryota; kingdom Metazoa; phylum Mollusca; class Scaphopoda; order Gadilida; family Siphonodentaliidae; genus Siphonodentalium; species Siphonodentalium dalli. The sequence goes on from CP136067.1 coordinate 94,700,048, forward strand.
CTTTCCGATGAATGGCAACAAGCCATATTTCCGACTAAATCCTGAAAAGTTACCCATAATTCTGCTGTGTTTAAGGAGTTGATTAATTAGAGCATTACTGTATATTTACAATTCTCATCACAATCTCGGAGGCTTTATCTTCGAGTTTGTATCAGCCGATGATATTTATTACTGGCTATTTGTTCGCATTGTTTTTGTTTCATAACAAATACTAAATACTACAATTCTCACAAACATTTTCTGCACCAAGCATGCGCCTCATATTTGGGAACACTTTATTACGTCGTCTTGGGGAAAGTTCCGTCATTACCGGTATAGAAATAGGATCTGAAGATGAATCAAGTGACATAAATATGATGTCGCCTGCTTTCTAAAGAGAATGCGGATATTTTATTTTTGATAAATTGAAAATAAAAAATAGCACTTTGGCCATCAACATCACGGACCTGGCTCCAGTCGGTTTATACAAAGCAGTGATTGACTGGTAATTCGGTTTGCTAAGTTTGTTACCAATATTGTTTCAGAACTCAGGTGGCTCCGTGGAGGAGGCGGGTGACGTGCCTCGTCATGTTCGAGATGTGCTGGCTCAACAGACAAAAAATCGTCAAATGATGAAGGTTCAAGGTGATCCCGATCATTTACAGCAGCCGTGGGTTTCTGAAGCCGGCGTGCAGAGAGCTCCAGGTAATTTTATTCCTAGATGATAAACTAGTGATGTTGCCACCTTCTATTGTATGGTGTCTGTATTGGAACGTGTAATTAGAAATTTTAGAACTGTTTTGTGCAATAAAATGGCACCTACATGATTGAGAGATATCATTTAACATGTTGTTCTGGACCCCATCGACTGACAGTTTAGAACATACATGAACCTTTAACTACATTTCAGTGGATTGTCTCAATGTTCCGTACTGATAGGTCTGGAACCATCATACTTTGTTTGAGAAGCCTGCAATGCAATGACAGAAAGTGCATTTACATTCAATTTTGGCCACATTTCTTTGTTTTGGTTGATTGATTGATTGGGGTTTAATGTCGCTTTCAGCAACTAAGGCCATATCACAACATTGCCAGTTTTAGTGATGGAGGAAATCTGCACTCTTATGGCTAATCTATCAGTGATTTTAATGGCTGATTAACTCGTAGACCATGTGCGGCAAAGGACTGGCCATCGGCGAGTAACTGGCAACTCCAACATATAACGATTTTGAGTTACAAAGTCCATGATGGAAACATGTGGATTTAAACCCTCATCGCCAGCGCTGGAGGGCAAAACCACTTGGAGTTGTACCCCTAACCGACTGAGCTACTGAGGCCCCTCTCCTTATTTTGGACACAGCATTTACCGACTTGAAGTTGGGGGAATATAAAGGCCTTTGTAATTGTGAAAATTATGACAAGTGTCATGCAAAATGAAAAACTGTTGTAATCATGGATGGATTTCCAACGTTATAGATCAAAATCTGAATTTCCCTATTGACAGTTGTGGAAAGGTCTATAGGATACAGCTTGGTTAAATGCCTACTTAATTTTCGAACCCAGAGATCACATTATATAAAATATATGCCATATTATAAAATACCATTTGGAAGCTGCAAAAAATTGTATTTACAACTTATTCGATTTAATAAACTGTGAACATGTTGTTTTTTTTGTGTTACAGACATCAGTTCTATGCTCAAGTTTCTGAACAAAGTCTATTATTTTCACTGAAATAACTCAATATATTTTGATATGCAGTTATTCGTTCTGTTGCATTCTGGAAGCCATAACTGGGGGAAATGATTTTATAATTTCAGCTATTTTCTATTACTCTATGGGCACCTTCAAATGGTGATGAATTATAGTATTTTAATCATATTGTATGGCATAGATTGTTATTAAAACTGGATATCAAGGCACTATAAAAATATTATTCGGTGACTCGAAAATTAAGCGGGGCCCAAGCCTTGAAATAGAGTGTCTGTCATTTGCATAATGAGGTCCCCAGAGGGTGAATTTAGTGATGCTACCCCGCATATCGGGCTAGCATCACCAAATTCACCGTCTGGGAACCTCATTCTGCTTACACCTCCGCAGAATGAGGTTCCCAGAGGGTGAATTTGGTGATGCTAGCCTGCTATGCGGGGTAGCATCACTAAATTCACCCTCTGGGAACCTCATTCTGCAAATGACAGACACTCTATTTCAAGGGTTGAGTGGGCCTTTAACTAGTTATATTTTTACAGAGAGACCTCCTATTGAAGGTTTACCAACAAGCGAAGGAATGGTACGATCTCCTTGTCATGGTGACATGATGCGACCACCAGGTCCTGGTGAAATGATTCGACCTCCAAGCGAGATGACTCGACCTTCAGTTCCAGGGGAGATGATGAGACCACATGGACCTGGAGAGATGATCCGTCCGCATGGTCCAGGAGAAATAATGCGACCCATAGGGGGTGGGGAGATGATGCGACCGCTCGGAGAAATGATGATCCGAACACCTGGGGACATGATTAGAGCAGCGGGGGACATGATCCGGGCAGGAATGATACGACCGGGAGGAGAGATGATGCGAGCAGGGATGGTGGGAATCATGAGAGCTCGTATGCCACCACCTTATCAGGCTCAGATGCCGATGCGTCCCAGAATGCCACGCCCACAAGCTCCCCAGGTCTGTATGCATTGGTACTTTCCCTCCTTATTAACCTTTTTCAACAATGAATACATTGGAACAGTCCATTCTATTGTTGTAGGGATCTTTAGATACTATGAGCAGACAACAGGATGAAACAAATAGCTGCACATTTGTGAAGAAAGGTTGAAAACAATCCTACGGCTATTGAATTAATGCCACACGGTAGTTTGTGCACCAAAATACATCTTATAATATTCAATTTTGAATTTTCCCGGTATCGAAATAGCTCAATAAATACCTGAGCAATCTTTCTATGAGCATTATATGTCACATGTATACACATTGAAGTCATACAAATTACAACTTCGAACACAATGATTAGGCCCAATCATTATTGTGACCAAGCCTTGAAATAGTGTGTCTGTCAATTTCAGAATGAGGTCCCCAGAGGGTGAATTTAGTGACGCACCAAATTCACCGTCTGGGAACCTCATTCTGCTGAGGTGTAATCAGAATGAGGTCCCCAGAGGGTGAATTTGGTGATGCTAGCCTGCTATGCGGGGTAGCATCACTAAATTCACCCTCTGGGGACCTCATTCTGCAAATGACAGACACACTATTTCAAGGCTTGATTGTGACATTTGTATTCATTGCTATTCTGCAATCAGAATCAGAATAACGCGCAACTTCCAGAAAGGGTATATTGCGTTATCTTAACATGAAACAATTTTAAAACTTCACGCACTGCTTTCTCTTAATTTTAATCGTCAAAAGTATGTAGTACCATAAACGTTTCTGAGCGGAGATAGCTGCAGATGTTCTTCCCATGGTCTACATGTGCAATTTTTATGTGACCGCTGGTTAAAAAACTTGAACCGACACAAACAAAACAATTTCAAATTTATCGAAAGATTTTCAGCGCTTTAACAATGAATTTGTTCTGAAATCTTCTTCGTATGTATATTTTGAGATAACTTTGTATACATAATTCTGGGATTCGAATGAGCCATGTTTGCTTAAGATTCCTACAAAGTAATACACGGAAATTCAACTATCTACTCATAAGTCATCAAAGGGTTAACCCTGTCTATACTAAATGTGACCCGCCATATCAAATCCAGTCGTAAGTCGGGATTTTTTTTACCCTGTGCCAATGCATTCTCTTATATATGCGAGTCGACCATAGGTCGCCTCGCATATATAGGAGAATGCGTTGGCCTAACAATTTTTTATCATTTTTTTTAAATTAATGTTTCTGGCAATTTTTAGGACATAAAATAAAAAACATCCATTACTCTGCAGGGAGCCCCACACATATATAGAAGCATATAGAAGAGTGTCGTCTGCTCATGTTTGTCTGGGGCTCTTTATGGGTGAAATTATAAAATTGTTAAAGACTACAAGAAAAAATTATTAAAATTGTAAAAAATTGTCGGGCCAATGCATTCTCTTATATATGCAAGGCGACCTATGGTTGACTCGCATATATAAGAGAATGCATTGGCACAGGGTAAAAAAAATCCTGACTTACGACTGGATTTGATATGGCGGGTCACAAATACACATTAACAAGTAGTTATCCCTTCAGATATGTTCAGATAATATGTTCACTATTGGTTGTTTGTTGAATTATTATCTTAACACTTCGCATTCAATAAATAGTATTCCTTCGATGCTTGTAATATCTGTCGTCTGCTTATTCTACCTGAACATCCCTCTAAATCAATAATAGATTATTCCAATGTAAACTTAACAACATTTACCATAACCTTGTTAGCCAGTGCATTCTCTTAGATAAGCGAGGCTCCCTATGGGAGACTTGCATATATTAGAGAATGTATTCAGATAATAAGTTCTATGGTCGGTTGTTGAACTTATTATTTGAACATTTCCTAAGGGAACCACACATCAGTGAGTATTTTATTTAGTATAGAAAGGGATAAATGGTAATTTTCATTCCTGTTTAGAGGACTTTGCCTCTTGCTGAGCATATATTGATTTCTAAAATTCTTGGAAATAAATATAGCTTCCCTCCCTCTTCATATAAAACTTTTCAATACTAGCTTCATTCTATGCCTACATGACTTCTTCCTTCCCTAATCACATAACACCCTTCAATTCTAGCTTCATTCTATGCCTACATGACTTCTTCCTTCCCTAATCACATAACACCCTTCAATTCTAGCTGCATTCTATGCCTACATGACTTCTTCCTTCCCTAATCACATAACACCCTTCAATTCTAGCTTCATTCTATGCCTACATGACTTCTTCCTTCCCTAATCACATAACACCCTTCAATTCTAGCTTCATTCTATGCCTACATGACTTCTTCCTTCCCTAATCACATAACACTCTTCAATACTAGCTTCATTCTATGCCTACATGACTTCTTCCTTCCCTAATCACATAACACCCTTCAATTCTAGCTTCATTCTATGCCTACATGACTTCTTCCTTCCCTAATCACATAACACTCTTCAATACTAGCTTCATTCTATGCCTACATGACTTCTTCCTTCCCTAATCACATAACACCCTTCAATTCTAGCTTCATTCTATGCCTACATGACTTCTTCCTTCCCTAATCACATAACACCCTTCAATTCTAGCTTCATTCTATGCCCACATGACTTCTTCCTTCCCTAATCACATAACACCCTTCAATTCTAGCTTCATTCTATGCCTACATGACTTCTTCCTTCCCTAATCACACAACACCCTTCAATACTAGCTTCATTCTATGCCTACAGGACTGCCTCCCTCACTCTTCACATTGATTTAAACTTATTTTAATTATTATTATGTACAAAGAATGCATTATATATAAGGGATTGGAGGACAAGTTCTGTAAAACTTGCATGATTCTGTGCTCCCTACAGATGATACATAAACACATGAATATCACAATTTGTTTTGGATTTATATCAGGTTTAGGTGGGACGGGTGGAATATATATACAGATGATACATAAACACATGAATATCACAATTTATTTTGGATTTATATAATTTTTAGGTAGGACGGCCAGAATATATATACACTCTTCAATATTAGTTTCATTCTATGCTTACAGGATTTTGCCTCTTGGCCCGATGCTCAGAAGCTTCAATTTCTAAGGAAGATGAAGGAACATATGCAAGGCGCCGCAGAGTTATCGGCAGCTCAGGGCGGGGCGCCTGGTGGTGGTCCACAAATGTCACCACACCCTCAACATCAGATGCTACAAATGTCTTCCCATCGTGGAATACCACCCCAGATGGCTCAGAGACCACCACCACCACAAGGGTTCCAATTGCAGCAAGTTATACGAATGCCACCATCTTCTCAGGCGGTCGCCGGGCCTAGTCATGATGCCGTTCCGAGATCGACTACCGATGCTAGGCCAATGGATGTGGACGACGCATCTAAAGCCAGCGATAGTGTGAAATTAGTGGCTCGACCACAAGACAGACATAGATCAGAAGTGCCCTTAGAAGATATTAATCCCGATGAAGGATTCGATCCATTTGACCTTCTAAGTGAGTTTCGTTATAGCCTTTTAGTAATCTTGTATGGGTCAATTTATATTGCAATCTCAAGCACAAACTCGAAGCCGCGATGTTGTTCAGACAATATTATTTCGGCTGATATCGGTTACTATAAACAACAATCCGGGTTTCCCATCTCTGCAAAATGTCATCAGAGTATGTTGTCATGTGCTGGCATGCACAGTATCAACCAATGGTGCAGTTTCTAACACGTTTCTTTCGGGAAAATGCGTTTTTAATCACATTTGGGGGGAAAAGTATGAATGGCTAAGAGCTGTGAAAAGAAAATAAGTATAAAGTGTTCACTTTGCAAGAAAGAGGTAGACCTGAGCAAGCCTTGAAATAAGGTGTCTGTCATTTGCAGAATGAGGTCCCCAGAGGGTGAATTTAGTGATGCTACCCCCGCATAGCGGGCTAGCATCACCAAATTCACCCTCTGGGAACCTCATTCTGCTGAGGTGTAAGCAGAATGAGGTTCCCAGAGGGTGAATTTGGTGATGCTAGCCCGCTATGCGGGGTAGCATCACTAAATTCACCCTCTGGGGACCTCATTCTGCAAATGACAGACACCTTATTTCAAGGCTAGGACCTGAGTTCTGGAGTTAATTTAACCTCTTTGAACACTGTAAACTGACACAGTAGGAATTTATTTTCCTCATACCATAAAAAATAAATACCTGAATTATCATCAGCCACCTATCCGATATTTGGTCCCGCGTTGGCTTAATTTTTTTTTTATTCTTTACACAAGATCACCCACAACTTGATCATAGTTTTAACAATGGATTGTGGAATTCACAGATCTCACAAATAAGTTCCACAAAAATAATGTCCAAAGATGGTAATCCAATTAGCATAGCAGCAGTTAGAAAGTTAACCCTTTCATGACGGGAGCTGCACTTGCACAACAATAAAGACCCTGTGCCATTGCATTATTTTTATCATATTTTCTGACATTCTATAACAATTTTTATCATTTTAGATAATTTTTTCTTACATTCTTTAACAATTTTTATAATTTTTTCCAATTTTTCTTACATTCTTTAACAATTATAAAAAATAATATAAAATTAGTTAGACCAATGCATTATCTTATATATGCGAGGCGACTTATGGTCATACTGTTGAGTATCGGAGCATGTTCTGATCAAACTAGAGCAGCGCCTGCAATGGCTGCAGCCGGTTCATTGGTTGGCTATTACAAATGACTGGGATAATATTGTAATGTTTAAAAGCGTGTTAGAGCAAGTAGTTGGTTAATCGCTATATAAAACTCATTATTTACGTATCTAGAGAAGGACTTTTCTTGGTTCCCCCTCCCCAATTTTCCAAGAATATCTGATGTTAATATAGGTAATTGTTTTTGATGGCCTAATGCTCAATTATTAATGTTAATTCAGGTGCTGATGGGACTTTTGATATCCTCAAATACGCCGACCCAGAACTTGAGTTTGAGCTGACTAATGATGGCAAAAGCATTCTCGAGGAACATATCGAATATGAAAGTGGCAAGACAAAAGAAGACGGCAGTGAGAGTACTAGTCAAGGGAAACCGGAGAGCGAAGTGGAAATAAAAAAAGAAGCTACGACTCCAAAATCAGAAACCGGACCGAAATCGGCTGAATCGGCAGCTGGAAGTAGCGATAGTGATGGGAAAACAAAACAACCATCAGACTATCAATCACAATTCTTAGAATTCAGTCAGAAAAAGGAACCAGGGACCGACGTAAAGGATTGCGCTGTCAAAAAAGAAGGTAAAGTTGTCTTTTCCATTGTTCTTTAAGTGAAGTGATACTTTCCGCTGCGGTGTTGAAACAAACAAATTTGCTCAATGCATGTTATTTTCCTGGAAATAAGCCTGAGAATATTGTGCCGGACATTTGCAGAATGAGGTCCCCAGAGGGTGAATTTAGTGATGCTACCCTGCACAGTTGGCTACCATCACTAAATTCACTCTATGGGGACCTCATTCTGCTTTCTGCCTCATATGTTATAAGAGACGTAGCCTTTTAAGATCCCATTTGAAAGAGATTTTTATGTCCTTTATGTTGATGCTTTGGTCAAACTCTATTTTTCATTAAGATCTCCCGGACAATCCAAAGAACTTTGATATTTGCAGAATGAGGCCCACAGAGGGTGAATTTAGTGATGCTACTAAATTCACCCTCTGGGGACCTCATTCTGCTTAGGCCTCATCTTCTCTGGAAAGTTTCTTTATAATCAAATTTCTATAGAAACTTTTTCACATAGATTCTATTTCTGTTTTAGTTTAGTTTCTCTATATCCCCAAATTGGCAGACAACACATTGCAAAATCGGGGTTCCCAATGGGTGTAATTCACAATATTCACCATTTGGGAACTTCAATCTGAGTCTATGTCTCCCATAGCAGATGAGTCCATGCAGAATGAGGTCCCCAGAGGGTAAAAATGGTGATGCTAGCCCACTGGGGATAGCATCACTAAATTCACGCTCTGGGGACCTCATTCTGCAAATGACAGGCACACTAAACTCAGGCGTGTTAGTAACATGTGTAAAATTAATCCTTTCTTTACTAAATACTCATTGATGAGTAGTTCTCTTAGGAAAGTGTTCAGATAATAAGTTCAACAAGCAGTTATTGGCAGATTGTTGAACTTATTATCTGAACATTTTCCAAGGCCTTTATTTCCTTAACATCCTCCAGATGAATAATAGACTATTCCAATGTTAACTTTTAAAAGTGATGGGGAGAATCCATTCTTTAAAAAAATGGTAAATTATTGTTTACATTAAAGGTGCTGCATGTTCTGAAGTTACTTCCGAGTCAGGTATTGTGGACAAGACACGAATGGTTATACAGAATCAGTCTTCACCTACGATCAGGGCGACGTGTTCCCCATCTGTCGGACAGAAATCTCCCATCAAGCAGCCGCCGCAGGTCATGTCTCCACGGAGCTCCCATACGTCTCCCATGACTCCCGGACTGCAGTCGCCATTCAACCCAATACCTGGTGTTCACAGTCCGCTAAGCATGCCACACACACCAAGGTCGCCGTTCAAATCAATGTCATCACCAGGTGTAATTTCAGCTCCGACGTCGCCTTTTGGTGGACCAGGCATCCGGACTCCGGGATCCTCTGGAGTTCACTCCCCCTTTGCGCATTCTCCTGGGGGTAAACCAATGATGGGCGGGCATTCGCCATTAGGTGAGTAGCATTTGTGAGTAGCAGTCTGGACTATTGGACAGTTTGCTGTTTGGCTGTAAACAGTCTATCAGGGTCATGAAGTACTCCATATTTCAACCATTGTTTCATAAGTTTAATTGACATATTACATCTCTCCTATTTTCGTTCTATAGTGACCACTGATCAGTTTCAATTTTGTAGACTCATTTCGCCCTAGAAAATGGCCACTTCGCCTTATTTTTGTGGTAGAACAAAAATCTGGTCTAGGCTGGTCCCTGTTCTGGGGACCTCATTCTGCTTAGCCTTAGGCCTCAACGGCTATGAGAGACCTAGGATCAGATTAAAGTTCCCCAGTTGAAGTTGGTGATGTTTTCCCATTGGGCACCTCCTTGATGCATTTTATCTTCTGCAAATTAGGGGATATAGAATCAAAACTGGACTGAAGGGTAAAAATAACTAAAAACAATGTTAATTTGAGACTATAGATATTTCCCAGAAGATGAGGTCTAAGTGGAATGAGGTCCCCAGAGGGTGAATTTGGTTATGCTAGGTCGCGGTGTAGGATAGCGTCCCTAAATTCATCCTCTGTGGACCCTCATTCTGCAAATGTCAGACACACTAAATCCTGACTTGATAATAGGGTAGCAAATACCATTATTTTGGTATCCAACTACTAGTCAGCCACCCACTTATCAATAATGGTTAAATCCCTACGATTATGCATTTTATGTTTGGCAAGGGGGGTATAGAAACAGAAAGGAAAAAGTAACTGAAAACAATGTTAATTTGAGACTTTAGATACCTCCCAGAAGATGAGGCAAGCATATAATAAATTATTATATTATATTATTAGGTGGATTTTCAAACAAGCCAATCCCGTCGACGCCACCTGGAGATCTGACTCCGACAGTCAGGACGCAGTCCACAAGTGAGATCGATATACTTCTAGCTACGGAAATTGTTGCAAATGATCAGAGAACATCGACGTCTGTTTCATCGCCAGTAGGTTCACAACCAGTTCCACAAGATCTGATTGAGCTACGGCATGATCCATCAGTGGCTGCCAGCATGTCGCCGCTTCACAGTCCAAGAATTCCACCGCAACCCGACGCACAGATGTCACCCGGTTTGCGAATGATGAGACCTGCAGGTCCATTTGCAAACTTTCTACCTCAAAGTCCTCGGCCATTTGTTCCAAACATCCCTGGGCAGCAAGGAATGCGACCACCGTTCATGACTCAGTCATCACCAGGTCCTGTTATTAATGTCCCGGCAGATTTACCTGGTGGAATGCGACATCCTCTCCTTCATGAGCAACCTCTACTTATTCAGGACTTACTTGATAAGGTATTTATTGTCATTTAAATAAAAAATTATTTCACCAGCGCCATATCTAATATTTGTTTAATTGTCAGCAAGTTTGAATTTAGTGTGTCTGACATTTGCAGAATGAGGTATTCTGAGGGAGAATTTAGTGACGTTATCCCGCACAGCAGGCTAGCATCACCAAATTCACCCTATAGGAACCTCATTCTGCTTTGGCCTCAATTACTATGGGAAACCAATGATAAGATTGAAGTTCCCCAATTGAAGTTGGTGATGTTCACTCATTGGTCACCTCGATTATACATTTTGCCTTCTGTAAATTAGGGAATATAGAAAGTGAACAGAAGGGAAAAAGTAATAAAAACAATGTTAATTTGAATTTGGTGATGTTAGCCCACCGTGTGAGATAGCATCACTAAATTTACCCTCTGGGAACCTCATTCTGCAAATGTCAGACAGACTAATTCCAGGCTTATTTATCAGTACTCACTAAAGCACAAGCTCAGTATATTCTATACAACGTAACGCCATATAAGGCCACTAAAATAAAATACCTTTGCTATGCGGGGTAGCATCACTAAATTCACCCTCTGGGGACCTCATTCTGCAAATGACAGACATTCTATTTCAAGGCTTGTCTCAGATTAAGCCCAAGACTTTATTCACACAGAATGCATCAAAATTCAAAACTAAGATAGAGTTATTCCACTTCCATAATAATAATAATAATAATAGACTGGCAATACAGTCCAGATAAAAATTAAGCAGAGAACACACGTCGGTACCTTGACAAAAACAACATGTTCACAGTTTATTCAACCGGAAACTGGGGGAAAAACCTGACTGTTTCCCATTGGGACTGGGTCCATATTTGTGCCATATTTCCCTTTATAAAAATTTTCTTGATGTAAATGGTATTGCCATAATGGACTTAGCCCTTTCATGACGGGAGCTGTGATGGTGCAGCATTAAAGATTCTGTGCCAGTGCATTCGCCTTATAGTTGCGAGTCTCCTGTAGGGAGTCTCCATATATAAGAGAATGTACTGGCATGCAAGATCAAGGTAAATTTTGTTAGGCCAATGTATTCTCTTATATATGCGAGGCTCCCCATGGGAGTCTCCATATATATGAGAATACATTGGCACAGGGTTTTTGCAAAAATTCAGAAAGCTCCAGTCATGGAAGGGTTAACAGGGAAGTTTAGATTACAGTAATGCCTAAAGTAATTGACCACTTAACCACAGCAGAATTATGGGAAATTTTTCAGGATTTAGTCAGCCATATTTCCGACTAAATCCTGAAAAGTTACCCATAATTCTGCTGTGGTTAAGATGTCAATTAATTAGAGCATTACTGTAGGTACTTCTGAGCTTGTGCTTTTGAGTCTGAATGATTGCGTGTCCACAAGTTTTTCTGCCTGTGGAATCGACCAAACAGTTTTCAAATGTCTATTAACCCTTTCTATATACTAAATGGACTCTCCCATTCAGTTATAAAAGTATTCACTGGAATGGTCTATTTTTCATCTGGAAATGATTTTCATGAAAAATGAGAAGATGACGAATAATAAAGTTCACAGATAATCTGTTCAACAAATGACTTATGGTGTTGAACTTGTTATATGAACATTTCCTTTGGGAACTACTCCATGGTTCCCACTCTTTTGAGAAGTACTTGAATATCAGACCCTTCCTTGAAAAGTGCTTAAATTCATTTTCTTCCTTGGATAGCGCTTGATTTTCACCCATCACCCTGAAAACTGCTTGAATTTAGTCAAATTGAGTATTTTTGAACAAGCTATTCTATCAAATCCCTCTAAAAAAAATTATGTGATCATTTTCTTTGAGCCATATTTTGCACTGTTTCTTTCAGTATTATAAGAAAACAAAAAATTTCATATGAAAAGAATGTCTGCGTGCCGTTTTAGGATAGCATCAAAATATGATGGTCTACTACAATTGTCCTTGAATTTTATCAATGCAGTCCATGAAAAGTGCCTGAATAGTTCTTAAATTTGGATAGGAGAAAAGAGTGGGAACCCAGTACTCGTCAATGAGTATTTAGTACAGAAAGGCTTAATCACATTTAAAACTGGACAATCTGAATCACCAGAATATCTGATTTGAGGACCTCCTACTTCTGTTTAACAACGCAACAATTTTATTTCAATCAATGTGTAAGTCACTTATCTCAAAATACTCCTTTCTATGAAATAGTAGAAAGGCATCCAAAACTTGAATCAGGACTGAAAATATGGTGGCAGACATTTGCAGAATGAGGTCCCCAGAGGGTGAATTTAGTGGTGCTACCCCAAACAGGGGGCTAGCATCACTAAATTCACCTTCTGGGGACCTCATTCTACTGCCTCAACTTCTCTGCAAAGTATCTTTATTATCAAATTAACAAGTTTTTTAGTTTCTTTGGAAACATCTTTTTTAGTTTATTTCCTCTACATGTATATCCCCAAATTGGCACACGACACAGGTGGCCAATGGTTGCACATCACAATTTTTACCATCTGGGAACTTAAATCTGAGTTTAGGTCTCCCATAGCAGATCAGTCTATGCAGAATGAGGTCCCCAGAGGATGAAATTGGTGACACTAATGGCACTAAATTCACCCTCTGGGGACCTCATTCTGCAAATGTCTGGCACCATATATTCAGACCAGCCCCGAGAGCTTTCCGATGAATGGCATCAAGCCATATTTCCGACTAAATCCTGAAAAGTTACCCATAATTCTGCTGTGGTTAAGAGGTCTATTAATTAGAGCATTACTGTAGTCGTAATGAAAATAAACTGCTAGATGAAGTCACTGATTTGAAGTGAACTCTCCATGTACATTACAACTTTTAGTGTTTAGTCCTCGTCCATTGAAAATATAAAAACAGGTGATTTCAAATCAGATTTTCCAGCCATAAATATACTGTCGCACTTGCCATTAACTGCACCAACATTTGGTTATTTATTAACATTCTTTTTTTTTCATCAAAAGCAACAACAGTTATTGTTTCCCTGTCCTCAGTATCCAGATAATGAAAAATGTGGATATACAGGCCTTGAAATAGGGTGTCTTGTCATTTGCAGAATGAGGTCCCCAGAGGGTGAATTTAGTGATGCTACCCCCGCATAGTGGGCTAGCATCACCAAATTCACCCTCTGTGGTCCTCATTCTGCTTACAGTACTCCTTTAAAATTACAGGTCAGACATGGTCATTGACATGATAAAATATTTTTTTAAATCAGATTATTTCTCATTATGTGTCTGAACCTAATAAAGATGGTATTCGATCAGTCTCAGAAATACTGAAACTAAAGCTAATGATTTTCACGAAGTCTAATGATTAAATGTGAATTAATTAGAGAACAAGAGTCTTCGACATATTTGATAATGTGACAGTATTTTGTATTTGTTTTAGTTAAGTTTAATCCACCGTCCATTCTTTTACATATAATTTGTGTGAAGTTTGGTCCATTGATGCATCAGAAATTTGATGAAAATTATTTCCATTTTATCATACTATAAATAGTCCCTAAATGTTGGATGTTCTCTGAGAATAATGAAAAATCTTTTCATACCATAGATATGATATGTTAAATTTTGAGAATTATCCAAATTTTCTGGAACTATAAATAGTTCCTTAAGGATAATGCCATTTTTCACACCATAAACATGATACCCTGTATGTCGAATTTTGAGAATTATCCAAATCTTCTGAAGTTCTCGCACTTTAACTAGTTAAGAAATTTGTTCATACCATAAATATGATACCCGGTATGTCAAATTTGGAGAATTATGCAAATTTATATAGTCCCTTCAGACTATTCAATAATGAAATTTGTTCATACCATAGACATGATATGTCAACTTTTGAGAATTATGCAAATTTTCTCGTACTGTAGATAATACCAGATAACGAGGATGAGGTAAGATCGTATGGAGTTATGTAGTCGACAGTAAAACGTCCTTAACATCTTCATTGTAGCTGTGTGAACAACCCTACTTATTCAATGCAATCTGTTAGAATTTATTACGGCTTTTCCTGTTTGTGTAGACATCATCATTGTTAAGTAGATATAGGCAGAACTCAACATGTATAGGAATTGGGGAAGCTTTTCCTGTTTGTGTAGACGTCTCATCATTGTTAAGTAGAAATAGGATTCTTATACTGTCGAATCGTGTATTTATTCTGTATTTTGCGAAAACCCTGTACCAATGCATTCTCTGATATATGCGAGTCTCCCATAGGGAGCCTCGCATATATATGAGAATGCACTGGCTTACAAGGTCAAGATAAATATTGTTAGGCCAATGTATTCCCTTATATGCGAGGCAACCGTATGGGAGACTCACATATATAA
This sequence comes from Siphonodentalium dalli, assembly GCA_032622095.1. Classification (NCBI taxonomy): domain Eukaryota; kingdom Metazoa; phylum Mollusca; class Scaphopoda; order Gadilida; family Siphonodentaliidae; genus Siphonodentalium; species Siphonodentalium dalli. Next base: position 94,715,054 of record CP136067.1, read on the forward strand.
GAGAATGCATTGGCACATGGTTTTCGCAAAATTTCAGGAAGCTCCAGTCATCAAACTGTTAATATTTAGAACATGAAAAACATCAATATAATTCTTGTTTTTTCTCTATTCATTTGCAGTTTATTTTCTTGTTTGAAGGCCTTCCATTACTTGGAGGAATTGCTCCTCATCATCACATACTTATATTTCATTAAAGATGGATTATCTCTTCATATAACAATTTTGAAATACTTTCTTAGGTATAAAATAATAAATATGAATTGAAGACCCATGTCTGGAAACTCTTCTATAAATTAATATTGATTTTATTTCGAAAATTTTATTATAAAATGAGATGATAAAGTGTGACCTTTATTGTTCTATTTTTAGAACAGTCCATTTAGGCGATACCATATAGTGATAGAGATCATTAGGGTGTTCCCATAGCAATGCTCCGAACGTCAAATGTCCCAGATTGGTTGTTTGTATTGTTGTGTTACATAGTTATATGCGGTAATGAGTCTAACATTTATTTGTGACAAAATTACACAATAAAATTTCTGGTCTCTTTTAACAGTAACCACTATTTTTCTTTAGCTAAACAACCATATGTTTGTAGACTGGAAAATATTCGAAATATAACCAATTTTAATTGATAGAAGAATTTCTGGACAGGGAACTTCGATTCATATCTAATATTTCATACCTGGGTAACTATATAACACATGTCTACAAAGAGGTAGACCATCTTTAAGACGTGCACTCATAATAAGCAAAATTTTAGTTTTACTTCAGAAAAATAATAAAAGTTGACGTAACTTTTACGCTACTTTATTTTTAGGGCAATTGCATGCTTTTATGTCACTTTTTATGTTCCCTATTTTGAGTGACTTGCATGCCATATCATATGCTTTAAAGATTACAGCAATTATATACATGGTATTCACACAACTTACGTTCAGTTTTTTCATTGGTGCTTAACTTCTTATTTTTATGATTATTAACAATTATTTTGGCATTAAAGGGGGACTGTACACTAAATCCGGCCATTTATGCGACCATTTCCTATTATATTCAACAGAATATATGCAACAAATGAATGAATTGAGCCATCAATGAGTGCAAAATACACTCATGATCTATGAACGTTGTAAACAACACAGTAATTATTTAACATTATGAAAATGAGTTTATGGCTTGAGTCATTAACTCATTTTAATTATAATTACCATGTTGTTTACATAGAGCACATGAGTGTATTTTGTACTCATACATGGCTCAAATTCATTCATTTATTGCATATATTCTATTGAGTATTATAGGAGGTGGTCCCATAAATGGCCGGATTTAGTGTACAGTCCCACTTTAAGTTTTATATTTTGGGCCGGTTCATATGATGCAAGAGACACATGCTGCACGTTCCTGTAAGACAACATCAATTAACCATTTCTGTACTAAATGGATTCTCCCAGTCAGTTACAAAGTGTACATTGGAGTGGTCTATTATTAATTTGGAGGGATGTTTAGGTAATAAAAGCAAACGACGGATAAATAAAAGTGCAGAAGGTGCCCTATTTATTGAGGGGAAATGTTTTGATAATAACTGAACTGATAATAATATCTGAACATTTTCTGTGGGATAACAACTGAGAACTCATTAACGATGCTTTAGTATCGAGAGGGATAATATCCTGGTTTACGAACACATCCCACACTTTTTTTTTCAATGTTGAAATTTTTTTTACTTTTTAGTCATTGCTTCGGAACCAAGCCTGAGTTTAGTGTGCCTGTCATTTACAGAATGAGGTCCCCAGAGTGAATGTAGTGATGCTAGAAAATGTTCAGATATTATTATCAGTTCAGTTATTATCAAAACATTTCCCTCAATAAATAGGGCACCTTCTGCATTTTTATTTAACTGCTTTTAGTGGGTCCTGTGTCTTGACATTACCTGTGAACTGAGCCGTTGGACAGTTCTGTCTCGTTGTTTTGTTCCGTTAGCCATTGGACAGATCTGTCTCGTTGATACTATCAGAGCAATGATATAAAATTTTGCTTGACATTAATTTTAGTCATCTTTAGCAGAACATGTGAGTAGAGCTGTGAGAACCCTTGTCCCTGAACGTAACCCTCATGGCTGGTCCATGTTTCCTCTGTCTCTGTTTACTCACGGGAAGACTGAGATGTTTTTGTTTCTCATCTTAACACAATTTATTCCCAGTTATTTTTAAACTTATGCCCGGTTCGATGTGTTTTCATCTTATTTATCGTTGGAGAACTTCTAAAATGTTGTATTCCCCAAAAATGAAATACACATGTATTATAGGAGGAAATAAAAACACTATACAACAAAAATTCATATCTCAGTGGTGTCAGTGGATAAGCCTGATGACGTTGATGACTAACTTGTAGGTGAAAATCGCGGTTATATGACATCTTTCCTTATTGATGACGTTTATTGAAAAATTCAAAATTTGATATCTGTAAAATTGCCAAAAAAATTAGCTTTTGTACCCCCAAAAAAAAAAAAACACAAAATTGGCTTAATAATATAGTATTCATTTTAGAAGCCCGCCGACAAATAAATAGGCTGAATATAGCATTTTAGAAGCCCGCCGACATGATGCTCTTATAATTTTCAGAGCATGTACAGAATAATGGGGCAGACTGGGAGACCATCCTATGAAGAAAACAGCTTAAAACAGGTGTTAATTTATGTGTTATATGTTACTAAAGTTTAACCCCTATTGAAAAGTGGGTGGCTGACTAGCAGTTGGATACCAAAATAACAGTATTGGCCACCCTATAATCAAGCCTGTATTTAGTGTGTCTGACATTTGCAGAATGAGGGTCCCAGAGGATGAATTTAGTGATGCTATCCTGCACCGTGGGCTAGCATAACCAAATTCACCCTCTGGGGACCTCATTCTGCTTAGACCTCATCTTCTGGGAAGTATCTATAGTCTCAAATTAACATTGTTTTTAGTTATTTTTGCCCTTCTGTCCAGTTTCGATTCTAAATCTCCTAATTTGCAGAAGGTAAAATGTATAAATGAGGTGCCCAATGGGTGAACATCACCAACTTCAACTAGGGAACTTCAATCTGATCCTAGTTCTTCCACAGCAGTTGAGGCCTAAGCAGAATGAGGTTCCCAGAGGGTGAATTTGGTGATGCTAACCCGCTGTCATTCTATTTGTTTATATTCCCGACAAAGTGTCATAAATCTTAAAATATGGGGAGAGCAATATAAACCAAATGTTGGTTCCTATCTCTGAAGACAGAGGAAACATGGTGCGTCACAAACACAGTGTATGTTATGTCCTGGTATGAGTCCCACACAGATAGCAGTGTGTATTGCCAAGTGTCGTCTGCCCGTGTCTCTGAGGGGCTCCCAATGGGAGAATGGGAGGCATCAATATTACTAAATTACAGACTAATGTACATATAGGTATAATGACACAACTGTGTAAACTGATTAATGTTATTAAGTTATGTTATTATACCCCATTTTTTTTAAACTTAAAAAAAGTAGGGTATGCTGTTTTGCACCTGTTCGTCCATGGGGGCGTCCTTGTATTTGCCTGTGCATCTGTACGTCCGTTCCGATGTTTGTTCATGTCATAACCTGAACAGTAGTGCTCTGATCTCAATGTAATTGTATGGATGTTCATATTCCATTCTAGAGTTATTCATCTTTGTTTAACAGGAAATGTTGGTTTTTTAGTTCGTCTGTTGTCTTTTCATGTCATAACTTGAACATTATTGCTTAGGTCTCAAATGGATGTTCACCACTATGAGGATATTCAATGGCGTTTTCAATCGTTTTGTTTAGGTTTTTCATTCTATAGTTATTAATCTTTGATTATTTGAAAATGCTTATTTTTGGGTCCATCTGTCTGAGAATATCAGTCATGGGTTATAGGTATGCCCACACTAGGTGTTATGCCACAAGTGGGCATGCACCAGACGACATTCCAGCAAGAAACAGAGTTGTACCTCGCGGCATCTCAAATGATTGCAATAACTAGTTTATATGTCACTGTAGTGTTCTATGTTTATATCACACCCAGAGACTGTAGACTGCAGAACACAAAATTTTGTGTTGGTACTACCCATTTGGAGCCCCATCGAGAGGTGAGCAGACGACACTCAGCAGTACATTCTCCTATTAATTTGAGGCTATCGACAGGATGTACTCACTATGTCATGCTCTGTAATCACTTGAATGCGGTTCCATGCCACATCGGATTGTCGGTAGTCATACATGTACTTCCCATTCTCAATGTGAGTTTTTTCAAAGCTGTCAAATTTCAAAACAAAATATTTCAGTCATTCTACTATTTCTTCACGTCATCAAGCTCGCCAGATACCAGTCATAGTGTTATCGATAGCAATGGAGCTTAGTTATTATGAGAAAAGTGTCGCACAAAACACACATGGTAAGAATTTCATTATTTTCTTTTTTGGCGTCACAGCAAGAGTTTTCTCTTAATTTATTGTTGGGTGGCATTAACCCTTATATGACAGTTGCTTCCTGATTTTTTGTGAAAACCCTGTGCCAATGCATTCTCTTATATATCTGAGTTGACCATATGTCGCCTCGCATATATAAGAGAATGCATTGGCCTAACAATTTTTTAATTTTTTATAATTGTTAAAAAATGTAAGAAAAAAAGAAAAAAATTGTTAAAGAATGTAAGAAATAATGATAAAAAAATTGATAAAAAATGTTAAAGAATGTAAGGAAAAATTATAATAATTAATAAAGTATGTAAGAAAAAAATGATAAAAAATGGTAATTATTGTTAAAGAATGTAAGAAAAAATGATAAGATTGTTAAAGAATATAAGAACAAATGAAAAAAACCTGTTATAGAATGTAAGAAAAAAATTATAAAAAATGATTAACACGACGTCTACATTCCATTTACATTGATAACATTATGACTGAATATCTGGTCTACTTGATTAAGTGGAGAGATACTAGAATTACTTTTAAGTATGATCCATGTTGTGTTGAAAATACACTCCGAGAATGGGATGTATGACTACCGAGAATTGTGATGACCTTGACCCGCATTCAAGTGACTACAGATCGTGTATGTGCTACAGCCACAATGCTTTATGATTGGACCTTGTGGTACAGCATGCCAGAATGTTTATATTCTGTTCTATTGTAAGTTTAGAGTGTGGATAAATAATTTATTTATTTATCTCTGTACGCTGGCCTGTAAATATGGTGCCAGACATTTGCAGAATGATGTCCATAGAGGGTGAATTTAGTGACGCTACCATGCACAGCAGGCTAGCATCACTAAATTCACCTCACTCACTTCTCTGGAAAGTATCTTTTTTATCAAATTAATGAGTTTTTTTAGTTTCTTTAGAACATTTTAACTTTTTTTATTTAGTTTCTCTGTATCCCTAAATTGGCAGATGACATAATTAATAATTGAGGTGACCAATGGGTTCACATTCCATCTTCACCATCTGGGAAAATAAATCTGAGTTTAGATTTCCTAGTCGAAGATGAGGCCCAAGCAGAACAAGGTCCCCCAGAGGGGGATTTTCAATTTTTTTTAGCATCACTAAATTCACCCTCTGGGGACCTCATTCTTCAAGTGTCCGCACCATATTTTGAGGCCTGTCTGTACTGTACGTCTATCTGCCTGAATGATTCTATTCTTTTTCTAAATCCCCAGATATTAAAACAAAAAAACTTTCCCATTGTGTAGTTTAGTAAAATGTTAGATGAACATTTTGTTCTGTCTGTGTTTGTGTTCTGTTTTTCTGTTTTCGTTGTGTTTTTTGTTAGTAGCGACGTTCAATGTCCTTGTTTATGTTGTGTTTTATTTTGTTGGTAGTGAGTGACCTTCAATTTTATTGTTTATTTTATGTTTCGTTGTTAGGGACCTTAATTTTTTCTTTCTTAAAAGATCTTTGGTTGCGATTATACATAGAAATATTCACTGTATTTGTGAACAACAAAATTACAGTATGACTTGGATACGAATGTCAAAAGACATGACAAAGTTAAAAAAGGCTGTCCTGTGATTTATATAATATTTTTTATACTCAGATAACTATTGGCATATTTCGCTTATCGACAATCATAGTTTTGATTTAATGTTTTATTGCAGATTGTGCACCTTTTGAGGAGCACATAATATATATAGTTTATTATTCACTTTGGGCTAGTCTCACCGTCCTCATAGTGGAAAAGCCATACGTTGAAAAGTGATGTGACTTGCTATGCATGATGTCAATTAAGTTGGATGTTTTTTACACTAGTACTAGGTGTTCATATGAACAGAAAGTTATATTTTCTGTAAGCAAAGATATTTCTGATGGAAATAAAGCAATCATCTTTTGGATTGCAATCTTTACCAAGATCATTATAAAAATTAGTTAAATGAAATTATAGTCTGGAAGATATTTGATTCCTTGTATAAAGGCTCATTATTTGCTGCAATCCTTCACAAAATGTTCATGTGTCGTACATGGTCACAATAAATAAATTTCTAGATCCTTATCCAACTTATTTTTCCAATTACATACTCCGGGCCTAATGTAATCTCTGAATCGTCATTTCATATGTCCACGGCCAGGAACCTACGTCACTAATGTAATCTCTAAATCGTCGCTTCATACATTCAGGGCCAAGAACCTATGTCACTCTAAGCTGTCGCTTCATACATTCAGGAACCTACATCACTAATGTAATCTCTAAATCGTCGCTTCTTATGTCCAGGGCCAGGAACCTACGTCACTAATGTAATCTCTAAACTGCCACTTTATACATTCAGGAACCTACATCACTAATGTAATCTCTAAACCGTTGCTTCATACGTTCATGGCCAAGAACCATGTCACTCTAAATCGTCGCTTCATACATTCAGGAACCTACTTCACTAATGTAACCTCTAAACCATCGCTTCATATATTCAGGAACCTACTGCACTAATGTATCTCTAAACTGTCGCTTCATACGTTCAGGAACCTATGTCACTAATGTAATCTCAAAACCATCGCTTCATACATTTAGGAACCTACGTCACTAATGTAATTTCTAAATCGTCACTCCAGACATTCAGGAACCTATGTCACTAATGTACAGTAATGCTCTAAGTAATCGACTTCTTAACCATAGCAGAATTATGGGTAAATTTTCAGGATTTAGTCGGAAATATGGCTTGTTGCCATTCATCGGAAAGCTCTCGGGGAGAGCTTTCCGATAAATGGCAACAAGCCATATTTCCGACCAAATCCTGAAAAGTTACCCATAATTCTGCTGTGGTTAAGAAGTCGATTACTTAGAGCATTACTGTAATCTCTAAACTGTCACTTTAGACATTCGGATAGCTGCTATCCAGAAAGCATGCAGTGGATGAGCTAGATATTTGTTGCAGGAGTTGTTGTTCTTAAGAGCGAAATTGATTATGTGCATTTTACGAACATCTAAATGGTCGATGCGTGCTAGATACTCAAAATCAGGGCATGATCAATGCCTACTTTCCTTGTAAATGTCAGTTATAAATGTGAGTTTTTAATGATTACTAATTTTTGAGTGCGCTCTGTGAATTTCCACAGCTCATGTACTATTTTATCTCGTTAAACAAATGCTTAAAGTGATGTGAAACACTCCTGTAGGGTGATCAAATAGAAATCTTGCTCAAAGTAGTTATTTAAAAAAATGATCATATCCAAGTTGACAACACACACCGTCATTCTTGTATATTAATTAAATGCAGTGACTCTTGGTGGCGAAATTATTTTCATTAGTTTATCACCAATAGTTGCGTCCCAAATCGAGAAGTAAATATTTACAATTGAGCGTAGTTCAGACAATGTTTTCTATGGAGTATGGAGTGGAACGGTCGATTTGCTTGAAATTTTCGGCGATGTTAGTATAATGCTACATTCCTCCAGTTAACATAGCCCCTGAATACTAACTGATCAGTTTCACGCACCCGAATAAGTCCATAATTTGTCTTTAAATATGTTTTAAACAAATTTGAAAGCAAACCAGCTTTGAATTTATAGAGACTTGATCGGTGATGTAGGTTTCTGGCCCTTATACTTTTTTTTTTCAATTACACACTGTAAAAGCTGAGGGTAATTAATCTCTGCTCCATGGTTAAAAGACTGACACATTTCAGGGAGATGATATCTCCTAACTCGCCTCTGTGAACGTTATCTCTGCATGTTGCGAACTATTTTCTTTTTGTCTATTTCAGGAAAAGAAAGAGCAAGAGCGACAGATACATCATGTAATGTTACAGGGACCTGTTAGACCCGAGGTTCTTATACCCCCCAGTCCCAGGCCAGGTAAGTCACTCGGTAAATGGATACATCATGTAATGTTAAAATAATAAATATGAATTGAGGACACCCATCTGGAAAAGTTTCTATCAATTAATATAAATTATATTTATAATTTCTTATCATATCAGCAGGACAGTTTCATGGGCTATTTTTAGAACAAATCCGCACAAAAACATTCTGAATTTCCAAAAAAGAGAACTCTTTAACTTTGTAGCAACCTTAATCACGTCTCATTGCATTCATTTTCACCATGATCTTACGATTGAAACAAACCACATTATGCCTTTATAGACAAATAATATACCAAATCTTCAGTTGTGTCTGTATTTTATAGCAATTTGTAGTCTTGTGATCGGGATTTATAAAATTTATGTTGTTGTAATTGTGGCCCGGGAGAGATGGACCATCTTTAAAATTTGTTATTTGTTTCATTCTAGCAGTTGGGCCTGGAATGGTCCCCAATATGCCAACAACACCGACCAAAGATTCCAGCATTAGGCTGACTGGTCCCCCGACTCCCGGATCTCCAGGACAACAAGGCTTTTCTCAAAGGTTCCCAAACAGACCACCCATGCCCCCCGGTCAGCCGGGAATGCCGCCACATTCTATGCCTGGTCAAGGTCACATGCCGATGCGCATGTCGATGATGGTCCCGGGTCAGCCAGGAATGGCGGGTATGCCTGGAATACCAGGTCAGCCAGGAATGCCGGGTCCACCAGGTCAGCCAGGAATGCCGGGTCTGCCAGGAATGCCAGGTCATCCAGGAATGCCTGGTCTACCAGGAATGCCGGGTCTGCCAGGAATGCCAGGTCCGCCAGGAATGCCGGGTCTGCCAGGAATGCCAGGAATGCCGGGTCCGCCAGGAATGCCGGGTCCGCCAGGAATGCCAGGTCAGATAACATTGCCAGGACAACCACCCATGAGAGGACCTCCACCACTTCCGGGTCAGCTTCAAATGCCTGGACAGCCTCCGATGCCCGGGCAGCCACCGTTGCCAGGTCAGATGCATCCTGGGCAGCCACCTATGTTCCCGTCGATCGCCATGCCTCCTCCAACACCCCCACACCCTGGCAAGTATCCTTATGTCTATGCCTTGAAATAGTGTCTGTCATTTGCAGAATGAGGTCCCCAGAGAATGAATTTAGTGACCACCTTGCACATCAGGCTAGCTTCAATAAATTCACCAACTGAGGACCTCATTCTGCTTAGGACCCCTATCTGGGAAGTATCTATAGTCTCAAATTAACATTGTTTTTAGTTACATTTTCCCTTCTGTTTCTATATCCCCTAACTTGCAGAAGATAAAATGCATAATCGAGGTGACTAATGGGTGAACATCACCAACTTTAACTATGGAACATTAATCTGATCCTAAGCAGAATTAGGTTCCCAGAGGAGGAATTTGGTGATTCTATCCCAGTGTGTATATGAATATAAATGTGAAATTTCTCATTTGATCTGAAGATAAATAATTTTTTAAGGTTTCTTGGAAGCAGAAATGAGCCCTTAGAAGCGAAGAAATAGCTTCTTTTGATGTCAAATTAAAACAAAATTTCTTGCTACAATTGCGGCCTTGTGGTCCATGGTCTGCTGCTTTGTGCACTAATTAAAGGCCCACTTAATTTTTGAACCCTCAGATAATTTTAAATAAAATATATGCCATATTATATACCATTTGGAAGAGGAAGCTCCAAAACATTGTATTATCAACTTATTCCATGTAATTAGCTGTGAACATGTTGTTACTGACTTGTGTTCTGTGCTCAAGTTTCTTTATTTTCAATGGAAGGGGAATAACTCTATATCTCGATATCTTAAGATATAGAGTTATTCCCCTTTACATTTTTTGCTTGAATTCTGCATTCTGGGAGCCATAATGGTGGAAATCTTTCTATGATATCAGCTGTTTTCTAATTCTCTATGGGCATCTTCTGAGACACAGACATTTCAAATGGTGATGAATTATAGTATTTTAATCTTATTTTATGGCATAGATTGTTATTAAAACCGTATAATAAGACACTATAAAAAAAATAATCGTGACTCGAAAATTGTAAAGATTATATGCCGTTTAAGTCAATTTCATAAATTAACTGCTTTATTTACAGACGAGACAGGACCAGAGGCGGAAAAAAAGCATATGAAGTATGAGGAGTGGCTAACCAAACACGCTCAGTTCCTCGACATGCAGATGAAATTCTTTGAGCAGCAGATTCAGAAAATCAAGCGACAAAAGAAGACGATAAATGCCAGAAACAGACAGGTATGTATTAGTGCTGAAACGGATATCCGGATATCCGGTTAACAACCGGCTACCGTCGGCAACCGGTTGAACTACGATCAACCGGTTAACCGCTATGTATTACACACATGCAATGCCACTGATAAAAACTAACGTATTCAGGTCCTTAATCGGCATAGACTGATAACAGTAGCTTTTAAACATGGGTACTTTATCAATTTTGCTACAAGCGTTATCACTCAGGGGGTATACATTCGAAATTACGCATATTAAAAGTAAAAATCTGGTGCCAGATCAAGTCTTCCATGAATGGCATATTACATAGTCTGGCATTAGCCGGTAAACATCAAAGATGCATGACGTCATCTTTGACTTTGATGTTCCGATGTCTGGTAAAACATATGCACTGACGCCACTGGGTCATCGGCAAAGATCAATACAATCGTTTTCACTGCAGTATTAGTATACGGCGTGGTCATTTGACATCTACTCTCCGACTGACTACTTGTAGATAGTATCATGGATACCAAAGATATTAGTAAATCAGATGTCTGGGCACATTTCAAAGAGAAATTGGCAGAATGCAAACTCTGAGAACCAACCCTATTTACATACGCTCGGTCTATATACTTCTAACATTACTGAGTTTGAGTAATCTCAGTTGATGAAATTCAAATGAACTCGAATCAAAATGGTGTTCCCCTGCAGTCGGACTTATTTGCATCCTAATGACTAATTCTCAGCATTTGATTGTCTTCTAACAGAAAACAGTGTTTTTAGCAGGTTTTCAGCTGTTTTTTTAAATTTTCATTTGTTAACTACATAAAGTTCACAAACTTCATAATTGTGTTTATCGGTCGTCAGTCATCGTATCTATCTCAAATCGCCAAAGAACACCCAGCGGTTAGAATACCTGAGTCACATGACTTAATAATCGGCCAGTCCCGCAATCGCTATAATGGCAATACAAAACTGTCGATATTTGCATGTATGAACATGTATATAGGTCACACAATATTCTTCCCAAAATGAGAACGATAACAAGTCAGGTAGCAGTCGCAACTGCAGTACTAATAGGTCAAGCATGACATGTCTATTTATAAACACTGCGAGTTTTAGTTCACTGTCATCTGCCAAGTTGTCAACACGTGGCTTTGTTACGTTCGTGTTTGGTGATTTACATTCGTTTAATACAAGCTCTGTCTGTGTAAACATTACGCGAGTTTGCCATACAGTTAATAAATCAAATTATGCTGATATATGGGTACAAATTATAGTATAAATAATCAGTATAAAGTCATAGGTTGAAAATAGCGGATAACCGGTTATGATCCGGTTACACGTCGCGGTTAACCGGCTACAAAAATAGGTCAACCGTTTCATCACTAGTATGTATCACATTGGTGCCAGAAACAGTCAAGTATGAATCTCATTGGTGCCAGAAACAATCATAGTGTTATTGATACAAATGGAGCATAGATGCCCTTATGAGAAAATGATGTGGCAACGAACCCCTTATTATCAAAGGCTGATGTCTAAATCATGTACAGTAATGCCCTAAATTATCAACTCCTTAACCACAGCAGAATTATGGGTAATTTTTCAGGATTTAGTCGGAAAAATGGCAACAAGCCATATTTCTGACTAAATCCTGAGAAGTTTCCCATAATTCTGCTGTGGTTAAGGAGTCAATTATTTAGGGCATTACTGTATTACAGATTTATGGAGGCACAGACTCAGTGTGTTCATTGATTAAAATGTTTTTGTTGAACAAATTCTCATTTCTTATCGAAATGCCATGTATTGATCTGAATGCCACATTGAGCTGTCCCTGAACTAAGATCAAGCTTGAAAATCACTCCCTATTTTCGGCCATGTTGGGGTTTGAACCCACGCCAACCTCATCTAGCCCAGAGTGTGGTGATCTAAGTCTAATCGCATCCAAAACAATCTGCAAGTTTATTCAAGCATTCATCGTCATTACCATGCGTTAGGCCTAAAGAGGCATATATGTTCATAGTCCAAGTCTTCTTGTACTAAAACCAGCTAAGATATTGGGATGGCGATGCTGGCGTTTAGTCCAAGACCGCCCTATATGCTCGCTTATGACACGGCTTAAGCGTTAGTGACCCGCTCAAATAAAACCACAATTATATGAAATAAAATATCACAATTGCGACAATAAACGGATATTTTCCGCAGAAGACATGCTATTTTATCTGAAACCCACATCAGTTGTGAATTTAAAACGGTAATTTAATGCGAAAAGAGACATTTACCTCAATGTTTACAATTTTTTAAAAGTATGCGAACTCGGTTGACCTCGCGAACTGTGTTCGGCATTTTCCGTTGAAAATATTCCGTAGATTTTGGACAACAACGCAAATTACGAAGAATTCTCCATTGTAATCGTAATTATGTGTGTCAATAAATAAAATAATAAATAGATTAATTAAACATTGAAGATATAAATGTAATACATTAAATAAATTACGGGGAATTACAACCCTCTCAAAGTTTAAAACAGTGTAAACACAACGAGTATTAGAATAAATAATATGGTGCTACATTTCCCACATTTGGTGGACTTCGGCGAAATTAAGATATATACTAAGCGAACAGAGCAATATACTGCTCTTGTTAAGCACACAAAAAATCAAACAAAATTTGTATAAATTTTTAACCTTAAGTTTGAAAAGTCCCACTAAAACGGAAGAACTATATTTCGAAACTGTGTGATTCGGTTCTCCGATTATTTTATCAACACAAAAGTCAAAATGCACATGGATGAAAATCACACGCATCCATGGCAAGTCAGACACAAGAGTTCTAATTTGCTCCAATTTTGACAAGTTGCTTGCGAAAATTGTCAACAAAACTACCGTTCTGATCCTCCATTATGTCATTAAGTTTTTAGTGCGGGAATTGTTCTGAAAGCACATAGAAAACTGGACTTTCGGGCGATCGGTTTTCGTCATTTTTGTTCGGAAAACCCGCGCTATATATAGAAACGGAAAGTAGAATTCTCAGAACAAACAGCGGATTATGCCGAACTTATTCGGACCACTTCGGCTTTCGGTTAAAACGTAAACAAACAGAGAAACAAATCGATGTTTATGGCAATCAACCGGAATATTCTATGTGTAATTTAACATTAAAGTTAGATTATTATACACCATTGTGACCATAAGATGTAAGCCTTTCCGATGTATATAGCATCATGTATTGATTTGCTAGGTAAATCGAGTAAAATACACCACAGATTCCCGCCACAGATCGTGGGCGTAAGTCGTGTGGTAGGATTGGTATGCAAGCGGGCTTGGACTAAACGCCAGCATCGCCATCCCAATATCTTAGCTGGTTTTAGTACAAGAAGACTTGGACTAATATGTTCATGACTATTTACACGATCCTTGTCTAGGTTCTTCAGCTTAAAGACATATTATGTACTTGTTTGGATGCGTGGAACTGATAAGTTAGTATGCAGGTGCTATACCAACTGGAGTAATGTAGCATTCTACTAATATTGCCGAAATCTCAAGCTAATCGACCGTACCACTCCAAAGAAAACATCGGCTGAACTATGCTCAATTTTAATTATTTACTACTTGATTTGGTATGCATCTTTTGGCGATAAGCTAACGGAAATTATTTCGCCATCGACGGTTTCTGCATTTAATTAATATTGAAGAAAGACAGTGTGTGTTGTCAATTTAGATAAAATATTTGTAAAAATTACTCCTTTGAACAAGATTATTCTCCATTTCTAGTTGATCACTCTACCATCACTTTAACATCATACCAGGGTCGTTCTATATGCATTTCATATTATCATAATATTTATAATGTGTTCCAGGCTAAGAAGAACGGCCTTGAAATGAATCCCACCGATGCGACGGAATTAGATCGACTATCACAAGATCTGGGCGTGCTGCAGAAACAGCTTGATCAACTCCGTAAACAGAATCGTCAACATCAAATGGTTATCCAGGATTACAGATCCAAGTTCCAGGTATTTGCATGACAAAAAATTTAACATTAACAATAATTATCAACATTAAATGGTCATCCAGGATTACAGATCTAAGTTCCAGGTATTGGCACACGGGCTTCTCATTAATTAAGAAAACAAGTAAACAATATAAATAACAAAAATAACAATTAAAGACATATTATGGACTTGTCCGGGTGCGCGAAACTGATAAGTTAGTACTCAGGCGATATGGCAACCTGATGAATGTAGCATTCTGTTAACATTATCAAAAATATTTACATCTCGAATCGGGATGCTATAAACTAACGCAAATGATTTTGCCATCAAGGGTCATTGCATTTAATTAATATATAAGAATTAAATTAAATTTTGATTACTATTTGTAGAAAATACATACTTTGGGAAAGATTATTCTCAATTTCTATATGATCACCATACCTAATTGTTTCAGATCACTTAACCCTTTACCCAACAAACCGGCCAAAAACGGCCAAATAAAGCTGCAACAGCCTAAATTATCTTGGGTCTGTCTCAATAAAACCATATAAATATGGATATCATTGGAACCGGCTCATTGACCACATTGTGATGGTTACAGTTATGCCCTGTGCCAATGCATTCTATTATATATGCGAGTCGACCATAGGTCGCCTCGCATATATAAGAGAATGCATTGGCCTAAAAAAAATCCTTTTTTTACCATTTTTTCTTACATTCTTTAACAATTTTATAATTTTTAATGTGTTAAGCCAATGCATACATAAGAGAATGCATTGGCACAGGGTCGTTCTGTTGGGTAAAGGGTTAAAACACTTTAACTTTAACAAATGCATCATTATTGATATAATGTTTTTCAAGGGGGGATCACTATTTCGAATACGTCCTCACTTCTGACGGCCATAATTGACAAACGCCTGAACCAATTTCTAAAATTTCAATGCCAATCACTCGAGTAAAAGCTATATTTTACAAATCCTGTACACAATTCTAGGTTAAGCTATTTGAAAACTCATAACATAGATGATGAACAAAATATTCATTCAGAGCCCCTGCTAGATGGACAGACTTTACTACTGGAGAAAAAACACTTTCGATTCCATACTCAGAAATTTGCCGATAAAAATACCCACGTTTTGTACAAAACCTCTTTATGTATATTATTTTTTTCCCCTTCTGCATCTACTTTTTTTCAACTCAAATGTTCTTAAACAATGCTATTTTACTGGTGTGGCCAAACTGGCAAGCCTGCAAATAGTGTGTCTGTCATTTGCAGAATGAGGTCCCCAGAGGGTGAATTTAGTGGCACTATCCCGCATAGTGGGCAGGCATCACCATATTCCCTCTCTGGGGACCTCATTATGTTTAGGCCTCAACTTCTATGGATCAGATTGAAGTTCCCCAATTGAACTAGTGATGTTCACCCATTAGTTCTCTTGATTATGCATTTTATCTTCTGCAAATTAGGGGGATAAGGAAACTTCCCAGAAAGGAAAAAGTAACTAAAAACATTGTTAATATGAGACTAGTTACTTCCCAGAAGATGAGGCCTAAGCAGAATGAGGTCCCCAGAGGGTGAATTTATTGATGCTATCCCCCTGTGCGTAAATTTACCCTCTGGGGACCTCATTCTGCTAATGACAGATGCACTATTTGCAGGATTGCTAACAGGTTGTCCAAATTAACTTGATTTTCAGGACCGCTTCCCCCAGATGTCTCCACAGGTTCCGTCACCACAAATGGGCGGCGGCGGCTTCTCACCTCAACAGATATCCCCTCGTCAGATGTCTCCCCAACATTCACCGGGAGGGATGTCCGGAACTCCGCCCCAAGGTCAGACATCAACGGTGTCGATGGAGAGTGCCACACAGTCAGCGTCACCTAGGATGGTGACGAGCGGCGCCTCCAAACGACTCACGCCACAAGCGAGGCTGGAGTATGAAGCTTTTATTCAGAACAAACTGAGAATGGCCAGCAGGATGCCAACAACCATATTAGCTGTGAGTAAAGGTTGAAGGTTTCCTATTAAATAACCATATTAGCTGTGAGTAAAGGTCGAAGGTTACCAATAAAACAACCATATTAGCTGTGAGTAAAGGTCGAAGGTTAACTATATAACAACCATATTAGCTGTGAGTAAAGGTCGAAGGTTACCTATATAACAACCATATTAGCTGTGAGTAAAGATCGAAGGTTACCTATATAACAACAATAGTAGCTGTGAGTAAGGTCGAAGGTTACCTATAAAACAACCATATTAGCTGTGAGTAAAGGTCGAAGGGGTTATCTATAAAACAACCATATAAGCTGTGAGTAAAGTTCAAAGGTGACCTATAAAACAATCATATTAGCTGTGAGTAAAGGTTGAATGTGACCTTTAAAACAACCCTATTAGATGCGAGTTCATTCTTAAACAAGCATATTAGCTGTGAGTTCAATCTTAAAGCCAACAACCATATTGGATGCGAGTTCATTCTTAACAACCATATTAGCTGTGAGTTCATTCTTAACAAGCACAAGCCTGCAAATAATGTGTCTGTCATTTGAAGAATGAGGTCCCCAGAGGGTGAATTTAGTGATGCTATCCTGCTGTGGGCTAGCATCACCAAATTCACCCTCTGGGGACTTAATATGCTTAGGCCTCATCTTCTGGGAATTATCTATAGTCAGAACTGGATTGCATGAAATTTGGTGTATGAGTTTACTATTCCAAAATACAGGTCAAGTTCAAATTTGGATTCCGCCTGCCAATTTTCAACAAGTAATGGCCCTTTGTTGGAATTACCACGGGTGTATTTTGCCACGCCCTAGTGATGTTTTTGTTTTATATTGGCCTAAAACAGACTGTTTAAGACAGATTATGGACTTGTTCGGGTGTGTGAAACTGATAAGTTAGTATTCATGCGTCATGCCAACTGGAGGAATGAAGCATTCTACTAACATGGTCGAATATCTCGAGCAAATCGACCATACCACTCGATAGAAAACATCATCCGAACTACGCACAATTGTAAATATTTACTTCTCGATTCAGGATGTAACTATTGGAAATAAACTATCAAAAATGATTTTGACATCAAGAGTCACTGCGTTTAATTAATATTTAAGAATAATGGCGTGTGTTGTCAATTTGGATATAATATTTATAAAATTAACTACTTTGAGTAAGATTACATTACTATTTGATCACCATACTGTTTCACATCACTTAATTCACTTTAAACTTTTCAGGACAACAATCCATTCAGCGAGGATTTTCAGAACCGAGAGAGAATGGATAAAATAAGAGAGCAAACGTTGCCGGTGTCAACGCCTCCACGACCTCCCCTACCCCAGCAGTCGTCTCCGCAGACCACACCTACATCTAGAATTGAGGGCCAAGCTCCTCCTCCTCCTCCTCCTGTTTCTGTACCACCAGGTAAAATAAAGTTAATGAAACTTATGTGGAAGCCTGAATTTAGCGTGTCTGTCATTTGCAAATTGAGGTCCCCAGAGGGTGTATTTAGTGATGCTACTCCTCACAGTGGACTAGCATCACTAAATTTACCCACTGGGGACCTCATTCTGCTTAGGCCTCATCTTCTCTGGAAAGTTTCTTTATTATCAAGTTTCTATAGAAACTTCTTCATATAGATTCTATTTCTTTTTTAGTTTAGTTTCTCTATATCTCGAAATTGGCTGATGACACATTGCATAATTGAGGTTCCCAATGGTGTACATCACAATATTCACCATTTGGGAACTTCAATCTGAGTCTATGTCTCCCATAGCAGATGAGGCTGTGCAGAATGCGGTCCCCAGAGGGTGAATCTGTTGACAAGAGCCCGCTATGATAGATAGCGTTACTAAATTCACCCTCTGGGGATCTCATTCTGCAAATGACAGGCACTCTAAACTCAGGCTTGAATGAAACTTAATGGATTATTATCCAGAGTGAGATCAAGTTAACCATTTCTATACTCATACGAAATAGATAGATAATTTTGGGTTTGAATGAACCATGTTCGTTAAAGTGAGAAACACAGCTGAAAGAAATGGAACCCATTTTTATTTAACCCTCTCATGATGGGATCTGCGCTGGCACAGCATTAAAGATCCAATGCCAGGGCATTCTCTTATATATGCGATTCTCCCATATATAAGAGAATGCACTGGCTTACAAGGTCAAGGTAAATATTGTTAGGCCAATTCATTCTTATATATGTGAGATTCCCTTTGCGAGACTCGCATATATAAGAGAATGCATTTACACAGGTTTTTCCAAAAATTTCAGGAAGATCCAGTCATGGAAGGGTTAAGCTATAAAGACAAATCTGTAACTGTAGTTTATAGATTTAGCTTTTCTTTTTTTATCAATTTGTTGCAGGTTTTATGCCACCGAGACCAATGTTTGATCCCAACCCACGCCTCCCGGGACTTCCCGGTCCCCCAGGTCCATTGCCGATGCCACCACAGGCTGGACCTGCTGGAGTGCCAATGCCACCTGGTCCACATGGAGTGCCGCAGCGACCGTTTTTACCTCCCAACCAGGGTCCACCACCCATGGGATTTCAGCCAGGTATGATTTAGTTATTTACTTGTTGCTGTCCAGAGAAAGCAAGTATCGGTATTAGTTTAAAAGCTCTTTGTTTTAGCCCGAAATGAGAGCATTGTAGTGTCATAATAGTATAAAATGTATATTTTTGACAAATAAAACAGAAGTCTATCACTGAAAATCATAGATATTATTTTTAATACTAGATCATGCCATGAATCTCATATTCCACCAGTACAAAACCTGGGAACTTTTTGAAGTTTTGACAGGGAACCTTATAAAGTCGAAAAAAATAACACAGGGAATGTATGTCTTAGTTATTACCTGTTCCTTAATAATGTACTTCACTGTAGGTAAATGTCACAACTCGAAATTACACATCTGATACCTATGTTATAATACTTGTTTTGTTTACAGAATAATTGCAAAAATGAAAAGATTGTGTTGATATTTCTTATGTCCAATACAAATATTTGACTTAAAGGCCAACTTAATTTTCAAATGCCCAGATAACATTATACACAACATATTCTATATTATATACCATTTGGAAGAGGAACCAAAAATATATATATATTCCACCAGAACACGGAACATCTGTGGGCTATGAGTGTCCACCAAGTGATAGAGATTTGTCAGATTCATTCCAAGACATTGCCCGTTGTCAACCCAGAATGCATCAGAATTCAAACTAAGAGATAAGGTTATTCCCCTTCCATTGAGAATAATAGACTTTACAGTACAGTCCGGATCAAAATTAAGCACAGAACACACCTTGGTAGATCGATAAAAACAAGTTCCCTGTTTATTCGACTGGATCAGTTGATAATACAATGTTTTGGAGATTCCTCTTTCAAATTGTATATAATGTGGAATGTGTTGTATATAATGTGATCTGGTGATTCGAAAATTAAATGGGCCTTTAACCCTTTACCCAACAAACCGGCCAAAACCGGCCAAATAAAGCTTCAACAGCCTAAATTATCTTGGGCCTGTCTCAATAAAACCATACAAATATGGATATCATTGGAACCGGCTCCTTGACCACATTGTGATAGTTACAGTTATGCCCTGTGCCAATGCATTCTCTTATATATGTGAGTTGACCATAGGTCGCCTCGCATATATAAGAGAATGCATTGGCCTAAAAAAAATCTTTTTTCTTTTTTTAACACTTTTTACCATTTTTTCTTACATTCTTTAACAATTTTATAATTTTGAATGTGTTAAGCCAATGCATTCTCTTATATATGCGAGGCGACCTATGGTCGACTCGCATATATAAGAGAATGCATTGGCACAGGGCCCTTCTGTTGGGTAAAGGGTTAATATCAAGGAAAAGGGCTGTTTCTGAGAACATAGGTTTTTAAAAGTGTTATTTTGATCACTGTGTGTAGCTGCATGTTTTATATTTTATTAATATTGTAGTCCACTTTAACTTTGGTACAGGAATTAATATCATAGCCACTGTTAGGAATTCAATGCTTGAAAACAGTTAAATGTTTAAAACTTTTGTGAGAGTATATTTAACTCATTCCATACTAAATACTCATTGATGAGTAGTTCCGTTTGGAAATTTTTAGAAAATCAGTTCAACAAAACGTCCTTTGGTCGATTGTTGAACTTATAATTGAACATTTGCCTCCAGTGAATATGAATCCTTCTGCACTTGTAAAATCTTTTCGTTTGTCTGGCATCTGTTTTTATTTCCTGAACATCCCTACAAATGAATAATAGACCACTCTAATGTGTACTTTTATAAGTGAATGGGAGAATCCATTTAGTATGGAACGGGTTAAAGATGTGGTCTCTCTCTCTCTTGTATGTTTCATAACCAGAGCCAGGCTTGATTGAGCCCATCAGCTCCAGTTGAGGGTAGTCAGAAGTGTAAAACATACAAGAGAAAGAGAGACCGCCATTCAGAATTATTCTTTTTCTATTTATACTACCGTTTTTTTTAAATGGGACATAATATGTTATTGGTCTGTCTGCTGTCTATCCGTCCTTTCACTTTGGTTTCTGGATGATAGTCTCAACTGTATGGAATGAAATTTGGTATGTGGGTTTACTAGCACAAAATACAAGTCAAGTTTAAATTTCACCAAAGTTATGGCTATTTGTTGTAATTTCCACATGCATATTTTGCCATGCCTTAGAGATGCTCTTGTTAAACTAATAAAAAATGCCAGGATAAATTTTTTCATAAAAAATTCTACTGTTGGTAGTGTTGACCAGAAAGATATTTAACAGTTCGAGTGCCCGCTCCTTTTCAATTACATTCAAAAAGTACGAGTTAACTCGTAGTTGGCACTCAACATATTAAATTGTGTCATCTTCGATCTGATGAGTGTAATTATGGTATGGATTTGTGATATGGATTATAGTTTGTAGAGTAATATGTAGATGGGATGTGCTTAACAAGCCTGAGTTTAGTGTGCCTGTCATTTGCAGAATGAGGAGTCCAGAAGGTGAATTTAGTGACGCTATCACGCACGGCTGTCTAGCATCACCAAATACACCTTCTGGGAACCTCATTCTGCTTAGGCTTCAACTGCTATGGGGAGACCTAGGATCAGATTAAAGTTCCTCAGTTGAAGTTGGTGATGTTCACCTATTAGTCACCTCGATTATGCATTTTATCTTTTGCAAATTAATTAAGGGATATAGAAACTTAACAGAAGGGAAAAAGTAACCAAAAACAATGTTAATTTGAGACTATACATACTTCCCAGAAGAGGAGGCCTAAGCAGAATGTGGTCACCAGAGGGTGAATTTAGTGATGCTAGCCCACTATGCGGGATAGCATCACTAAATCTACCCTCTGGGGACCCGATTCTGCAAATGACAGACACACTATTACAAGGCTTGGTGCGTAATGCTTTGCTATATTCTGTTTTAGTGTAACTTATGAATTCTGTTTTAACCCTTTACCCAACAAACCGGCCAAAACCGGCCAAATAAAGCTTCAACAGCCTAAAATATCTTCGGTCTGTCTCAATATAACCATACACATATGGATATCATTGGAACCGGCTCCTTGACCACATTGTGATAGTTACAGTTATGCCCTGTGCCAATGCATTCTCTTATATATGCGAGTCGACCATAGGTCGCCTCGCATATATAAGAGAATGCATTGGCCTAAAAAAAATCTTTTTTTAACACTTTTTACCATTTTTTCTTACATTCTTTAACAATTTTATAATTTTTAATGTGTTAAGCCAATGCATTCTCTTATATATGCGAGGCGACCTATGGTCGACTCGCATATATAAGAGAATGCATTGGCACAGGGCCGTTCTGTTGGGTAAAGGGTTAAGAGGTGTTTTATGGATGTATTATGCTTGATATTTCTGTTAAATTTTATTGTGCTAGATATTGAGATATTTAGCTAGTCAGGTCTTACTTTACCCTTTCCATGCCAGGGCAGACCAGTCTGCAGATTTTAGCCAAAGATTTTTTTCTTCTTTTTAATAATTTTATTGGCTAGATTCTGTTATATTTGTATAAATGTTATTTCACGTTAAAGTCAAATGGTGATTTGCACACCGTGAGCTAGCATCACCAAATTCACCTTCTGGTGACCTCATTCTGCTTTAGACCTTGCATCAGATTGAAGTTCCCCAGTTGAATTTGGTGATGTTCACCCATTACTAGTCACCTCTATTTTGCATTTTATCTTCTGCAAATTAGGGAATATAGATACTGAAGAGAAGGGAAGAAGTAACTAAAAACCATGTAAATTTGAGAATATAGATACTTCCCAGAAGATGAGGCCTAAGCAGAATGAGGTTCCCAGAGGGTTGATTCGGTGACTTTAGACCTCAGTGCGGGATAGAGTCACTAAATTCACCCTCTGGGGACCTCATTCTGGAAATGACAGACACACTATTTGCAGACTTGAGCTTATCTAATTGGACGTCGTAATGAAAGGGTTGAGCTTGATTTAAATGGGCACTGTACCCTAAAAACGGCCATTTAAGGGACCATCTCCTTTTATACTCAACAGAATATATGCAACAAATGAATGAATTGAGCTGAGCCATGGATGAGTGCAAAATACACTCATGTGCTTTATGAACGATGCAAATAACATGGTAATTATAATGAAAATGGCTGGAGTCATAAATTCATTTTCATTATAATTACCATGTTATTGGCATCGTTCATAAAGCACACGAGTGTATTTTGCAGTAATTCATGGCTCAAATTCATTCATATGTTGCATATATTCTGTTGAGTATAAAAGGAGATGGTCCCATAAATGGCCAGATTTAGTGTTCAGTACCCCTTTAATCATAAAAATCAAGCTTAATACAGACATGACTAGCTTAAATATTTTGTTGCTCACTATTTATGTAGTCTGCTTGTTTATTAACCCTTTCAGTGCTAAGTCCGATTTTTGTATCAACCCATATTTCCTTGATCATTTTTCAAATTTATTGATTATAATAATGTGATACATTGATGATCAATGTATCACATTATTATAATCAATAAATTTGAAAAATGATCAATGAAATATGGGTTGATACAAAAATCGGACTTGGCACTGAAAGGGTTAATTGCTTGTGCTTTGTTTTAAGTGCTGTAGGGTGTATTCAAGTCATGTTCGTGTCACAAAATGTGGGTTATCAACACCAAATTCTGAGATCAGATTCTTGACGATTTGAACAACGAGAACTCACCTGGGAACATCATGATATCAAGTTCCTTGGTTTGGATTCTCACTCCCAAAGTTAGGCCCAGGTCTGAGAATAAGGTGCCTGTCATTTGCAGAATGAGGTCTCCAGAGGGTGAATTTAGTGACATTATCCCGCATAGTGGGTTTGCATCACTAAATTCACCCTCTGCGGACCTCATTCTGCTTAGGCCTCATCTTCTCTGGAAAGTTTCTTTATTATCAAATTTCTTAAGAAATTCTTCACAAAGATTTAGATATTTATAAACCTTGATAAGATTGCATGCATGAATATGAAAAGCTGGCTACGAATGTGATCGCCCTTGAAAAGGTAGCTACATTTGTGATCAATTTTAAAAGCTGGCTACGAATGTGATCAGTGGCTTGTGACAATGACTCCATCAGTTCAAGTTAGAATCGTAACGCGCGAACATGTCTGGTTTTCAGTCTTCAATTCGTCACTTGTCAGTCTTTCGATAATTGAAAACCGGAAGCACGCTTTATACTGCTCACAACGATTTCAAGTCTGTTGGGCTATTGGTGCTGCTCAAAATCTAAAGACTGTCGCTTGCGGATTATGTTATGGTGCTCTGCTGTTTTCGTCCATTTCAAACACACAAGAACACAGATTTGAATACACCCATAGTTTATTGTATCACTGGTTGTTGTAGATTAAATTTGTTACAGCTTAGTTTTACCCCAAAGTTATCAAAATGATCTTTTGTAGTTGAACAAGACCTAAAGGACTATTATTATTTAAATTTTCGACATTTTTCTCTGATGGAACATGTCATAGTCCATATTTTGGCATAAATTTCTTTAAAAAGCAGCATACAAAACATGTAAGATAAGGTTATTAGCTGGGTTTCTAATATTTTGATGTTGTTGCTTTTGCTTACACAAAACTAGTTGATATTAGCAACCGAAAGTCTAGTCCGAGAATTTACTGGACAAAGATATGTTTATTTAACCTTACTATAATAAATTCTCATTGACTTGTTGTTCCCTTAGGAAATGTTCAGATAATAAGTTTAACAAATAGGTCGTTTGTTAATCTTATTATCTGAACATTTCCATCCAATAAATTAGACTCCTTCTGAACTTTTATTCTCTGTCGTCTGCTTATTTTTCCTGATGAACAGTAGACCATTCCAATGCTTACTTTTGTATCTGAATGGGAGAATCCATTTAGTATAGAAAAGATCATTTTAACATTTTCTGCAAAAAATATATTCCTTGTTCATGGTTATTATTAATTTTTTTATTTAAACTTTATTTTATGGTGCAAGTTATCTTTAAGTTAGATAATTGCATGTATAGCCATAATAAGTTATAGTAATGCCCTAAATAATTGACTCCTTAACCACAGCAGAATTATGGGTAATTTTTCAGGATTTAGTTGGAAATATGGCTTGTTGCCATTCACCAGAAAGCTCTCACTGAGAGCTTTCCGATTAATGGCAACAAGCCATATTTCCGACTAAATCCTGAAAAATTACCCATAATTCTGATGTGGTTAAGGAGTCGATTATTTAGGGCATTACTGTTTATAGATTTAGCTTTTTCTTATTCTATCAATTTGTTGCAGGTTTTATGCCACTAAGACCAATCTAAAAGCTCTCAGTGAGAGAGTTACCCATAAGCTTGATTCTGCTGCTTTTCAAAAAACATCTCTGCAGATTGGGTACCCTAAGATTTCCAGTTTTGAAATATTTTGACAAGCGCTCGCTCCTGAACCTGCATTTTTTATTTTTTTTCAAGTAAACAACAGCATGAACTTAGACAGTGGTAAATCTTTAGTTTTCTGGTGATTTATTCTTTATTGTTTTAGTTCAAAAACAAAAGGGAATGCTGTCGAAAAAACCATAAAACCCGATATAGAATTTCATGCAATTCTAAAGCA
Source organism: Siphonodentalium dalli (assembly GCA_032622095.1). NCBI lineage: Eukaryota > Metazoa > Mollusca > Scaphopoda > Gadilida > Siphonodentaliidae > Siphonodentalium > Siphonodentalium dalli. The sequence goes on from CP136067.1 coordinate 94,740,709, forward strand.
ATGCCACAGAAGAAAAATAGCAATTTCAAATCTGACTATAACTATCTTACTACAGTATGCTGCTAAATTAAATTATTGAAAAAGAATATCAATGAAAATACATATTATAGGAAGTATGATGGATTGAAATATGAAAACAAAACCCCCCACCCTCGATTTATGTGTATCTATGTAATTTTTATTTTTGTGTTGCTTTTTAGTGTATATTGTGGTAGCATCTATATTGAGAAACATTTGTTTGTATTCTAAAATGGTATTAGGCCTATAAAAATAGTGATTTTTCCGGTAACAGAGGGAAAAATCTGTGCGAACGGCCAGAATATATATATATTTTTTTTTAAACATTGATATATGGAATATATTCCTTCAGCACAGTTTTACTACTATTAGAGATGGATAAACTCAATTTTTTATTTTTGGCTTTTTGTGTTGATTATTTTTTGTTTGCGGTGTTGATAAAATTAGTAGGGGCGGAGGTCTGGATTTGGGGTGGGCTGGTTACCGGAAACATCACCATTTTTTTTTTAGGCATAACATTAATCACTAGGCCTGGTATGTTGGAGGACTGCTGTTGGCAAATAAGATGGGAAGAGATACACAATGTTTTAAGTCTCCAGAATGCCAGGCCTAAATATCTGTGTTTTTTAAATAAAGGCTTTTGGTTTATTCAAGAAAATGGTGGGGAAAGGGTTAGTTCCAGTTTTGAATATTTTCAATTTAAAAATTTGGCATCTTGTCCAGTTAAATTTACAAATGTATGATTTCTCAACTCATCACCAACTTGTTAACATAGATTAAATCTTGAAAGAAAACTTCTTCTTGTCATGCTACATGTTAATTGGATTCGGTATACCATACATGTTTGAAGTGTTTTATCACTGAGGCCATTAAAATAAAATATCTGTGTCTCAGTCAATTATATCTAAATTTTGAGGTGAGGGAGGGAGACAATTTATTTTAATTTTTTCTCAAAATCTGGAAAACTTACTCCATAATACAAACAAATAATTTTTATTGTTCGAATCCAATATTTCTAATAGAAAATTTGGAAAAAAATGTTTAACGACGGTTTTTAAAAGAAATTTTCAGTGACAAGGGAGATTCCTGAGAACACAAGACTTTTATTTGCTTTATCATTAAGATAGAAATGTTTCAATTTTAAAGACATAGATGAAAATGTGTAGAGTAAAACGTTGCACTCTCTCTTCTGGCATATAGTTTCGGATTAGACCAAAAGCCTTGTGTAGTAAGAAGTCAGCGTTTAGTGGACTCTGACCAAGCCTGATTATAGTGTGTCTGTCATTTGCAGAATGAGGTCCCCAGAGGGTTAATTTAGTGATGCTACCCTACACAGCGGGTTAGCATCACCAAATTCAGCCTCTGAGGAACTCATTCTGCTTTGGCCTTATCTTCTGGAAAGTATCTATAGTCTCAAATTAACAATGTTTTATTACTTTTTCCCTTCTGTTCAGTTTCTATATTCCCTAATTTGCAAAAGATAAAATGCATAATCGAGGTGACTAATGGGTGAACGTCACCAACTTCAACTGGGGAACTTCAATATGATCCTAGGTCTCCCATAGCATCTATGCGGGATGGTCACTAAATTCACCCTCTGGGGACCTCATTCTGCAAATGACAAACACACTATAATTAGGTTTGACTCTGACTTGTCCATGAGGACTGCATCTGACCACAGTTGGTGGAATTATTGTCCAAATGTTTACCGATAAAAACACATACTTTCCCGCCCTTCATAATTGACTCAGTAACTGGCTATTATGCTTTATAACTGGGGTAGAACCATGACTGCACTCCAGTTAACCCTTTACCCAACAGAAGGGCCCTGTGCCAATGCATTCTCTTATATATGCGAGTCGACCATAGGTCGCCTCGCATATATAAGAGAATGCATTGGCTTAACACATTAAAAATTATAAAATTGTTAAAGAATGGTAAAAAAAAATGGTAAAAAGTGTTTAGGCCAATGCATTCTCTTATATATGCGAGGCGACCTATGGTCGACTCGCATATATAAGAGAATGCATTGGCACAGGGCATAACTGTAACTATCACAATGTGGTCAAGGAGCCGGTTCCTATGATATCCATATTTGTATGGTTCTATTGAGACAGACCGAAGATATTTTAGGCTGTTGAAGCTTTATTCGGCCGGTTTTGGCCGGTTTGTTGGGTAAAGGGTTAAACAATACCATGACTGCTGTGGCACTGCAATTAAATGTTTTAAAGATATCTCAGTTATGTTCATTGACTGCAGATAGTACACTGTAGCTAACTGCTGACTGACGGCGAATTTCATTTCTATTACATACCGGTATATATATATTCTGGAGCCGCAATTGTACTGTTTAACCCTTTCTAAGAGCTTTTTCCATCAACGTATCATATTATTATAATCAATAAATTTGAAAAATGATCAAGGAAATATGGGTTGATACAAAAATTGGAATTGGCACTGAAAGGGTTAAGTTACCATTTCATTTCTATTCTGGTCAGTTGATGATGATATGCGTTTTAACCACACAATCGTCTGGTTGCCTTGCATACTATCACTTTAATAATAATATAAACAAGAATGGAAATCTGGCCAATTCAGAATCAACCGGACTCCCGCTACCACACTCATTTCAAGTCTTAATTCAGCATACAAAATTTATCGTATGTAAAAATATTTCTTTCTCTCAATCAATTAGATATCTCTCTTGAACGTAACACTGAAAATAATAAATGATTTGCTGGTTTTTTTTTGCTCATTTGGGATCCCAACAATATCCAATTCGAAAATCTGATGAGTCGCCAATCCGAGTCACTGGGTATTATTAGAATCATGATATAAACATGGTACGAAACGGTAACATCTGTACAATTGTGGCTCCAGCAAATTTATAAATGACAGAATGAAATTTGCCGACAGTTAGCTATGTACAGTGTGTCGGCGGTCAAGGACTATAGCCGCGGTATCTTTACCGCATTTAATCGCGGTGCAACAGCAGTCATGGAACCTTAACTGCGGCTCAGTTAAGGTTTTACCCCAGTTATAAACACATAACCCCAGTAACTGAGTCAATTACATAGTGCAGTACAGTATGTGTATTTATCGGCAAATTTCGATGATAACTTCCAACCACTGTGAATCTGGCGTAACAAACTGTGAAGGATTATGGTAGCATGCTGTCTGTATGTTTTAGCCTGGTTCAATGTTGTATTCATATTGTACAGTACTAACAGAATTAACCCTTTAGCCAACAGAAGGGCCCTGTGCCAATGCATTCTCTTATATATGCGAGTCGACCATAGGTCGCCTCGCATATATAAGAGAATGCATTGGCTTAACACATTAAAAATTATAAAATTGTTAAAGAATGTAAGAAAAAATGGTAAAAAGTGTTAAAAAAAGATTTTTTTTAGGCCAATGCATTCTCTTATATATGCGAGGCGACATATGGTCGACTCGCATATATAAGAGAATGCATTGGCACAGGGTATAACTGTAACTATCACAATGTGGTCAAGGAGCCGGTTCCAATGATATCCATATTTGTATGGTTCTATTGAGACAGTCCGAAGATATTTTAGGCTGTTGAAGCTTTATTTGGCCGGTTTTGGCCGGTTTGTTGGGTAAAGGGTTAAAACTCTGCTGACAATTCATATTCACAAAACACATTTATTTTTCTTATATATTCAAGTCTAGAAGCTTTCTATTTCTTATTATATGGCAAAAGACTTTACATTTAACTTTATAGAGCTTTTATTTTGCGAACTGCTTGCTTTTGCTCTAAGAATTATCATGCCTATTTTCAGCAATTTGGGAGGGGGAGGGTGTTTATACTCACAAGTGGTGTTTAATAGCAGTCGGAAACACGTCGTTTTCCACGAGCCTGTTGGACAAAACTTCCAGCTTCACTTCTGGTTATAAGTGATGTAATCATGTTTCATACTATTTTCTGTCCTTTTGAAAGTTTCAAAATATTGATATGCTTTGTAAGCTTCATCCTTGGAATTTCTAAACATCATCTAATGCCTCAGTAATGTAGCTAAACCACTTTCCTTGTCTAAATCGGCGGCTGCTACACAGGGACTTAGCCTGAATTGGAAGTAGGGTGTCCAAATCCATTGCGATGCGTTGTCCAACACGGGACGGAGGGGAGAGTATGAGTGGGTGTATTCCCCCATTTATAGGTGGAGTTCTGGGAAAACAATTGAAATTAACTTGCAAAAAGTGGCCTCTGATGACTTTCCTGGGAAGATTTATCATGACTCCCACATGTTGTGAATTATAGATTTTCTGGTAACATGGTGCAATTTTGGTGGGGTATACATGTATTTGTGTGTGGTAATTTAAGTCATTAAATTTAAATCCAGTTGGCAGTTAAAAACCCTACCTATTTACAGCAATTTTGGGGGGGGGGGGGTTGGACTGGTGACTCAGACATTAGGGATACAGCGCATTACAGCCCTGTTGGTTAACAAAAAATTGCCTATGCTAAAAAATTGCCCAGGCCAGAAATATTTTTTTGGCTAAAAAGCCTGGGATCCACATACATGTAGTTGCATGCTCGACACATGCAAGTATAAATTTCAGTTCACAATTAGAACTTGGCCTATTATCATCCATGGCATTGGCAGACCTTGGTTCGGTTAGGCTTTAATTTGTTTCAATTTTGCACAAAACATTGGCACTGGTTCTGAGATTTGCCTTGACCAAAAATTAGACGATGAAATTTCTTTTTACTCTGTTTATCTAGGCATTTATTTGCCTTGGCTCAGCTAATAGCCGACACAAATTAACAGGTCTGCATTAGGCTATTATAAACCAAATAGTGATGGCAAAGTTGATTCAGTTCCCATGTAGATTTGTGAAGAGTTATCTGATTTGTATATCTATACAAATTTGTTCATTGCCTATCGAGTGTTGGTAGCTATTATGGGCAGTGTGGTGATTTCTCAGTGAAATTCACCCTCTTTGCAACCTTAACACCCACCGCTATAACTAGCAACTGAAATGACAAGAATTTGCTATTTTGGGCAGATCTCAGACATTTCCACAAACTTGTGATAAAATAAGAATACAGCACAATAAGAAATCTTCAGATAATTTAAATAAACACCGAACCAAATTCCTAAAATGATTTTCCTTCAGCTACCCAGTGTACAAAAGTGATGATTTTTTTTGGCATACCAAAATTTGCCATATATGTACGTTAACGTTTCCCTGAATGCTGTATGTTTGTTACCCTCATGTATCACTTTACAGGTTTCGGTACCTCTTCGACACAAACATCTGAAATCGGAGTGGCTGACACCAAAGATAAACCGAAGAAAAGAAAGAAGAAAAAGAAAACAGACGACAGTGTGCAAGCTCAACCATTGCAAGCAACTGCGACAAATCCAGGTCCTTTTCTCATTATTTAATAAATCCAGGTCCTTTTCTCATTGTTTAATAAATCCAGGTCCTTTTCTCATTGTTTAATAAATACAGGTCCTTTTCTCATTGTTTAATACACAATACCAAGTCTGGATATAGTGTGTCTCACATTTGCAGAATGAGGTCCTCAGAGGATTAATTTAGTGACGCTGTCCCACACAGCAGGCTAGCATACCAAATTCACCATGTGGGGATCTCATTCTGCTTAGGCCTCATATTATGGGAAGTATCTAATTAACATTGTTTTTAGTTACTTTTCCCCGTCTGTTCAGTTTCTATATCCCCTAATTTGCAGATAAATTGCATAATCGATGTGACTAATATGTTAAAATCACCAACTTCAACTGGGGAACTTCAATCTGATTCTAGGTCTCCCATAGCAGTTGAGGCCTAAACAGAATGAGGTTCTCAGAGGGTGAATTTGGTGATACTAGCCTGCCGTTTAACTTTACTAAGTTCACCCTCTGGGGACCTCATTCTGCAAATGTCGGACACACTATTTCAAGGCTTTCGCAATACTGGAGAGGTTTCGATTGAAAACATCTCACTTCGCTCCATCAAGCACCAACAGACTATAACACTCTATGCCCGAGGTGGGAAAATATTATCCAGTAGTGAGTCAGCTGTGTTCTGTTTCCAAACGAAGACCATGCAACATTTCATAACTGTTTCTTTAGTTGTCCGTGAGACATGAAGCGAACCATAAATTAGTCAGAATTAAATGAGGCTACTATTCATGTGTAGTTCATCTACCATGGGACAGATCTTCCGCCATGCTGTATGGAATTATTATAGTCTGTTGGCGCTTATCCGCTAAGTTAGAAATTTTCAATTTAAACCTATTCAGTTGCCAACAGAGATTGAGACAGACAGAGCCATAGGTCATGGTGATGTTAGGATACAATTTCTTTTCTGCATTCAAATAAATTTTATCAAAAGTCTTTGTGATTGGTAAGGGTTAGCTCTTTGTTTTCTTTAACCAGAAAAAAGACAACACTAGAACTTACAAAATTCTGCTGTTTTATTTCTAGAATAGTTGTTTGTATGAAAGTCCTTGAACTGTGGATAATTTTTATTGCTATGATTAAGAAAAATTATCAAGATTTACCAAAACTTGTGTTATAGACGTATAATAAAATGTGCTCATTTTGAAAATATGTTGCATGTTTTTGATTCAATTACGGTATATATCTCTTCACCCTTACAACCATTTCGAAGGCTTTGATCAACTTTAAAGGGCGAATGTACCTAAATCCAGCCATTTATAAGCCATCTCATACTCTATTCAACAGAAAATATCCAACATATGAATGAATTTGAGTTTGGCATGAGTGTAAAATACACTAATGTGCTCTATGAATGATGTAAAACAACATGGTAATTATAATGAAAATGAATAAATGGCTTAAACCTTTTACTCATTTTCGTTATAATAATCAGGTTGTTATACGTGGTTCTTTGTGTATGTGAGTGTATTAACTCTCATTCTTGACTCGTGTTAATTCTTTTATTGGGAATAGTATGAGATGACCCCATTAGTGGCTGGATTTATGTACAGTCGCCCTTTAACTGTTCCATGACTGGAGCTTTCTGAAATTTTGCGAAAACCCTGTGCCAATGCATTCTCTTATATATGCAAGCCTCCCATTGGCATAACAATATTTACCTTAACCTTATGTGAGGCTCGCATATAAGAGAATACACTGGCATAATATTTTTAATGCTTCACCAACGCAGCTCACATCTTGAAAGGGTTAAAATGTTCGTGATGCTGTAAAATTTTGTATTAATATGTATATTTCTCATATGATGTGTTTTTTAATGGCATTGTATTCTCCACTTGTCAGAATTAGCCTTCTTATTGTTTTTAATTTTCAACTAAAGCTTTTCCCCCCAACACCAAATATTTTCAAACAGTCTTACTATTTTGAGATATTCCCACAGGAATGTGATAATATTAATCTCATGCAAATGTACTTTTCCTTTAAAAAAAACCTGACTCATGTTCTGTTTTGTAACAGCCATTCATCATATGTGTACTGTAGTGTACAAGTTTGTAGCATGTGCGATAAAACTCAAAATTTGTGTTTAATTTATTTTTTGTACTGAATGGATTCTCCCATTCAGTTACACAAGTATACATTGAAATGATCTATTACTCATCTGGAGGGGTTTTCTGGAAAAATAAACAGACGCAAGATATTATAAGTACAAAATGAGTCAAATTTATTGGAGGGAAATGTTTAGATAATGTTCAACAAACTTATTTCCTACGGGATAATTACTAATCAATGAATGTTTGGTATAGAAATGGTTCCATTATGTAACACTCCCGTATGGAGCCTCATGCCGACCCAAGCAGACGACAGTCATGAGTGCATCGTTCTCTCTGTCTGGGGCTCCATAGAGGTGTCATCAATGAGTGTTTAATATAGAAAGGATTAAAACAACCTAAAAAGCAATTTTAAAGGTACTCAATTCGATTCGATGGTCCCCATATCAGATTCCAACAACAACAACCGCTTCAGTTATCAGTATCGAATAAGTGCCCAAAAATAATGCTAACCACAGTCAACTATAGTTTAAAATTGCCAAAAATCTGTTATTTATCAACATTTTGTTCAACGAAATTTTGCCGGTTTGTCAAATATCTGACACAAAAAGCCACTTGATTTTAGAGTTATCTATCTTCATCTGCAGTTTGGCCCGAGAAAGTCTTCTCGTCGACTGGGCCACTAAAAAGTATCTGTGGTGAAAAATAATAAAAATAATTTCAAAAATCGATATCTGATCACTCTGAGCTTTGATGGGTGGGTTCCTCGACTCGAATCAAATATTTTTTACCCCCGAAGCCAATGCAATATTAATTTGCGAGCGTTAATTCGGATTATGCATCTTTAATTCATTACTCAGAGCAATATAGTTAATCTCTTGAGATAATTTGGCAAAATTGCTGGGACTTATTCAATCATCTCACTGACAATCATCACATATAAACCTTTGGAGGTATTTTTGACGTCAGGAGGCAACTTTACAATGAGGAGATTCAGTCTGACATTCCTGATCAATGGTGGGCAAGCCTTGAAATAGTGTGTCTGTCATTTGCAGAATGAGGTTCCCAGAGGGTGAATTTAGTGATGCTACCCCGCATAGCAGGCTAGCATCACCAAATTCACCCTCTGGGAACCTCATTCTGCTGAGGTGCAAGCAGAATGAGGTCCCCAGAGGGTGAATTTGGTGATGCTAGCCCGCTATGTGGGGCAGCATCACTAAATTCACCCTCTGGGGACCTCATTCTGCAAATGACAGGCAGACTATTTCAAGGCTTGATGGTGGGTTTCTTGCTCTTGATTTTGATGGCTTTTTTAACCCTTTCAAAGGCTCCTACATGTGGAGAACATCATGGAGACGTCTGGCCCTTCTATGATGTTACCTCCTGATGGTGCCAACCTGGGGTGGGTAATATTCCCTTTATATACGTCCAAATGCTTGTTTATAAACAATTAAAAGAACATTTATATGAGTGGAATATTCATTGACTGTTATAATAATAATTTGTGGCAATTATATTGATCTGCGGAAAAATATTATGCCTTGTGTGATGCTGAGACTAGGAGTTAATTTAAACAGCCCGATTTTATGCATAAAATATAGCAGTACAATTTCAAAAAGAAGAAAACAAATATAGAAATTCCAATGAATTTGACAAGTGTACCGAAAAAGATATTGTGACTGATTCCAGGCTATATATGATCCATCCCTAATTGAAAACTGCTGATAAGTGTCTTGATTGATCTTCTTTTATTGTAACTGCCTCACAGTCATGATCCCACATTTCTTATTGTCCCTCCAAAGGTCATGTGAGCATTGTTTGTCAGTCAAATGATTGAATAAGTCCAAACGATTTGGATGAATTATCTCAAGGTCTTAATTATACTCTGTTTTGCTGTATTGAATTAAAATTACTATTGTGAATCTTGAGTAATGAATCAACATTTTTTTTTGTAATCTAAAAAGCCTGCTAAATTTATGCCCCTTTTATACAACTGGCAAAAAATTCTAATCGCATATGCGGTGCATTACTTTACATGTTGTTATACAACTCCACAGCAAAGTATAATACCTCGAATGGCTTAATAAACATTGAAAACAATGGTATCTGTTTGGACGCGGAATGTGGCTTTATGACACGTGCATCTTGCGCGGAACTAAACTTGTAACTGTTGAACGTCACAAGAACATCATTTATGTTATTCTGGTCACTTTAGTTATTGTTCTTCGCGCAGCATGCTATTATCGGGGAGCCCGATTATTGAAATATGATTTTGATATTTGAATACTGGCATTTACAAAGCCAATAGTGATGTTAAATTCAGTTTGAGTAAATTGAGGTTTGGTTCCCTGAATGCGTCTTTCATAACAATTGAATGTGAGGAATTAAAATGATTTTAAAAATAAATTCAAATTAGTCTAATAGACTGTCTTCATTATTTTCAGCTGAACGGAAGCCAGATATACCATTCAAACCACAGTCGGAGACGGACAGAAGGATTCTGGAAATCCTGAACAATACCAAGATGGCTCACCAACAGGAGCTATCATCCAAGCCTCCTTCGTCAAAAAAGCCTGACGAACTGCCACAGTCTCAGCCTGCGACATCAAGTATACCTCCGCAGCCGATCGGACTTCCTCAACCTCGAATGCCTCAGCCGATGATGAGAATGTCTCCTCCGATGATGGGAATGTCTCCTCCGATGATGGGAATGTCTCCTCCGATGATGGGAATGTCTCCTCAACCAATGGGTGTTCCACAACCTAGGATGCAGGTTCCTTTTATGGGCATGCCGTCACAACCACCGAGTGTGCATGGAGTAGGTTCACCTGGAACCGTGCCTCAAGACTCAGTTCCCAGTCAGTTGAGCCAGTTGAGTGCTTCCACTCAGGCACTGTTAAGCTCTTCTCACCATATCCCATCAACCACGTCTCAACCATCAACCGTCCAGTCAATCGCACCAACCAGTTTAAACACAGCTGCTTCTCAGATGTTGATTACTCCTTCAACAGCTCTGACTCCAACTCAACCACAGCTAATGTCATCAACCTCTCAACCGCAGCATCAAATTTTTGGTTCACCTGCTCAACCGCGGCCACAAGGGATTTCTTCTCCTAGTCAGGTTATTGCATCACAGCTGTCTATGACGTCGCCTTTAGGCATTGTTAAAATGTCGGGAAGTCCATTTATGTCGACAATGCCATCAGGCTATTCTGGTGACAGAGGGAAGTCTCCGATTGGTGGACACAAATCACCTGTCGCTGATGGATCCTTGTCCCAGGAAGATGCATTCGGACAAACACGTGAGGATATGGTTAGATTAGTCACGAGTCAAGCTTTTCATGCCGCAAAGCAGATAGCTATGATTCGAAATCAGAATCCGGCCGTACCTGTTGAAGCTCCACACCTCAGGCAAGCGTTTACTCCTCCGGCCGCCATGGCTGTGGAGCCACCATTACCACGGCGACAGTTCACTCCTCCTGCGATGTCTATATCTAGTCAATTACCAAGGAGACAGATGACTCCGCCTGCTATGTCTGTTTCTAGTCCAATCCAGAGGCGGCAAACACCGCCGGCCGCTGAGATGGTGCCTCTTCAGCTGTCGCCGCATGTGACACCGCTACATTCACCACATGTGACGCCGCTACCATCACCACAGGCATCTCAACCATCACCACAGATGCTATATCAGTCACCGCATCCATCACCGCAAACACCTCAACCATCACCACTAGCTGCGTTGTCGAATCATGGAATGCCATCACCATTGGCGTTGTCTCTGTCTCCAGCATCTTCACAGGAAGCCGGTGTACTCCAGTCAACAACTCAACCAATTGGTGAAAGTTCGGAAATGGCGCAGCCTACCTCCTCATCTGGAGTAGAGTCGACTGTTACATGTGAACCGGGTTCTGGGAATTGTGGAACGGATGATGATGAACCACAAGAAAAGACTACATGTGAGCCGGGCTCTGGGAATTGTGGAACGGATGATGACGAACCAGAAGAGAAAGTTGTTTGTGTGCCTGGATCAGGGAATTGTGGAACAGACGATGATGAACCACAAGTGAAACCTAGATGTGTGCCTGGCTCTGGGAATTGTGGAACGGATGATGACGAACCATTGGAGAAACCTAGATGTGAGCCGGGCTCTGGGAATTGTGGAACGGACGATGATGAACCCCAAGAGAAAGCGAGATGTTTGCCAGGTTCTGGGAATTGTGGAACAGATGATGACGAACTGGAAGAGAAAGTTGTTTGTGTGCCTGGGTCTGGGAATTGTGGAACGGACGATGATGAACCGTTGGAGAAACCTAGATGTGAGCCGGGCTCTGGGAATTGTGGAACGGATGATGATGAACCACAAGGCAAAACGAGATGTTTGCCAGGCTCTGGGAATTGTGGAACGGATGATGACGAACCAGAAGAGAATGTTGTTTGTGTACCTGGCTCTGGGAATTGTGGAACGGACGATGACGAACCGTTGGAGAAACCTAGATGTGAGCCGGGCTCTGGGAATTGTGGAACAGATGATGATGAACCGCAAGAGAAAGTGAGATGTTTGCCTGGTTCTGGGAATTGTGGAACAGATGATGACGAACCGGAAGAGAAAGTTGTTTGTATGCCTGGATCAGGGAATTGTGGAACAGACGATGATGAACCACAAGAGAAGATTAGATGTGAGCCGGGCTCTGGGAATTGTGGAACGGACGATGACAAACCGTTGGCGAAACCTAGATGTGAGCCAGGCTCTGGGAACTGTGGAACGGACGATGATGAATCACAAGAAAAGACTAGATGTGAGCCAGGCTCTGGGAATTGTGGAACAGACGATGATGAGCCAAAGGAAAAAGTTAAATGTGAACCGGGCTCCAGGAATTGTGGAACGGACGATGACGAACCAAATGAGAAAGTGAAATGTGTGCCTGGATCGGAAGAGAAGGTTTGTGTGCCTGGATCAGGAAATTGTGGAACAGACGATGATGAGCCAAAGGAAAAAGTTAAATGCGAATCGGGCTCCGGGAATTGTGGAACAGATGATGGCGAACCAAATGAGAAATCGAGATGCGAGCCCGGCTCAGGAAATTGTGGTAGTGATGATGAAACAGACACATCAATGACAACAAGTGGTGACACAACTGTGGTGTCCTCAACAACTGTGTCAACTGTAAGCAGCAGTGCTACTGAATCAATATCTACAGTCAGCACGCAACACACTGTTCCCATTGTAACATCCACTGCAGTTACTGTTGCAACAAGTCCAGTTGTAAGTGGGCAACCGATAACTGTTTCTTCTGAAGTTCCTGGTAACTACAGTTACGCTACTGCTCAACCAGGTTCTGTGCCGACATCAACTGAATCAACCATAGTGAGCCTTTCTGTGAAATCTGAACCAGTTGAAACAAGCACAGATTCAACCACAGTTTCAACCAGTGGAAACATCACAGCGACAAATGTTTCAACACCAAACGTCAGTAGTTCATCTTCACCTGATAATCAACCAACTGCACCTAAAAATCAGTTGAAAACATTTGATAATTCTGATGAAATGCCATTGAAGACAGATAAAACTGATGAAATGACATTGAAATTAGCAAATGCTAATGTTTCTCCTCTCCAAAGCACAACACAGAAAAATGCGACATCAGTTCCTGTACCACCAGTAGTCATGATAAAGACCGAGCCAGATGAAACTGCTATGTGTTCTGTTACTAATGGGAACGGTCAGCATATTCAAACTACTTCTAGTCCGACTAATTCACATGTCGACAATCCGACTATTGGCAAGGAAATTGGAACAATAATATCAGCGTCAATAGTATCTAGTCATAAAGAGCCTCCTACTGCATCGCCTGTTAATCTCAGTGTAGCCGTGCCAACATCTCTGTCCATACCGACAACTGTTTCTATGCCGACAACTGTTTCCATGCCAACCGCTACTGAAACTTCAGAAGATAATAAATCGGAGAGTGCATCAATTTCTAATCTTCCTGGAGATATACCTGCAGAAATCAGCCAGTCATTGCAACAAGAGTTGCCAGGTGTCGTCATGACAACGTCGGAAGCAGGCATCAAATCACAGGGTTCCTTTAGACATACAGTGTCAAGTTTTCTCACAGAAACCATCGAAAACGAAATGAGGTTGCAGAGCGTTGAGTCCACTGAAGATAAACCTGGTGCTCCTATTCCAGCTGTGTCTACTCAATCATCAGCCGCCCTATCAACTGGAGTTCACCCGTCCGCATTACTTCCATTTCATTTTCAACCAAGTGCTAGAATTCAACCCAGTCATGTTTATCCTAGTTCTACAGCTTATCCAACACCATTGTCTGCTTTGTCTCTTCCAATTACCACAGCAACACCAATGTCTACTGTATCTCTTCCTGTTACCATGGCAACAACATCTGCTATGTCTCTTCCAGTTACCATAGCAACACCAATGTCTGCCTTGCCTCTATCTGTTACCACGACAGCAGAAAACTTGGAAGTAGACATAAAACCAATCATATCTACGTTGCCTATCTGTACATCTGTGACGCAAATGCCATCGATGGTCAATATATCATTGCCAATGGTAACAAGTTCGGAGCTTGGAATGCATTTAATGTCGAGTGTGTCTTTACCATCCAACACAGCACTTACTTCCGTTATGTCAGCTATCTCCAATGTTACGCCAGCTAGTTTGAAGAGTATCGCAAGCAGCGTGGCAGGTGTTAATTACACTTCTGCTGCAACAATGTCTTGCTCAGTACATGTGTCAACAGCGACGACTGCATCAGTGATGAGTGAGAAGTCAGCAGCGACCATATCTAGTGCCAGCGTATCAACACAAGCAGATGATACCAAGGATGAGCCGGCTAGTAAGATTCCAACAAGTAAACCCTCACAGTCAACATCTTCGCAGTCAACACCAATGGTGAATCAAATCGACAATGTGGCAGCGATCATCAATTTCGTGGCCCACTCTGCAGATTTTGAGATAAAGGATCTTCCAAGTCGTGCTCGCACGACGATGGCTGGATCAGCGCGTAATTCCCAATCTTCCACTGCCAAGCAGAAAGCCGAGTCACCCGCTGGTTCCAGGTTTACTCAAACAGACCTGGATATGTCGCCACCTTATGGAGGTCAAAGGCCTCCATACATGTCAGCGTTTCCACAAAACTTCCCACCACTCCGTCCACCGTTTCGACCCGACGTCATGGCAATGTCTGAAGGTATGCGAGGCATGTTTCCCGGTCAGACAGAAATGATGCAACGATTGCCGCACATGTCTGCAGGTATGCGACACCCTTACAGCCAATCAGAACAGCTACTGCCGAGCGTGTCGATGTATGCTGGAGGCCGGCTTCCGGGAGATGTACCAGGTCAGTCGGCGTCTCGACCTCAAGGGACCATTAATACCCCTGTTCCTAACTCACCATCAAAGGGAGGTCATAGAATGAAGTCGCCTCAAAGCAATCTACCTCAGACGATGCCGCTATCGGTTGCACAACATTTATCAAATCTGATGGGATTGCCGGTCTCCGTCATATCTGCCATGCCGAGTATTCGTGGGCCGCTCCGTGAAGGAATTCCCGGAACTCCTCACCATTTACAAGGTCAACCACAGCGACTTCCTGGATCAGGTGAGATGAGACTGACATTACCACCGCCGCGAGTCGCAGTCCCTCAGATATTCTCATCGACTGATAAACCGAGGACACCCGGATCTCAGTTCTCTCCTGCGTCGACTCCGTCACCAGGTAAGATAAGATAAATTTTATTTAAAAGTCTGAGGTAAAAGCATACAAACACAAGCTCTGAAGAGCTATTGACCGACTTTAAAACAAATACATATATAAATTAAACACATACACATTATCATATTAATTTTATACAAGTTAAATAGAGGATCTCACATGAGTTTCTATTTTATACGGAATTTATCAACCGAGTTCACTAAATTCGATTTGAGCCGAGGTTTACCGAGACTCAAATAGAATTTAGAGGACGAGGTTGATAAATTACGTATAAAATAGGACGAGTGTGAGATACCTTTTATCACATGATCAAATAAACCCGGAGCAACGCGAAATATTCATCGAAAACAACAATCATAAACTACAGCGATAGCAAGTTATTTGAAGAACGCCGTGACGTCATCGCACGCGCTGATATTAAACGTGTCTATTACCGATAATTATGAAACTGCTTTTATGGCCAAATTATGTGATAAAATAAGTTATCACAGTTAAAATACCTAACTGTAAGTTGAAACACTTGAAATCTTGATTTATCAAGTAAAAACACCAGAAAAATCATTTCATGTTTCTGAGATTTTGGAATGCTATCAACATACGGTTAGCCAAAAATGATCTACTATAAAAATAATAGAGATAAAATATTAGTGGTTGTGTTATTTACCTCTATTTGACAATTTATAGTTAAAATGATTTAAATGGGCTGGTTTATTTTGGCACTTACAGGTTCGACAATGTCCGGCGGATGTCCACCACTCAGGATGCCTGGGATGATGGGATCTTCTAGTCATTTGCCGGATGGACAACCGTTGCCATCTCACTTGCCACAGCACTTGTCGTCCGGTCAGAGTACACCAAAATCCTGCGTAACTACTCCGTCACCCGATCTTGACCAGATGAAGCCAGATGCCTTCAAATCCTTTTTGGGTGAGTGACAAATTTATAAAAAATTTCCATTATAAAGCAATGAACGTTTTGTTTCATGGGACCTGGCACATTAGATTTTATCCCTCATATTGAAAGGCACCGAAAAAAAATCAGATTCTCATCATAAGCATAATACGAAAATAAGGGACAAAAATTCTGAACAGTAGCATCATGCCTAATTGAATTTTTGACTTTTTGCCATGTATGTTTTATTTAACATTGTATTGTAGTGTTTTAATCGAGGTTGACAATAATTTAGGCATCCCTGGCATCAAGCTGGAGAGAGAGGTATATTATATGTCGTCCATTTGATGGTGTATTTTAGTGTTTGAATCTAATCGAGGTTGATGATATATAATTCAGACCTTCCTGGTATCAAGCTGGAGATGTATATTATATGTCGTCCATTTGATGGTGTATTTTAGTGTTTGAATCTAATCGAGGTTGATGATATATAATTCAGACCTTCCTGGCATCAAGCTGGAGAGAGGTATATAATATGTCGTCCATTTGATGGTGTATTTTAGTGTTTGAATCTAATCGAGGTTGATGAGATATATTTCAGTCCTTCCTGGCATCAAGCTGGAGAGAGGTATATTATATGTCGTCCATTTGATGGTGTATTTTAGTGTTTGAATCTAATCGAGGTTAATGATATATAATTCAGACCTTCCTGGCATCAAGCCGGAGAGAGGTATATTATATGTCGTCCATTTGATGGTGTATTTTAGTGTTTGAATCTGATCGAGGTTGATGATATATAATTCAGACCTTCCTGGCATCAAGCTGGAGAGTGGTATATTATATGTCGTCCATTTGATGGTGTATTTTAGTGTTTTGAATGTAATGGAGGTTGATGAGATATATTTCAGACCTTCCTGGCATCAAGCTGGAGAGAGGTATATTATATGTCATCCATTTGATGGTGTATTTTAGTGTTTTGAATGTAATCGAGGTTGATGATATATATTTCAGACCTTCCTGGCATCAAGCTGGAAGGAGATGAGGCAGACCTGCGCACTCCTAGTCAGAATGCTCTTCTCAAGCAGCTGCTCGCCAACTCAAATCTGGCGCTGGGTCGTGAGGTGAGTGGAGGCATAATTACTAGTGCTGGGACGGTCGGGGTTTTGTCCTAACCGGTTAACCACGGGCATTAACCTAATCATGACTTTTTAACCGCGACCAGCATTACCGTAAGTACAAGATTGAATACACTGGTCACTATATCGGCAAAACAAGTGTATATTACGTGTCCCGGAAACGTTGATATACATGCGATCACAAACAATGTCTTGGTCGTACAATGCGGTCCCGTTACGGCGATCAAATAGTGGTAAATGTGTATAAATTAATTCAGTTTTGAGCCCAAACAAACTAAAATATAATATATGTTAGTATATATATTAGTAGTGCGCTAGTATATCGATGTTTACGGGAGTTCCGCACCGCATAAACAACGCTTGGTTGCAAAACCTTCAGCGACGAAATATAGTTCCTTCCTCCTGTATATCCCAAACATGTGTACTACAAGGTACTGAAGGTAGGCATACTGTTGTTTAGTAATGTTTACTAGTGTTTGGGTATAGGTAGGTATGCATTAATCACAGTGGCTACACGATGTTACTTCAATTATTTAATAAACAAATTCAAACAAAATTAAATCGTTGTGATTCATTACACAAGCCCCAGCCAGTGTTTAGGAAATAAAGTTATCGAACACATCACTAGATATACTCTGAGTTCCCACTACCAGTAGGCCTATGTGTTTTTTTCTGGATGTGCGACTTCATATTGGATGTTGATCCAGAATAAACGAATCACGTTCGGCAGGCCTTGCATACCGCCCATTTCTTCTTCTTTTTTTCGTCATCTTCAATTAGGACTAAATGTCCCCAAACGTTCGATTTCCGTTTTTGTAGGTCTTCTGCCATCACTTTGAGACGAACTAATGATAATGTCATTAATGACAAAGGGGGGACCGTTTCAAGAAAACAGACATACTATTGATGACGTAGTAAAAGTCTAGACTTGATTGCTTTGATGTATGCCGTGGTGAGCGTGCAACCGGAGCGTCATGTAATGCCGCCAAAGGAAATTGGCATTGAATGTGTAGCAAGTGATTCACAGACTGACACAGAGTGTAGTTGTTGGTTTCATGTCTAGAAAAGCCGCCGGTGATCAAACGGGCATGTGTTGTGGGGTATATGAATACACAATCAACTGTCCAAACCGCTTCTAAGCGGCTTCTTATTACTTACTCTCGTTACATAAACTTCCGTAAATGATTTCGGCAACATTTACACGGAGTACTACGATGATAGTACGATCATTATCAATAGTACGGTTATCCGGTTGTGGCCTCCTCCAACCGGTTGACACGCGTAACCGAACCGTTACCGGATATCCGGACAACCGTCCCAGCACTAAAAATTACACAGAACGACATGAGTGTTGATGGGTATGTTGATATGACACGCGTGCCAGCATAGAAGGTTAGAACGAGGGGCGCGGCATCGAGTTCTATCCTTCTGCGATATCAACAAACCCAGTAACACATGTGTCGTCTGTGTTTATTACACATCACCCATCCTAGAATCCTTACATTTTTAAAATACAGGCTTACAAGGTTTATTTTGGCAGGGCTTGTTTTGTCATGTGTGATGATGCTTTTATTTTAAATTTCCGGTTTCATGGTTGAAGCGATTGTCATTTGACGTAAACAAGATACATATCAATGTACATTCCACATGGATTTGTACATATGGAACAGCAATAACACTATTTCTAGGAACAAGCATATAATAATTAATAATTATATATGATAAACAAAGCCATATAAATTATCTCAAATACCGCTCTCAGTGGTGAGGTGAGTGAAGGCTTACATGAACGATAAAGCCATATATATTATCTAAAATATGACTGTATGTCATGAGGTGAGTGAAGGCTTACATAACAAATGGTCGAAGAAGGGGCTTTTAAAAATAACAGGTCAAGATAAACTAAAAAGTGAATGTTTAAATGCATGGATGGCCTTTGTCGTAGGTTATAATTTAGAAATAAAAGTTACCAAATTATGAAAATTTGAATATACTAAAAGTATAGTATAATGATAGTATGAATACGATATTAACCACAAAGCACACTTTTGCGAGCCGAACATTTGTTTATATACACCATAGAAGGAGTGTGCGATAAGCAAAACACTCAACACTGTTGTGATTTTTATATTCAACACCAAAATATTGAGTGGCGAGGATTAACGAGTGCTATAACTGTATGTTGTAAACAACATGGTGCAGTTTTAACCGAAGTTCAGTTAGTGGGATCTCCCTGGAGTTGAGTGTTTTGCTTAATGTACACTCTTTACTTGCTGTACTTTAACATAACATGGCTTTTGTTTACTAACACAGCTTATGATGCCATTTAACATGCCATTTATGCGATCTTTATGATTGACATAAGAACAAAAAATTCTGTCTATATTTTAATATTTCTGTATATGGTTGTTTTGAAGGATGTGACTATTTTAACAACAATACCCATCACGAAGGCTGCTCATTTCTTTAAACATTGACGATAGAGTACCTCTACCCTGATAAAATTAAGAACAAAGAAAATATATAACTCAAATGATTCTTCTTAGATAGAATCTGGTCTGATCCAAGAAAAGTTATCTGAAAATGCAATTTGTGTTTATAAATAGCTGTGCCAAGTTTTGAAGACTTCGGGCGATGAAGACATTGTTTATAATGGTTCAGTATTTTTATACACCCGTTTTGATAAAAAAAACAACGGAATGTATTATGTTATTGTTCCATCCGTCCATCCATTTGCTTTTTTTCGTTTCCGGATGATAACTTTAGTAAGTCTAACCTGAATAGAATGAAATTTGGTATGTGAGTTTACTAGCCCAAAATACAGGTCAAGTTCAAATTTGGGTTCCGCCTGCCAATTTTCACATAGGTTATGGCCCTTTGTTGAAATTAGCACTGACATATTTTTCCACGCCCTAGTGATGCTCTTATTTTAATTTTTCAGGAGGGTGACGATGAGATACAGCTCACTCCGGAGCAGAGGCGACAGTTAGAGTTAATAGAGAGCATGCCGCTGATTGCCGAGACAGAGATCTCGCCTGAAGAATGGTCGGCAAAAACTCCAGAGGAAAAAGAAAAAATCATGGGTAAAAAAAAATCAGCTTCACTGTAATAATGTCAGCTCCACAGACCAAAGTTTATAACTTTTAGATGTCATTGTAAAACTCCTTGGATTATTACGATTTCACCCATTCAACATAGACAGTTGGAATCAGAGTTTGATTTAATGATTGTTCCCAGAATCAAATTTTTCATTTTTAAGATAGCCACCTGTCAAATGAAGCCACATTATTCTGCGATGTTTGACCTAACGATCTTTTATTAAAACTGGAATTTGAGAAACATTTGACTCGCGTATATTAGAGAATGCACTGGCACAGGATCTTTAATGTTTAAAGCGTCTGTCATGGAAGTTTTGTGATGCTAGCCCGCACCATAATCTCAGGGATATTTGTGATTTAAAAAAAAAAATTTGACTTGCAGAATTAAGAAGGCAGGAATATGAGAGAAGACGGAAAGAATTCGAAGAAATCAGAAAAGCAAGAAGGAAGTCATCAACTAGTCCCGGTACAGGTCCAAGTCAGTCGGCCCCAGTCGCACCTGCGTTAACGGTGAAAGATCAGAAAAGAAAGAGGCTAAAAGACAAGCCTGATGGGCCGCCACAAGGGAAGAAACGTGTTCGGAAATCCAAGAGCACAGAGGATTTTGATGCATATACAGAAACATTGATGCAGCAGTTATCAAAACTACCACCGGTGCTGTTACAGGAACCGAAAATCATCGTCAATCATGCTCTCACACCGATTATAGGTGCCACAAACCCATCAGGTAACAATAACATGCTCTCACACAGATTATTTACAGAATGAGGTCCCCAGAGGGTGAAATTAGTGACACTATCCTGCATAGCGGGCTATTATCACTAAATTCACCCACTGGGGACCTAATTCTGCATAGGCCTCATCTTCTCTAGAAAGTTTCTTTATTAGCAAATTTCTATAGAACTTCTTCATATAGATTCATTTTTTTTTAAATTTAGTTTCTCCATATCCCCAAATTATAAGACAACACATTGCATAATTGAGGTTCCCAATGTGGGTACATCACAATATTCACCATTTGGGCTCTTCAATCTGAGTCTATGTCTATCATAGCAAATGAAGCCATGCAGAATGAGGTCCCCAGAGGGTGAATTTGGTGATGATAGCCCACTGTGCAGGATATCATCACTTAATTCACCCTCTGGGGACCTCATTCTGCAAATGACAGGCACCTTATTCTCAGGCCTGCCCACCACTTTCATTATTGGCAGGACGTTTTAAAATTTCATCGTACCAGTAAAATTATGTTAATACTCTAGTGAACGCCCTGTAAAAGTGGTAATAATCTATAATAAGTTATCCAGTTATCCAAACTACAATCAGGGAGCCGCATTAGCACAGTCAGTTAAACGACCTGCCAACTTCGCACAGAGGCAGTTAACCCTTTACCCAACAAACCGGCCAAAAACGGCCAAATAAAGCTGCAACAGCCTAAATTATCTTGGGTCTGTCTCAATAATACCATACAAATATGGATATCATTGGAACCGGCTCATTGACCACATTGTGATGGTTACAGTTATGCCCTGTGCCAATGCATTCTCTTATATATGCGAGTCGACCATAGGTCGCCTCGCATATGTAAGAGAATGCATTGGCCTAAAAAAAATCTTTTTTTAACACTTTTTACCATTTTTTCTTACATTCTTTAACAATTTTATAATTTTTAATGTGTTAAGCCAATGCATTCTCTTATATATGCGAGGCGACCTATGGTCGACTCGCATATATAAGAGAATGCATTGGCACAGGGCCGTTCTGTCGGGTAAAGGGTTAAGTGGAAACTTCTCTGTGAAAATTATCGCTTGACTTTGAATCCACCCTGGGTTGTAAAACTCAGTTCGCTGTTTCTAGGGAAAGACCACCCCAGCTTCCCCTAATGCACCCATAGGGATCCTCGCATTTATATAAGAGAATGCATTGGCCTAATAATATTTACCTTGACCTTGTAAGGCAGTGCATTCTCTTATATATGTGAGGCTCCTTATGGGAGACTCGCATATATAAGAGAATGAACTTTAATGCTGCACCAGGGCAGCTCCTGTTATGAAAGGCTTAATCATTTTTTACTCTTAACACAGATATAAGTCAACTGAAGGGTACGTTTGGACATGGAATTATCGACCTCGAAGCTGAAGCACTGAAAGAAGAGAAACTCGTCACTGATATTGTTTCTCGGAGGAAGTTTGTCAGCGACGGAGAGGATGATCAGCTCTCAGGTGAGAAATATTTTTTGATAAAAGTATATTTTTAGCCCATGCAAAGTCCAAAGCAAATTAGGTTTAATAAAAGTTTATCTGTGACCTTGAATATGTCTTTCGATAAAATTAACACCGTGAAGTCACCTTATACATAACTCGTACTACATGACGTCTGCTGTGACATCACCTTATACATATTAAACTTGCACTACATGACGTCTGCTGTGGGCTAATGATTTTGTTGCTATGGCGAGGGGACTTAATTATGACGGCGAACTTCAGCCTAACAAAACAAACATGACACCCAAAATAAGCGGGACCGAGGGGCTAACGGAACTATGCTATGAGTAGGCCCATCCTGTGAACGCATTTAGAATACGACGTCCCCTGACGACCCCTTGAGTGAACAGTGTTTATCCCTTTCTAATCTAAATACTCATTGATGAGTAGCCATATGTTTGTTAAACTTACTATCCGAACATTTCCTACAAATAAATAGGATTTATTCTGTACTTTCTATTGTGTGTCGTCTGCTGATATTAATTTGACATCCCTCCATAATAATCATTGATACTTCCATTGTATACATATATAACTGAGTGGTAGAATCCAGTTAGAAAGGCCAAATAAAAAATAGTATTCGAGTCTCAGACACCACCGCATTGAAATAAATGGCCTGCATTTTTATTTTTTATTTTTGATATTATGACAAAAAAGTCACAATTGTTTTTTAAAAAGTCCTCCCTCCCTTATTGATTCAGAAAAAAATTGTCTGAGACTGGAATGATTGTTTTGTTTTGTTTTACCTAGTATTATTATTATTTTTTATTTTATATTTTGTTATTTAGGTGAACTCGCTGATGAACGCTTCCTGTTGGTCGGTGGTAAGGAGTCCAATAAATCCATTCCACAATTTCTCCAGGACTCTGGAAATGAATTCAAACCTATTCCGCCAACCGGTCCAGTTATAGAACCCA
The DNA here is from genome assembly GCA_032622095.1 of Siphonodentalium dalli. Classification (NCBI taxonomy): domain Eukaryota; kingdom Metazoa; phylum Mollusca; class Scaphopoda; order Gadilida; family Siphonodentaliidae; genus Siphonodentalium; species Siphonodentalium dalli. Next base: position 94,764,246 of record CP136067.1, read on the forward strand.
AATGGGTTTCAAACAGGTATTAATATATTATAGTGGATAGGTTTATATTCTGACACAGGGACCAGCCAATACCAGAGTGTTAGACTTGGGAGACACCTCTCTGAAATATGCCACTTCTCCCTATCTTTGTCCCAGGGAGAAGTGACTACTCTCTCATATGTCAGTATGCATATCTCCCAACAGCATGTTTAGAGTATATCAATTGATTATATAGACAGAAGTCAACGTGCATCCTAATCGAGAATCTTATAACGAATGAGCTGCGGATGACTTAAGGATATTTTGTACCTGCAAATATAACTGTGCACCGTCTGCAATGAGTAAATATTGTTAGGCCAATGCATTCTCTCTTAGTTCTCCCATAGGAGGCCTCGCATATATAAGAGAATACACTGGCTTGCAAGTTCAAGGAATATATTGTTAGGCCAATGCATTCTCTTATATATGGGAGGCTCCATATGGGAGACTCGCATATATAAGAATGCATTGGCACAGGGTTTTCACAAAATTTCAGGAAGCTCAAGTTATGGAAGGGTTAAACTATGGATGTTGACCACAATGAGGACATTCAATGGAGTGTTCCATGTTTTGTTCGGATTTTCCGTTCTAGACTTAAACATCTTTGTTTATCTTGAAATGTTGGTCTTATTGTCCAAGCAGATATCTCAACCATGGGTTGTCGGATTTCAATGAAATTTAGTATGGATTTTCACCACTGATGACATTCAGAGGTGTGATCAATCGTTCTGTTTGAGTTTTCCATTCTCGAGTTATTCAACTTTGTTTATCTGGAAATGTTTATTTTTTGGAACAGTACCATTTTTTTTTAGTTAGACATATTAATATAACCCTTAATCTTTTGTAGATCGAGTGTTAGTCCAGAATCTGTGATATCAACGTCATCCTTCGATGGAGATGATGAGAGGCTAGTCGATTACCCAGTGCTAAAACCAATCGATCCACCAGGTGGTGGACGTGACACTATGTCGCCGATCATACCTATTCTCCAGCCTATACCTATCAAGGCAATTCCTATGGCAATGCAGTCACAGTTTGAATCCAAATTCTTAATAAATAGGAGCGAAAAAGCGAACAAACATAAAACAGCAATTGAATTGCCCGGGGATGAGAAAATGCATACGTTTGTCTCTGAAAAAGAGAATGTGCCATCACATGTGCCAACTTCGTTGTCATCTAGTCTCGCGAAACCGAAGAAGGATAACGATGATCAAGTTTCAGTGACCTTGACCATGTCAGCCTCCGCGGCGCGAGATATTGGTGGTGTCATGGCGGCTCTTGCTGATTTGCTGAAGATCGCTGTTCCACCTTCATATGAAGTAGCAAGAAGTCCATCACCGGATCAGTTCCGCACAAATGTTACACGTAAGTTTAAAGTCATTCTCTGTAGAGGTATTCAGAATGTATCATACCCCAATTAGTATGTCTCCGTAGAGGTATTCAGAATGTATCATGACACAATTAGTTGTTTTCAGAAACAAGCCTTGAAATAGTGTGTCTGACATTTTCAGAATGAGGTTCCAGAGGGTGAATTTAGGGACACTACCCACACGGCGGGCTAACTCACCATATTCACCCTCTGGGAACTTCATTCTGCTTAGGCCTCATCTTCTGGGAAGTTTCTATAACCTCAAATTAACATTATTTTTAGTTACTTTTTCCCTTCTGTTTAGTTTCTATATACGCTAATTTACAGAAGATAATGAAAATTTCTGACGTTGTGTTGAACGTTTCTGATGTGCTTTTGAACGTTTCTGATGTGCTTTTGAACAGTTTTGATGTGCTTTTGAACATTTCTGATGTGCTTTTGAACATTTTGATGTGCTTTTGAACATTTCTGATGTGGTTTTCAGACAAGGAGCAAGCTATCTCTGTGCAGAGTCTGATGAAAGCAAAGTCAATATTCTGCCGACATTGTGACGTCGTGGTCATCAGTTCAGGTATCCGGAAAAAGAAGACTGAACTCTGTCTCCTTGGTAAAGACGAACAGGTTCGTATGCTTCTTAAAATATTTATGCATCGTTTTTTCCCGGTTTCCCGTTATGGAGTTATTCATCTTTGTTTATTATGAAGTGTTGGTGTTTAGTCCGTATCTCCACCACTAGTTGATGGATATCAATGAAATTTGGTATGGATGTTTTACTACTATGAGGGCAATCAATTGAGTGTTTAATCATTTTGTTCATGTTTTCCATTCTAGAGTTGTTTTTAGCTCACCTGAGACGAAGTCTCCGGTGGAGCTATAGTCATCACTCCTCGTCCGTCGTCCGTCCATCCGTCCGTCCATCCGTCCGTCCATCCGTCCGTCCGTCAACAATTCTTTGAACATCTTCTCCTCTGGAACCGTAAGACCAAATGGGTTCATATTTGGTGTGGATGTTCCCTAGGTGACTCTCATTCCGATTTGTTCAAATGAGGTCACTGGGTCAAATAGTTGCGAAGCCAGGGCCATAACTCTGTAATTCTTACAACAACTTCTTCTCAAATTTCATTGGTCCGAATGGGTTCATATTTGGTACAAAGGGTCTTTGGGGGACTGTTATTCAGATTTTTTCAAATGAGGTCACTGGGTCGAATGTGGGCAGAGCCAGTGACATAACTAAAAAAAAAAAAGCATGTTATAAAATTTGAAAAAGTGACACCATTATAACATCTGCAGATTTATGAAACTTTAATCTTTAATCTTCTGAAATTACAGAAATATTCCATTACCCATCCCCATCCCACATGGCCCAGATGCACCCACACCCTGCAGTGGCCTACACCCAACCAACATCCCTTCCAATGGATATCATTTCCAGCTTCCAACATTAATACCTGTTCTATTAAAGTTGCAGATATCTCATTGTGGATAGACAGAGAGAAACACAGGTCATTAATCAAGGAATACAATGTCACTGACAGCTTGTATAAACATACTGCTAGCAATTTAAACAAACTGCCTGAATTTAGTGTGTCTGACATTTGCAGGTCAGAGAATCATTAATAAGAGGTACAATCTATCATGTATTGTTCAACATGGCAAATAGGAGGTCTGTCATTTGCAGAATGAGGTCCCCAGAGGGTGAATTTAGTGATGCTATCCCACACAGTTGTTAGTTACATTTCTCTTCTAGGAAGTTTCTATATCCCCTAATTTGCAGAATATAAAATTCATAATTGAGGTGTCCAATGGGTGAACATCAACTTCAACTGGGGAACTTCAATCTTATCCTAGGTCTGCCATAGCAGTTGAGGGCCTTAGCAGAATGAGGTCCCCAGAGGGTGAATTTAGTGATGCTAGCCCACTGTGCAGGATAGCGTCACTAAAGTCACCCTCTGGGGGGGACCTCATTCCGCAAATGACAGACACACTATCACACTATTTCAAGGCTTGATTGTATAATACATTGTGTTGCTTGAGGCCAGGCACATACAATGTAGGAATAGGTGCACTATTTGCAGGCTTGCTCCTTTGGTGATTGTGGTTCAGATTTGTTCTATCAGGGTCACCAGGTCAAGTAGGTGCAAGGCCAGCTACATTACTCCTTCTCTACATAGTAATTCATGATGTGTCTTCTATGCAATAATCAAATGGCCTATTTTGCTTATATTTGGTATGAAATTACCTTTGTGAAAATGGGATCACAAAGTCAAATAAGGGCAGAGCCAGAGACTATTTCACTACATAGTAATTCTTAAAATATGTTTGCAAGAACTGGTTGGCTTATTTAGCATGGAATGTTCTTCCTTGACTGCAATTCAGATTTTTTTTTAATGGGGTCACTTGGTCAAATAGGGGCCAAACGAAGAACAGTTTCCCTCTTAATATGCTTCCTTCACAAGGACCATCAGGTCTATTTTACTGATATTTATCATATGTATGAAGGGTTCTTTGGTGTCTGGGATTTAAATTTATTCAGATGGGGTCACCAGGTTAAATAGGGTGGGACCAGGGACATAACTATATGTCTCTATAGTAATTCTTAAAATGTCTTCTCAAGAGAGGTTGGACTATTTAGCTTACATATAGTATGGAGCAATCAGGAGGATCCTTAAGTGACTGAGATTCAGATTTGTTAAAATGAGGTCAATTTGTCAAGAAATGGTGGGGCTATGGGGAGTTAACACTTTTGTGTCTAATAAAATCATTGAAATGCCAAATTCATTAAAACATCTACCTTGGAACCACCTGACTGATTAATCTGACTTACATGTATTGTGTTTTGGATCCATGGATAATTGGGCTTCAAACATGTCTAAATGGTTTTGGAAAAAGGCGCTTGTGAGATTGGAAATTTCCAACAATTGAGAAAGTTTGAGGTGTCAGTTGTGAAATTCCAACCTAAGACTTGGGAGTCTGTATACCGGTCAAAGGGGACTTGTTGAGCTGGAGGAGGAGGGGGTAATCAGTAGTATACAGTTGGTAATTTCAAGGTGGATTTTCACCAATCTACATATGTGAAATCTCTCTAGCCAAATATCCTGTTTAGAGCTATTTCTTTTAAAGTAATTATGAAAAGTTCTGACTGTTGTAGTCTCCAGAGTCCCAGTCTTATCAGTCTTGGTAGTCTGGTGAGCGACCCCACAGTCATTGACTGTCTTGTTTATATTTCTTTTAGGTGCCTGAAGAGGATGTCGAAACTTTCTGTAGTATGAATTGTTTCACTCATTACTGCGTCAAACAGAACTATGCCATGCAGTCAGCGGCGATGGTTGCTGCGGGGCACGCTAGAATGCTTGACATGCCAATGATGGACCCATTAGATAAGCTTGGACCGCTCGGAATTCCTCCACCGACACCACAAATCATGAAGCTCGACGGCCAGCCGGACGCAGCGAGTCTGTTTAGCAAATCACTAGGAATGCAGTCTTTTGGTCAACAGGCTGTCCTTGGAAAGCCTATGATGATGCCGCCTTATGGCCAGGCTCTCTCACCTGCATCCATGCTAGCGCTAGATGAAACACCACTGGATTTATCGTCTGTGAACCAGGCTGCTGGGAAGATCGTCGCAGATGATAAATTAGGGAAGCATAAATTACCAGAAAGCACATCACAGCCAGAACCTCCAAAAGTAATTATTACAATTCACTTAGACTGGAGCAGACGACAATCCATAGTGCATGTTTCCCTCTCTGTGAGGCTCCCTGTGGGTTACCTATAAAACATTCTTCAGTTATTTTATTTATCAGAGCAGCTGCAAGCCTGGATATAGTGTGTCTTGATATTTGCAGAATGAGGTTCCCATAGGGGGAATTTAGTGATGCTATCCTGCACGATGGACTGGCATCTCCAAATTCACCCTCTGGGAACCTCATTCTGCTTAGCCCTCAACAGTTATGGGAGACCTGGGATCAGATTGAAGTTCCCCAGTTGAAGTTGGTGATGTTCACCCATTAATCCCCTCGATTATTAGGCCAAATAAAATCAATGTTCTGTTTCTCGGCCACCTACTCCCTCATGAAAATATGGCCCCCTGGGTGCTTTTTTTGGTCCTCCCAAAATAAAAATTATATATTATCCTTCCGCTCAGTAAAAATGGACTGACCATAAATTTAGCATAGACATAGTTAAACTTTTATTTAAAGGGGTACTGTATGCCATTTTCAATAAATTCCCGGTGATAACAATGATCTAATATCGATAATATATAGAAAACTAAGCAATTTGAGTCGAAGATGTATTCTGTAAACGTTCAGGTTAATAGGTTATCTTAAAATAAAACTTAATAATTTTATATAAATTTAATTTATGGCTGGAGCCATAAATTAAATTGCGAATTTCCGTGTACAAGACGTAATCAAAATAATTCACAGATAGTGGATTGGGCACATGATCGTGTAAATAATTATGTTGATACTGGGCGTAAATTCAAGCCACTCACTGACTAGTGACTATACAATGACTTAAATGAGTATATGGGATTAGTATGCATATACATGTAATATAACATTTATTTTATACATTTGCTTGAAAACTGTCAAAAAATTACTCGACAACCACAATTGGTATTTTCGCACTCCGGTTAATCTGCCATCCGTAACATTACTTCGTACTCAACAGACTTTCAAATAATGGAAATCTGGTTACCTTATTCTATGACTCAGAGACTATAGAAACCAACAACATTTGAGTACAGTATCCCTTTAGTATTTCCTTTTGTACTTCTGAAAATATTAAAGTGTTCTTTTTGGTTTGTTTAAACTGTATGTACTTGGGTTGCACAACAGACAGCACTCTCAGATCTCAACTTATAATTCTCTTTACCATGCATCTACATGTCATGTGATTATTTTAGCCTGTTGTCAAAAAATGGAAAGACATCAGATGGAAGAAATGGGATATTACCTTCATTCAGAGTCTCGGTGTTTACAAGAGTCCAACAACAGAGGAAGAAATCTACAATGTACGTATTAAATTATAATATTCATATTGTTTCCTTGCTGTGGCCAATCAGTCTGAAATATATTCCATGACTAAAGTCAATGACTACCGAATATTATCCAGGAGTATAGTCTAAACATGAACAGATTCTTTCAACTGCCATCATGAAATGGTGTCTGAGATTACTTAACTTTGAGAGACATAGTCAAATGAATTGTAGGAATAATACAACCGCCATATATTTACACTCGCACATGCTGTCGAATATGAATGCAGGACGTTGGTTGGTCGAAATTACGTCACGTGATGTCACACGCAGACCCCTACTTGCTTTCATATGGTGTACAGTAATGCCCTAAGTAATCGACTCCTTAATCACAGCAGAATTATGGGTACTTTTCAGGATTTAGTCGGAAATATGGCTTGTTGCCATTCATCGGAAAGCTCTCCCCGAGAGCTTTCCGATGAATGGCAACAAGCCATATTTCTGACTAAATCCTGAAAAGTTACCCATAATTCTGCTGTGGTTAAGAGTCGATTACTTAGGGCATTACTGTAGATGCAACCTGCAACGGGCTATGAGAATAATGTTGGAAATAGTAAGCATGGATTATTATGCCCCCGACTTGAAGTCGGCGGGTATATAATTGACGTCTCCGCCCGTACGTACGTATGTCGCACCGTCCGTCCGTCCGTACAAACATTTTGCATTATTGTTCAGCAACCGCTGGGCAGATTTAGCTGATATTTGGTGTGGTGATAGAGCAGCATGGGGGAACAACTACATGCATAGCGCGGTTTTCGTCCACCCATTTTCACCAGAGTTATGGCCCTTAATTTACTTAGAAATTCAATTATTCTCTTGTTTTTTGGGTTTCCAGATGATAGCGTGAGCTTTGGTGGTACGATTGCAAATCCCGTATTTTTGTGGATCAGTTATATGAAAATACATGTCAAGTGCGAATTTGGGTATGATCTGATGATTTTTGCCAGAGTTATGGCCCTTTTTTCAACTTAGAAAATTTCCGGATCGCTTGTTTTTGGGTTTCCGCGTCCATGCTTAATTCGAATTGCTACGGTCGGGGGCAAATGCCACACGACAGCGTACCTCTTGTTATACCTTCCCTTGTCTAGTAATAGTCAGAAAATGTAGAGGGAACTTTGTTATGCATATACACTCATTTAATCTGATATAAAAATTACATTGTTGTCTATAAATTGACACCTCTCCATTATAACATATGATCCTAAATTTCCTCCAGTGTCTTTCAATTGTTCTGGAGTTACAATTAGTACACCAGACTGAGTTCAGCTAAACATTGTCTCACTCTTCAACGAAGTCATCTACTTCATGTTCCATGTCACTATGCGTTAACATGATAGTCACTTTTCACACATTACACAGAGATATGTTAAGAGTTCATGTATTTTGCAATTAATGCTCAATACTTATGGACATGTTTGTAAGACACAATACCAAAAAGAATTCTGAAAAAAAAATTGTACTAATTTAATTTTTCTTCCTTTTTTTCGTCATAATATCAAGAATCAAAATAAAAATGTCCAATGCAGGCCATTTATTGCAATTTGGCGGTGCCTGAGAATCAAATACCTTTTTTTTTGCTTTAGAGTTGTATATATAAATAATGCTGTATCTTTGATGATGTTTGTTTTATTTAGTTATGGGAGAGTATGTCAATCACCCTGAGACCGGACCCACGTCCTGATGATTCGAGGAGCTGCTTACTGTGTTTGGAGAATGGTGATGGCCTAACTGACGGCACGGCAAGGTTCGTTTCATAGTTACTTTAATTAATTTTCTGGCCTCGTATTTTAGCTCATATTTAATTAACCATTCCTGAAATTTTGCAAAAACTCTGTGCCAATTCATTGGCCTAACAATATTAGGGATAACTGACAATTCACGACACACACACACTGTAGCACATATTTAGTTAACCCTTCCATGACTGGAGCTTCCTGAAATATTGCAAAAAACCTTGTGCCAATGCATTCTCTTATATATGCGAATCTCCCATAGGAAGCCTGGCCTTACAATATTTACCTTGACCTTATAAGCCAGTGCATTCTCTTATATATGCGAGGCTCCCTGTGGAAGACTCGCATATATAAGAGAATGCATTATCACAGGGTATTTTTGCTGCACCAGTGCAGATCCCGTCATGAAAGGGTTTAAAGATATCGGGAAAATGTTATGATGCCATCGATTCTGTGTGCCAACAACTTTTAGCCAGGGGACCAGTCAAGGTAAAGACAGCTCTGATGCATCAACAAGCTGTTGTCAGGGGACAAGAAACCGTTTCAAATTCATATCAAGCTGTCATTGGGGGGACTAGGAACCGTTTCATATTCATAACAAGCTGTCGTAGGGGGACTAGAAACTGTTTCAAATTCATAGTTTTATATTGACACAATGAGGCTTCCACAAGCTCGACGGGGGGACTAGAAACCATTTCAAATTCATGTTATACACACAATGAGTTAGTCATGTAAAGTCTGTTCCGATTTCAAACTTCTAAATGTTAATGTTGGTAAATGGGTTCATTTGAACTGTGTGTTGTCTATTTCAGACTTCTCAATGTAGATGTTGGTAAATGGGTGCATTTGAACTGTGCGTTGTGGTCATATGAAGTCTACGAGACGATAGCTGGAGCGTTGATGAACTTTGACCTGGCCGTGAAGCGTGGTATGGCAATCATGTGCTTTGTTTGTAACCAGCCCGGTGCGACTCTGAACTGTTTCAACATCCGTTGCACGAGGATGTACCATCTCCCATGTGCTCTACTCACAGGATGTATGTTCTTCACAGATAAGGTTAGTACCACATAATGATATACCATCTCCCGTGTGATGTACCATCTCCCCCATGTGTTTTACTCACGGGATGTATGTTGTTCACTGATAAGGTTAGTACCGCATAATGATATACCATCTCACGTGTGATGTACCATCTCCCCATGTGTTTTACTCATGGGATGTATGTTCTTCACTGATACGGTTAGTACCACATAATGATGTACCATCTCCCGTGTGATGTACCATCTCCCCCATGTGTTTTACTCACGTGATGTATGTTGTTCACTGATAAGGTTAGTACCGCATAGTGATATACCATCTCACGTGTGATGTACCATCTCCCATGTGTTTTACTCACGGGATGTTCTTCACTGATAAGGTTAGTACTGCAAGTTCAGCAACTAATATTAAGCACACATGACTCATTTCAAGATGGTTATAGTGCATAACGTATATATTTACACTCACACATGCATTTGCATTCTGCATCCATGACGCTATTGCTCCCATTCCCCAACTTTCAATTGATGTCTGTTAACATTTATCATTGAACAAATATTCACCTATTTAGTATTTTGCTTAGATCCTTTTCAGTATTAATTTAAAGTGTACACTTTGGGTATCGTATAATGATAGTTTGTCTGAGAAAAACCCAACTAATGATTATATCACGGGAGCAAACTGTTGCTCTCGCTGTGTTTTACTTTATATGGAAAAGACTGAATATTGTTTGAAGAACCTGTTGCTGATTTCTATATATTACAGACAATGCTGTGTACTATTCATGCTCCTAAGAATCCAGATAATCAGCTCGCATCTCTCGTAGTGTATCGACGGGTGTATATCAACCGCGAAGAAGAACAACAGGTGGCAAAGTGAGTGCTTCGGCCAAATAAATCAGAATTCCTTGTTCTCAGGCAATTCTCTCGTCACTGAAATTTTCTTTTAAAAAGCTTGTCATGCATATTATCTGTTAGATATATTGGATTTGATCAACAAAACTGAATTTTTTTTTGTTTATGTAGTAGGTTTTCCAGAGTTTGAGAAAAATAGCCAGCTTCCCTCATCTCCAAATTGAGATCTAATTGCCTGATAAGGCCAATATAAACAAATTGCTAAATTTACATCCCATCCCAACCCTATTTTTAGTCCCCTCCTCAATTTTTTTTATTTGCATATCTTTTATGCAAATTTTTTACTCATGCCTTAACCCTTTCATGACCGGAGCTGCGCTGGTGCAGCATTAAAGACCCTGTGCCAGTGCATTCTCATATATATACGAGTCTCCCACTCACATATATAAGATAATGCACTGGCTTACAAGATCAAGGTAAATATTGTTAGGCCAATGCATTCTCTTACATATGCGAGGTGCCCTATGGGCAACTCACATATATAAGAGAATGCATTGGCACATGGTTTTCGCAAAAAATCTGGAAGCTCCAGTCATGAAAGGGTTAATCATCAAGTTACATTTCAATGACCTATTAACCAATCTATTTTGATCTAATTGGACAATCTAAATCACCTTGTAATATATAAGATAGGATACTGCTTCAATCTAGAACTGTCCATGACCATTTATTTTAGGAAAAATAAAAAATATATATATTGGCCTAACACAGATATTTTATTTTAGTGGTCTGATTTACAACACATATATTTAGATACAAACAAACGTATTATTACTTTCGCTCTCTTTACTTCAAGCTTTCGGCCCGATCTGTGTGATTTTTCCTTATGACGGTCCAGATTGGGCTGAAAGCTTGAAGTAAAGAGAGAGAAACTAATGATACGTTTGTTTATACTACTGTCCTTTCTTCGCTTGATGGATTATGCTGATATATAGAAGATCTCAAATGAGTTATGTTGGGATATAGCACATGTACAGTAATGCCCTAAGTAATCGACTCCTTAACCACAGCAGAATTATGGGTAACTTTTAAGGATTTAGTCGGAAATATGGCTTGTTGCCATTCATCGGAAAGCTCTCCCCGAGAGCTTTCCGTTGAATGGCAACAAGCCATATTTCCGACTAAATCCTGAAAAGTTACCCATAATTCTGTTGTGGTTAAGGAGTCGATTACTTAGGGCATTACTGTAGACCATGGGAAGAACATACAGCTGTCTTAGACAAGTTGTGAATCAAATTTATGAATCAAGTTTCATAAAATATATCCCAGTAGAGCTTTATGCCTTTCTAACAAATCAAACTCTTTAAAAGAAGCTGAAAAATGCATGTAAAATGCATACATGCACGGCTTTGGCTGAGATGCTTCACAACCGTATATGACAGTATTGCGCACTCTCGCTGGCGGAGAAAAATATAGTCCCCCAATTTACCTCTTTTTTGGTGCCTATTTTCGTTAGTGCAACAAAGTTGGACAAGAATTTAACTTTAATGAACAAAGCAATCATTTTTGTTGGTGTCAAGCTTGGCTTTTCAAAATAGTATTAATCCACTCAGTATTTTTGTTAGCGCGATGCCGAGTATCCCGGGAAGCATGCGCCTATTCATCACTAGTGAGATATAAGGAAATATGTAATGGCTTTTTTAATGATATAGTAGGGGTTCCATGTAATATATAGTTAGTTGGATGTGTTGTGTAAAAAAATTGTTATGTATTATTTTCACAGCATCATTAATGAAGAAGACGGTAAATGTCGACTCAGAGTTGGCTCCCTTACTCTGCACAGCATCGGACAATTACTTCCGCACCAAATCCAGACGAACAAATACCATAACCGAGACTACATCTACCCGGTTGGCTTCAGATCATCCCGATGTTACTGGAGCATGAGACGGCTGTACAAACGTGCTAAATATATATGCAGCATTCTCGATGCCGAGGGAAAACCAGAATTCATTGTTAAAGTCATCGAGGAAGGTTTCCAAGAAGAAGTTTACAAAGACTACTCAGCTAAAGGTATACCTTAATGACTTCATGTGTAATATTGTGTGCATGTAATAGATCTGTGTTGGAAAAAAATCCACATAATATGGGTTTTATACCTGAACTACTTTTGTATGAGCATAAAATGTCCCAGAAAGACGCATTGAAATCACAAAAAAAAAAATTTCGAACATGATGATCAGGTCCCAATCAATTACTCCAAAAATTGTATTCAAGGGCGACTTCCTTCAAAAGTATATTTACAAAGATATAATTTAAAGATTTCACCCACTGCTTTCTCTTTGTTTTAACCTCTTCGCTGCAATGACGTCCGTAACTATTACGGATGTAAAAGTGCATGTCGTGTGCTATATGGTCCGTAGGTACTACGGAACTACTTCAGAACACTAGCAGTAGGCCATTAATCATAACTGGAACTTAGAGATTGGTGCATCGGATTAACTGTATCTCGAAGTTTAAAATAGTGTATGATGTTCAAAGTTTGTGAACGATAATAGCCTTTCAACTGAGTCAGTTTTATGGTTCTTGTGATGTTCCCGTTCTATTTTACCACTGAAAAATGGCAATAACGTCAACATCCCAGCACACGACGTCATAACGTCATTTAGCAGCTGAGAGGTTAATCATCATAATTATGTAGTACCGTATACTTTTTAGAGTGAAGACAGCTGTACAGTAATGCCCTAATTAATCGACTCCTTAACCACAGTAGAATTATGGGTAACTTTTCAGGATTTAGTCGGAAATATGGCTTGTTGCCATTCATCAGAAAGCTCTCGGGGAGAGCTTTCCGATGAATGGCAACAAGCCATATTTCCGACTAAATCCTGAAAAGTTACCCATAATTTTGCTGTGGTTAAGAAGTCGATTACTTAGAGCATTACTGTATATGTTCTTCCCATGGTCCACATGTGCTATATCAATGAATTTGTTCGGAAATCTTCTGCATTCTTTGAGATACCTCTTCCCAAATTATGTATACATAATTTTGGGGTTCGAATGAGCCATGTTCGTTTAATCCACTTTTCGCTTGTTTGTGTTTTGGGAAAAAAGGGCTATATTGTTCGAGACACCGATGACTGAGCCTCATTGTACAGTGTGAACATTCAGCATCCAAAGAAAACACTACCAAAGGCACTGGAGGAAATTTATGTTATAATGGAGAGGTGTCAATTTATTGACAAGGGAACCTATCATAATCCATGCTTGCGAAGTGCACAAAAAAATATAAATAAAGTCCTCCCTCCCTCATTGATTGATTAACAAAATTGTCTGAGACTCAAATAATTGTTTTTATTTGGCCTAAGCTACTCAACATTCACTAATAATACTTATATTCATAACAGGAGTATGGTCAAAGATATTGGAACCCTTAATCAAAATGAGGCGGAACGGAGACATGGTCAAACTGATACCATCATTCACATCCGGGGAGGAACTATATGGTTTGACAGAGGCTGCTGTTCTCAAAGTTCTCGAGTCGGTAAGACATATGCTGCATTGCATCTAAGTCATCTATTGTTTTAAGATATTTAATATCAAGCTCTCTTATCAGATAATCTTCCACAGTAGAATTTTCTAATTAGAATCTGGAAATAACTCTTCATTATGAAACTTCTGAAAATGTATTTGTAAATACAGAAACATGATGCCTTCACTTCGAAGAATACCAGTTAAAGTATGACAATACAGTTCTGACAGCTGATGTGTTATTATACCCCCACTTTCGAAGAAAATTGGGGGTATACTGGATTGACTGCGTCCGTCCGTCCGTCACGCTTTCTCCCTCCATTTGTCAGTCCGTCCGTCCGTCCGACCTCATAACTCGAACAACTATGAACCGATTTCAATAATTTTTTGTATGCAATCTCATTAGGACTGGTTCTCCGCATGATGCTAATTGTGGTTCTAGCCTCATTTTCAACTTATTTTGACTTGTCCGACTTAATAACTTTAACAAATATGAACCGATTTCAATAATTTTTGGTATACATGCTGCTCACAATACCCTCTCTACATGATGCGGCTAGGGATTGGCTCAGACTGTTTTTCGTAATATTACACTTCATTTTCGACTTATTTTGATTTAGAAAATTCTGTCCGACTTAATAACTTTAACAAATATGAACCAATTTGAATAATTTTTTCTGTACAAGCTTCTTGTGACACCATATCGATATTATTAGTCCGAATTTTTCTTTAAAGTTAAAAATCTTTTTTGTTGGGATTACGGATAATGCGGGTTGAATTTGCCACGGTGGGGGTATGCTAGCACTCGAGTGCACACCTCTTGTTTCCAATTGTTTTAACATATAAACACTGCCGGCGACATGAACGAAGTTTGCGTATTATACTCACTCATGTGTCCGTGGTATGTACTCAAGCGATGCATATTAGAGTTGCTGTTGGGTCACATTTCATGAAAATTTCATCGTCAATGGTGGAAATAGATGCTCTTTTCATTTTGGATTTTGCACTTATTTTTTTGCTTTAAGCATTTTGATCTCGGGTATAGTTGCAAAAAAAACTTGTAAACAGTTAAAGAAAACACCCCTGTATTCTAATCAGAGAGTCACTATGTAAGACAATGGTTGTGTTAGAAACTAATACGAATGAGCAATCGCTCAAAAACGTGACATGAGGATACACCGGCAATGTCTTGTCATTACAAAAGAATGAACGAGTTGTCCTTGTATATATCCTCAGGATTCACAAGTGTATAATACTCAATTTCATAAATTTCGCTGCTTGACTGAATGATTTTGTCTATTGCTTGCTGGATGTCTATTCGAACAGTTAACCCTTCAAGACTGGAGCTTCCTGAATTTTTTGGCGAAAACCCTGTGCCAATGCATTCTCTTAGATATGTGAGTCTCCTTAGGGAGAATACATTGGTCAAACAATATTTACCTTAACCTTGTAAGCCAGTGCATTCTCTTATATATGCAGGGCTCCCTATCTGAGACTCGCATATATAAGAGAATGAACTGGCACAGGATCTTTAATGCTGCACCAGTGCAGCTCCCGTTATTAAAGGGTTAACTTTGTTTATGTCTTCAGGAAAGATTACTCTATATTATTTACTATCCTTTTTTTGCAGCTACCTGGATCTGACTTGTTGATAAACTATCACTTCAAGTTCGGTCGTTCACCATATATAGAGATGCCACTGGCCATTAATCCAACAGGATGTGCTCGCTCAGAACCAAAACTCAGGACACACTTTAAAAAGTAAGATAAGAAACACTCTTAGCATGTTCTTGAGGATTTAATTCTTCAGATTTTTGCTTGAATGACTGTTATGCAACCATCTCGAACAAATATTTAATGTCTGACAGCAACTTTTAAACCCTTTCACGATGAGCTGCGCTGGTGCAGCATTAAAGATAATTGTGCCAGTGCATTCTCTTATACATGCGAGTCTCCCATAGAGAACTGGCTTACATGGTCATGGTAAATATTATCAGGGAAATGTATTCTCTTATATATGCGAGAATCCCTATGGGAGACTCACATATATAAGAGAATGCATTGAGACAGGGTTTTCACAAAATTTCAGGAAGCTACAGTCATGGAAGGGTGCAATGAAAAATATAAAATTTGGGAGTTTATCACCACCATGCTCAATACTATTTACAAGGTACCTGCAAAAACAAAAAAACATGTTGTTTAACCCTTTACCCAACAGAACGGCCCTGTGCCAATGCATTCTCTTATATATGCGAGTCTACCATAGGTCGCCTCGCATATATAAGAGAATGCATTGGCTTAACACATTAAAAATTATAAAATTGTTAAAGAATGTAAGAAAAAATGGTAAAAAGTGTTAAAAAAAGATTTTTTTAGGCCAATGCATTCTCTTATATATGCGAGGCGACCTATGGTCGACTCGCATATATAAGAGAATGCATTGGCACAGGGCATAACTGTAACCATCACAATGTGGTCAAGGAGCCGGTTCCAATGATATCCATATTAGTATGGTTTTATTGAGACAGACCCAAGATAATTTAGGCTGTTGCAGCTTTATTTGGCCGTTTTTGGCCGGTTTGTTGGGTAAAGGGTTAAAATGTTGATTTCGGTCTAAATTTGAGGTGTGTGTTACGTTTTTTTGCATATATTAAATTCAATTCATGTACATGTAATTGTTCATTGCCGACTATGACTATGATTAGTGAGTTGTTGTCCTAATGTCCTCTACTGTAACCTTAACTCTCAAGTCCAGTGGACTGTATCTTGTTCTCCACTGAATACTGTTAACCCTTTACCCAACAGAACGGCCCTGTGCCAATGCATTCTCTTATATATGCGAGTCGACCATAGGTCGCCTCGCATATATAAGAGAATGCATTGGCTTAACACATTAAAAATTATAAAATTGTTAAAGATTGTAAAAAGTGTTAAAAAAAGATTTTTTTTTAGGCCAATGCATTCTCTTATATATGCGAGGCGACCTATGGTCGAGTCGCATATATAAGAGAATGCATTGGCACAGGGTATAACTGTAACTATCACAATGTGGTCAAGGAGCCGGTTCCAATGATATCCATATTTGTATGGTTCTATTGAGACAGACCAAAGATAGTTTAGGCTGTTGAAGCTTTATTTGGCCGGTTTGTTGGGTAAAGGGTTAATAGCATGTTCAGTAATTATAATGTCTACTGTAAACTAATGCTATCTAACCATTCTGTCTTCAATTGAGGCCTCATACTCTACTGTCAGTGGTCCAGTCTGCAAGTAGTGTGTCTCTCATTTGCAGAAGGAGGTCCCCATACGGTGAATTTAGTGATGATATCCCGCACAGCAGGCTATCATCACCAAATTCACCCTCTGGGAATCTCATTCTGCTTAGGCCTCATCTTCTGGAGAGTATCTATAGTCTCAAATTAACATTGTTTTTAGTTACTGTTTCCCTTCTGAGAAGTTTCTATTTCCCCTAATTTGCAGAAGATAAAATGCATAATCGAGGTGACTAATGGGTGAACATCACCAACTTCAATCTGATCTTAGGTCTCCCATAGCAGTTGAGGCCTATGCAGAGTGAGGTTCCCAGAGGGTGAATTTGGTGATGCTAGCACACCACGCAGGGTATCGTTACTAAATTCACCCTCTGCGTACCTCATGCTGCAAATTGACAGACACACTATTTCCAGACTTATCAATACTACTTCATCACATTCCCTGCCGACTCTGGTTACTGGGCTGGTTGTAAATCATGAAACCCCAACTGTAACTGTTCTATCTTTATTTTAGGCCTCACACCCTACAGTCCAGTGGTACTACATCCCGTTCACTGCCGACTACGGTTACTGGCGTGTTTGGAGACCTTAATGCACCGTACAACAAACAGTTTGTGCACTCGAAGACGCAGCAATACAAGAGACTTAAGACTGAGTGGAGGAACAATGTCGTGCTCGGCAGATCGAGAATACAGGTTAGTTTCATATTGCTGTATTCTGAAAGATCTCGAAGCAGACATCGCTAAAAGCCACATGGTTGATTTTTCCTGGTTACATCGTGATTACGTTCTCATCTAACACTAGTGTTCTGACTTGTTCTCATTAATACCCAACAGAAGGGCCCTGTGCCAATGCATTCTCTTATATATGCGAGTCGACCATAGGTCGCCTCGCATATATAAGAGAATGCATTGACTTAACACATTAAAAATTATAAAATTGTTAAAGAATGTAAGAAAAAATGGTAAAAAGTGTTAAAAAAAGATTTTTTTTAGGCCAATGTATTCTCTTATATATGCGAGGCGACCAATGTGGTCAAGGAGCCTGTTCAAATGATATCCATATTTGTATGGTTCTATTGAGACAGACCGAATATATTTTAGGCTGTTGAAGCTTTATTTGGCCGGTTTTGGCCGTTTTGTTGGGTAAAGGGTTAATGATTATGTAGATGAGGTTCAGATGCTAGCCACTGTAAAATGATCAGGAATATTTCATAGTATATATAACCTGTTATCATTAACGTAGTGAAGTTGGAAGTCAAAATAAATTGCGAATTTAACAATTTCCTCTACCATTGTTGGTTTGGTGGTGGTAAAAAAAATGGTCAATACACGTATTTTACACGTGAATTTAACTTCGACATTTTGTCGCAAAGTTTACGGTGCCTATACAATATCAATGTTTACATGCAGTGCCAAATGACAAAATTCTTACATTAACACTTCAAATTGTCAAAAATATAACACATTTATGATTCCTTGACTATCTACTTGTATTACCATTGATATTCAGAACTTAGCTTAATTTATTGAATGATTTACTATTAGATATTTGTACAAGCCTTGAAATAGGGTGTCTGTCATTTGCAGAATGAGGTCCCCAGAGGGTGAATTTAGTGATGCTACCCCGCATAGTGGGCTAGCATCACCAAATTCACCCTCTGGGGACCTCATTCTGCAAATGACAGACACCCTATTTCAAGGCTTGTATTTGTAATGTTTTGATAGACTGAGATATTCCCCAGCGGCCATTGGGTTACCTTTCTCCCAACACCCTGGTAAACACAAATACCTCCCTCAGTCCTCGAATTGGCCATGGCAATAAGCAATGCTGTGAGAAAAGCCATGGTAACATATGGAATTTTAACATGCCACATCGTTAGATTTGCCGTGGGGCATTTTTCCTAATTTCGAGGGCTGCCTCCCTCCTCACAAAAATAATTTGAAGTAAATAATAAATACAAATATTCCATGAGAAAACATTTTTTTTTATGGTGATCTAGACAAAAATCAATTTTAATTATGACATTGTCTGCGTCTAAACCCTTCTCACTATTGATTTGATTATATTCTAGGGTCTGGGTCTGTACGCTTCAAAAGATCTGGATAAGCATACGATGGTGATAGAGTATATAGGGGAGACAATTCGTGATGAGGTTGCTAACAGACGAGAGAAGATGTACGAAGAACAGGTATGTATACATATTGACTATTTCAAGCTTTCAACCACTGTTGTCAAAGTTATATTTTCATTTAGAATCAAATTTGTTGTCAAATTTATATTTTCATTCAGAATCAATAGTATTTACATATTGCTGATGATTTGGCATTTGTTTCCTTTCAGAATCGTGGCATTTACATGTTCCGCATTGATGACGACTTGGTGGTGGATGCGACGATGTCGGGTGGCCCCGCCCGATACATTAATCACTCCTGCTGTCCTAACTGCGTTGCTGAAGTTGTTCCAATCGGAGAGGAGAATAAGATTATCATCATCACCTGCCGGCGTCTGTCCAAAGGCGAAGAGGTTGGTTCATGATCGAGTACAGTAAAACCTCTCTAAACCGAACACCCTTCGGATCGGTCCTTCTGTTCAGTGTTCGGTTTACAGAAAATCTTGCAACCATTGGAATATGTTGCCGCCGGAAGTAAGAGTAATTGCGATCCGAACACCTCCTTACTGATTAATTAAACTTTATTCAATAAACTACCAAATAAAACATAAATTGCAATAGATAAAACATGTTATAATAAGACATATACATATATGTATAGATAAACCAGGAAACACGGAAACGATACATTTTATGGTGATTCAGGGTTTTTTTAAATGTTGACAGTAGATTTGACATACTTGATGCTGAGCTCTTGTGGTATAGACTTTGGTGTAGACTGGGGATATTAATCATTAGTGACACTGAGAGCTTTCCGATGAATGGTAATAAGCCATATTTCCGACTAAATCCCGAAAAATTACCCATAATTTTGCTGTGGTTAAGGAGTCGATTATTTAGAGTATTACTGTATGGCAAGGAAGACAATTAATATTCATTGAGTCTAAATATTATTATGAAGGAGTTATTGTGTCGTCATGCTAATGTCATCATGCTAAATGTCATTTAGAAAGGCATGCTTGTGTTAGTTATTAAATAAAATTAGCTGGCGCAAACTGTTGCAAAACAAATTTTATCTGGAGACTATTCATTTGCTGCAATATGGTTACGAGGACATTTAGTGTGTGCACTTTGGTGCGTGATCCCCATATTTTTTTCACGAAAATAGAGAAAGTGTGAATTATCATTGAGCTATAATAGTTAAATATAATTATAAAAGTTGAATTCAAGATCTGCCTGACCTGATAACAGTTGTATGTAAATAAATGTCTGTATCTATCTTTTTCAGCTGACATATGACTACAAGTTTGATTTTGAGGATGAACAACACAAGATTCCATGTACATGTGGCGCGCCAAACTGTCGGAAATGGATGAACTAAAGGAAGCATATGTGCGGCGAGGATACTCAGAAAATATCTGTGATATGTTATAAATTCCACACGGTGGTAGGATATGTTAGACAGAATTCCTGTTTATGCTATCCGATCATGCGATGATGGCGGATATGTTAGACAGAATTCCTGTTTATGCTATCCGATCATGCAATGGTGATAGGATATGTTAGACTGTCTATATTATCCAATCATGCGATGTAAAATCTTTACCTAATAATGCTGTGTTTTATTCAGCTGTCCAAAACTATTCACATATACATGATGTCAGTATATTCACAAGCCTTGAAATAGGGTGTCTGTCATTTGCAGAATGAGTTCCCCAGAGGGTGAATTTAGTGATGCTACCCCGCATAGCGGGCTAGCATCACCAAATTCACCCTCTGGGGACCTCATTCTGCTTACACCTTTCCAACATGTCCATGTTTATCATCTTAAAAAAAACTGTTCCAATAGGACGAGTACAAATATTTCATCCATTACAGTTCAGAGAATAGAATTCATTATCAACTATTCCATTAGGACGAGTACAAGTATTTCATCCATTACAGTTCAGAGAATAGAATTCGTTTGATGATAACACATTTCTTCATTGTTCTGTCCGGAGCTTGTCAGTGAATGTTGTTCTATATTAGGACATCTGATTGGGATATTGTCAGTGAGCTTCTAAACAAGCCTGCAAATAGTGTGTCTGTCATGATTAGTGGGATAGCGTCACTAAATTCACCCTCTAGGGACCTCATATTTCAAATTTCAGACACACTGTTTGCAAGTTTGCTTCTAAAATGTTGTACAAAAAAGTACAGTTTTTATAAAAGATAAACTTCATATCTCTCCTTGTTAATGAGAAAAACATGATTTTATACGACATTTTAAGATACAACATTTTGTTTTGACGATTTCTGTAGGTTTGTTTATTACTGTCACTCAGGATAAGTAGGATACGCCCTCTGGCCATTCCTCTTCAAAACTATCCAATCAGAATTATCCTACCAGGATCGGATTCGGAAATAGATATTTAACATTTTAGAATTAACGATAAAATTTTGCTGAAAACCCTGATACAACATTTTAGAACACACTTTTTTCCCAAAAAAATACATTTATATTTGATAAGTTATTTGAGGAACTTATGAAATCGAACATATTTTATACTAAATATGCAAAAACGTGCGTTCGCACCAAAACACAAGATTTGACATTTTAGAAGTCCACTGATGACGTCCAAAAAGGAATGGATGATTCCACAGCCTGTCATAATTACATTATAATTTAACAACAAAGATGCTGAAAACAGCCAATGAACACTGAAAGTTGGTACGGATATCCAACTAATTTAAGTTAAGATGTTGTCAGAATATTCAATGCAGCAAACGAGCAGATCAGTTGCTGATTGGTGGAATATATCTGCTGATAGTTATTTGATTGACAGATGCGGGATGGTCCATTACTTTGTATTTTGATAATATTTATTGCCTATAATCTGTGTGTGGTGAGATATTATTTAATATGTGATTATTCTATTATAATATTGACTATTGAGGTGGATTTTTATAATGAAAGACAAATATGTCACACTCTGAAACCTGGCATCTCATATGTACAAAAATTGTAACAAGTTAAGTTAAAAAAATAATCTAAATTTTATAGTTTCTCTATTGATGTTCTCTCGTCCCTTGGATAGCCTTGAAGCTGACAAAATAGCGAACATGACAATGTCAGAGAAAAAAAAGATACTTTTACTTCAAAGTACTATTTGGCTTCTATTACATCAGAACTTGACAAGAAAAACCAACAAATACCACAGTATTATAGCAGACCCGGTTGACCAAGTTTTAATATTACACAGTTGCCAACTTGACATTTGTAACAAAAAATTGTTTTTCAAACATTTGCCAAGGTTTCTATAGACATGAAGAATTTGTTCTTCAGAAACTTGGAATGATTTATTTTATGACCTATCGATTACCAGCCGTCTGAGTTTGTGATAGTTTCCATTGGTACAGTAATGCCTTAAATAATCGACTCCTTAACCACAGCAAAATTATGGGTAATTTTTCAGGATTTAGTCGGAAATATGGCTTGTTGCCATTCATCGGAAAGCTCTCACTGGGAGCTTTCCGATGAATGGCAACAAGCCATATTTCCGACTAATTCCTGAACAATTACCCATAATTTTGCTGTGGTTAAGGAGTCGATTATTTAGGGCAATACTGTAGCTTGTGAATTTTACCTTATGTGTTAACCCTTTTCCATGACAGGAGCTTCATGAAATTTTTTGAAAACACTGTGCCAATGCATTCTCATATATGCGAGTGTCCCATAGGGACCAGCGTAGCTCCCATCATGAAAGGGTTATGTTAATACATAGGCAAGTCATGTGTAGTACTTGGTTGTGTCTAGAAGATCCAGTCCCAGACTCATCTATTTATATTGCTGTTAGAATTCATTAAAGAAATATCTGTATATTCCTAATCTAAACAAGCATGAATTTAGTGTGCCTCCCATAGCAGTTGAGGCCTAAGCAGAGTGAGGTTCTCGAGGGTGAATTTATTGATGCTAGCCCGCCGTGCGAGATAGCGTCACTAAATTACACCCTCTGGGGACCTCATTCTGCAAATGTCAGAGACAATATATCCAGGCTTGATTCCACATCAAGGCAGGCAATAGGGGTATACAGTGAGCTGCACATGAGGAGTTTGGTTTCAGTCACAAGATACCGATAGAAACTCTCTAAATATTGCTATTGTTAGAGGCTGGTATACTTTTTTTTTTCGCTCAGAAAAATTCTAACCTTAAATATTTTTTGCTGCCGAAAAATATTTAAATTTGGAAAAATAAAGTGAGTTTTTGTATACTGCATATTTATATGTATAATAGTGCTGTGTTCTTCATTTTTCCTATTCTGTAAGCTTTTTTGCGATATTGAATTCATTTGAATAGGTGTTTTTCATATATTTGTATGTATAGTGGTATGAAAGCTTTCATGTCTACCTGTGGTTTATATCTAGTTTCTACATAAATAGGCTTTTTAATTTGGTAACCCATGTTACAACTTACAATAATGTAACAAAAATCACTTGATGCTGGAATTATCACAGTAGAAAATAAAAAATGAATGAAAATTAAACCGTTCCTTAATCCAGACCTTTACATTTAAATTCATTGGCCCCCCCCCCCCCCCCCTCCCCTCACAGCACACACTGTTGAAAATTTACAGGCATGTTCAGAATCTCCTCTATATGGGAGCTGCATATGAACGATTTTCAATGAAAAACATGGGCTCTGCCAGCCATCTCAGAATTTACTCTTCGTGTGACTATATCCTTCGGCACACCCTACATGACACATTCCTCATCCGATTGTCATCACACTTGATATGGATCTTCGGGGTGACCACTACATGGAAGCCATAAAAGTTTTCAGAATTCCATTGAAAAACATGTCTGCCAGTGGCCATCTTGTTGACATCCGATTTATCAGCTGTCTTTGAAATACATTTGTTGCCAAAGCTTTCATACGACTTAAGTTTGTGTACAGGAATACTTGTACTATAAGATTTGAGTACAGGAATACTAAGACTATAATATTTGTGTACAGGAATACTTGTACTATAAGATTTGAGTACAGGAATATTAGTACTATAAGATTTGCTACCAGGAATACTAGTACTATAAGATTTGTGAGGTATACGCACCATGTTAAATTTGTTATTTCTTGTTATGTGTAGTTCCTTGTTGTCTGTTTTACTGTGCTCTTAATTCTCGTTTAACTCTCTGGATTCGTTGATTAAACACAGCTCTCGCTGAAAGTAGGTATTATTCTGAAACTGATCACCACATGGTCCCTGGTGGTGAATGAGCCTGATTCTTATTAACCCTTTACCCAACAAACCGGCCAAAACCGGCCAAATAAAGCTTCAACAGCCTAAATTATCTTGGGTCTGTCTCAATAGAACCATACAAATATGGATATCATTGGAACCGGCTCCTTGACCACATTGTGATAGTTACAGTTATGCCCTGTGCCAATGCATTCTCTTATATATGCGAGTCGACCATAGGTCGCCTCGCATATATAAGAGAATGCATTGGCCTAAAAAAATCTTTTTTAACACTTTTTACCATTTTTTCTTACATTCTTTAACAATTTTATAATTTTTAATGTGTTAAGCCAATGCATTCTCTTATATATGCGAGGCGACCTATGGTCGACTCGCATATATAAGAGAATGCATTGGCACAGGGCCCTTCTGTTGGGTAAAGGATTAAAATCTCAAACGGCTTCGTGTTTACTCAGTCTGAAGAAATTAGCTGTGTGTCACATTACCGTTACTATAAATAACTTCTGTATGCAATCCATTCAGTAAGATGTCACAGCGCACAAATAGTTTTACGATCTACTTTCGGTTTCATTTTTATCCGCTGCTTCAAACAGGTTTTACATGTTGAAATTCTTGGAATAGGCACTTCTGTTCTCCAAACTAGTTATTATTGATAAATTCTGGAGCCTTCACATTCACTTCTAAGTTTAATTAGTTGTCGTAATCTCTAATTTTGTGAACAATATGTGAAACTATCAATTTGACAGAAAATTTATTGTGCTAATTATAGCCATGTGGTGAATCAACCGCTGTATAGGTATTCCAACAATCACCTGATTGTATGCATCGCTTTACTGATGTGCGGATGTTGCGATTGGCTGACACTGAAGTAATGCTTGCTGGTTGTAATGAAAAACCCACCTAATTTCTTCAGACTCAGTAAAACGGAGCTGCTGAGTCTGATATTAATCAGAACTGGGTTCTGGCTTGTTGCAGTTTCTGTGATCTGGAAAAGGTGTATCTGTCATTTGCAGAATGAGGTCCCCAGAGGGTGAGTTTAGTGATGGCTATCCCGCACGGCAGGCTAGCATTGCCAAATTCACCATCTGGGGGCCTCATTCTGCTAATGACAGACCCACTATTTGCAGGCTTGAGTTTTATGTGATCTGCAAATTGTTCTTCAGATATCCCCCAGGATATTGGATGTTTTAGTGTATAATATTGATTTTAACTTTGAGGAATAGAAATGATGTTTGTTTACATGCAAATCTCGGTGTTTTCCATATTTTAGTCATCATGATCACGGTCTAAATTCTTGTTAAATGATTCACACGTATATATCTATTATCTTGTGTCCTTGCAGTGAAGTAATAAACTTTTTTTTTAATCAGCCGAATGTGGGAATGTTTCCCTTTAAGAATACTCACACTCTGTAATCACTTGAATGCAGCTCGGTCCCAAATCCCGTTCTGAGTGGTTATACGCCTGTTCTCCGTGCGCATTTTTTATACGTATTATGTTATTGGTCTGTCCGCCCATTCGCTTTTGGTTTACAGATGCTATCTTTCTATAGTCCAGCACAAAATACAGGTCAATTTCAAATTTGGGTTCCTTCCTCATATTTTCACTGGAGTTATGGCCCTTTTTGTTGGAATTTGCACTCTATTTTCATTTCCAGATGATAACTTGAGTAAGTCTTACATGAATGGAATGAAATGGTATGTGGGTTTACTGGCTCAAAATACAGGCCACATCAAATTGGGATTCCGCCCTACAATTTTCACCAGAGTTATGACCCTTTGTTGGAATTACCACCGGCATATTTTTGCCATGGCCTAGCGATGCTTCTTTTATTCCCTGCCGAATTCAAAACAAATTGAGCATTATAGTTTGATGTTGATTTGTTTAAGCATTGTTAATGCCACCCAACAATAAAGGAAGCATAAACTAATGCAGTGACGCCTGGAAAAATAAAATGACATTTATTGCAGGTTCCAAATAGAAGATTCATAGAGATGCGGTATTGTGCGACACTTTTCTCATAACACAGACCTAAGCTCTATTTAAAATGATAACACTATGATAACACTATGATAACACTATGATAACACTATGACTGAATATCAGTCTACTTGGTGGACAAGCCTTGAAATAGTGTGTCTGTATTTGCAGAATGAGGTCCCCAGAGGGAGAATTTAGTGATGCTACCCTGCATAGCGGGTTAGCATCACCAAATTCACCCTCTGGGAACCTCATTCTGCTGAGGTGTAAGCAGAATGAGGTCCCCAGAGGGTGAATTTGGTGAACTAGCCCCCTGTGCGGGGTAGCATCACTAAATTCACCCTCTGGGGGACCTCATTCTGCAAATGACAGACACACTATTTCAAGGCTTGCTCACTTCTGTATTAAATGTCGACAGCTTAAAAATTCCATTTTTGATTTGGACCTGAGCAGCATTCAAGTTATTATTAAGCTGTGTAAGACTTGAGGAAAACATTACAATCTTCATGTAGTTTACCATCCTGAGAAGGTAACTAACTGGTTTCTCATAGATATTAAATAGCTTGGCAGCATATGGTATGAGATATGTTTTCTATGAAAACACAGCAAATACTTTCTTCATTGTTTTGTCTACTATTTTGTTCACTAATTGATCATACTCCAATGTAAGGCAATTTATTTATTATTACTTGGTTCACAGATTTGTTTGGCTCAAAGGTTGGGGGAGGTGGTATGAAAAAAATATATATAAAGATATAATTTTATTTTATTTTAAGTTTGTCAAAAATTAGGGTCGGGAGGTAAAAATATATGAATGTGGATTTTAACAGGGAAAGTATGTTTTTTTTATTTTGAGGTGCCTTTAAAGCAAGAGATAGATGAAAATATCACCGAGATCGGCATCCACCATGTTCGCAATGTCCTTCAACTTATCCATCGGAAAATCTGGCAGTTATTGTATTTACATACTAGATTTGTAGCGTTCTACAAACAATGCCAGGAAAAATTTGCTGTTTGATTTTTTCTAGTTTATATTTTTTTTATGTCTGGATTAATATTCTCATTGGCAAGAAATAAAAAAAAAACCAAAACAAATTATATTTTTTTGACAAACAGCTTTTCTTGAGTCGGGGAAATCCATAAACCAAGTATTAAAAAATAAAACGTAATCTAGAATTCCATGCTTAATTTTAAGATGAAATTTGGTCCAACTATTTAATCATTATTATAAAGTGCTAGAATCATGAATCCATCAAATCGTGTCCAGATGAATTATATAATTTAATTCTGCAGAATATATGAATATTCATAAATCGCTTAAGTTTCATTATAAATATTCATTAGTATCATTTAAAAAATTCGGTGTTTTCACTGGGTGTGGCATTATTTTGTGGTATTATGTACACTAAGAAATTATCATATTTCATTACATCATTAATATTCATCACCTGTAAATAGTCATGAATATTCATCACTCATGTTATTATCATGAATATTCCTCACTCATGTTATTATCATGAATAAATTATGTGGTGCTGAT
Organism: Siphonodentalium dalli; assembly: GCA_032622095.1. Lineage (NCBI taxonomy): Eukaryota > Metazoa > Mollusca > Scaphopoda > Gadilida > Siphonodentaliidae > Siphonodentalium > Siphonodentalium dalli. The sequence continues at coordinate 94,791,969 of CP136067.1, forward strand.
AAAATTATGCAATGAGTTCACTGTGGATGAACTGAAGTATTTATTTGTACGTGCATTCAAAGACTGGGACAAGCCAAGAAGTTTCAAAGTAGAAAAAGTCACTTCAAGTAAAATTTTCACCCCAACATCACCATTCTTTGATCCAATAAGTATCATGCTATACAATACAATAGCCTATTGATAAAATAATTATAGTGAGTAAGAACACTATAATTGGTAAATTTACTTAAATATATTGTTGCGATGTCGCTTCTTCCTGGGACAAAAATAGGGAGAAGTGGCACATTTGAAGGAGACAAGTCACCCTCTAGGCTGGTTACAAGTAACCCTCTAGGCTGGTTCCAAGTCGCCCTCTAGGCTTGTTCTAAGTCACCCTCTAGGCTGGTCCCTGAATGAACGGAAGTACGTGCTGTCGTACTGTAATTCGAGGCAGTGTTTTTTATACTGTTGGTACAGTGGGCTACTAAAACCCAGTCACCAGAAAACAAATTTATGAAGTTATAGCAAAGCCATGCTGATTTCAACATCTATGTGTCACCGGTGATAACTGAAGGTATTATAGAGCCCAGGCTCAGTGTAATGGCGAGACAAAGACCAATAGCTGTTTGAAAGCAAATCTTGCTACTCATTTGTGCGACATTAGGATGTTCATCATTGGACTGTTCAAAGTTCATGCATGTTTCTGGAACAAATCTGGCATAGAAATAAGAGTTTATCGTACCACCGATACAAGGAAAGCAACATGAGTTTGATAGAAAATAACATAATTCTACTCACCGCTCAGAGTTATTTTCTCTTTCTCTGCATCTATTTTACAGCACTACGAAAACATCAAAATAATGACGTCTATTTATCCACAGTGAATTTGACTGAGTACCAAGCCTTGAAATAGTGTGTCTGTCATTTGCAGAATGAGGTTCCCAGAGGGTGAATTTAGTGATGCTACCCCGCATAGCGGGCTAGCATCACCAAATTCACCCTCTGGGAACCTCATTCTGCTGAGGTATAAGCAGAATGAGGTCCCCAGAGGGTCAATTTGGTGATGCTAGCCCACTATGCGGGGTAGCATCACTAAATTCACCCTCTGGGGACCTCATTCTGCAAATGACAGACACCCTATTTCAAGGCTTGCTGAGTACCATGATCTGTTCATTCTACTGATTAAATACTGACAGCAATTCAAAATGTTCACAAATTTAGTCATGTTCCTGTTGAAAATTGAGTTAGGTAATATAATGACAGAAGCTGCTTTATTAGTACACCAGTCAAAGTTTATTGTCCCCTAAAAAAAAAAAATTCGGTGAACTATTAAAATAGCCGGTGTCCATCTGTCCGTTCGTCCGTCGTGCCGTGCGTGCGTGCGTCCGGAAATGGTTTCCGGATGATAACTTTAGTTTCGGTTATTATTAATTATGAAACAGCAGTCAAAGTTTATTGGAAATGTGGTTGGGACGGGATTAGATATTCTGACATACACAGATTTACTGCAATCTGCACATGTATAACTGATAACAATTTATTAACCCAGTTAGAAGCGTCATTGTAGGTCAATTTTTTATGGACAACATTTATACGTGTTTATGATAAAGAACTGTTTAATGTTGACCCTTTCATGACTGGAGCTACCTGAAATTTTGCGAAAACCCTGTGCCAATGCATTCTCTTATATATGCGAGGCTCCATATGGGCATATATAAGAGAATGCACTAGCACAGGATCTTTAATGCTGAACCAGCGCAGCTCCCATCATGAAAGGATTAATGTTACCCAGATAATAATGAAATTTCAATTGAAATGAAGCAGTGCATTGCAGTAATGAGATATTGATTTCGTTTTGTTGTAGGCCTAGTGTCATTGAGTGAGTAGATCATGGTATTTTGATCAATTAATTTATTTTCCTTAATTAGTTTAGATTATAATAAGCACAATAATCCCGAAAGTGAGCCTGGATTTCTTCTCGCCCAATAATAAGCAAGTAGATTAGAATTTATTATATACATACATAGATCACATGTTATTGAGGTCATCCACTTTGTCATTATATGCCGTAATAGCTGAGATGATGTTAAACCACAATTAATCATTTGATCTTATTTCTGCATAATTGTTTGCAAACAGTTGGGATGACCTTTCTTACTTGCAGTAATACCCTAAATAATTGATTCCTTAACCACAATATAATTATGGGTAATGTTTTTGGATTTAGTCGGAAATATGGCTTGTTGCCAATCACCAGAAAGCTTTGTCAGATTTCTGACTAAATCCTGAAAAATTACCAATAATTCTGCTGTGGTTAAGGAGTCAATTGTTTAGGGCATTACTGTACTTGTCCAGATAACAGGGTTACTGTGAGGTATAATAGCAAAACTGTCATAATACATGTGACCTTCATGTATCATGTGACCTTAATGTATTGTGAGTGTGCGAATGTGATTTAACTCTTCGATGACTGGAGCTTCCTGAAATTTTGTGAAAACTCTGTGCCAATGCATTCTCTTATATATGCGAGGCTCCCTATGGGAGCCTTGCACATATAAGAAAATGCATTGGCCTCACAAAATTTACCTTGTCCTTGCAAGCATGAGCATTCTCTTATATATAAGAAAATGCACTGGCCCTGGATCTTTAATGCTGCACCAGCACAGCTCCCGTCACAAAAGAGCTAAACATTGTGTGAATATGTTTATAATACGTCATTCACAGTGTGTTTGTCTGTGTAGATCAGTGTGTTGATATGTATATTATGTCAGTAGAGATGGTTTGCAAAACCACATTTACAATTAAAGGGACCCAAGGCACTCGCAGTGGGTAAATGCAAAAAATATATATGTCTATAACACCATTACCACCAAGTAGAACATGGAGAAATAGATAAACTTTGTTCTTATATTCATTATTGATTGTTCTCCAATAATAAAATTTCATGTGTTGATACCATTGTTATCTAAACAAAACCTTGATTTGTCAACAAACATTGCTAAACATTTAGTAATTTCAAATATTTTAGTCTAAATATGATTTTCAGTATATATTTTTTCAATGCTTTGACCTTTTCCATTGATTATGTTTTGATTAAACTTGTTTATTGCACTAATTGGACTTTTATTGGTAATTCCACTATTTGCATAATAATAGTTTTGACTTACAAAATCTCATTATCAAAGATTTATTAATAAAGTAAATAAGAACAAAGTCAATCTATTATTTTATGTAGTTGTTGTTGATAGTTGTTTTATAGAGTTTTATGTTATTTCGCATTAACTCACTTCGAAGTCCTTGACTCCCTTTAATTGTGTGTGTGTGTGTTTGTAAACTTTGTATATTATGTCTATAAGGGTGTGTGTGAGTGAGTGAACTCTGTATATTATGTCACTAAGGGTGTGTGAACTTTGTATATTATGTCATTAAGAGTGTGTGTGAACTTTGTATATTATGTCATTAAGGGTGTGTGTGGACTTTGTATATTATGTGACTAAGGGTGTGGGTGTGTGTGTGTGAACTTTGTATATTATGTCATTAAGGGTGTGTGTGTATATTATCCATGTTTATATTATGTCATTAAGGGTGTGTGTGTATAATCTTTGTGTTTATATCATGACGTTCAGGCAGCTCGATACTCGCTGCGTTCTTCTTTCATTTTGTATATTTGTGTACAAAACATGTTGAACATGATATAGAAGATATTGTAAATAAAATGAAATGAATTTATCTGTTAACTATGAACTGGAGTTTGTTGTCATTATCCTTTCTGTGAAGCATTTCTTGACGCATACATGTACATGACTGTTTCTCTGGGGTAATTAAAATGATTATTTGACACAAATAGACAGAATTTCCTAAGCAAATTTTAGGCTAAACAGGAAAATGAACAACAGGCCGATCACGATCAGCAGATGTTTAACCCATACTGACTGGAAACGAACTGAATATAGACGTATACAAAATGAGGTGATGATTGGGAAGACTATTACAAGGCATAGGACCAGAATCCAGCCACTTGTGCAAAACATCAACGTACAAAAACAAAGTCTGATTTCTACTTATTTTGCCTTTCTTCAACCTTGATATGAATTATATTTAAAGGTACTCAATCCGAATTAACGCTCGCAAATTGCTATTTCCTTGGATTCCGGGGTAAAAACTATTTGATTCGAGTCGAGGAACCCACCTATCAAAGCTCAAGAGTGTCCAGATATCGATGTTTGAAATCTATTATTTTAATTTTAAGTAAACAGTCGAAGAGAATAATTTATCTGACCAAATTGCGGATGAAGATGGATGACTCTAAAATCAAGTGGATATTTTGTGTCAGATATTTGACAAACTGGCAAAATTTCGTTGAACAAAATGTTGATAAATAACAGGTTTTGGGCAACTTTATACTATAGTTGACTGTGGTTAGCATTATTTTTGGGCAATTAATCGATTCTGATAACTGAAGCGGCGTTTCAAAAATGTTGTTGTTGTTGTTGTTGGAATCTGTTGATTGGGGACCTTCGGATCGGATTGAGTACCTTTAAACAAATTGTTGAAGCCTAACAAAGTGGCTTTGAAATATTATAATAGATGTATTCTAAAACACCTGGGTATTTTATGCTCATAATGTATTGTCATATCACAAGCGTCTATGAGAAAAACAGAACACCATCTCTTGTGGTATAAAACTTTTAAATATGTGTTTTATAAAGTGGCCATTAACGAGGTAAATATTGTTAGGCCAATGCATTTTCTTATATATGTGAGGCTCTCTATGGGAGACTCGCATATATAAGAGAATTAATTGGCACAGGGTTTTCGCAAAATTTCAAGAAGCTCCAGTCATGAAAGGGTTCATAAACCAGGTTCAAAAGTCAAAGGGTTAATCAATACCAAAATCCATACAGGTTAAAAGTGTGTGAAGCAGACGACCGACTGATGGTTGATCCGGATGTCAGAATTATGTGAAGAGTGTGCTAATCAGACGACCGACTGATGGTTGATCCGGATGTCAGAATTAGATGAAGAATGTGCTGATCAGACGAACAACTGATGGTTGATCCGGATGTCAGAATTAGGTGAAAAGTGTGCTCATCAGACGACCGACAGATGGTTGATCCGGATGTTGACATTATTTGAAGAGTGTCCTAATCAGACTGACGGATGGATGATCTGGATGTCGGCATTATGTGTACCATGCATGGTGTGGATATACACATAAAAAGTAAAATTTGTGCTATTCACAGACATCACAATTAAGATAGCTGTTTGATATTTATCACTGAAGAATAACCAAAGGCGGTCTTCTGACTTTCAAGTTCCTTCTAGTGACATTGCCACCACCACAGGGTCCATAATAGCCATATATGCAATTAATAACAAGATTGAAATTAAAGACATTATGGACATGTCAGGGTGCATGAAACTGATAAGTTAGTTCTCGGGTGCTGTGCCAACTGGAGGAATGTAGAATTCTACTAATATCGCCAAAAATTTCAAAGAAATCGACCACACCACTCCATTGAAAACATCGCCTGAACAAGGCGCAAATGTAAATATTTACATCCCGATTCAGGATGCAACAAACGGCGATAAATGTAATAATGGCGGTGTGTCTTGTAAATTTGGATTTATATTCGTAAAAATAACTACTTTGAGCAAGATTATTTTACATTTCTATTTGATAACCACCTTTCAGGATTGTTTCTATTCAAACCGAATTACTTTGTTTTAACTGATACCTTGATATATAGTTGAGTCTTCTAACCAGCATTTTAGTGTGTAAATTGCTGACCAGCAAGCCTGAGTTTAGTGTGCCTGTCATTTGCAGAGTGAGGTCCCCAGAGGGTTAATTTAGTGATGCTATCCTGCATTGCAGGCTAGCATCATTAAATTCACCCTTTGGGGACCTCATTCTGCTTAGGCCTCATGTTCTTTGTAAAGTTAATTATCAAATTCTGTAGAAACTTCTTTACATAGATTCTATTCTTTTTGAGATTAGTTTCTCTATATCCCTAAATTGGCAGACGACACATTGCATAATCGAGGTTCCCAATGGGTTTACATCACAATATTCACTATTTGTGAAGTTCAATCTGTCTATGTCTCCCATAGCAGATGAAGCCATGCAGAATGAAGTCCCCAGAGGGTGAATTTGGTGATGCTAGCCCGCTATGTGGGATAGCGTCACTAAATTCACCCTCAGGGGACCTAATTCTTAAAATGACAGGCACACTAAACTCAGGCTTGCAAACCAGTATCTTTGGTGTTTTCAGAGGTGTCCATGCCTTAAGGACAAAAGAGCACATTTACGACCTTTGGGAAACACAAACTATTTCAGGTTTTCTATTACCAAAGAATGCATTCTGGGTAAATAAAGGGAGAAGTCTTGGGCTGAATCTGAGAATCTTTATAACTTGGTGGACACTCCTGGTGGAATATATGTATATTTTGATTTATTTCATGCCAACATAAGTCAATAACACTGACTGTATGTCAATAACACTGACTGTATGTCAATAACACTGACTGTATGTCAATAACACTGACTGTATGGAAATAACACTGACTGTATATGTCAATAACACTAACACTGACTGTATGTCAATAACAATAACACTGACTGTATGTCAATAACACTGACTGTATGTCAATAACACTGACTATGTCAATAACACTGACTGTATGTCAATAACACTGACTGTATGTCAATAACACTGACTGTATATGCCAATAACACTAACACTGACTGTATGTCAATAACAATAACACTGACTGTATGTCAATAACACTGACTATGTCAATAACACTGACTGTATGTCAATAACACTGACTATGTCAATAACACTGACTGTATATGTCAATAACACTAACACTGACTGTATGTCAATAACACTGACTGTATGTCAATAACACTGACTGAATGTCAATAACACTGACTGTATGTCAATAACAATAACACTGACTGTATGTCAATAACACTGACTGTATGTCAATAACACTGACTGTATGTCAATAACACTGACTATGTCAATAACACTGACTGTATGGGAATAATCAGGGACTGTACGTCAATAACACTGACTGTATGTCAATAACACTGACTGTATGTCAATAACACTGACTATGTCAATAACACTGACTGTATGTCAATAACACTGACTGTATGTCAATAACACTAACACTGACTGTATGTCAATAACAATAACACTGACTGTATGTCAATAACACTGACTGTATGTCAATAACAATAACACTGACTGTATGTCAATAACACTGACTATGTCAATAACACTGACTGTATGTCAATAACACTGACTATGTCAATAACACTGACTGTATGGAAATAATCAGGGACTGTATGTCAATAACACTGACTGTATGTCAATAACACTGACTGTATGTCAATAACACTGACTGTATGTCAATAACACTAACACTGACTGTATGTCAATAACAATAACACTGACTGTATGTCAATAACACTGACTGTATGTCAATAACAATAACACTGACTGTATGTCAATAACACTGACTATGTCAATAACACTGACTGTATGTCAATAACACTGACTATGTCAATAACACTGACTGTATGGAAATAATCAGGGACTGTATGTCAATAACACTGACTGTATGTCAATAACACTGACTGTATGTCAATAACACTGACTGTATGTCAATAACACTGACTGTATGTCAATAACACTGACTGTATGTCAATAACACTAACACTGACTGTATGTCAATAACAATAACACTGACTGTATGTCAATAACACTGACTGTATGTCAATAACACTGACTGTATGTCAATAACAATAACACTGACTGTATGTCAATAACACTGACTGTATGTCAATAACACTAACACTGACTGTATGTCAATAACAATAACACTGACTGTATGTCAATAACACTGACTGTATGTCAATAACACTGACTGTATGTCAATAACACTGACTGTATGTCAATAACACTGACTGTATGTCAATAACACTGACTGTATGTCAATAACACTAACTGTATGTCAATAACACTGACTGTATGTCAATAACACTGACTGTACGTCAATAACACTGACTATGTCAATAACACTGACTGTATGGAAATAATCAGGGACTGTATGTCAATAACACTGACTGTATGTCAATAACACTGACTGTATGTCAATAACACTGACTGTATGGAAATAATCAGGGACTGTATGGAAATAATCAGGGACTGTATGTCAATAACACTGACTGTATGTCAATAACACTGACTGTATGGAAATAACACTGACTGTATGTCAATAACACTGACTGTATGTCAATAACAATAACACTGACTGTATGTCAATAACAATAACACTGACTGTATGTCAATAACACTGACTATATGTCAATAACACTGACTGTATGTCAATAACAATAACACTGACTGTATGTCAATAACACTGACTGTATGTCAATAACACTGACTGTATGTCAATAACACTGACTGTATGTCAATAACACTGACTGTATGTCAATAACAATAACACTGACTGTATGTCAATAACACTGACTGTATGTCAATAACACTGACTGTGTGTCAATAACACTGACTGTATGTCAATAACACTAACACTGACTGTATGTCAATAACAATAACACTGACTGTATGTCAATAACACTGACTGTATGTCAATAACACTGACTGTATGTCAATAACACTGACTGTATGTCAATAACACTGACTGTATGTCAATAACACTGACTGTATGTCAATAACACTGACTATGTCAATAACACTGACTGTATGGAAATAATCAGGGACTGTATGTCAATAACACTGACTGTATGTCAATAACACTAACTGTATGTCAATAACACTGACTGTATGTCAATAACACTGACTGTATGTCAATAACACTGACTATGTCAATAACACTGACTGTATGGAAATAATCAGGGACTGTATGGAAATAATCAGGGACTGTATGTCAATAACACTGACTGTATGTCAATAACACTGACTGTATGGAAATAATCAGGGACTGTATGGAAATAATCAGGGACTGTATGTCAATAACACTGACTGTATGTCAATAACACTGACTGTATGTCAATAACACTGACTGTATGGAAATAATCAGAGACTCAAACATTAGGTGCGCCTTTATTTAACAGATACAACATCATAAACACCTTAGTGGTCTTGCTTAGGCCAAAAAAATTGTAAGCATGGTTCATGATAGCTTGAAAAATTAGCTTCCCTTGTCCAGTAAGTCAGAAAATGTAGAGGGAGCTTTGTTTTGCATATACACTCATTTAATCTGATACAAAAATTGCATTGTGCTACTAGTATACCTGTACGACATAGGTGTTACCAATAATGTTATAATGCCCCTGACTATTTACAATTGTTATTGTTGTCTATAAATTGACACCACTCCATTAAAACATGTCATCCAAAATTCCATCCAGTGCCTTTCAATTGTTCAGGAGTTAGAATTGTAGTACACCAGACTATGATGATCAGCTAATCATTTTCTTCAATGTAGTCATCTACTTTACATTCAATGTCACTATGTGTATACATGATAGTCAATCTATCAATCACAGAGATATGTTAAGAGTTCATGTATTTTGCAAATAATACTCAATACATATGGTCATGTTGGTAAAAACATACCAAAATAATATTGAGAAACCTTTTTTTGGTCATATATAAAAAATTGAAATAAAACATCCAATGCGGCCCATTTACTGAGAGCTTTCCGACTAAATCCTGAAAAATTACCCATAATTCTGCTGTGGTTAAGGAGTCGATTATTTAGGGCATTACTGTATTTCAATGCGGCGGAGTCTGAGACTCAAATAAGTTTTTTTATTCAGACCAAATGTTTTTATATTTTAGCATTATTTGTTGACAAAACAACTTTGTTTACATAACAATGTTTCAACACGCGAACTTGCATTATTGGAGAACTATCAACCAATGAACAAAGTTTATCTAATTCTCCATGTTATTCTTAGTGGTGATGTTTTTACAGACTTTTTTTTTTTTTTGCACTTTACCCACTCTGAGTGCCTTGGGTCCCTTTAACATTGGGATTAGTGAGTTTTAACAGCTCATAGTTTTCACAAGGTCACAGACCTGCCATTTATTGTTTATATTTACAAACAGCACTTAAATTATAGCACAAATATATTGTGACATATATATAGTTAACAAATTTCCTTCCTTCTCAAAAAACTTGCGATATTTGCCTGTGATATTAGCCTGTGAGACACTTGCGATATTTGACTGAGATATTTGCCTGTGATAATGGTCCAAACTTTTTAATCTCAACAAATGTTATTTCAACTCAACTTGAATAAAATAGCAATTTTTTTCAGTAAATAAAAGTGCCAACAATAGAGAGTTTAGATTGTAAAATGGCAAACTTCAAACTTGGGAAATGTTCTTGGTGCAATAGCACCTTGTGATATATCTGCGGGACGCTCAACATTTGTCGAAAAGTCAAACAACCAAATTTGCAGAAAACAAGTGTGTGAACTACGTGACTCGGCAAGGTTGCATGTTCTATCTCACTATTACTAATGCCGAAGAAATCATTGTTGGCACATTTTGCTTTAACACTTTGAGTGCCAGGTCCGATTTTTGTATCAACCCATATACCCTGTGCCAATGCATTCTCTTATATATGCGAGTCGACCATAGGTCGCCTCGCATATATAAGAGAATGCATTGGCCTAACAATTTTTTTTTTTTACAATTTTTTTTACAATTTTAATAATTTATTCTTATATTCTTTAACAGACTTATTATGTAGGTTTAGGGCCGATGAGATCGGCCCCTGGCACTCAGAGGGTTAATTAAGACAAGGTGTTTTGGGTATGAAGCTCGACTGCATGTTGCTCTGTTTTTAGCACATATTTGATACCAAAATCTTGCATCCGATTACGTGGCCAAGCTGGGTATCCAAAAGACAGATTTCTAAATCTTGGTACCCAGCACACCAAGATGTGGTGACAATGACCCCTTCAGCATTACCCATAATTCTGCTGTGGTTAAGGAGTCGATTATTTAGGGCATTACTGTATCTACGACTCTATCTGCTTGGCTAAAATGGCTAATTGAGTTTATCAAGCTTCAAATAATTCACACAAAAGTTGAAGGTAACTTCCTGTGCTTGTTTATGAGGACAGAATTTAAGTTATGAACATTAAAGGTACTCAATTCGATCAGAGGGTCCCCATATCATCAAGATACAACAACATTATTTCTTCAAAATACGCTTTAGTTATCAGAATCAATTAATTGTCGGGTCAACTATGGTATCAAATTTCCCAAAACTGTTATTCATCAACATTTTGGTCAATGAAACATGGCCATATTATCACTTGTTTTAGAGTTATCCATCTTCATCCACAATGTTGACGGCGTGTTTCTGGGCCACAAATAATTGAACATCTCGGGAAATAACAAACTTAAAAAATTGATATCTGATCGCTCAGAGCTTTGATGTGTGGGTTCCTCATCTCAAATCAAATATGTTTTACCCCGAAGCCAGCCGAAGCCAAAGAAATAGTAATCTGAGAGTGTTAATTCGAATAATGTATCTATAAAGTTTTCCAAGTAAACTGACCATATTAAGTTTTGATGTGTATGAATATGTGCATTTGAAGTTATCATATGTACTCTGAATAATTTAAACTGGTTTCTACACAATGGGAACATCTGGTTATCATGTGAATCTGCTTACCGTCGATAGCTAATAGTTACCCAAGTTTGCTGTTTTACAATTTAAACCTCTTTAAAAGGTCCAAAGTGGTTCACATGCCGACCTCAAGATATGGTGCTGGACATTTACAGAATCAGGTCCCCAGAGGGTTAATTTAAAGTGATGCTACCCTGAACAGCAGGCTTGTTTCACCAAATTCATCCTCTGGGGACCTCATTCTGCATGGTCTCATCTGCTATGGGAGACCAAGACTCAGATTTAAGTTCACAGATGTTGAATATTGTGATGTGCACCAATTGGGAACCTCGATTATGCATTCTGTCGTCTGCCAATTTGGGGATACAGAGAAACTAAACTAAAAAAAAAAGAAACTTTCTAAAGAAATAAGAAAATTGTTAATTTAACAATAAAGATACTTTCAAGAGAACATGATGTCTTAGCAGAATGAGGTCTCCATAGGGTTAATTTGGTGATGCTAGCCCACTGTGCAGGGTAGCTTCACTAAATTCACCCTCTGGGGACCTCATTCTGTAAATGTCCGGCACCATATTTTGAGGCCTGTTCACATGAAATAAGATAAATTTAAAAGTCCCTAAAACTACAGTAATGCCCTAAGTAATCGACTCCTTAACCACAGCAGAATTATGGGTAACTTTTCAGGATTTAGTTGGAAATATGGCTTGTTGCCATTTATCGGAAAGCTCTCAGTGAGAGCTTTCCGATAAATGGCAACAAGTCATATTTCCAACTAAATCCTGAAAAGTTACCCATAATTCTGCTGTGGTTAAGGAGTCGATTACTTAGGGCATTACTGTATATGCACAGAGTGAAAACTGGATTTTCAGGATTTAGTAGGAAATATGGCTTGTTGCCATTTATCGGAAAGCTCTCAGTGAGAGCTTTCCGATAAATGGCAACAAGTCATATTTCCGACTAAATCCTGAAAAGTTACCCATAATTCTGCTGTGGTTAAGGAGTCGATTACTTAGGGCATTACTGTATCATCAACAAGTAGATTTAAAAATATATTGACTTTGTTCTATTTTTCATTATTAATAACTCTCATGAGATTTCACATATCGAAACCATTATTACATGCATGTAAACATTACCGATCAATATCCAATTAGTCCAATAAGAAAACGAAGTTTAATCAAACTTGATGCTAAACATTGGAGAAGATGAAAGCATTGAAAACTATTCTGAGCATAATATATAGACTAAAATTGAACTTATTACGAGATTAGAGATCTTTTTTGACAAATCACTAACAGTTTTGTTTACATAACAATGGTTTCAACATGCTTTATTTCGTTATTTGAGAATTATCAATAATTAATAGAAGAACAAATTTTATCTATTTCTCTGTGTTCTTCTTGGTGATGTTTTTACAGGTTTTTTTTCAAATATACCCATAATGCCTGAGCTTAGTGTGCCTGTTATTTGCAGAATGAGGTCCCCAGAGGGTGAATTTAGTGATGCTATCCCGCATATTGGGCTAGCATCAGTAAATTCACCCTCTGGGGAGCTCATTCTGCTTAGGCCTCATCTTCTCTGGAAAGTTTCATTATTAACAAAGATTCTATTATCTTTTTTAGTTTAGTTTCTCTATATCCCCAAATTGGCAGACAACACATTGCATAATCGAGGTTCCCAATGGGTGTACATCACAATATTCACCATTTGGGAACGTCAATCTGAGTCTATGTCTCCCATAGCAGATGAAGCCATGCAGAATGAGGTCACTAGAGGGTGAATTTGGTGATGCTAGACCACAGGATAGTGTCACTAAATTCACCCTCTGGGGATGTCATTCTGCAAATTACAGGCACACTAAACTCAGACTTGCACTGCGAATGCCTTGGGTCCCTTTAATATTTTAAAACAAATGAATTTAACAAGTAACATGATTTACAATAAAATATTTACACATTCACAATAACAACAGAAAATATATTAAAAGTAAGTTTAAAATCCGTGTGCAGACAGTAACAAAGAAAGGTAGATGCCATGAAAATCTGGCTCACGATCTGACAATAATCTTTATCCGGATTATCAGCTTCTTTATTAAATGGATTCTCCCATTCAGTTCGGTCTATTATTCATCTGGAGGTATAAACAGATGACACATTCCTCCATTATAATGTAAATGATCACACCTTCTATAAATGGGAACGGTTATAGAGCAGTTAATGCTCCAAGTATAATGATACATTAACGAAAAAGTTATGAAGATGTGTTTGATTTAAGAAATGAATGTTCATTTTGTTGCCTTCCATGGAGTGTGAATGCAAGTTGATCTGATATATTGTGGATACGAAAGCATTCCGCACATAATATTGTCAAACAAACTTGCATCCATACTCCATGGTACACAACAAAATCAACATCCATTTCTTAAATTTACACTCAACTTGCAAATTAAAAGAGCATTTAATGTCCGTTTTGAACGATATTCTGGAATCATGTTGCAAGTTGCATCCATACAATATGAAAACGAGTTGGAGGCTGCGCACGGCATCACTTGACATGATTGCAACGTAAATATACATGAGAGAGCAAGCCAGGATTTAGTGGGTCTGACATTTGCAGAATGAGGTCCCCAGAGGGTGAATTAAGTGATGCTATCCTGCACAACAGGCTAGTTTTAGCAAATTTACCCTCTGGAGACCTCATTGTGCTGAGCCTCTACTGCCATGGGAGACCTAGGATCAGATTGAAGTTCCCCAGTTGAAGCTGGTGGTGTTCACCCATTAGTCACCTTGATTATGTATTTTATCTTCTGCAAATTAGGGGATATAGAAACTGAAAAGAAGGGAAAAAGTAACTAAGACAACGTTAATTTGAAACTAGATACGTCCCAGTAGATGAGGCCTAAGAAGAATGAGATCGCTCCCCTGAGGGTGAATTTAATTTAATGATGCTAGCCCACTGTGCAGGAGAGCGTTGCTAAATTCACCCTCTGGGGACCTCATTCTGCAAAGGACAGACACACTATATCCAGGCTTATCGGAAAGCCTTGAAATAGTGAGCCTGTCATTTGCAGAATGAGGTCCTCAGAGGGTGAATTTAGTGATGCTATCCCGCACAGCAGGCTAGCATCACCAAATTCATCCTCTGGGGACCTCATTCTGCTTAGGCCTTAGCAGGATGAGGTTCCCAGAGGGTGAATTTGGTGATGTTAGCCCGCTGTGCGGGATAGCATCACTAAATTCACCCTCTGGGAACCTCATTCTGCAAATGACAGGCTCACTATTTCAAGGCTTGCTTATCAGAGAGCAGTAAGCACAACCAAATATCGCAGGTTCCCCGATACCAATGGAAGTCAGTATTATTCAATTGTGAGTCAATATTAGTTTGTGTAGATAACACCTATTTTGTATATTTCATCTTTACATCCTGGGTATAAATTTCTACTGTGGGGGTAAATTTTCAAATGCTATTTCATGAGTTAAACATTTATATACCCATAGTAGAACTACATTGTGTGAGGTTACCAGAGGGTGAATTTGGTGATGCTAGCTGTGCCATGCAGGATAGCGTCACTAAATTCACCCCTGGGGACCTCATTCTGCCAATAACAGACACACTATTTCCAGTTTTGTTCGCAAATATCCAAGTCATTATTTTCCTTGATAATCACCAATTTCATCAAAATGGAAGACCGTGTTCTATTGATACATGTTTTTAGCCTCAAATTGATTCTGTGTGCGTGCTGTGATTTAACGAACATCTGATTTTATATTTGATTTGATTTGATCAGAATGCTAATTCAATCAGTTCACTAGTATAGCTTACCTTACTCGTATTTAAATTTACGCAGTACTATTTATCGCGCACCCATCACTGCGTGGATTTAAAACTGAGCGAAAAATAGTACTACTCAAAGAGTTTAGTGAACACACAGGAAAAATACAGAGGTCTGTATACTAGAGAATATACATGTAAACTACGAGGTAGCATTTCTGAATTTAGCAATCTGTCGAAAGTAACTTCACGTAGGTTGATTTCATGTTAATGATGCCCATAACTACATTAAGGCCCTAAATAATCGACTCCATAACCACAGCAGAATTATGGGTAACTTTTCAGGATTTAGTCTGAAATATGGCTTGTTGATATTCATCGGAAAGCTCAGTGAGAGCTTTCCGATGAATGGCAACAAGCCATATTTCCAACTAAATCCTGAAAAGTTACCCATAATTCTGCTGTGGTTAAGGAGTCGATTATTTAGGGCATTACTGTATTGAAATGCCATAATTATTATTGGAAATATACATATCTCCATAGCTAATATTTAATAGTTATCTTCTACGTATTCTATCTTCTAGGTATTTAAATCTACTTTCAAGATTTATTAACCCTTCCCTGTGCAATGCATTCTATTATATATGTGAGTTGTCCATAGGGAGCCTCGCATATATAAGAGAATTCATTTGCCTAACAATATTTATCTTGACCTTGTAAGTCAGTGCATTCTCTTATATATGCAAGGCTCCCTATGGGAGACTCCCATATATAAGAGAATGCACTGGCACAGGGTCTTAATGCTGCACCAGCACAGCTCCTGTCATGAAAGGGTTAAGAATGGTATGATTGCGTGCAATAGGATAAAAAAAATTCACCAACAAATTATTTTTGAATTAGTTTTGAATTCAAAGTGCATGAATTTAAATGAGTGAAAAATATGAGTACGGTATGTTTATTAGGTTACTTCAACCACAGGAATGCAACAAGGATGGAAAAAATCTTGACTCAAGTCAATCTCAAAGATGATATGCCCCTTTAAATTTTCATCTGTAGTCACAGCCTGCTTATTATTCGATCTGAAATTAAAAGAATTTTACATTACTTATAAGGTACACAGTATCTGATCATGTCATTATAAAGTATACGGAGCATATTGGCCTTTATAAACCCCCCAAATTAAAGTCGGTAAACACTGTGCCAAAAAATAGAGCATGGATGCAAGTTGGTCTGACATTTTGTGTAGAAAAAATTTGTAATTTCACACAATCGGTGTCAATATGACCATGGCAAAATGAATTTATTTTTACCTATGATGGCCCTCTATAGTAGCGGACAGTTAGTGTAAATAATGTTTTTTTCCCCAGGAGACTTGGCACTGAATGAGTTAAAAACCTCAAAGAGTCTTAAGTTATCTGGGACTATTTCTTTACGTGGGCAAACAATGCATAGTTAAATGCAAAACATCATCGCAGACCTT
This sequence comes from Siphonodentalium dalli, assembly GCA_032622095.1. Lineage (NCBI taxonomy): Eukaryota > Metazoa > Mollusca > Scaphopoda > Gadilida > Siphonodentaliidae > Siphonodentalium > Siphonodentalium dalli. The sequence goes on from CP136067.1 coordinate 94,808,884, forward strand.
ATAAATGCCAGAAAAAATGCATACTCTATGGAACGCAACAAAAACAACACCAGTTACTTATATTTACACTCAACCGAGTCAACTGGCAGATTAAAAGAGCATTAAAAATGCCCATTTCGTGCCATATCAACAAACCCATTAACACACTCATGTCGTTCTGTGTATATACGGATGTACAGTAATGCTCTAATTAATCGACCTCTTAACCAAAGCAGAATTATGGGTAACTTTTCAGGATTTAGTCGGAAATATGGCTTGTTGCCATTCATCGGAAAGCTCTCGGGGAGAGCTTTCCGATGAATGGCAACAAGCCATATTTCCGACTAAATCCTGAAAAGTTACCCATAATTCTGCTTTGGTTAAGAGGTCGATTAATTAGAGCATTACTGTAGTTTCCATGTCTTATTGAGTAATATCATATCCACATGATAAAAGTGATGAACGTCAGTCCTGATTCGGTATATTACCCATAGTTAGTGTCTTTAGTGCATAGTAACTAAACGAAATATATTATATATAAATACCTGCCTCCTCACAAAATTAATAACAAGTGCAACACCAAGCGTGGCCCCTGATGCTCAGATTAGACAGTGGGCAATATTAAAGGTACTCAATCTGAATAAACACCCCTAAATTACTATTTCTTTGGCTTCGGGGGTAAAAAATATTTGAATCGAGTCGAGGAACCTACCCATTAATAACCCTCAGAGTTATCAGATATCAATTTTTGAAGTTTGTTATTTCAATTGTTTGTGGCCCAGAAATACGCCATTAAATGGATGGTCTCGGTCAAAATTTGCAGATGAAGATGGATAACTCTAAAAACTTCGTGAATACTCAAGTGATAATATGGCAATATTTCGTTGAACAAAATGTTGATAAATAACACGTTTTGGGAAATTTGATACCATAATTTACAGTGGTTAGCATTATTTTGTTGCAATTAATCGATTCTGATAACTAAAGCGTATTTTGAAGAAATGTTGTTGTTGTTGTTGTTGTATCTTGATGATATGGAGACCCTCTGATCGGATTGAGTACCTTTAAATATTTGTATGGATGGGGAAAAAAATTATATTCTAAACAATGGTTTCCATTCCCTCTAAAATGAGCTATAAACACACAAAAGCACAACAAATCCGATGATCCATGCCCAAGTTACAAATAAGGTCCCCAGAGGGTGAACTTAGTGATACTACACCACACTGCGGGCTTGTATCACCAAATTCACCCTCTGGGAACCTGATTCTGCTTAGGCCTCAACTGCTATGCAAGACCTAGGATCAGACTAAAGTTCCATAGTTGAAGTTAGTGATGTTCACCCCTTAGTCACCCGATGATGCATTTTATCTTCTGCAAATTAGGGGATATAGAAACTGAACAGAAGAGAAAAGTAACTGAAAACAATGATAATTTGAGACTATAGATACTTCCCAGAAGATGAGGCCAAAGCAGAATGAGGTCCCCAGAGGGTGAACTGGGTGATGCTAGCCCACTGTGCAAGGTAGCATCAGTAAATTCATCCCCTGGGGACCTCATTCTGCAAATGTCAGACACACTATATCCAGACTTGATCTGGCCAAAGAGAGACCAGCTGTAACTGGGGTCATTATACGTTTATATTAACTGCAGTAAAACCATAACTGCACCTCAGTTAAAGGAACTGCACCTCAGTTAAAGGTTCCGTGACTGTGACACCGTGATTAAATGCCGTAAAGAAACCCTGTTATATTCATTGACTGCCGATACATTGTAGCTAACAGCCCAGTGCTGACTGTCGGCAAATTTCAGTTCTATGACATATATAAATTTTCTGGAGCTGAAATTGCACTGGATTCCAGGAAGTTACTGTTTCATACCAGTTGAGGATTACATGCATTTTAACCACAATCCTGGTTGTCTTGTGGTTATATAAACCGTGTTTAACATTTCCTTGCCTGGAGCTTCCTGAAATTTTGTGAAAACCCTGTGCCAAACTGCCAATGCAGTCTTTCACATATGCCAGTCTCCCACATGGAGCCTCACATATATAAGAGAATACATTGGCCTAACAATATTTGCCTTGACCTTGTATACCGGTGTATTCTATTATATATGCGAGACTCGCTATGTGAGACTCGCATATATAAGAGAATGCACTGACACATGATCTTTAAAGGTACTCAATCCGATTAGATGGTCCCCATAGCATCAGATTTCAACAGCAAAAAAAAAAAATTAAATGCCGCTTCAGTTATCATAATTGATTAATTGTCCAAAAATAATGCTAACCACAGTCAACTATTCTATAAAATTTCCAAAAATTGGTTATTTATTTGGACGGTTTGTCAAATATCTGACACACAAAAGCCACTTTATTTTAGAGTTATCCATCTTCATTCGCAATTTGGTTTGAGACCGTCTTTAGTCGACTTTTTACCAGGCCAATAAAAAGTAATGGTGGTGAAAAATAATAGATTTCATATATCAATATCTGATCACTCTGAGCTTTGATGTGTGGGTTCTCAACTCAATTCAAATATTTTTTACCCCTGAAGCCAAAGAAATAGTATTTTGCGATCGTTAATTTAGATTATGCATCTTTAATGCTGCACCACCGCAGCTCCTGTCATGAAAGGGTTAAAGTCTAAACTTAATGCAGTTTAACTGGGGAGCCACCCTGTTTTACTCCGAGTCATTTACTTACTACAGTACCTTCATTTCTATCTTCATTTCGAGCTTCACTGGATCCATATCACCGGGTTCATTCTTCACCGAGAAGAAGCGTCCGCCGTCACCCCTCATTCTCTTGATGGCATGAGAATGTCTTGATTCATGTAAATATTTCTGAGAAAGAGAAAAAGTATTAAATAATAGCTGAAACAGACATGTGGACCCTTTGTGTGTATATATATATTTTTTTTTTAATTGAGCTCCTTGCTCAAATTAACAAACATTTTTTTTTAAATATATTTTTTTACAAATTTTTTTAGAAAAACTAACGCCGTTATAAGTTCCGACACAGTACCCTGAGTAACCACACCAAATTTGGTTGAAATCGGTCTAGGGGTCTGGGAGAAAAATCCAAACAGACAGACAGATCCTTCTCTTTTATATTATATTGATTAACCCTTGCATGACTGGAGCTGTGCTGGTGCAGCATTAAAGATCCTGTGCCAGTGCATTATCTTATATATGCTAGTCTCCCATAGGAAGCCTCGCATATGTAAGAGAATGCACTGGCTTACACGGTCAAGGTACATATTGTTAGGCCAAAGCATTTTCTTATATATATATAATTGAATTAATGCATTGGCACAGGGTTTTCGCAAACTTTCAGGAAGCTTCAAGAAGGGTTAAAGACAAATTAATCTTTTTGAATTTAGAGTGACATAATTGTGATTCATTTGAACATTCACACCAGATTTCCCGAGGTTACCTCGATATATACAGTAATGCCCTAAATAATCGACTCCTTAACCACAGCAGAATTATGGGTAACTTTTCAGGATTTAGTCGGAAATATGGCTTGTTGCCATTCATCGATTAGCTCTCAGTGAGAGCTTTCCGATGAATGGCAACAAGCCATATTTCCGACTAAATCCTGAAAAGTTACCCATAATTCTGCTGTGGTTAAGGAGTCGATTATTTAGAGCATTACTGTATGGTAAAAGAATACAAACTGACAGAGAAGGTCCTGCCCTAATAAGTTAACAAACAATTCGTTATTTTGGATTTTGCCAATTGCATCGAACCTTATTCTAGCCTGGCAATGCTTGAGTCGAAACAATTCAAAATATTAGTATAAAGGTTAATTTAAACGGACCTTTCGTTCTTTTGGGATTTTGCCGATTGCTTCGAGCCTAGCTCTTGCCTGTCGACGCTTTAGTATTCTGTGGTACTGTTTAGCATTCACATACAGCGGTTCCTCATCCGCCTGTATATCCGCAGTATTCTGGGCTGATGAAGCCTGTGTTACTGTATTTACGGCTGTATTGCCGGCCACAGGAACCATCTGGAATTAAAAGGAACATTAAATGGATATGGCTTGTTCAAACTCCATAATTAGACCACTAAAATAAAATATCTGTGTTCTCAGGCAATTAGATCTCAATATTGAGATGAGGGGGGGAGGCTTTTTTTTTTCTTCATTTTTTGCTCAAAATCAAGAAAACATACTACAAAAAAAAATTATTTTCATTGTTCAAATCCAATATTTATAATAGAAAGTGTTGAAAAACATTTTTAGCAAGGCTTTTAAAAAGAAAATTTCAGTGATGAGGGAGGTGTCTGAGAACACAATTGTTTTGTATATTTAGCCTTATGTATACATAATTTGGTACACAGAAGAGTTCCGAACAAATTTGTTGATATAGTGGTGAAAACAACTGTTTGTTTCTTATAATTTTCGATAAATTTGAGATTGTTTCGACTGTAGACTATGGGAAGAAAATCTAGAGCTGCGGTCGCTCTGAAACGTTTATGGTACAACATAATTTATGATTAAAATGAAGAAAAAGCAGTGCATGGAGATTATAAATCATTTCGTGTTAAGATAACGCAATATACATTTTCTGAAGATTCCGTGTCCGATTCCAGAATCCCAATAAATACAAATGGTTGTTTTTTTTTATTAGGACCCAATCGTCATGTTGAAAGTTGTATTTTTTATGACTTCAGTGCATCTTTCTGGGACAAAAAATGCTCGCAGAAAGGTAGTCAAACTATTTATTGACATATTTTGATACCATGCGAATATATTATTAAGTGTATCTTGGAGCGCAAACTGTCAAGATTTTAGCAATTAGGGTGACCAGTTTTTCTAATCTCTTGTAAAGCCCATGTTACTCACAGCTCACAAAATATTTGACAGCACAAATTTGTATTTCTGCAGTGAATTTTGGTGTCAATTATAAAAATAGTGTCTCCCAGGTGGAAGGGTCTCCATTCAGACAGAGTGAACCACTATCCAGAGTTTAATGTAATTTCTTAGGCATAAAAATTCAATTAGTTTCATTTTGACGAAATCACTCTCACTTTGACAAATCACTAATCAAGCCTCCACACATGCATTTATGGGAGGCATTAATAATATAAATAATTATTGTGCTTATATAGCACCTATCACCGCGAGGGCCCTAATCACTTCACATTATTACTCCAGCTGTTGAGTAATGCCGAGTCTTCTGCATGCTGCCATTTTACAGGCACTACACAGGAGCAGCTTACACTTACTTACCCAATAACCAGGTCCCCATTTCTCGTCTAAGCACAGGACATGACCTTGCCCAAGGGTCACAACCTGGCGTGAGATTTGAAATGGCGTGTGGCTCTATGTAGCACACACACCGCTTAATCTGGCCAAGCCACTGTTGTGGAGATGATAGTCCACCGGCGGGGTGCGAACTCATGCCGATGCGTTAACACCATTGCAAGTCTGACACTCTAACCACGGGGCTACCATAACAGAGAGACGGCATTAACAGTGCCATAGCTGGTTAGAGGTTGTTACAACAGGCCTACGATAGTGTTAATTACTATAGCGTTAATTTTATTGGATTTTGGTAGCCCCGTGGTTGATGTAGAGTGTCTGACTTATAATGGTTTTAACGCACTGGCATTAGTTTGCGCCCTCCTGTGGACTATCATCTTCACAACAGTGGCTTGGTCGGATTAAGCGATGTGTGTGCTGTAGATAGATTTTTAAATTGCTATGATAACCTTATTATATATTTCTCAGTTCTATCAGCTCTATCAGGTAGCTATCTTATTTACAGACATTCACTCTGTCATGATCTGCTTTTCAGCTGAAAATTGTCAATTTTAGTCAAAACATTGTTAAAAACTGACATTTTGTTTGTGCATACCAAGGGACAAACCTAATTGATTAACTGTATGAAAAAACTGAAGTACAGACATTTGTTTACTCCAATAAATTCTTGTATAAAATGACTCATGGGTCTTATGAGATAATGGCTCAGCATAGATTTGAAGTATAGTATAGTAGGGCTAGCATCACTAAATTCACCATCTGGGGACCTCATTCTGCTCAGGCCTCATCTTCTCTGGACAGTTTCTTTATTATAAAATTTCTATAGACTAAGATTCTGTGTCTCTATATCCCCAAATTGGCAGAATACTTATTGCATAATCGAGGTTCCCAATGGGTGTACATCACAATATTCACCATTTGGGAACTTCAATCTGAGTCTATGTCTCTCATAGCAGATGAGGTCATGCAGAATGAGGTCCGAAGGGGGTGAATTTTGTGATGCTAGCCCACTGGGCGGGATAGCATCACTACATTTACCGTCTTCAGGCCTCATTCTGCAAATGACAGGCACACTCAACTCAGGCTTGATGAGTGCGCACGGTTTTTAATTAAATTATTTATTTCTGGGGAACATGCCAATGAAGCATTTATAATACACCCCTGGATCAGCTAGCTGTGGGTTTAAGATCAGTTATTATTATTATACCCACACAAATTAGGCCCTATGTTAACCCTTTACCCAACAAACCGGCCAAAACCGGCCAAGTAAAGCTTCAACAGCCTAAAATATCTTCGGTCTGTCTCAATATAACCATACAAATATGGATATCATTGAAACCGGCTCCTTGACCACATTGTGATAGTTACAGTTAGCCCTGTGCCAATGCATTCTCTTATATATGCGAGTCGACCATAGGTCGCCTCGCATATATAAGAGAATGCATTGGCCTAAAAAAAATCTGTTTTTAACACTTTTTACCATTTTTTCTTACATTCTTTAACAATTTTATAATTTTTAATGTGTTAAGCCAATGCATTCTCTTATATATGCGAGGCGACCTATGGTCGACTCGCATATATAAGAGAATGCATTGGCACAGGGCCCTTCTGTTGGGTAAAGGGTTAAAACAAGCAATGGAGTACGATTGAAAAGTGGCGTAGGTACATGTATGATAATGAGACTTACAGTAATGTCCTAAATAATCGACTACTTAACCACAGCAGAATTATGGGCAATTTTTCATGATTAAGTCGGAAATGGCTTGTTGCATTCATCGGAAAGCTCTCAGTGAAGGCATTACTGTAGGGAGCTAAATTCTGGAGAATATTATGTCTCAGTGAAGAAAAATAAATCGACTTGATTGTTTATCTGTGTTTAATGCCAAGAAAAATATCAATGGAAGCATCCGTCATCCAAAATATGAGCGCGAAGGCATCCGCAATACGACATAACAGACCCCGAATCTGGCATCAGAATAGGGGGGGTCGTTACCCTCATAGGCGATGTTGCTAACACTTACCATGACCATACCAGTACTGGAAGGAACGGCTACATATGCCTGATTTTGAGATCCACCATTTTGCTGAACAATCTGAGGATTTTGTACAACTTGTGTGTTTTGAACGATTTGAGGAGTCTGAATTATTTGCGGAGCTTGGATCAGCTGCGTGTTATGTGTGCCTTGAATCAGCTGCGCACTTTGCGAAGCTTGAATCAGCTGTGCATTCTGGGTAGCTTGTATGAGCTGCGCGTTTTGCGTCGCTTGAATCAGCTGTGAATTCTGATAAATCTGACCGCTCTGTAGTAAGTTAGAGTTCTGTAAGAATTGATTTGTTTGTAAAATCTGTTGATTCTGTAAAAGGTTATCACAGTTCTGTGCCGTCTGAATACTCGACTGCAGCGACTGAGCGTCGCCATCCGTACTCACAGGCTGTGTCATCGCCGTCGACTGAGTCATTTGATTAGACTGATTTATTTGACTAGCTTGCGTCAGCGGACTACTATTTTGAGCCATCTGATTGGCTAACTGGATAGCATTGTCCTGGGAACTCTGAACTATTGTTTGTGGTATTTGAATTGTTGGCTGCGACACAACACTCAGCTGCTGATTGGTCGATTGTGGCACAACATTCATTTGATTGGTGGCCTGCGCCACAAGGTTACTGAGTGCCTGTGATGTCTGATCCTGACCGACGATTACTGGCTTCACATCGCAGGGACTTGATGACGCAGCTGGATGCCCTGTCGAAACTGAAACAGAAAGAGCATGAAAATTCTAAGAGAGTTAATCATTTAACCCTTCATGACGAGAGCTTCCTGAAATGCCAATGCATTCTCATATATATACAAGTCTCCTATAGGGGGCCTCGCATATATAAGAGAATGCATTGGCCTAACAATATTTACGTTGACCTTGAAAGCCAGTGCATGCCCTTGTATATGCAAGGCTCCCTGTGGGAGACTTGCATATATACGAGACTGCACTGGCACACGATCTTTAATGCTGCACCAGCGCAGCTCCCGTCATGAAAGGATTAAAGGCACAGATGGCCTTGGTTGTAGGTTATAATTTAGAAATAAAAGTTACCAAATTATGAATTTCCTCAAGAATATACTAATAGCACAGTATAATAATAATATGAATGCGAAATTACCCACAAAACACAGATGTGAGCCGAGCGTTTGTTTATATTAAGCACAATAAAGAGTGTGCGATTACCAAAACACTCATTACCATGGCGATTACCAAAACACTCATTACCATGGCGATTTTTTGGGAGAGTGATACTTTAAAACAAGTAGTTCCAAACAGGGACACAGTATGTCTGTTCATGATTTTTCTCCCAAACCCCTGGACCGATTTCAACGATATGTGGTGGGGTGAGTCGGTGTACCCTGGCAGATGTTATAACGTGGTTAGTTTTTCAAAATTAAAATTTATAATTAAAAATTTAATTTTCATATAAAAAAAAAATGAGCATAGCAAAACCTAAATTATATGCAGAAGGATTCTATCGATTAGTAAGAAATGATCAGATAATAACGTCGATTGTTGAAAATTTCCTAAGGAATCTACCCGTCAATGAGTATTAGTATATAAAGCATTAAAGGTCCGGAATAAATTACTATTTCTTCGGTTTCAGAAATAAAAGATATTTGTTTTGAGTCAATGAAGTCACCTTTCAAAGGTCAGCGCTGATAGATTTTGATTTTTTAAATCTAATTAAATTATATTTTATAAATTTTTAACAAAAACTTTCACTGGATTCTGTCAAGCTAGCTGGAAATATACTACAGTGGCTGTGTTTGATTATATGACTGCCTGACTCAAGCCCGAGTTAGTGTGCCTGTCGTTTGCAGAATGGCGTCCCCAGAGGGTGAATTTAGTGATGCTATCCCATATATCGGGCTAGCATCACTAAATCCAACATCTGGGGACCTCATTCTGCTTAGGCCTCATCTTCTCTGTAAAGTTTCTTTATTATAAAATTTCTATAGAAACTTCTTCACATAGATTCTATTTCTTTTTTAGTTTAGTTTCTCTATATCCCCAAATTGGCAGACAACATATTGCATAATCGAGGTTCCCAATGAGTGTACATCACAATATTCACCATTTGGGAACTTCAATCTGAGTCTATGTCTCCCATAGCAGATGTGGCCATGCAGAATGAGGTCCCAAGAGGGTGAATTTGGTGATGATAGTCTGCTGCGCGGCATAGCATCACTAAATTCACCATCTGGGGACCTCATTCTGCAAACGACAGGCACACTAAACCTGAGTTTGGCGTGACTTGGTGGCTTCTACAGATATGCTACATACCTTGCGTTTGTGTTTGATTATATGACTGCGTACTGAGAGTTTGTACACCAGAAACATGATCAGATTTCTCGATTTGTAGCATCTGTTGCTGTTGGGCTGGATTTGTTGGTATTACAATCTGAAACATTTAAATCATCCAAGTTCACTGTTACAAAACAGCTAGTGACAACATTATAAACAGCTAGTGACAACATTATAAACAGTGAGTGATGAGATTATAAACAGCTAGTGAACACATTATAAACAGCTAGTGAACACATATGACCAGATTATAAACAGCTAGTGACCACATTATAAACAGCTAGTGACCAGATTATAAACAGCTAGTGACCACATTATAAACAAGATAGTGACCACATAACAGCTAGTGGCAACATTATAAACAGCTAGTGACAACATTATAAACAGCTAGTGACCATGTTATAAACAGCTAGTGACAAGATTATGTATGCAGTCAACATATTTTTGTTGCAGTTATTTTTGCGTATCAAAATTATACAAAGTATGTTCTTCGGCCACTTACATAAGCTCATAAATGCAACAAAAAATATGTTGATTGTTTATAATTATGCCCCGGCACATTAATTTCAACATATTAAAAAGAATTATCTCAAATCTGTCTGTTGTAAAAAAATCACAATTTCCATTAGTCGAGTATCCAGTTCGAACGATTGGATGAAATTTTATTGGCTAATTTTTCCAAAGAAGAAAATGCGCGATAAAAGAAGTTCAAGGCCGCTCAAGTCAAAATCGACTTGAAGGTACACTAATGCTCTAATTAATCGACCTCTTAACCAAAGCAGAATTATGGGTAACTTTTCAGGATTTAGTCGGAACCATATTTACGACTAAATCCTGAAAAGTTACCCATAATTCTGCTTTGGTTAAGAGGTCGATTACTTAGGGCATTACTGTAAATAAAATGAAATTGATGCAGAGGAACAACTAACAATTGGGTTAAAAAGTAAAGTCGAATTGGAAAATACAAATTAAATACTATATGAATTTGACGTGAATCCACCTAATCCATTGACATTCTTCAATTGTATCATGAATTTGAAATTATGCCTCGGAAAATATAACTTGTAGTTTGCCAATTCGCAGTAGGCTGCTAACCATCTAATTGCATGAAGCCAGTTTTCACCACAGCCATGTTATTTAGCAACAATTTGGAGATAAATGATTGTTTGGCATCAAATGAGAGGACAATCACGATTAGCAGATGTTTGGCTTATATCGTATCATCCCTTAGCTAATATTATGGTATGAAATGACGAAAAAACTTATTTTTATCATTTTTATTCTCTTCCGGGTCACAATTACAATATAAAATGTTCAATCCAGATTTCAAGACTACAATTAACTATTTTGTAAATAAAAATTAAATACAGATAAAACTGAATATTATTTGTCCATAAAAGGCCAAATAAAGTTGTTTATTTCGATTATAAGATCATCGTAATCTCTTAGTTAAAAAGCAATTTTCGGTGACTCGAGGGTGCTAACAATATTTCTCCTTCTTGCTATGCTTTTGGTATGCTCTGAACATTTTCGCATGGATTTCTGTTCCAAAAATAGCCCCTAAAACCGTGGATGAGATAAGAAATTCTAAATAAAATTTATATTAATTGATAGAAACTATTCCAGACAGACGTCCTCGATTCATGTCTATTATTTTATACCCTGAAATCTATAGAAACGATCTTTAAAATTATTGTAAATTATTCTAACTAACCTGGTAAGGCACGTTGTTGGCCTGCTGATGAACCGCTCCAGTGTTAATCACCTGTAAATAAAAAACTCATCTAAATAACTCAATTCCAAAGAATCTGTCATGAAACAATAATTGTCACATAATACCATGTCTTGTACATCCTAATTTCAACTATTATAGTAACATTGAACTATTATATTTAACCCCTTTTTTACTAAATGGATTCTCCCACCCAGTTATAAAATTCAAAGTAGGAATGGTCTATTATTAATTTGGAGGGGTGCTCAGGAAAAATGAGCAGACGACAGTATGAGAAAAAGATACTATAAATGCAGACAACATACTGAGTCTATCATAGTCTCGTTGAAATGTCATTTTCGGAGAATGCAGGCTTCCTCCAAAATAAGTTACATCGCGTTACGTAAATCCTTTCCATTGGACACTTTTATCTTGGAGCTACTAATAGTGACTTCTGTTTTTCGCAATGGGCATGGAACCCCATGGTTCAGAAAATAGAAAATCTACAGAAGGTTATCAAACCAATATGTGGGAATGTAGTTAAAGATACATAATTCGAATTAATGCCTCTAAATTACTATTTATTTGGCTTCGGGGTAAAAACTATTTGATTTGAGTCGAGGAACCCACCAATCAAAACTCAGATCAGATATTGATTTTGAAATCTGTTATTTTTCACCACCTGGAATATTTTATGATCCGACCACATACTCTCAATACCAGTCTTACTAAAACTAGACCTAATTTTCATTACTTTCAACTAACGGTCTTGAGACATTCATGGAAAAATATATTTCAAACGGGAGAAATCCAACCAATACGCACCAGGCAATGCGTAGCTCGAACAATCAATAACTGCCTGCAAATACCATTACCTATTCAGATTCTGCCCTCATAGTAATTATTCATACAAGCACCGTCCAATAGATCTAAAAATAAGTATTACCGAAGGCAGAAATGCTAGATGAAAGCGAGGCTACGCTAAAACAATAGCAGACATACGAAATACAAATTCTCGAAATTGTAATTAAGAACGTTTTGAAGAAAATTGGTATTGATTCACTGAAGCAAGAACAGGAGTTTATTCTGAGGAGTTTATTAATAACCAGAAAAAGGTGTGTTAGCTATTCTTCCTACCGGTTACGGGAAAGGTCTGCTGCATCAAATAACTCCAATCAAAAAGGTAAACAGTGCTATATTTGGAAACATGAATATTAATGAGCTGTCGCCAGGAGGGAATTTCCCGTTCATCGCGGAAATGAATTTTAATACCGGTGTCTCTAGACTGAGAGTTGACTGTAAGGAAACCTTGGGTCTAGTTATTACTAGACTGTCTCAATACCAACTTGTGTTGAATAAAATGTTGATATATAACACATTTTGGAAAATTTTAAACTGGAGTTGAAAGTGGTTGGCATTAATTTTTGGAAAGTAATCGATTCTGATAACTAAAGCGTCTTTTGAAGAAATGTTGTTGTTGTTGGAATCTGATGATATGGGGACCATCAAATCGAATTGTGTACCTTTAACTGCGACTGGATATATACCTGATTATGACCTGAGGTAGCCTGTGCGATACTGTGGGCTTGTAACACCTGCCCCGGCTGTAAGGCTGTGGCTTGAGGCTGGGCTTGTATAACTTGTCCCGGCTGTAGACCCGCAGCTTGAGACATTTGTGGAAACTGGAAAACCTGACCAGGCTGAAGCAATAACTGCTGTCCTCCAGCAAACTGTACAAGCTGTTAAATGATAGGAAGAGATAGGAAACTGTACAGGCTGTTAAATTATAGGAAGATATAGGAAACTGTCTTTCATGATGGGAGCAACACTAAAGACCCTGTGCCAATGCATTCTCTTATATATGCAAGTCGACCATAGTTCGCCTCACATATCTAAGAGAATGTATTTGCCTAACAATTTCTTTTTTATATAATTTTTTCATACATTCTTAAACAATTTTTTTTCATTTTTTAAATTTTTTCTTACATTTTTTAACAATTATAAAAAATAATATAAAATTTATTAGGCCAATTCATTCTCTTATATATGAGTGGCAACCTATGGTTGACTCGCATATATAAGGGAATTTAAATCACAGGTGGGGAAGATCACTGGTGGAGCACCCAATGCGCATGCTCACGACATGACTGCAGGCAGGCATAACATAGCATATCGTAGCGATTAAGCAATTTTGATTTTTACCAGGAAAATCGTGGCGTGTCTTTGGCAATATGCGCAAACAACAAATTCAACCTATTGGACTTCTTCAGAGCAGACACTATTAATTGAGTTGAGGCAGGAAAAGGGGTGTTTATATAATGTTTCTACCATGCCGAAAGAGAGAAGAGGGTCACAGTCCCAGCCACTGCTGACATTGCGAAAGCGGTGCAGAAATTGATGGGTACAAAAAAAAATATCATTTACAATTGAAGTTCAACTTCTAAGTTCAAATAAAACAAATAGCGTACTGTTTAGTTTAGAAACTTGAGATACATGCCATTTATCACATGTCACTCGATCTGTATTTTGGCCATAGAAACCCACGTACCAAATTTGGTTCCGATCTGATAGAAAATGTTTGAGTTATCGCATTATGCGTAAAGTGTCTACGGACAGACAGACGGACGACGAGTATGGTATGGGTACACATAAAAATGATCCGGCCATAATTACGGGCTGTAGGGTGTGCCGATGGATTCAAATTTGAAATCCAAGATAGCTGCTGCCGGCCATGTTTTCCCATCTATAGGTCACCCTGAAACTACATATGAAGTTCGGTGAAGATCGGATAAGGAATGCGGCCTGTAGGGCGTGCTGAAGGAAATTGTTAATGGACGGACGGACGGAATACGAATGCCAACCCATGGCAATAGCTCAAACTTTACATTCTAAAGTTTGAGCTAAAAAGGTCAAATATAGTTTCAGCTCCTTTCCCAATTTCTACTTGTTAATCTCCATACCTGCATCGCGGTGTATTTGTGCTGTTAATCTACGTACCTGTGGCTGTATTTGTGCTTGTTGCAGTGTTTGTCCTGCTGTCACATGCTGCATCATTTGGCTGGCCTGGAACTGCCATGGTTGCTGAACGGCGCTGGATACCGGAATCGACGTCGCTTGATTCTGAACCAGAATGGACTGCTGTTGATCTCCCAGATTGTTTTGAATGAACTGTACCGGCTCTCCAGCCATAATCTCTGGTGATTTAAAAGTTATTATTAGACCAACTAAAACAAAACGTTAGTGTTCATGTGAATCCATTGCATCCATATTGTACTGTCAGATCCATGAAAATGAGGAAGTTTGGGGGGACATTTGGGGACACCTCGAACTTTGGACAAATTTTAAACAGTTGGAAATTTCAAGACTGAAACAACATCAGTCTGCTTTGGTGGACTGCCATCACACAAATATTACAAAAAAAATTATTCCCTACCTACCTACCTAGATTTTTTTGGCACCGTAATAAAAGTGATATTAACTGCATCTTGATAGAGGTGTTAACTTTTCCTAAACCTTATAAAACACCACTAAGACATAAAAGTTTCCTGAAATGGATAATACTTGCCAAAACTTTTGCCAAATGAAAATATGTTTTGCCAAATTTGAATTATTTTTTCCATTGGCAAGTGACAGTGTATACCCTGACGAATATGAATGGACGATGTACAGTAATGCCCTAAATATTCAACTCCTTAACCACAGAAGAATTATGGGTATGAACTTTTCAGGATTTAGTCGTAAATATGGCTTGTTGCCATTCATCGGAAAGCTCTCACTGAGAGCTTTCCGATGTATGGCAACAAGCCATATTTACGACTAAATCCTGAAAAGTTACCCATAATTCTTCTGTGGTTAAAGAGTCAATTATTTAGGGCATTAGTGTAATGAGAGTTGGGAAGTTGCGGGTAATGGTGATTCTTGGAATAATTATTGTACTTACTTTTCTTTACTTCAAGTAATCATGCTGGAGTGTAGCCTTATTTTATCCCGTTATTATTCTGAAATAAAGAATGTCATCATTTAAAGGTACTCAATCCGATTCGATGGTCGCCATATCATCAGATGTAATCATTCAAATCGTGTTTAACCTTTCAATACTATTTTATACCCCCTCTGAGTTAAATAAGTAAAGATTGGAATGGTCTATTATTCATCTGGAGGGGTTTTCAGGAAAAATATGCAGACATATATATGCAGATAATATAAGTAATGAGCCTTATTTATTGGAGGGAAATGTTCCTGAAAACCCAGGAAAACCTTGATTTTTTAACTTTATATTATCTGAACTTTTCCTAAGTGAACTACTCTTCAATGAGTATTTAATATAGAAATATATAAGCATGAGAGTCACATTTTAATGACTTGAGTTATAATAAGTCCCATTAAGTTGATATTTAAGCAATATTTCAAAGTGATTTCCTCGCAGACAGGCACTGATGTGACACACCGCATAAATTTAAATGTTGAACCAGAAATCAGTGTGTCCAAACTGCAAGCAAGCCTGAGTTTAGTGTGCCTGTCATTTGCAGAATGAGGTCCCCAGAGGATGAATTTAGTGACACTATCCCGCATAGCGGGCTAGCATCACTAAATTCTCCCTCTGGGGACCTCATTCTGCTTAGGCCTCATCTTCTTTGGAAAGTTTCTTTATTATCAAATTTCTATAGAAACTTCTTCACATAGATTCTATTTCTTTTTTAGTTTAGTTTCTGTATATCCCCAAATTGGCAGAATCGAGGTTCCCAATGGGTGTACCTCACAATATTCACCATTGGGGAACTTCAAATCTGAGTCTATGTCTCCCATAGCAGATAAGGCAATGCAGAATGAGGCACACTAAAGGCAGGCTTGACTGACTGGATCAAATCATGAGTATATATAAGTTGAGATTGTTCTCAATGCTTTATATTCCAACCTGTAAGAAGTGGGGAATTTGTTGTTTTTAGACGAACAGTAGCATATATTTCAACCTCCCCCCTCCCCCCGGCAACAGAAGAATCCTTCTAGCCACGTCCTTAGTGGCAAACATTTGGTTGAATTTATGTTGCGGTGCTGTTGAAGTGTTCCAGATTTTCGTACATTATTGAGATAGTAATTTTTGAGTGTTAAATAGGACAGAGCATCTTTAATTTTTTAGTGTTAAATCAGTGTTAAAAATAATGTACTCTCGAACTGTTTATCCGTAAGTGGTTAATCATATTTGTTCTCAATAAAACTTGATTTGACTTCTCCTGAAGGGACTTTGAGCATCCCAGTAGGTTGTGTTGGTGGGACAGAGTTATCACCCCTGGTCAAGTGGCCCCTAATAGTTATCACCCCTGTGCAAGTGGTCCTGAAAAGAGTTATCACCCCTGGTCAAGTGGTCCTGAATAGGGTTATCACCCTTGGGCAAGTGCTCCTGAATAGATATCACACCGGTCAAGTGCTCCTGCTTGTGTGCTAATGACGTTGGTGGGTCCTGCTGAACTGCTATTATGCTGTTAGGGCAAACTGATGCCGTTAAGAAAAAGTACCGTTATTTTTACTAAAGTTGTAATTTTCGCGGTGTTCGGATAATCTGAACATACCCAGGAAAAGATTCAAAAACACATATATCGCGAAATATTTTAATACTGGTTGTTTAGTCGTAGAAAATTGACGACAATTAAGATGGCTAATTAAGATGGCTAATTAAGTCGTTTTGCAAACACGAGTACAGCCATTATTAAATTTTTCAATGCTCTTGAATGTTTCATACAGACACTGGCTTTTTCTCAATTCGCTCGGATTAGTCAAACACACCGCGAAAATGACAACTTTAGAAAAAAAAATGGTACTTTCTCTCTTAACAGCTTCAGTTTGTCTGCACATAAGCAGGACCACTTGACTAGGGGTGGTTATGTACTATGTATGCTACCAGTTCAAATTATTCAGTGTAATATAATAAATAGAGCATGTAATGTGACTAATGTCATAGACTACGCAGGTATAGTGCCCTGTGAACTATACCCACCCCACTCGGCACTATATACCTGTAGTCAACGACAAGCGATGCTCTATTTATTAACCATTCCATGACTGGAGCTTCCTGAAATTTTGCGAAAACCCTGTGCCAATACATTCTCTTATATATGCGAACCTCTCATAGGGAGCCTCGCATATATAAGAAAATGCTTTGACCTAACAATATTTACCTTGACCTTGTAAGCCAGTGCATTCTCTCGTATATGCGAGGCTCCCTATGGGAGACACACATATATACGATAATGCACTGGCACAAGACCTTTAATGTTGCACCAGCGCAGCTCCCATCACAAAAGGGTTCAATATAATACACCTACATGTAACTCATATTGGAATTGAGGTGTCTCTGCTCATGTAAATGCTTTAAACTGTTGAGGCTTGTTGTAAACTCTCAATCTCCTAGTGCCAGTTATATCCGCTGGTGTTGGTTATATCTGCTGGTGGTGGTTATGTCTGCTGGTGTCGGTTGCAAATTCTCTATTTGTTGGCATCTATGTGTTGCTGTATGAGTTGTAGTGGCCAATCGTGATGATATATTGAGTCGCCCTAGAAGCTCAGGTATTGCCAGGTAATACATTGTTTCCCGTTGTTACATCACATCTGTGCAGCATCTACAGGGACAAATAAAGACAGAATAAAACAGAGCATTGTAAATTGTCATAGCACAGTTTCTGAGATCTTTGGGGTAAGCTATTCTACTTAAAGGTACTCAATCCGATTCGATAGTCCCAATATAATCAGATTCCAACAACAACAAAATCATTTTTAGAAATACAGCTACATTTATCAGAACCTATTATAACTGCCCAAAAATAATGCTAATAGCATTATTTTAAACCACTGTCATCTATAGCATAAAATTGCCCGAAACGTGTTATTTATCAATGTTCATGTTGTTCAACGAAATTTGGCCTTATCATCAACACAAAGCCTCTTGATTTCAGCGTTACCTATTTCATCCGCAATTTGGTCCGAGACCATCGGCTCATCGACTTTACAGGGCCACTAACACCATTAGAGATCATATTCCACAAGTACAAAACCTTGGAACTTTTTAAAGTTTTGACAAGGAACCTTATAAAATAACGTGGGGAATATATTTCTTAGTTATTATCTGTTCCTTAATAATGTACTTCAATGTGGGTGAAGGTCCCAACTCGAGATTACATGATTTATTGATTTAAGTGAATTTGTGAGTGATTTTGCTTCAAGTCTAATACAGTTATGGTATTTTTCCTGGGTAATTAATTTGATGTTTATTGCGATATCGGCTCACATGCAACTTCGAGTTGGGACCTTCGCCTACACTGCAGTACATTATTAAGGAAGAGATAATAAATAAAAAAAAGTTCCCCCATGTTTCTTGTTCGACTTTATAAGGTTCCCTGTCAAAACTTCAAAAAGTTCCCAGGTTTTGTACTGGTGGAATATGATCTCTACGGGCGTTAGCCAGAGTAGAGTTTCATGACGTGATCTAAGATCTTTGGTAAGCTATTCTACTTAAGAAATTGATGTTGATTTGCCAATTGCATTCCATAGAGAATGAATGCAAGTTGATCTGACAATTTCTATGGAACACGAGAGAGAATTCTCTTAGTGAGAGCTTTCCGATGAATGGCAACAAGCCATATTTCCAACCAAATCCTGAAAAATTACCCATAATTCTGCTGTGGTTAAGGAGTCGATTATTTAGGGCATTACTGTATACTGTTATATACATGTAGACAAATAATATAACCTAACTTCAGTTTTATCTGGATTTTTATTGACAAACTGGCTATTTGTAGTATTATAATAGGGATTTATAATAATTATATATGTTGTTGTTATTGGGGCCCTGAAGATATATTCCTCCTTTAACCAGGAGTGGTATATGCCTGCATGTAGCCACCAATCTTGACTGTGCAGACATGCACCATGATCAATAACCTGGGATGCATAAATTTACAAAATGGGGGGGGGGGGGGGGGTCATACTGCAAAAGATTTAATATTCAATGTGAATTATTCAAGATGTATTCAAGTTATTTTTTATTTTAGTACCGGTATCTAGTTATACAGGTAAAGATAGTTATATAATTTCTTTTACTCACACACATGCATTGCCAATCAAGGAACAAACATATTACTACATTATAATTCTTCCTTTGTGAATCAATTTTAATGTGCAAAAAAAATGAAGGCATTCATAAAACACAGTGATTGTTGATGTAATTAGAATCATAAGACTGATAAGACTAGTATCTTGATTGATCAAACTCAGATACATAAAACCGTCATAATGATTGAGATTACGGTAGTCAAAAGATAAATTAACGATGATCACATTTGCATAAATAAACCCAAGCCTGCATGGTTAAGGTACATCAGCATTGTGTAACGGTAGACTGGATCGCGAACGATGAATTAATCAACCAATACTAAAAAACGATAATCGGACACGCATGATCACGACATGTAAAGAATATAGAAATACCGTTAGTTTATAAACAACACAATGTTCTTGAGAAGGTGTACACCCAAAAATTGTTCACGAGTTGAACGTTCTCCAATCCTGAGTGACAAAGAGTAAGATGGCCTCTGAGTGGTCGTCTGCTGGGTCAAGCTACATAGCACTGTATGAAGCGATTGGCCTAGAAATATATAATATGCTTGCTCGGCGAATCATCCTTCACACGAGTCAAAGCTTTGTACGCAATTGGTGCTGTTCTCGCTACCGACCGCCTACACTACTTGGTCGGAAACCCAGCTCGCCTTGTGAAGATTCAAACTATCAAATCACGTATTTTGTCCGAAATCTCCACCTTCCCCCCTCTTATATAAGCATGATTTACCATCGCGGTAACATGAATGGTGTTTTTAGCAGTTTCCGATAAGTGTGTTCGATAAGTACTTCTGTATATGCTATGGTGATTGATTTTAATATCGAATGTTATCATCGGCGCTAAAGCGAAGGAGCGCGTGAAACGCAATTGATGGAAGAGCTTTTACATTCTAACCCACCAGCTGTGTAATAATAGTTCAGTGTGTTTCGTTGACGGCTCATAAGTGTAGTATGTACAATTGAATAGTGTTATGGGTGGACGGACGCCATAAACATTTGGGGATAACCTGTATACATGTACGTGGCGCGCGTTGACTTTGCAATCAAGGTCCAAGTTTATATGTCAGGGAATGTTATGCATATTGATTTAATGTCCTCGTCAATAGAGTTCTCCCTCATACACCGGCATGCATGGAAAAACATTCACCCGAATTATACACGTTCACCCGAACCTCCCTCATAGTTAGAGGACCCACAACGAGTCCCTGGTTTACAAATTTACAAAACGACTGAGTCGGCTTTGGCTGGGTCCACACATAATTTACATGGGTTCGAGTTGTATAGATGCACCGGCATGGAAAAACATTCATCTGAAACCTCACTCATTGGCCTATATATATATACACCGGCATCGAAAACATTCACCCAAATCTCCCTCATACTCATATAGCCATTACACCGGCATGGGAAATATTCACCCCATGCAAGCCGAGACATGTAATCCGTTTTCCATTTATAATTACTGCACGAGGGTGGGGGAGGGGTCCAAATATATATTTTTTCAATCACGAATTTGGGGATTGGTGTTTATATACGCAAAGTCAATCTGGGTACACAAAACACATTTTCATAAAGCTGGGTAGGCGACCCAACACACCAAAATTTGGCGACAATACCCCCTTCAGCGTCAATCTAAGATCATGCCATGAATCTCTACTCTGGCTATAACGCCCGTAGAGATAATATTCCATCAGTATACAAAACCTGGGAACTTTTTGAAGTTTTGACAGGGAACCTTACAAAGTCGAAAAAATAACGCAGGTTATATGTTTCTTAGTTATACATGTTCCTTGATAATGTACTTCGCTGTAGGTGAAGGTCCCAACTCGAAATTGCGTGCTTTTCTGTGACTTTTGTGAGCAGATATCGCAATAAACATCGAAATAATTACACAGCAGAATTTCCACAATCGTAAGCGTGCAAAGAAAAATCGCCCACAAAGTCACTTAATCGTGAAATTCGAGCTGGAACCTTCACCTACTTTGAAGTACATTATTAAGGAACAGGTAACAACTGAGAAATATATTCACTGCGTTATTTTTTCGACTTTAAGAAGGTTCCCTGTCAAAACTTTAAAAAGTTCCCAGGTTTTGTACTGGTGGAATATTTGACCCGCCATATCAAATCCAGTCGTAAGTCGGGATTTTTTTTACCCTGTGCCAATGCATTCTCTTATATATGCGAGTCGACCATATGGGGTGGCAGTAAGACAGTCTAGCCTGACTATGCCACCTCTCGAATATACAACATAATATTTGTCAAATGTATTATGCATTAATATGTGTATATTTAAATAAAATATCCTATCCTATCCTATATAGGAGAATGCATTGGCCTAACAATTTTTTACAATCTCTACGGACGTTAGCCAGAGTAGAGATTCATAGCCATCTGCGTCAAGCTGGATTGTTTCTTATTGTAAAATTATACTAAATACCCGATATCACAGATCTATATATGTGACCCGCCATATGTCCCATATCAATCCAGTCGTAAGTCGGGATTTTTGTTTACCCTGTGCCAATGCATTCTCTTATATATGCGAGTCGACCATAGGTCGCCTCGCATATATAAGAGAATGCATTGGCCTAACAATTTTTTATTATTTTTAAAAAATAAATGTTTCTTACAATTTTTAGGACATAAAATAAAAAACATCCATTACCCTGCAGGGAGCCCCACACATATATAGAAGCATATAGAAGAGTGTCGTCTGCTCATGTTTGTCTGGGGCTCTGTATGGGTGAAATTATAAAATTGTTAAAGAATACAAGAACAAATTATTAAAATTGTAAAAAATTGTTAGGCCAATTGATGCATTCTCTTAGATATGCGAGGCGACCGATTTCCACCGATTTCCACCGATTTCCACCAAACGCATATACATGATCACCTCCGCGATATGACGCTGTTCGAGTCAGCGTTGCAGGGTGGCATCAACAATTGATTTAATAAACTATTTTTAGCGCAGATTTCCAACAAATTGATATATTATTCTTCTCTATTATACCAGGAATATAATCGTGTGATTTAAAGACGCCAAATTGCTGCCGTTTGGGTGAGAGATGGGGGGTCATAACTATTCTAAGAATTTGTTTAGTGGCTGATTACCACCAAACCTATGTATAATCATCTCCAGTGTATCATGCATCAATGAGTCTAATGGACGTGGTTAAAAAGTTGTCAAAAGTGGCGCCGTTAAAGTCACGTACGCACGAGGATGGCAGTTGCACCAAAGCTGATACAAATATATTTAGCACTAATTTCCACCAAATTCATACACGTTCTTATCTAATGATACGATGAATTAAATCACATTTGGTGTTATTTGGGTCACGGATGGCGAGAGGATATGCACTAGATCATTGATAAGATTGCTATTCGCCGATATCCACCTATAAGTTATATATAGTCACCCAGGCCATCTCCATTTTAAGGAGTTTTGGGCATTCAAATTTCACAATCTCGACAAATGGTGACCCATTTAAGTCACTTGAACAATTATATCTTCTCAACTGTCATATTTATATGGTGATGGCAATCAGGACATTCACATAATGAGCTAGCAAAAAGAGATACATAAAAGAGGCATTAAAAGCATATGTATCATTCTATTTAAGAGATACATATATTCTTGCAAACTGAGAGACATCGAACCGTCAGAGGATTGCATATATATTATAACAGACTTTCAAGAGTCTGTTCCATTCAATACAGTTTCCACAAAAAAGTTACAATTTGTCAAGAGATATGAAAATGTATCGAAGGCCTGTTCAAAAATAGTGGTCACAGTGTGCTGTCAAATATATATTCTTCTGATATAAAAGAAAACGCAGTCAGTAGCACATGACTTTTCAGGATCTTCAATACTGACATCTGACAAAGGTATATCTGCCCGATACAGCGGAATTTTTAGAACAGACTCATCGACTGACATAAACAACTCAAAATCTCGCTCTGTGTCTGGCACATGTAGCTGATATACATGCGCAGCAATATTTCTTTTACACTGAGAATATTTAGCCAATATATACATGATATAGCACCATGAACAGAGGAGCACCTGAAAATTTCTTTAAAACATCTGTATCTTCATGGAGATATGATAGCCAGGTGTGCTCAAGAACTTAGTCCACCCACTAGATTGATTGATACGTCTTTTATTTTTGCGAACTAATGTGTTTATGATGTTCATGTATCATATTATAACGTCTGAAGTATACGCAGTTGTAAATAAATAAATACTTTATTATTGGTGGAACGAATTAATCGCGATAAACAAAATGACAATCGATAAGGTGAGCCACAACTTATATTCAGAATCATGGTTTGTGATGCTATTTGAATATACAATTTATGAGAATATGTGCAACACTTTGAGCAAGAGTATTCTCTATTCCCAACAAATATCAACAGCACGCAGAAGGTTTCACATCACGTTAACATGGGCAACGCCGGGTAACCCTGCTAGTATTTTATATATGGGGGTTCGAAAATTAAGTTGGCCTTTAAGAGTAGTAAGGTACTTAATCCGATCAGACGGTCCCCATATCACCATGATACAGCAACAACAATTTCTTAAAAATACGCTTTAGTTATCAGAATCGATTAATTGCAACAAAATAATGCTAACTGCTGTCAACTATGGTATCAAATTTCCCAAAACGTGATATTTATCAACATTTTGTTCAACAAAATATGGCCATATTTATGATATTATCATATTAGTGTCACGAAATTTGGCCGTGTTCCCACTTGTTTTTAGAGTTATCCATCTTCATCCGCAATTTTGTCCGAGACCGCCAGTTTGAGGACGTTTTACTGGGCCATAAATAACTGCACATCTCGAGAAATAACAAACTTCAAAAATCGATATCTGATCACTCTGAGTCTTGATGGGTGGTTTCCTTGACTCGAATAAAATATTATTTACTCCCGAAGCCAAAAAATTTATTATTTAGCAGCGTTAAGTCGGATAGTGTAACTTTAAGAGCAACCCCTTCAGTGCAGTGATCTTATCGGCCCTAATTTACGGTCTGTAATATCGGCCCTAAAAAAATTAATGTTTTTTTTTAGATTTTGTTGGGTTGAATTTTGTTTGGGTATGCTTAAGCATGCTATGGCGAATTTAAAAACAACTGGATAAAACCTTAGGGGCATGTTATAACCTGTGTTATATTAATCCCAGTTATAACTCAAAACTATACCAAGTATTCATAGTAATAATTTTGATGCCCATGAAAAACGTAAGATTCACTGGCACTAAACCTACAAAATAAGTCTGTTAAAGAATATAAGAAAAAATATTAAAATTCTAAAAAATTCTAAAAAATAATGAAAAACTGTTAGGCCAATGCATTCTCTTATATATGCGAGGCGACCTTGACACTGAAAGGGTTAAGAGCGTTATATTATTAACTCCGCTACTTTATATTTACAAGTTTCACAATATGCAGTGATCGGATCTTGACCAATAGCATTTCTTATTTCATAGAACGACCGTAACGATTTGTGGATCACTGTTGATTAACACAGATAGCTAAGTTGATTAATAAAGATAGTAAGTTGATTAATCAAGATAACTAAGTTGATTATTAAAGATACTAAGTTAATTAATCAAAATCGCTAAGTTGATCACTCAAGATAGTAAGTTGATTAATCAGTATAGCTAAGTTGATTAATCAAGACAGTTAAGTTGATTTAATCAAGATAGATAAGTTGATTAATCAAAATAGTAAGTTGATTAATCAAGACAGTTAAATCGAGATAGCTAAGATGATTAATCAATATAGCTAAGTTGATTAATAAAGATGGTAAGTTGATTAGTCAATTAGATAGTAAGTTTATTAATCTATATAGATAAGTTGATTAATCAAGATGGTATATAAGTTGATTAATCAAGATAGCTAAGTTGATTAGTCAAGATATAGTAAGTTCATTAATCAATATAGTAAATACAAGTGATGTGGCGGTTCTATGCTGCCGTACTATTCTATTCTATTATATAAGTTTTAATGTTCATATGGGCCAGGTCCGTTTAAATAATTGAATTCGTATATTAATTATGTGACGGATGGGAAACCCAATAATATATATAATTATAGTTAAGTCAAATGATATATTCCCGATTGCACCACCGATCGATAGTTAAAGATACATAATACGAATTAACGCTCCCGAATTACGATTTCTTTGGCTTCAGGGGTAAACAATATCTGATTCGAGTCGAGGAACCCACCCATCAAATCTCAGAATGATCAGATATCGATATTTGAAATTTGTTATTTCTCGAGGAGTGTACTCATTTGCGGCCTGGAAAACAGTTGTCAAACCTACGGCCTCGGCCAAAAATTGCGGATGAAGAATGATAACTCTATAATCAAGTGGTAATACGGCCAAATTTTCGTGACGACACGGCCATATTTCGTTGAACATGTTGTTAAATAACACGTTTTGGAAAATTTTATACCATAGTTGACATTGGTTAGCATTATTGTGTTGTAAATTGTAATTAATCGATTCTGGTAACTAAAGCGTATTTTGAAGAAATGTTGTTGTAACCATGGTGATATGGGGACCGCGATGACGTTTCAATTAACATTGCGCGCGTTCATTAGAGTTTGTTGGATACATATTGGAAGCCATAGTATTTTGAGACGTAGCGTACGGAATGTAAATAGGCGACAAACCGGAAGTCAAAGGTCACTTGGCCTCTTTCTTGTTATTGCATATAACAATTTATAGAATGGCTTAAAGGGGTACTGTACGCCATTTTCATTAAATTTCCGGTGACAACAACGATCTAATATCGATAATATATAGAAACATAAGTAATTTGAGTCGAAGATGTATTCTTAATAGGCTATCTTAAAATTTAATAATTTAAAAGTTAATAATTTGATATAAATTGATTGGCGTCAATTAAATTACGAATTTCCGTAATCAAACAAAGTAATTGAGGGATACTGGATTGTTAAACCGATCGCACACACGATCGCTTAAAATATTATGATGATACGGGGAGAACACTCAATTAAGCCACTCACTGACTAGCGACGATACAATAACTTAAATGATTATATGGGACTAGTATGCCTATAATATAACTTTTATTTGATTCATTTGGTTGAAAACTGTACAAAAATTACTCGACAACGACAATTTGTATTTTTGCATTCCGGTAAATTTGTCATTTCCGAGATCTCGTCTGCGCATGCGCGAAGCTGGCGTCGCACGGGCTCGGCGACCCGATAAAATTCGTATCCGGGGCAAGATACATTCACATAGCAAATTTCAAGTCGATAGCTCCACCCGTTCCGAGATCTCGTCTGCGCATGCGCGAAGCGGGCGCCGCACGGGCTCGCCAATACGACGTTGACGACCGCCTTGTCAAACTACACACACGTACCAAGTTTAGTCCCGATCGGTCAAGAATCGTAGATTTGTATCAATGACATACATACATACATACATACATACAGACAGAGGTCTTCAAAATATATAGGAGACTAGCCGATGAGCCCGACGTTGTCCGGGCTATTCAAAAACCAAATTTCAAGTCGATAGCTCTACCCGTTTCCGAGATCTGGTCGGCCCATGCGCGAAGCTGACGTCGCACGGGCTCGGCGACCCGATGAAATTTGTATCCGGGGCAAGATACATTCACATACCAAATTTCAAGTCGATAGCTCCACCCGTTTCCGAGATCTCGTCTGCGCATGCGCGAAGCGGGCGCAGCACGGGCTCGCCAATACGACGTTGACGACCGCCTGGTCAAACTACATACACGTACCAAGTTTCGTCCCGATCGGTCGAGAATCGTATATTTGTATCAATGACATACATACAGACAGACAGACAGAGGTCTTCAAAATATATAGGAGACTAGCCGATGAGCCCGACGTTGTCCGGGCTATTCAAAAACCAAATTTCAAGTAGCCGATGAGCCCGACGTTGTCCGGGCTATTCTAAAACCAAATTTCATGTCGATAGCTCCACCCGTTTCCGAGATCTGGTCTGCGCATGCGTGAAGCTGGCGTCGCACGGGCTCGGCGACCCGATAAAATTCGTATCCGGGGCAAGATACATTCACATAGCAAATTTCAAGTCGATAGCTCCACCCGTTTCCGAGATCTCGTCTGCGCATGCGCGAAGCTGGCGTCGCACGGGCTCGGCGATCCGATAAAATTCGTATCCGGGGCAAGATACATTCACATAGCAAATTTCAAGTCGATAGCTACACCCGTTTCCGATATCTCGTCTGCGCATGCGCGAAGCGGGCGCCGCACGGGCTCGCCAATACGACAACGTCCACCGCCTGGTCAAACTACACACACGTACCAAGTTTCGTCCCGATCGGTCGAGAATCGTAGATTTGTATAAATGACAAACATACAGACAAACATACAGACAAACATACAGACAGAGGTCTTCAAAATATATATGAGATATGACGTACATACACGTATGTTGTACGCGCATTGACCGGTGCATATGGCTAGAGGGTCTTCGTTGTGGGTGTCCACCTTGGAATTTCAAACTGCAGCCCATTAGACTAGAATAAACTCCCAAGTTCGTTTAAACCAATTGCACACACCCCTCTTGGCTTGACATTTCCAAAATTGGCATCTCACAACCTCGATTTTGCATACTAGTCTTTTACTGACTACCGAGGGGGGGGGGGGAGGACCCACTGCTTGGTCCGACCATGGTTTTGACATCTAAACCTGAACATAATTGCAAAATCCTTGCATCTAGAAGTCTAACTCCAGGCAAATGTGTAGGGACCAGTAGGCGTCAATTTTGTTTAATTGATTAGCAGTGTTTGATTGGCCACCGAGGAGGGATCGGGATCCATCATAACAAGTGTAAGAAAATTTTGAAATCTGAACCTGAAATCCTAGCATCTAGACTGGTACCAAGTGTTGGAAATTTCGGGACCTGACACCCCCTAAGGATTGAAAATTTCCAACTGATGGCCATTTCAGTCCAAGATTTTGACAAAACACAGGAAAATATATCTCTGTTGGCATATAAAAGATTCCCCACTAATAATTTGTTGGAAAATCAAATCACGAGAACACTTTCAACCTATTGTTGGCGTGAAATTACCAATCACTGTTGTGCAGGTATACAATTTCCAATGATTGAAAATTTTGACCAAAGTTGTGGGGGGGGGGGGGGGGGGGGGTACACACCCAAAAACAAATCCCCCTGTCGCCACGTCCCTCCCTGATAGCGCATGGAACATATACAGTATACAGTTAAGTGTGCCATTAGTAGGCATTGCGTGAGGTCTATAGCCATAGTTTACGCTACTGTATATTTTGAATTATAGATATATCTATTCAGGACAAGTATTTGTCGATAATCGAGGCTTTGTGTTGCCCAGTAAGTTCCAGTAAGGTAAATCAGAAAGGTGCACACAAGTATTTACGTGTGCACAATAACACTTCTTGGAACACTCATGTTATTTATAGAAATTACCTGGAAATAATCGAACGATTTATATACCATCGATTGCCATGGTTCTGCCAATTTAAATTGAAAAGTGGAGGGGATAACCATCGCCTATAACGTTTCACTAGATAATCGGATACATTAACCCTTTACCCAACAAACCGGCCAAAACCGGCCAAATAAAGCTTCAACAGCCTAAATTATCTTGGGTCTGTCTCAATAAAACCATACAAATATGGATATCATTGGAACCGGCTCATTGACCACATTGTGATGGTTACAGTTATGCCCTGTGCCAATGCATTCTCTTATATATGCGAGTCGATCATAGGTCGCCCTCGCATATATAAGAGAATGCATTGGCCTAAAAAAAATCTTTTTTTAACACTTTTTACCATTTTTTCTTACATTCTTTAACAATTTTATAATTGTTAATGTGTTAAGCCAATGCATTCTCTTATATATGCGAGGCGACCTATGGTCGACTCGCATATATAAGAGAATGCATTGGCACAGGGCCCTTCTGTTGGGTAAAGGGTTAAAGTGTTGACCATCTCCGTGAATCAGTTCAACAGATGATTATACACTAGAAGATCCGTATATATATATTTCATGATACCATGGATGCTATGGATTGTGACAACGACGATATAGCAGGTATGTAATTGTTTACAATCATAATTTGTTTGGGATTTTGACCCAACAGTTCATTTCTGGTTTCAAACATAATGGACACAAACGCTCTTTGTTTTAACCTATCACGACATATTGACGAGGAACGCTCATTTCGAAAGACTCACAAGCACGGGAAATCGTTGAAACCGTAAGTGGGTGAGAAAACTCAATCCTGTAATAATTTATATATAGTTAGTGTTATTTCTCATAATCCATGCGATTGCACTGCATGGGTTTCAACGGTTCCTGCAGTTTTGGATTTAGATTTTAGGATTTTGACTCCGGCTCTTTTTTTAGCAGGCCAGTAAAGTTGTATACGTTTGTCTGGTTTTCTGATCGTTACACGCGGGGGTTTAAGAATATTGTTTTTAAATATGTTATTATAAACTTAAGAACTTACCTGCAATATGCTGCATATATGAACCCTGTAGTGCAGTCAAAATATGGCCTAACATGGACACCATTTCGATGATGTGCGGGGATCTTTTTCACACAACATATTAAAAATCCTCTGTACGCAAAATATGAAAACTGACATCGTTTCTCGCAGTACCCATGCATGTGAGTTTTAGGTGGATTCTGTTTATGGTTAGGGGTAAAAAAAAAAAACGCACCAACATGACGTATGCATGTTTGGAGAGTGGGGCAATGTCATATATCACAATCATGGGAATGAATTGTTAATTGTATCTGAATCGTTATATAGGGCATGAAGCTGACATAATTTTGCTATAGCGATCACAGGGGTAAAAAAGTCACAGAATGCAAAACATTCGAAAGTATGGTCGTGGTACGCGAAATTATGGGTTAACTCAGGGGGGGGGGGGTGAAAAAAAAAATTCCGGCACGTATGCCGGGGGTGGGTGGGTGGTCAAAGCCACCAACAAGCAATTTTTTCCGCAACTAAAAAAAAAACCTGCTTGTTTTTTAGTGTTTTGGCAATGAGTTGGGCTTCAAACCCACTTTGAATGAGAGAAATAATGTAATTCTAACTGTAAACTGACTGCAGGCAGTTATCGTGTTGTATTTTGTTGCAAATTTTGAAATCCAAGATGGCCACTGGCAGCCATGTTTTTTTGGCCGAATGACCTCAAAATGACTCATTCCTATTTACATGTCCATGTTAACATCCATGATAAATAGTATGCACAGAAATTCATATACAGCTGTTTACAGTGAATTTTCCCCCGCAAATCTCTGTTTTAGTGTTAAAAGGGGGGGGGGGTGTGGGTGTCAAAAAATGGTTGGAAAAAACTGCCGAAAACGGAAAAAAATTTGGCGGTGGGGGTGGGTGGGTACAAAAAATGATCGAAAGGGAAAAAATGCCATACGTGCCTGAAATTTTTTCCCGACCCCCCCCCCCCCCCCCCCCCCTGGTTAACTCGGAAATTTTTTGCTAAGAAACCGATTTTGATGTCAAAAGACACAGGAGAATCTTCGGTATAACATAATCTAAAATCCGCTTTAGGGAAACAGATGGCGTTCAATGTGGTTGTCTATATTACATAAGTTCTTGAAATAAACTCCGAGCCATGCCACGAAAGCAACATATTGTATAACCACCTAGGAGTGAAAATACTTATTGGTTGTATACAAGTCTCATGTTAAATAGCTATAAAGGTATATTAAAATAGTTCCATTTGAAGGATTTATAGGTCATTGCAATACAAGTCAACACAAAGATTTACGTCTTTAAAAGTTCGTTTTTTTTGCTTAGAATACAGTGCAATACACACAACAGTCGGATCAAAAATAATAATTTCGGGCATGCAGCACACGAAGTAATATTCCGACCACACAATACGTGGTAGTTTCATTCGGCATGATGATTAATTATTTAATATAACGCAGAAACTGTAAAGATACACTAATCTCTTTAATAGATTATAGGACCCAATCCCACCATATCATATAGTCGGCACATCGTACAATTTATGAAAGACCAATTTACGTGCTGATACCAAACCGATTTCGTAGTAGACACTCATGCATGGCCATATAGACAGTCAATATATACAAATGCACCCACAATGACCATACATTCACTCCGCTCCAAGTATACATATAATACTCACAAATGGCCATACATTCCTTCCATATATACCAATACCCCACATACATGGTCATTCGTACGCTCCAGCCTTGCATATGCAGCTCACATGTCAATTCAGCTACTCGCTGTATACCCGCACACCACCCATTACCATACAGCTACTCCCTGTATAATCATACCCACACCAGTGACAATACAGCCACAGCCACATCACATCGATGACCACAAGGGCACTCCAGACATGCATATACACTTCAACAACCATGACCGTACAGTAATTCCATGTACATCTATGCAAATGATCCATGATAACCACTCCCTATATATCCATACATCCCACTCAGTATTATACAGCCAACTCATGTATTCATATAAACCCACCCATGGCAATACAGCCATCCAATTTACACATGTATATCCCACCCATGTTCATTGTCACTCCAAATATACATAAACAACACACATACAAGAAAACCATAATCATAAATGGTAACGCCCTCAAGATCATATTATTAGCCATAAATATAAATTATAATATAAAATATATTGGTTACATGAATGCACCGCCTCAGAATTCCGTTAAAACAACTATTAAATCCTTCAAATTATTACAAAAAACTACGGCTTATTACTGCAGATTTCTCATTCACCACACCAGAAAGCTTCTAAATGCGGATCAAAAATCGGAGACATTGTGTTCCCGCCAAGAGTGCATGGCCCAGCCATTGTTCATACCGAAACATCGAAAGCAATTAATGCGGTCATAATAGTTACATACTGCAACTATAAGACATCCAGCGAATACACACCCCACGAAAACCCGAAATGTGTTGTCATGCGAGATATCCCATCGCTATAGCTCAATTTGACACGACCATATTAACCTTCCTACAATATCCTAAAACAATAAAGCTTCTCAAATCATCGGCATAGTCAACAGAACTTCACGAACTTGGACATCGACACTTTCTAATCGCTCTACATAAGCACGGTCAGACCTATCATCGAATACTGTAACTCTGCATGGAGCCCACATCACAAATATCATAGCATTGTGTTAGAGAAATATAAAGAAAAGCAACGAAACTAGAAGTTCGTAAAATAAAAACTACGGATGTTTAGGGTTAAAATATAATCGTTACAATATTATCTGATGACTCTTTAAAAAGCCAGAATTGTATAATTTGTAGCTATACGATATATGTATATTCGATAAGATGATTCGGTTTCATTGTCGCGTAACGGTCTACTCGAGTGGGAACGAGTCATAAAGTCTGTAAGATAAACATGATTATAGCAAATCGTTGATACGTCGTAGCGTTTCGTCCTGCATGTGTGGTCTAAATACAACTCCAAGCATGTTAATACTAAACGAATATCCGGTTAGCTGCATGCATACGAAGGACAGCATTCACGTGCCTGTGATCAATAGTCCAGGCACATTAGGTTTCACTAGTGCAAAAAATCCGGGAAAGCTGAATTTTTCAGGGATTAATAAGAACATGTTTATGAACAAATTGGCAAAAGTCCCCTAGAATCCGAGTTGAGCTTTTTGAGATATCATGATGTTTCGTAATGGGGCAAATTCTGACGAAATTCCATTAGACCATATGCGACTCCAGTCATATGTAGGCTAATTTGTGGACTCAATCTTCACACATACCCGTCCATCAAGGAGCAGGTGTCGATAGATATGCGTAATTGATGCTAGAGCTTACTAACAGTCGATATTCCATAATTGTGATGACATTTATTGGCGAAGAGAACATATAAATCGCATGGTGATTCAAAATTTTCCTAACAAAAGAGGGCGAGTAAAGATATTCAGACGACAACGAGCTAAAATATGAACCATTATACTAGAACAGTGGTTAGTTCAGAACAGAAAAGTGATGAGATATATCGAACCATCACCATCCTTAAGATTTTATAGCCGGAAACATAACACTACCCCCTAAAACGTACGCCATGGATTTGAGTGTCTGAAATCGGGTTGTGAAAAAGAGATAACGGAATTGGAATTTACACAGGATGAGATAATTTCGGCATTAAAATCTCTCAAACTGAATAAAGCCCACATAATTGTCACGACGGAATAAGTGCGAAAATGTTAAATTCAACTGATGACTCAATCGCATATCCACTGTCAATAATTTTCAATAAATCCTTCAACAACGCAAAATTTCCATCTACCTGGAAAAAGGCTAACGTAGTCCCAATTTTCAAAAAAGATGACCCAGCCGACACAAAAGACTATCGACCTATCTCCCTTCTTCCTTGTCTTGGGAAAGTGTTTGAATAAGTCCGTTCTTTGACGACAATAAATTACTTTATTCCAACCAATCGGGTTTCATAACTGGTCACAGCACATCTCACCAACTCATAGACCTCTACAATCACCTGTGTCAATCTCTCGATAAAGGACTATATACATGCTCTGTTTACTGTGATATTTCTAAAGCCTTCGAGAGAGTTTGGTACAGGGGACTGTTACATAAGCTATATAATTATGGAGTTCGCGGGAGAACTTTGAGATGGATAGAGGACTACCTTCGTAAACGACAACAAAGAGTGTTAGTAAATAACAACTTTTCTGAATATGAGATCATCCCAGCTGGTGTACAACATGGCTAGATTTTAGGACCTCTTCTCTTCCTTGTCTATATCAACGACTTACCAGACAATATACTTTCTTGTACGAGAATGTACGCCGACGACAGATGTCTTACAAATAGTCACTATGACCTAAATGAATTAGGCCGCGTCATGAATAGTGACCTCCAAAGCATAGCACAATTGTCTGAAAATTGGTTAGTAAACTTCAATCATTCTAAAACAATAAGTATTTCATATGAACTAACAGGAACCTCTGGGGCAGCTCCCGACTTAACCTTTAAACAGGATCCAGTCTCACTTGTTGAAACACATAAATACCTCGGTCTGGAACTCCAAGCCAACTTAAATTGGAATAATCATGCACCTATAAATGGAATAAAAAACAGAATAGCCTCACGCTTAGCACAGCTCTGAAGATATAAGTATCAGCTTGACCGAATATCGCTTGAAAGTATTTATAAAACTTTTATCTTATCACTATTTGATTACTCCGATGTAGTCTGGGTTTGCGCCCCCAATTACCTCACCGAGAAACTCTACCGATTACATTGCGACGCCGCCCGAACAGTTAGTGGCCTCACACGATCGGTTTCCAATATAAACCTCCTAAATGAAGTCGGCTGGCCAACACTGAGCAAGAGAAGAGAGATCCATAAACTCCAAGCAGTGTACAAAATAGTAAATGCTGATGCCCCCGAATACCTGCAGAATCTTCTTGCACCTAGATCATCAGAAGTCTCTGGATATAACTTTAGAAAACCGGGAAAATTCTACTCATACTTCTGTAACAATATGAACACTATAAAAAATCATTCTTCCCCGCTACTTTAAAATCATGGAATGACATACACACAGAAATAACAGATGCCGAAACTATCGCAGACTTCAAATTTTATCTCGAACTAATAGATCCTACCGTAAAACCATCATCATACTTATATACAGGCCATAGAGCGCTTAACGTTACCCATGCAGTATAGCCTACGTTCTGATATGTTTCAAAATTACATCTCTGACAGCCCCCAATGCCATTGTGGAAATCCATGCGAAGATACTTACCACTACATCTGGGCGTGTCCCCTATTTCACACCGAAAGAATGGAAATGTGTAAACAAAACTATACCAAGATGGACTGAAAATTACACATATCAACGATTTACTTTTCGGAATTCCCGATACCTCAAATAGAAGAAACAAAATTCTCTTCAAAATAGTTCATCGATATATAACAGCGACAAGACGATTCGAAGTCGGATAGATCAAACGCATTTCAGAATAGCCACAAAAAGCAAATTAGTCGCGACATCGGTGTTGGCACCTCCCACCCCAAACCCCAAACCCACTCATTGTAAATGTAAATATGTTTAACCTATATATGATTTTGACTCTTTTCTTCGCCATTTTGTATGAATAAAATTATTGTAAACATGGAGAGGGGCTAAGTAAGTTTTTGTAACTTGTCCCCAATCCCTTTTGTATTATATCGATATACAAATAAAATATGTTTAAAGTAAAGTGTAATTCGAAGAGGTCTCTTTGATGCTGGCTCCAGATTTCAAGCATTTGTAGATTTGAAATTAAAACAAATACTTCTACATTATTCGTCTCCACAACTTGGGGAATGGGTGTCCAACTTCGAATTTGCTTTAATGGCTCCAGAATTATAGATTTGAAATTAAAACAGATATTGTACATTATTCTTCTCCACAAGCAAGCCTGAGTTTAGTGTGCCTGTCAGTTGCAGAATGAGGTCCACAGAGGGTGAATTTAGTGATGCTATCCCGCATAGCGGGCTATCATCACCACATTCACCCTCTAGGGACCTCATTCTCATCGCCTTATCTGCTATGGGGACAGGCTCAGATTGAGGTTACCATAATTTTATGGTGACTATTGTGATGAACACCCATTGGGAACCTCGATTATGCAAGTGCCAATTTGGGATATGGAGAAACTAAACTAAAAAAGAACTATAATCTATGTTATCGGTGACTCGAAAATTAAGTGGGCTTTAAGTTTAAACCATTAATGGATATGTCTGTTACTGACTATTTATTTATGGACAATTGCTTTCATCTGACGACAATTTTATTTCATTTATAACGCTAATGTGCAAAATCAAGAAAGACACTGACGTTTGCTTACATGGGGAATGGTGAGGACTATATCATGTGAACAAGAAACAAGAACAATAGTCTAATTGACCAGCATGGTATAAACAATGGTATAAGGCATTGGTTTCATTATTTATCATTTAGACGTTGAACTTAAAGAAGCATAATCCGAATTAACGCTCCCAAATTACTATTTCTTTGGCTTCGGGGGTACAAAATATTTGATTCGATTCGAGGAATGCACCCAAAGCTCAGAGTGATCACATATCGATTTTGAAATTCGTTGTTTCTCGAGATATGCACGTATTTGTGGCCAGGAAAAAAAATCGCCAAGGCGTCGGTCTCGGACAAAATTGGGGATGAAGATGGATAACTCTAAAATCAAGTGACAATAATGCCAATTTTTTTGATAATCAAGTGATAATACGGCCATATTTCGTTGGACAACATCACACGGCACACTCGTTTTGACGATTCTACGACCAATTTCATGATTCTGCGGCTTGACAACCACGGTGCTACGACAAGAAAATGGTCGCATTGGTGATGTTACCAAGAAATCACTTGGTGTACCAACGTTTGTTGAACTGAATGCAAGAGCTCATCAACGTAACATTCCTCTGGATGTTCATCGCGTTGAACATTTCACCCTTTTGTTGATGGCATTTGTACTTTCTTGAACCATACCACCCAGCGTGAGTTTGACATATCAACCAACTATCAAAGGTATCGCCCTTAAGACTACACCCCAGTCTTGGTGGGGCTTATACAGCAGTAGCCAATGGCATACTCCTGGTCCAGTTGTTTAAGAACGGCTTCCAAACGGATGGGAACATACAATCTTAGCATACAAGGAAAGCAAAGCCACACATGAGATCCTGTCTGAATCTAAAACATAACAAAATAAGGGGCGGTGCAGTCATGGTCCAATTTCATTTACACTATCATGACACATACCCACAAACTAGCACCGTGTGTATTGTTATCATCTGCTTGGATCTGTTCGCTGAGACGACTGTTGGACGCCAACAAGCTTGTTCTTATGATCATGTTCAAGGAGTTTGGGTATATTATGCATTATGGTCTTCTACGCCTTAGCAGAAATGCATCCGTCAAATGTCGGGCTTTCAACATTCGAAGCCATATACAGAAGTTGTCCGGGTACGTCAGTGCATTAGATGAGTATGTGAATTGATGAATCATATATTGTGAAGTGGCTGTTTGGGAAGATTACCGGGTGTACACGTTGTTATCCCCATTAGGTCACCAAAGCTGACCATACGCAGATAGATAGGTCCTTCTGAAAGCTAGTATACGCATCGACCGAATACCTTTATAGTGTATCGCACAAGATGACGCATATATACCCCATATGTAGCATATGAATTATACCATAAGCTATACCACGAATAAAGCTCGCTAAGAATTCCAAGCTTTCGAAACAAACACGTGAGCTGGACACCGGCATATGCATGCATTGTTTGAAACATTCCGATTAGTGGCACACTCCTACAAAGAAGAGTAGTGAACTGTTGTTGTGAGTGGGATAGATTAATCCGACGAAGAGACGGAAACGAGTCTAGATAATACTGAATGTGGCAATTCAGAATAAGCTCAGGTACTGTTGTTTTGATTCTTGGAAGTCATAATATGACTATTCGGCGCACCTATATACGGTTACGGCCAGTATGAGCCCTTAGTGGAGAATGGATTTTGAAATGCCACATTGCGATTGTGGGTTTTCATCCTTCCAAAAGGCTACGACTTACATTG
This sequence comes from Siphonodentalium dalli, assembly GCA_032622095.1. Taxonomy (NCBI): domain Eukaryota; kingdom Metazoa; phylum Mollusca; class Scaphopoda; order Gadilida; family Siphonodentaliidae; genus Siphonodentalium; species Siphonodentalium dalli. Next base: position 94,846,989 of record CP136067.1, read on the forward strand.
GAACTAATAGATGGCTTATATTATGTACCGTTTTGTTTATACAAATCAATATTATGACAAAAAGTTGAAATTAGTATGTGATAATATCGGCTTCTTTACAATTTCTGCCCGCCAGTTTGGCCGCCATATTGACTGTGAGTATCACTTGCCAAACCCTAATGAATAATTCATACATATCAACATGTAATGGTGGGTAGAAATCGCGAAACAATAACGCCCATCCTAAGAAAGTAAAGGAATGTAGGCGTGTTTTTAAATTTCGGTCGCCATTTTGGCCGCCATCTTCGATTTGGAAAACCATTTCTTGCATGAGATGTAAGGTAATTACTTCACCTCAATATTTCCAACTCAACTGTACGCATGGATGAAGTTGTCTCGACAATAATGCCCAATGATGTGAATATGAGGGAATTTCGGTGATTATTCAAAATCTGTCCGCCATTGTGGGCGCCATTTTGGATTTGGGGGACTTTTATTTGGATATGGTACAAGGAAAGTTCTTCGCCTAAGTGTTCCCAACTTACAATAGTAAGCAGGTGTGGAGTTGTCGTGGCAATAATGCTCACTGATGTTAAAATCAGCGATTTTCTGGTGGCCATTTTGGCCGCCATCTTGGATTTGGGTAAATATTCCTCAACTCAGGTATAAGAGGAATCCTAGCTCGAGTATCTCCTGCAAATATATATGCATGGGTGTTGTTATAATAGCAATAACATTCATTGATTCGAAACATAACATCGCGTTATTAACGGAGATTCGGCTTTGACCTATGATACCGGCATTTGGGAAAACGTGATATCGGACAAAAATATCCCGCAATGAATGCATATTATGATCCCCATGTGTTCGCCAATGACTCCTCTATATGATAAATGTATAACATGACGCAAGAATTCTAACATTTTCCCACAGAGACAAACGAAAGGTGGTAACATGTAAGAAAAATAGCATATTTTCACATTTCGGCGGCCATCTTGGCCGCCATATTGTATTCTGGTGTCGGATTTTTGGCTAATTTGTAAGGGTTGTATATTAGCATAACGAATCGAGCGGAAAACAAGACCGCATGTGCTATCATCTTTACTATAATGGCGATCAAAGAGACCTGGTGCATTAACAAAAATGGCCGCCATGATGGACGCCATCTTGTCTGGAGTCTCTGCGGCCACTTTATTTTCTTGTTAACAAGTGAAAAAAATTAGAGGAGACATTAAGGAAGAAAATTAGCTGGGTGAAGTTAAGTCCTGGGGGGGGGGTGCAGAGGTCGACCAATATCTCCTGGACTCTATAGTATGGCTGTTAACCTCATAATGTCTCATATGCTAATGCATTATACTCATGAGTTGGTAAATATCTTCTCAAACCAAGATTTTCAAACAACTTGATTGAACTGACAGCCGTTTACAGAAGGCATTCAGGCATTAAAACAAAGATAAAACCAATGTGTGGAGAAAACAACTCTGAAAGCTTCGAATGCTCTTGCCTGCATACATGTAGAACACCAAACATACAATTGATACATTATATGCATATATAAACATGATCAATAAGCATCCTACGCGATTAGTTCCAATTCGTAATAATTTGATTCCAGCAAATCACTGCATGAATTCCAAAATTAAGAAAATTCCTAGAAAAATCGACATAATAAAATATATACACTTCGGTCGTTTATCAGTCGAACATATTGTAACTGTTACTTATAATATATGATGACACTCATGGTAAAAACGTCTCAAACGTTCTGCTTTGTATACACGACCTTGGTAACGGCAAAGACATATACTTGAGTTCCATTTATTTGAAATATCCGCATGTTCTTTTAATTAAAATTAAAATTTGATACGTGCACCTTGCGAGACCAGACCGGCTAAAGTGACCAGAACATTAGCTCACACAGTAAGCGCGACCACGACTTACACTCATTAACACTAATCATCTGACTTTAGCATGTGATCGACAATGAACAACGACTCAGTTGTACGCATACGTTACGCTTCAGACAAAAGTTTTGTACTATATATACTGCGAAACGTCAAAAACAAAATTATTGTATAACCATCTAGGAGTGAAAATACTTATTGGTTATATACAAGTCTCCTGTTAAATAGCTACATGTATAATGGTACATTAAAATATAGTTCAATCTGAAGGATTTCTAGTCATTGATTTCTAGGTCATTGATTTCTAGGTCATTGCAACACAAAAACAGAAATGCACACACTTGCAGCATAAATACTAATTACAATTCTGGAATGTTCAACACTCTCCATGATAATAAACCATGTACTATTTATGTCGCAATGCTTATCATACTGAAAAGATACATTCATCTCTTCAATAGATTATGATTATGATACCACGCAATGCACAATATTCGTTTTCAGTATCTTGTTGAAAATGTCTTGCCAATACCACCCACATACTTGTGCTAAATATCATAGATATATCTCATACTGTTCTATATATCAGTGGATTTTGAAAGGTTTTATGCTGTAGATATCAAAATAAATTATGATGATCGGTCATGTTCGTGATACTGCTCAAAGCACATGTATTTCTGCTTCTAGAAAAGGCCACATAATCAATACATCCCAATTAAATCCCATTGAGCTGTTTAATTACACATATACCACACAATTCAAGATAAACAGTGCGAATAAAATTGCCTTATTTTACTACGGTGACATCGGTTACTTTTCCCAGTTCCTTATTCCTTATTCGGAAACAGTCAATCTTGACCAAATAAACGGTGCGTGTTTTTTTTTTAGTTACCAACGTGTTTTTGTCACCAAGATTGTAGTAAAATGGGTATTATTTTCAATGGAGGGGGAATAACTCTATATCTTAAAGATCGAGTTATTCCTCTGTAGTTTGAATTATGTTGCATTTTTGGAGCCAAAACGGGGGAATCTTACTATGATTTCAGCTGTTTTCTATTTCTCTATGGGCATCTTCTGAGACACAGATGTTTCAAATGGTGATGCATTAGAGTATTTTAATCATATTTATGGCATAGATTGTTATTAAAACCACATATCAAGTCACTATAAAAACAAATAATCGGTGACTCGAAAATTAAGTGGGCTTTAGGTTTAAACCATTAATGGATATGTCTGTTAATAACTATTTATTTATGGACAATTGCTTTCATCTGACGACAATTTTATTTCATTTATAACGCTAATGTGCAAAATCAAGAAATACACTGACGTTTGCTTACATGGGGAATGGTGAGGACTATCTGTGAACAAGAAACAAGAACAATAGTCTAATTGACCAGCATGGTATAAACAATGGTATAAGGCATTGGTTTCATTATTTATCATTTAGACGTTGAACTTAAAGAAGCATAATCCGAATTAACGCTCCCAAATTACTATTTCTTTGGCTTCGGGGGTACAAAATATTTGATTCGAGACGAGGAATGCACCCAAAAGCTCAGAGTGATCTCATATCGATTTTGAAATTCGTTGTTTCTCGAGATATGCACGTATTTGTGGCCAGGAAAAAAAATCGCCAAGGCGTCCGTCTCGGACAAAATTGGGGATGAAGATGGATAACTCTAAAATCAAGTGACAATAATTGCCAAATGTTTTGATAATCAAGTGATAATACGGCCATATTTCGTTGGACAACATCACACGGCACACTCGTTTTGACGATTCTGCGACCAATTTCATGATTCTGCGGCTTGACAACCACGGTGTTACGACAATTTAACGATTCTGGGATCTTATTATACGTAATATTTTATGACAAACTTAGATAAAGGGGATTTTTACTGAATTGGGACGACAAAAGTGGGCTTCTTCTTGTTTTCATTGTATAGAGTGGACTTCGAAGACCCACCAGGTTGACTCACGGAATACAGGTACACACGGGCATGAGATCTGTACATAAAATGAGCAACAATCGGCTCGGTCAAATCGGGACCATCAGATCAAACCGCGAACCAATCGCAAAAGTCATTTCTTGGGCAAAAATTAACATCCAACGTAAGCTTAATAAACATAAATGTAGGATTTGTCAAATTCGTACCTCAGTTGACGCAATATTCGATTAAACTCGACACAGAAAGGCAGTAACAATGTCAACTATTTGGCAACGCCCGGGTTCGACCATGACAACGTTGTGCGACTCGTTGAACGGTAATTTTAATTTATACGACGTATCTGACACTGATCGGGCAGCTTAGTTCTGAATGTAAGCCCATGTATGCTGCATCAATAATGTTAGACACACTGTCTTCATTGTAATGAACAGATAATGGATTCAATGCATTACTGTGTATATACTTATACCCACATGTGATGCCATAGAGACCAAGTCACATGAGAGATGTCCACCTGTCGCTAACCGAGCATTCTGACATTTGAACATGACCAAATGCCCAACTCACCTGAACATCTTTCCTCTTAGTAAACCCAGTGGTTTTGTAATTTTTGAAAAGTTGACTTGGTGTAAACATTATTTATTTTTGTATCCCAGATTTATATAACAATTTACAAGATGATGTTCATATATATGCTTAATTATGGTAAGTCTGGGAGAGAAGAGGATTTGACATGAAGCGCCAGGCGCTTATATGGGGCCATTTCCTCAGAAAAGAACATTATATGCGTAGTGGAAAGATAGAACTAGAGCTCGATAGGTGGGAGACAAAAGGTATGACGTGGGAAACAGAGGAATGGATGAAGTAGAAGTAGAAGTAGAATTTAGCGAATGAGAAAGGAAACAAGACATATAGACAAATTAAAAAAAATGAGATGACCACTGCTCTGTATATATGAGTATGATTTATAAATTTAAAATTAACATTTTGATTTGTTGACTTGTTCATTCGAAAATGTCACCACTCACCATAACATGAGTTATAAGCTATTTTAGTCATATTCTGATTAGCATGTAGGCTCTACGCATAAATATATTGACCGTCGAGTTACTTTTATAAAGGTGTTTGAATGAAAGTATTAGCGAAACCTCTTCGAAAGAAGGGATGGGGGATGTGTATCTGAAACTGAAAATAACGAGCAACACTTAAAATAAAAATAAAAATAAAAGGGATGGATACCCGTAGACATGCAGTAAAAATGCAGTAAAAAGGATAAAATAGTAGAACACTTGGTTGGTGGGTCCCGAAAGTGGCCCAAAAAAAAAAAAAAAATTACATATACGCATATGGATGTATTACCCCCCCCCCCCCTGGTTCGGACGCCAATTTGCCGATATATTATTAACATGGGGTGTTTTGGTGGGGTAGTATTTGTAGTGGGGTAGACCTTACTGGCGTGCATACTACAAATTAGTTACAATTTACATCGTGAGAAGCTGAGTGGAAACAAATGACACAGAAATGTCAAATCTGGAGGCAAATCTTGGCTGTGCAACGGAGTTATATTTTAGATAAATAGATTTAAATCAAAAATAAATAAATCATTATAGAAAATATCCTTGACTGTCGAAAATCGACCCTATGCCGGTTATAGATTTAATTCTTAAAATGCTTACGTTAAAGGGGGACTATACGTTATTTTCAACAAATTCCCGGTAATAACAACGAACTAATATCGATAATATATATAGAAAAACATTTGGTCATGTTCAAATGTCAGATTACTCGGTTACTACGGTTAGTGAAAGGTGGATATATCTTATGTGACTTGGTCTCTATGGCACCAGATGTGGGGATCAGTATATACACATATCCATGATCATGGTGTCTAACATTATTGATGCAGCATACATGGGCTTACATGCAGAAATAATATAAGCTGCCCGATCAGTGTCAGATACGTCGTATACAAATGAAAATTACCGTTCAACGAGTCGCACAATCGTCGTTGTCATGGTCGAACGCGGGCGTTGCCAAATAATTAACATTGTTGCTGCATTTCTGCGTCGAGTTTAATCGAATATTGCGTCAACTGAGTTACGAATTTGACAAATCCTATATTTATGCTTATTAAAGCTTACGTTGGATGTTAATTGTCGCACTGTTAATATCCCATTGTAACCCAAGAATTTACTTTTTGCGATCGATTCGCGGTTTGATCTGATGGTCCCGATTTGACCGAGACGATTGTGACTCATTTTATGTATAGATCTCATCCCCGTATGTATTCCGTGAGTCAACCTGGTGGACATGCAAAGTGTGCTCCATACAATTAAAACAAGAAGAAGCCCACCTTTGTCGTCCCAATTCAGTAAAAAGCACCTTTAACTAAGTTTGTCATAAAATATCACGTATAATAAGGTCGCAGAATCGTTAAATTACCGTAGCACCGTGGTTGTCAAGCCGCAGAATCATGGAATTGGTCGCAGAATCGTGAAAACGATTGTGTCGTGTGAACATGTTGATAAATAACACGTTTTGGGAAATTTTTATACCATAGTTGACAGTGGTTAGAATTATATATTTGTATTTAATCGATTCTGATAACTAAAGCGTATTTTGAATAAATGTTGCTGTTATAACTTGATGATATGGGGACCGCTTGATTGGATTGAGTACCTTAATTGAAAATACCAATATAAAGTTAATTAAAGGTGTATGATTCGAAGTACTGTTTTCTCCTATTAAACTGATTCTCGGCTTTCAAAGGATCATGTTGTGTAATTCGAAGAGGTCTCTTTGATGCTGGCTCCAGATTTCAAGCAATTGTAGATTTGATATTAAAATAAATACTTCTACATTATTCTTCCCCACAACTTGGGGAATGTGTATCCAACTTCGAATTTTCTTTAATGGCTCCAGAATTATAGATTTGAAATGAAAACAAATATTATAAATTATTCTTCTCCACAAGCAAGCCTGAGTTTAGTGTGTCTGTCATAGCGGGCTAGAATAATCAAATTCACCCCCATGGGACCTCATTCTGCATGGCCTCAATTGCTATGGGGGGGGGACTCAGATTGAGGTTACCAAATGGTGACTATTGTGATGTGCACCCCCATTGGGAACATCGATTATGCAACGACACGTCTGCCAATGTGGGATATGGAGAAACTAAACTAAAAAAGAACTAGATTCTATGTGAAGAAGTTTATATAGAAATGTTTATAATAAAGAAACTTTTCACAGAAGATGAGGCCTAATCGTCACTAAATTCACCCTCTGTGGGCCTCCTTCTGCAAATGACAGGCACACTAAATAAACTCAGGCTTGTCCACAAGATGTGTCTAACTTCGAATTTCAAAATCCTAGCTGCACCCAGAAAAATGATCCAAAATCTCGTAAAGTATCATTCACATTCCTTGATAACATCACATTTGTGACAGTTTACATTGAGGGTAGATCATGCCATGAATATCTATTCTGGCTAACGCCCGTGGAGATCATATTCCATCAGTATAAAACCTGGGAACTATTTGAAGTTTTGACAGGGAACCTTATATGAAGTCGAAAGAATAACGCGGGGATTATATATCTTAGTTATTATCTGGGTCTTAATAATGTAATTCACTGTATAGGTGATGGTCCCAACTCGAAATTTCACGATTTAAGTGCATGACTTTAAAAGCGATTTTGCTTCGCGTCGCTTACAATTATGGAATTTCTCCTGGGTAATTAATTCAATGTTTATTGCGATATCGGCTCACGAGTGATGGAAAAGCATGCAATTTCGAGTTGGGACCTTCACCTACATCGAAGTATATTATTAAGGAAGAGAAAATAACTAAGAAATATATTCCTCGCGTTATTTTTTCGACTTTATAAGTTTCCCTGTCAAAACTTTGTACTGATGGAAAATGATATCTACGGCCGGGCGTTAGCCAGAGTAGAGATTCATGAAATTATCTACATTGAGGGTACTTGAGCATTAGACCTATATGTATATAGTTCCCCTAATTAGTGCTATTACTTTCATGGGGGACTTTTGTGTTTGGGGTACATAAAGCTCACCCTCTGTCGCCAGACACCTGACTCAATGTTGTGACTATAATAGACAGTCCAAATCATATCACAGCTTTTGACAACATGACTTATTGTAATAATTCGCTTGCTTCTTTGGCATCGACGATAAATTACTATAGATGTATGTGTGCATGTATATGTATGTATGTATGTATGTATGTACATACGTACGCTATGCGGGATAGCGTCACTAAATTCACCCTCTGGGGACCTCATTCTGCAAATGACAGGCACACTAGACTCAGGGTTGTCCACAAGAGTTGTCTAACTTCGAATTTAAAAATCCTAGCTGCACCCAGATCCGGGGAACAACATGGGCGGGTCCAATTGCACGTGCGACCGTATCCTTGATGTTGACCATATACGCTCATATAGGCATGTTTCTGCATGGACCTCGACAGATCCGGCTCAAATGTCTACCTAGTTCCCCGTATATCATATAATTGGGTGTACTAGATTTCATTCCGAGTATTATCTTACAAAATTTCATAGGGATTCCAATCCCGCGAACAATATATGGGCGGGTCCAATTCCACATGCGACCTTGGCCTTGACCTCGCTAATATACGCTGATATAGGCATGTTTCTGGACCTCGACCGATCCTACTCAAATTTGGTATGTAGGCCTACTTTAATCCCGGGCACAATATGGGCGGGTCCAGTTTCACGTGCGACTGTGTCCTTGGCCTTGAACTCGCTCATATACCCTGATATAGGCATGTTTCTGGATCTTAACCGATCCGACTCAAATTTGGTATGTATGCCTACTTTGATCCTGGGAAAAATATGGGCGGGTCCAATTTCACGTGCGACCGCGTCCTTGACCTCGCTCACATACGCTCATATAGGCATGTTTCTGGACCGATCTAACAATAGTTTTTTTTTCTTTTCAACGTTGACTTTTCACAAAGAAATCCATAAATAGCCCGGACGAAGTCGGGCACATCAGCTAGTATATATGGATGTACATAACGTAAAATGTGTACAATTTATAGCTTGCTAATATAAAAGTGTGTTGGAATCCTTTTCTTGTCATCTTCGCCAATAACACCACACATATGAATATCATTGCATTCGTCGCCATTTTGGCGCTATCATGTTTAATGTTTAGGATACTTGTATGTGTAAATAAGAATGCATTCATTACACAGTTTATGTTATATATTTAAAAAAAAGTTGATTTGAAGAATTATCATATTCAGAAAAGAGATCGTCGTTGTTAGAGACACCGAGAAGTCGCTCGTATTTGATCCAAAGATCCTCGTGTTGTGTTATTTGGAGAGGTTGTTCTTATGCGGGGTCGAGAATGCTTCTAAATTCTTGTTATTCGCAACTTCTATAACAGGACTCATCATATCAATCCTCGCAAAATGCAGCCTTGAACTCGGACTTCGTCAAGATTAAGTCCCCGTAAAAGATCACAGCATGACAACAAAACAACTCAATAAATAGAGTTTTTTTTAAAACAAATGTAATGTTTTTTTATATATTAAAGCCCCCTTTTCATGACCTGTGCAATGTTTTAGAGCATATTGGCAGACATGTGTCTGTATTATATGTGTAAGTGGTTGAGTCAATCTTATCCTCTATGTGATAAATAATCGTACTTAATACACTTTCATAATAATCAATATCATCATCACCATCATCACCAGCAGCATCAGTCATCATCACCGTCAAGTTCTATTTTGACTTGTAATCTCTACTCAAGCATCTGCATCAGCACGATCGTTTGGCTCCAGATAACATATTGCATTCAGAACGTTTAGTTCTGATATGAATTACGATAATATTATTATGTCTGGCACCATTATGTAACCAACCAGTCGTAGGGGTCAGATGCACGTTTGGCCAAACTTTCCTGGTATTTCTATATGGATTTGTGAAATTTGGTACAAGCGATTATTGTGATACAATATATAAGAACCATCGAACAATTGGTTATTATAATCTCATTTATTTCACTTTTATGGCATGGAAAATATTTAAAATTTCACCATTTTCAGGTAACAAGAACTTCTGTAAATTTGATTTGTTTGAAAAGTGAAGTAAATATATCCATGATATCATATCTGAAGATCACGAGAGGAGACTTAGTTTTTCTTGATTCATGAAATGTTATGATTATTTTCACTTAGAAAAACAACTAGCCACAAATAATGTTCCATACTTAAGAATTTTCAATGTCATTCACGTTGTTCAATGAAATATTGGGCTGAGATGAGTTCTGGGTCATGGCTTTATTACCAAGTTAAGCTGACCAGCATATCTCTTATCACTGTGGCCTAATTTCCAGTTGATTGTGCACTGCTTGAGTAGACCCTACTACATATCAACATTTGTTTTTCCTGGGCTGGAATATTTGTGACTGCTTTATTCTTCATTATAATATATGGGGGTATGACACAATATTATGCAATTAAATATCTAACACCACAAAATGAGACAAATGAAGCTTCATCTCATGGAGCCAAGACAGTAAGCTGCTTGGTGATTGGAGTGCTGTGTGAAATTATTAATTATTCTAGCAGTTCTTCGTACCGAAAGGGACAACAAAGAAAGTTATATTTTCAACATCCCAAATGTATTATAATGCATTGTCTTAAGTCACCTCTTAATAATTGCTCAGATTCTGCAAATAATGAAGATGATGATATGTGAAATTCAAGATTTTTCGCCAGATAGATCCAGAGAAATTCTTTGTTGAAAATATCTCGCCATATTTGGCTGTATTTATGCAAAACGAACATCTCCATCTTAATAAAGCATCTACGTAATGAACTACACTTTTGTGTAGAATTAATTCTATCTATTTGTCTAGCTCATGTGTACTCAATAAAGCGAAGGCAAGTGTAAAATTCAACTATCTATAAAAGTGTAGCCATACCCACATAACTAGTCTAAATATTTTCTCTACACAATATCTGCAATGTAATGGATTGGATAAACTTTTAGTCATTACAGAGTAAAATTGCGACTCTTTTGTGTAGAATTCGTACACTTTGTTTGTATTTCAGTGATGGTTTGTGTGACAGAACAGTCAGAAGGTGCCTGCCGGCCAAGTTCTTCGAGTGACCGCTGGCTATTCTGTGACGACGAGGTGCAGATGATGAGATATCCATACAACGAAGATGACGAATACTGGGGTAAATGGATGACCTACCACAGCCCTGGATCTATCGATGAATCATGGGAAAAGGCAAAATCCTACTATTGCGCGGGATTGCTGGACGGGGTCAGCAGCATGAAGGTGAGTGGCGTCAGGACAGAGCCTGAACATACAGACAACCATGTCATCATCTACTACTGCGCTTACAATGCATATGACCCTTCTTTGTGCAAGGCTATCGGGGAGCGTATTGTTAATGAGATGAAATACAACAGACCGTGCTATTACAAAACTGACGCCAAGTCCCATACCGGCGAGTATCGCAAAGACGGGTTCAAGAATATATCGGTAATTACGGTTGCGCCATTTCAGTCGTCACTTGAAGCGCCAGGTTCTACCGCTTCCGCCTGGCTATTTTGCAGAGACGAACTGCAGATGATGCAGTATCCAGATAACTACGACAAAGACCATTGGGGCAAATGGATGACCTTCCACAGACCTTCATCTATCGATGAAGCATGGTCAAACGCAAAATCCTACTATTGCGCGGGATTGCTCGACGGGGTTAACAGCATGGAGGTGAGTGGCGTCGTGCCAGAGCCTGATCATACACGTACAGACAAACATGTCATCATTACGCCACCTAGTGTGGTGTTTCTAGCATTTGTTTTTTTTATATCGCATGGAGTACAGGGCGAATGTATTCTTGGAGATTGTTTGTACCTTACTGAATCGTACCGATATAATGACGTAGATGCCGAAATTGTAAAGTTAACGGCAGCGGTGTATAATACGTTTATGAAAATATGATAAATCCTATCGATAGAGTCAGGACAGGCTCAAATTGTAAACTTAAAGTCACCGGTGTAATAATATGTTGTTGAAAATATAAATAATCTGATAGCCTGAAAATATTGTATAACCTATTGGGAGCCCATAATAAATGGGAATAACCTATTGGGAGCCCCTGCATGTAGTGAACTGAATTGTGGGTATTTTATGGAGATTGTTTGTACCTTACTGAATCGTACCGATATAATCACGTAGATGCCGAAGTTGTAAAGTTAACGCCACTGGTGTATAATATGTTTATGATAAATCGTATCGATAGAGTGAGGACAGGCTCAAATTGTAAACTTAAAGTCGAAAATATAAATAATCTGATAGCCTGAAAATAATATATAACCCATTGGGAGCCTCCTGGTATAGTGAGGTGAATTATGGGTAAGCCCCCTGGTGTAGTGAGGTGAATTATGGGTAATATTATGCCTGTTCTATTGTGATAACCGCCATCTTTTATCTTCTGGAATTATCGGCGATGTCACCAAGATTTCTACACTCGATTCTTTTAAAATGCACCCTGATCGGTCAAATTCTTTTGATAATTCTATCTAAATACATCTTAGCTACTATTCGGATCTGCTTTCCCGGTCGAAAAAGGTTTAGTTTGACCAAAACGGCTTTTGACAAAAGTTTGTTTATAAAATAGCGTACTCGATAAACCCGTAAATTTTATCATCGAAAAAAATTCATTTCTTTCACCTAAAACATAATTATGTGCTGTATCCTATCATTTTAGGAATATATACGTATCCCACTCAGACACACCAAGTCTCAGCTTAAAATTTTGAAAAATAAGAGATTTATCAACATAAATCGATTTGTATGGCAGATCCCATGTTAAATTTTATCATCGAAAAAAATTCATTTCTTCCACCTAAAACATAATTATGTGCTGTATCCTATCATTTTAGGAATATATACGTATCCCACTCAGACACACCAAGTCTGAGCTTAAAATTTTGAAAAATAAGAGATTTATCAACATAAATCGATTTGTATGGCAGATCCCATGTTAAATAAATTTTAGGGCCCTTCAAATGTTTTCTGAGATGTTCCATATTGGCACCAGAGTCCATATTTGACTGGTTCTACATGATAATTGTGCAACAGTACAGTCGCGTTACTTTATACGTCAAAATTGGTCATTATCACTCGACAAATTTATTTCGGTCTATCGTATCAACCCCTATTTCCCCCGCGTAGCCTGACTAAGTGTCAACCTTGGTCTTTATCGCTCCACTAATTTGTATCATTTCATCGGTATGAATTCCATATCCAATTATCCACATATAACCAACCCAATCTCTAATCCCAGTCCAATTTATTAATTTTTTTCATCGATATAGTCACGTTACGAAATATTTTATTGCGTGATACTTGTACTTATATGTCTATGGTATTACTATAGTATACCGTATACGTATATCAATTGCTATTCCTTTCTATATAATTCTGGTGTCATCTATAGAGATACAGATAATTTCTGACACCCCCCCCCTAATTTTATATCATTGCTGCTTTAGTACATTCGCGATGCATTACATGGCAACATCGCTCCACTAATTTATGTCAGTTCATCGGTACGAACCCCTTTTTCTCCGAGTCCATATAACCAACCCAACATCTTATCCCGGCTTAAATTATTATTTTTATTTTCATCGGTATAGTTGTGTTACATACATATTTTTATCATTTGATTCTAATTTGTATTGTACCACTATAGAAGTCCATAAATGACTATTCTGGCACTATATAGAGATGACTAATATTCTGACACCCCCCCCCCCCCTATTTTATAACCTTGTTGCAACAGTAGAGTTGAGATGCATAATATGTCAACATTGGTCGTTATCGCTCTACATATGTATATCGGTTCAACCCTTAGTTCCCTGTAATGCCCACCCCCCCTCAATTTATTTTTTCATTTGTATTATAGTCTCGTTACGTACACATTTTTCTTTTATAACTTTTGCTTCAACGCGCCGAGTTCTAGCTGCTGCAGACAATACAAAACTGAAAACATATTGAAATGTAAGCAGGCTTCAAACTCATATTATCCAATAAAAACTCTGGCTACATCAGAAATTTGTGTATAAGGTGTACTCGCATTTGTTGCGTTAAAAACCAAAGGTCCCAAGTCAAGGTCCAAATCCCCAACAAACTGATGTGAGGCTTAACTCCATCTAAATACAGTAATGTCCAAAGTAATTGACCACTTAACCACAGCAGAATTATGGGTAATTTTTCAAGATTTTAAATCCTGAAAAATTACCCATAATTCTGCTGTGGTTAATTTGTCAATTACTTTAGGCATTACTGTAGCCCATATAAGGATGTGAGGTCTAATGATAACTCCATCCACATACAGTAATGTCCAAAGTAATTGACCATTTAACCACAGCAGAATTGTGGGTAATTTTTCCGGATTTTAAATCCTGAAAAATTACCCATAATTCTGCTGTGGTTAAGTGGTCAATTACTTTGGGCATTACTGTATCCCATATAAGGATGTGAGGTCTAATGATAACTCCATCTACATACAGTAATGTCCAAAGTAATTGACCACTTAACCACAGCAGAATTATGGCGTTCAATATGGTCTACCTAATTCTGCTCCAAAAACATGTATATTGAATATATGGATGTTTATTGGGGGGAGACCGATTATTTCAATGATATTTTCATTAAATGGGATCCAAACACCGACCTACGGGAGCGCGCTTTGCGCGCGACTGTTTCTTAAGTATATGTGCATATTGTCAACAATTGGAATCACAACAAATAAGATTGTCGGGGGTCCCTTGCGCTTGCGCGATCTGTCCATCAAAACATATTTAGACATCTCAAGACACGTAAGACCCAATAACTTAATATACAGAATAGATACATCTATTGCCTGAGTGACTAATATTTATATTTGTTACAATGGGGTCAAATAGTTGCGAAGCCAGCACCACAATTCTTTCCCTCCATAGTAAATATTAAAACAACTTCTAAAGAATTATTTATTTACCTTATATTTGGTATGGAGCGTCCTTGGTTTACTGGAGTTCAGATTTGTTAACATCACGTCACCAAGTCAATTACTTGCGAAGCCACAGCCATAACTATTTCCCTCCATAGTAATTCTCAAAACAACTTCTTAAGAACAATTGACCAGGTCAGTCGCGCAATTATTGGAAGAGCCACGGTCAATCATTTTTTTAAACCAAATTTTACATTTAAATTATTCCTTTATTTAACCAAAAAAAAAAAATTAAATGAGAAAATTAACTTTTACTACTTGCTAAATTTTATCTTTTAATTATTTCATTTAAATTTTAGACTAAAATTTAAAAATATACATTCCCAGTATTTACAGTATACTAAGTCCAAGTCTTTATAATCTGTTGAGTGACCCCACAGTCATTTACTTCCTTTGTTAGTAATAATTTGAAGGATTACTTGTTTAAACGCAATTGTTATCAAAATATTTTATGTATTTTTTATAATTTCTATTTATATGTAATACTATAATCTTGGTGGCGTTACCATTTCTGACTATGGTTTTCTTGTCTACTACTGCGCTTACAATGACCGTTCTTTGTGCAAGGCTATCGGGGAGCGTGTTGTTAATATGATGAAATACCACAGTCCATGCCATTACAAAACTGACGCCATGTCCCTTGCCGGCGTGTATGTCAGAAACGGGTTCAAGTGTGCATCGGTAATGAAGGTAGCACCATATGAGGCGTCATGTTCTCAGAGTTATCATGGCCGCTTGCTATTCTGCAGAGACAAGCTGCAGATGAGGAAGTATCCATACAAACACGACGCCGAACATTGGGGTAAATGGATGACCACCCACAGCCGTGCATCAATCAATGAAGCATGGGAAAAAGCAAAGGAATACTATTGCGCGGGATTGCTCGACGGCGTTAGTTGCATGAAGGTGAGTCTCGTCCGGACTGAGTCCGAGCATACAGACAGCCATACAGACACCATCTACCTCAGGACAGATACTGAACATACAGACCGTGCCATCATCTACTACTGTGCTTACAATGACTCTTCTTTGTGCAAGGCTATCGGGGAGCGTATTGTTAATATGATGGAATATGACAGACCATTATATTATAACACTGACTCCCATGACCCCCAGGTAATGACGATTGCGCCATTTGAGGCGGCGTGAGGAGCAACATTGAAAAGCCATCGGCTATTTTCTATTACTCTATGGGTACACACTGAGACACAAACGTTCCAAATGGTGATGAATTATAGTATTTTAATCATATTAAAGCCGTATATCAAGGCACTTAAAAAAAAGTAATCGGTGACTCAAAAATTAAGTGGGCCTTTAAACAATATATGATCAGGTTCATGATTAGATAGCGATTACTATTAAATATTAGTAACCGGTGTCACGCGATATTTGGATTGTATTTTAAAAAATGAGTATCCAGATTTAATGGAAGGGGGATGTTTATATATTAACTAGATAACTGAGATATTAAGAAATTAAATTAAATATATTTTCTTAAAGAGCATTATTTTAAGAGCATTTATTTTTTTAATGTGTTTTAGCCGAAGACGTGATTTCTATCGACCTATTTTTCATGGCAGGAAAAACAGGGAATATTACAGGGGGGGGGGGGGGGTTCAGGAAAAAAATTACGGATACAAGGTGGAAATTTTGTGTTTTTCAGTTTTGGGGACCCACCACCCCGGGAGCATAAGTTTTTTCCACCCAGGTTTGGGACACCCACCCGGGACCGTAAGTTTTTTTCCACTCAGGTCTGGAACACCCACCCCCAAAATTGATGAAAATCTCTCATTGTGTCTGCACCGGAACCGAGAGAACGCTGATCAAGTACACCCACAAAAAATAAACAAACAAAGCATGCACATGGCTAAAAAATATGTCAACAAAACCAGTGACAAAACCTTTAAAGACATATTATGGACTTGTTCGTGTTCATGAAACTGGTAAGTTAGTATTCAGGCGCTATGACAACTGGGGGAATGTAGCATTCTACTAACATAGTCGAAAATCTGAAGCAATTCGACCGTACGACTCCAAAGAAAGCATCGTCTGAACTGCGCTCAATTGTAAATATTTACTACTCGATTCGGGACGCATCTATCTGCGATAAACTAACGAAAACTATTTCGCCATCGAGAGTCACTGCATTTAATTCATATATAAGAATGACGGTGTGTGCATGTTGTCAATTTGGATATAATATTTGTAAAAAATTACTACTTTGACAAGATTATTCTCCATTTCTATTTGATCACCATGGAGTGTTTCACATCACTTAAAAAACCCAAATAGTTATGGTTATAAAGGTAAAATACCCACTTTAACAGGATAGTTATGTCCCTTATTAGCAATAGGTTAAAATATGTGCATGTGTAAAGTAAAAACACCATCAATTTGATTAAATAAACGCAGTTCCAATCCTCTCCATGTGGGAAATCACTGGTGAGCAATGAGGAGCTCCCCTTAAAATCATTCTAGGGGAGTGGCGAGTAGCTCTCCTACAAAATGTCGAAGCGAGTAGTATCCCAGCAGGAGATGCCGAAGGCCTGAGAGGGAGAGTATAGGAGGGGGTAAGGGTGCCTCCCCCTGAAACTTTTGAAAATTAGATGCTCTGAGATTTAACCTGGAGCCTTTTAATGCTCCAATCGGTGAACACAAGTTATAATGTGACTTAAGTCACTGTAGTCATGTATCGACATCGACCATGTACTTCGACCACGTGGTCACTGTATTTATCGTTTTTTCAATATCTTGACTGATATCATTAATATAAATAAATGAGGCCAATGGTTTTTCGTCTTTTTGACAGCTGGCCACATTGCTAATAGTACACAAGCAAGTAAGTTGGTATATTTGAAATAAAGTTATCTGATATATTACACACATTTGAAGCATGTGTATTCTGAGTTATCGACAGTATTTTATTGAACCACATGGTCTCTCTGTTTGTTGTGCAGAAATTGTATTGCCGATGTGAATCGGAATCAGTTCGATTTTTAATTAATTCCTCGATCTATTTTAGTAAATAGCGCATATAATAAAAAGAAAACCTTCGTGTTTTGAGTGAATACCAGAATGACCTCATTCGTGGTCACAGTGAGATACTGCCACTTGTGATGATTCCAGTATCTCACTGTGACCACTCATGAGATACTTCCGGTATTCACTCAAAACACGAAGGTATCCCTGTGTATCCTCTATGTATAATAAGTTTAAAAAGCCATGATAAACTATGAGAAAAGATGAGAATGGATTTTTTTCATTGCAATTTTTTTCCTCGACCAAAACCGGACCCACCCCATGGTTTCAACTGTTAAAGGGAGAAATTGTGGACAAAACATTAAAATATAGAGCCCCCCTCACTTGTATAAGGCTATAGCATGCACTACTATGTGAATCTAATTAATTTTGAAGCTGTAATTTGTCTTAGAAATGAATTTGGAAAAAAATTGCATGACATCAGAAAAAATCTGCATTCCGGGCTCGGGGACACCCACCCACCCGGTCCTTGTATCCTGTAATTTTTTTTCGACCCCCCCCCCCCCCTGGAATATTAGGCGATTTTTGTTATCACAAACCGCCAAGTCGAATTTTCTGCGATTTGAGACTTTCAAAAGGAAAATCCGATGTAGATCTTCTAAATATTGGTATAACAAAACACCCACAATTCTTGAAAAAAATGTACGTCGTATACTGAAAAGCAAAATGTTGATAAGATGGTGATCTATTTAGTGATAGGTCAATGTGACCATGCATTGCCATATATCGCTGCTTAGAAAGGTATCACGTTACGCTCAACACTGTAATACTGTGATGGTGGCTTTATTCGGACCCAGCCCGTGATTGCCTTATATACTCCCATTATGGTCCTTGAAATGACTCGAATTTCTCCAGATTATTCTAATGTTTACCCATGGATGGCCCCATTCGCCATGACATGGTTATTTAGCGTGAGAATAGAGCAACTATATATGGGCGTCGGCTCCCTATCAGACTGTGCGTATATGGCGTCATTCCTTGTGAATGTGTAAAACAGACAACTTCGGTGAATTTGTTCTTAGACGTATCAGAGATTCGATTGCTTCTGAAAAGTTTTGTCAGAACAATGGTTGTGGAACTGATGGTTGGTTTGTTATGCTCTCAGAGCTGCAGAACTCAACTTCATATAATTCGTAAACACCATAGTTTTTCTATTGACAGCAAGCATAGATACAATCAGCGTTAATAGAAATCACAACTATATATGCGGACGGAAACTGAGTAACTAGGGGATAAAAATTTGGCAACTATGCGGACACTGAAATGAAATTATGTGCTACATTTCTATGTTTTGATTTTCCTTGAGTTCTCGAGTAATTATAAACGATAAGTTTACTAGTGAATTATGTCACTTTCAGCTATATATACACACACCTACGTATTATCGTATGCGTTAATACGTATGCGTAGAACGTATGCGAATTTACGGACGAAAACGATACGATATTCAGGCAAGTATATATGTCGCTATCGTAATAATTCAGGTGTTTTTTGTCGATTTGGATATATTATTTGCAAAAAAACAAAAAACTACCTTAGATTGCACGCAGCGAGGAGGAAGATGCATGCCAAATATTACGTCATAAATTCGAATTTCTTGATTATTCATATGCCACACTATTTTTCAAACAAGCTGATACCTCATTTGTGTCCAAGTTCACAGTTTGCTATAACATTCGGACCAAAGTTGTCAGTCGAAGGATTCTACTAGATGTACATGGACTGGTATATTCACGAACCTCCGACTGGCAACTTCGGTCAGAATCGTATAGAAAACTACCGCGTATTTCGAAAAAAATAAGGTATGAACTTGTTTTAAAAATAAACTGGCATATGCTCTTAATATTATTTTCAATTGACCAAGACACATACCTGCGGCAACTATTATTTGATACGACAATCGAATGGGAATAACTCATACTACCAAAATGTTGGTACAGTTGGGCGGATATGTGCAAAATCGTTACTTTTAATGAATAAATTGTGAAATTTGGCCCAGACATTCCTGGTTGTGCCCTTTGAAAATATTTTCGGTAGGCAACTAGATCGGACCATTTTAGGGTTTTTTGGGGATTTCCATAGCAACGAAAACCATTTCAGCCTACTTGTCGCAAAAACATGTATACAGTATCAGAGAATGTGGGTAGATCAGAGGTATTTCCTTCTCAAAATTCCACGCTAGTGGCAGAAGTATTATCCGACAACTTTTAGGCAACAACGGCACTGATTGGTTGCTATGGCAACAAAATATACACAATCACGTGGCCATTGTGTAGCTGAATGGTGCGAGGGTATTCAAAGAGATGAACTTCAACTCAATTGGTATTTATAACTAAATCGTGGTTACTCCTACGGGAATGTAGTCATATTAAATATTGTTTGACCTTATGCTGCTATAATAACGGAAACCATATAAAATTGGACATTTCTAGAAATAAGTTTTCCACCCATATATTTTTATCAACACACATGCGCTAGATTTATGCTGGGTAATGTAACCATCTGACATCAAATAAGTTATGTGATATCTCAAACCTGTCTAATAAGTGTGTAGCTTGACATTTCTCGTAATGGATGGATTCCAAGATGGTTGCAAAATTACTCAAGATGGCTTCCAAAATGCAACCAATTTGTTTTTAAAATGATTTGTCACATATATCCCGAACATTATTCTCTACTGTTCCGAAAAAAAGACAGCATAGATTGTAGCTCATCTGGCTATTAACCAAGTTATATAATTGACTGACACTAAATGTTCTATTCTGGTTGTCCCAGTACCTTCTGGGGATGGCAAATTCATTTTAAAGATGCAGTATGGAATTCTGACAAATCGTCTTTTGTGTTATGGTCAAATTTCTGAACGGAAATGGGAAAAACTTCGAAACAGAACTGAGAGGAACCATATTATGTGGCTACTCTTGTCCATTAGCTTCACAATTGATCAAATTAATACATGATGTAAGTCAAAATGGCAGCCAGTGTGTGACTGCATGTGAATATGTTTAGAGGGAGTTATTGTATGACCATGAACGATGTGAATAGTTATACAAGGAGTGGATATATGGTCATGGGTGGAGTGTCCATGAGATGCATATGTATACAAGAAGTGGTTGTATGGTCATGTGTGAAGTGAATAGGAATACAGGGAGTGGCTGCATGATAAATGATGTGGTGTATGGGTATAGCGAGAGTAGCTACATGGTCATCGGTGTGTTTATGTATATATGAAGTGACTAGATAGCCATGTGTGGGATTTACAGGTGTATCTAGGGTGGCTATTTTATGGATGGATGTACATGTATACATGTGTTGGCTGTATGATCATGGGTGGATGTATGGACAAATGGGGAGTGGTTGTATGCTTATGGGTAATGTATATAGGTGTACATTGAATGAATGTACGGTCATGATTGATAAAGTGTATATGCATACACGGAGTACATGTATAGCTGGGTATTCATTGGCGGGCTTGTGGGTATATATGAAGTGTCATTGTGGCCATGTGTGTATATGGTATGTATATGCATATCTGCTGTGTCTGTATTGTCATGGATGTGTGTAACAGTATACAGCGAGTCGATGGGTTGTCATGGGTAATGTGTATATGCAAGTTTGGAGTGTACACATGGCCGTATGCGCCGGATATTGGTATATCTATTTATGAGGTGTAATTGTCTACATGCTATGGTAATATTCGGGGTGAATATGTATATGTTGAGTCGCTATATGGGTAATGGGTGGGTAAATAGGTATACAAGTAGTCATTAATTCGGTGTGTGAGTATACAGCGAGTGTCTAAATTGCCATTGGTGATGTGTATATGTAAGTCTGGAGTGTATGGATGACCGTGTGATCAGGGTATTGGTATATATTGAAGGGCTCCATGGTCATTGGTGAGGTGCAGATGTATACCCAGATAGACTATATGACCATGAGTGGGATGTATATGAATATATTGAGTGGCTATATGGTAATGGGTGTGGCCAATAGGTATACCAGGAGTTACTGTATGGCCAATGTTGATATGATATGCGGTGTTTTGGTATATCTATGGTTGTTTGGCCATTGGTGATGTGTTTATGTATACATAGAGTGACTATATATGCATGGGTGTGGTTTATATGTATGTTTTGAGTGGATATATGTCCATATGTGTGGGCAATAGGTGTACAGGGAGCAACAATATGGCAAATGGCGGAGTGAATATGTATACAAGGAGTTACTGTATGACTACGAATGTGATGTGTGAGTATACAGCGAGAGTCTGAATTGCCATGAGTGAGATGTACGTTCAAGTCTGGCCTGTATGAATGGCCGTGTGCAGATTATGGGGATATATAGTGAGGTGTATATGTATACCTGGAGTGACTATGGTTATGGTTGGTTGTAGTGTATATGTATATATTGAGTGGCTATATGGCCATGGTGTGGCAAATAAATATACATGGAGTGATTCTATGGCCACTGATGAGGTGAATATGTATACAAGAAGTGACTGTATGATAATCGATGTGGTGAACAAGTACACATGGAGTGACAATATGGTCATGGTTATGTGTAGGGTTATACCTGGTGTGCCTGCATGACTGTATAGTCATGTGTGGATGTATGGGTATACAAGGTGTGGCTGTATTGTCATGCGTGAGATGTATGTGTATAAAGCGAGTGGCTACATGGTCAGTTGTGTGGTGTTCGTGTATATATGAAGTGATTGCATGTTCATGTGTGGGTTGTACAGGTGTACATTTGGGTGACTATCGCTTTCCACAATAACTCATGGACATGTTAATCGAATTTGTTATGGATCGGAAGAGACGGGGACCACGTGAAAGGCATATTTCATTGATCCAACGATCACTTAAATGAACAGTAGAAAATAAAGTCACAATTATCACCAAGTTCCATACAGCAGAAACTGATTTTCCACTTCCGTCTACCATTTTGGCGACCATCTTGAACGGGGAGTTCCCATTTTACTATGAAAAGTGGAATTATATCTTAGCTTCACAAAAATATATACATTTGTATACATATGACAAGATTTTCTCACTATAATTTGCATCAAACTGACTTAGTGACCGTATGAATAAACGGCGGCCTTGTTGGACGCCATCTGGTCTGGTGTCTACACAACCACTTTTTTTCGTGTTAACATTGATTAAATGTTTAGGGACATCATGCGGAGGAAAATGAGTCAGGTGAAGTTAAATCCTGGGGTGCCTGGATACCTACATCTCCTGGACTAGTGTATGTATTGGCAGAGTTAATAGGGGAAATCTTGTTCCCATGGCAACTAGGGCCTAAATGTGGGTATGGGGAAACCTGCTTTGATGATCTATACATATATATATCATATTTCAGAGCTGCGAATGTAATCTTATAGCAGGAATTCCCATTCTTAACATGTGCACCAAAGCTACTACCTGAACTTCAATTTGTCAACAACCATCCAATCTCGAAACTGCCAATTCGCGCCAACCAATGTTCATATAAAAGTTCGTTTATTGTGGTCAATCACTAGCTAAATGCGAAAAATCTGTTATATTGTCTTTATGGATTACCGAAGATGATATTATCTTAAATTGAAACTTATCACATTAAGTTTGTGCTGACAGGTACAAACTAAGTCCAAATTTTAATTTTTTTACTCAGTTTTTGAAGAAAATCCATTAGTTTCCATGGCAACAAGCTAAATTTTGGTAATCTGGGCCCAAATTTTACAGTCTTTTATATATATTGGTATTTTCTCTATTGGATAAAGCAATGCCTACATCGATATGGCTGATACTATTCACATAGTTGGCCGTCAAATAAACTGCCATATACCGTAAATTATCAAAGGGGCTGGTTGCTATGGCAACTGATTAATCACCCTAACTGACCTCGGATTTTTGTGCCTACCGATTTTTTAAAACCGAGACATACCAAAGATTAAGTGTGTAAAATATCGTAATTTATTCACAAAGTGTAACGATTGGCCTATTTCTGGCACATATCCGCTCCACTATTAGCGGTTTTGTGCACTGTAGTAAGTCCATATTATGGCTTTAAATGAGCATTTAGATTTGATTTTCAACGATATTTTGACATCAAGTTGTATTCGTACAGTATGAAAGCAAGTTGAGACTCGCACGGGGCGTCACAAGACGCGATTTCAACCAACCAACATTCAAGTTCCACAGCGCGAATGCAATTAAGAGTGTACACATAGTAAAAAGTCAAATGTTTTTAAATGCATGTACAGGAATTTCTTCATGTGCTCCGGGCCTGCACATGACTTTCCGACTATATCCATTAACGTCTATGTATACAAACACGCTACTTCCGATTCGACAACCCGATCCTACGTGTAGATATGGCAAGAAACTTGGCCAACAGAAAATAGATAGGCATTTTTCTCTCTGTAATAAGTCCTGTGACAGACCGTGACAGTAGAATTTTCGCGTACTGAGATTCCATTTCAGAAACATGTGATTTCTAAACTTCATATTCAAAAACATTAAGTAGATTTACTGAGAGAACAGGGACCAAACTGATTATACTGGGACCGGAGCGAGACAGAAAAAACAACAACAAGTAGACATTATCAGACAACAGTGAACAAACTGAGTGTGTTGGGGCAGGAGCAAGACAAACTATATACTTTATTTTGTTCTGTCTCGCCTGTCTCGGCTTGTCCCAGGAATTATTACTGAGACAAAAATGCCTACCTATTTTCTGTTGGCCACGTGTCTTGCCATATATGCCTACGTGGGTCACTTTTTCCTCAAGGATGGAGATGTTCTATCTCGACACCGGAATTCCATTCCTCGATACACCGATTTATCAGCAATACGAACAAAGTTTACCGAACTTCCTTGATTGAAAATGTAGATATATAGGGGATGTGAAGTTAGGAAAGTCCAACAGTGCGAAGGGTTGAGAAAAATCCTATACACTAGGAGGGATGACTTGTTTATTTGGAACTGGTTCAAGGGAGTTATAAATTGAGCACCCCGCACCAAAAGAAGGACAATCTAGCCACGTTCCTGGCACAGGATATGCGAGCCGATTTGTTGGGTTATGTGCCAAGAATGCGGACGATTAGATGTCCCTTTGTAAATCGGTACACGTGCATAGACTGTGGACGGGTTTCCAATTTCAAGGCGTCTATTAACAAATTCTCTGAAATGATATAACGACATATCTGTCATGCATTGTATCACATATTCTATCAGTGTCGTTTTACTTTTTGAGTCCGTCTCGCACTTTTACTACGAAAGACTTCCTTGTCTGAATTGGTACACATATACCTTGGATATTTACCCCACCAGTCATAGATAACAAACAGTGTGTCTTTTGGGTGACGGATGTGGTGAATTTCCAATGTAATTGTGATCACACGCCACAATCATTTTGACGATACAGCTACAAATTTCACGATTCAGTAGCTTGACAACGGTGCAGCGGCATTTTAACGATTCGGCGACTGTGTTATACATAATATTTTGTGACAAACTTAGACGAGAAATTCCATCGCTGTAGCTCAATTTGACACGACCAGATTAGCCTTCCTACAATATCCTAAAACAATAAAGCTTCTCGAATCATCAGCATAGTCAACAGAACTTTCACGAACTTGGACATCGACACTTTCTTATCGCTCTACATAAGCATGGTCAGACCTATCATCGAATACTGTAACTATGCATGGTGCCCACATCACAAATATCAAAGCATTGTGTTAGAAAAGCAACGAAACTAGTTCGTCAAATCAAGACTATATGCTACCGATACCGAATGGTAAGACTCAATCTGATGTCTTTAAAATATCGAATATTTAGAGGAGATCTAATCGAAGTATATAAACTGTTGAATGGTCATTACAATATCAATACATGTGGACTCTCTGCCAGACTTCGCTGTTGAGGCTCCAACACTCGATCAATTCAAAATATACATAGACTCATTCTTCTATTATATAAAATACGAGTTCGACGACAAGTAATATGTTCAAGTGACTCACAAGTAAATATCGAATTACGATACATATATTTGTAAACAAGCATTGCAAATAATGTTATTGGGACGAAAAGTCGCAAGACTTGTTCCGTATTATGATGATGATGATGATAATGATTATGATATGATTGATAGAACAAACCACCGCAAATAGAACTCCGCAAATAGGGACCTACTGCGAATTGTCACAACCGGAAAAAAAACCATTATCTATAAATAAAATGCCCAGCGAACCATAGCTTTCTAGAATATCTAGGACAGTATACACCCGAGGGCGTGAATAAAATGGCTTTTTACTTCAGTAACAATGTCGACTGTTTGGCAACGCCCCGGTTCAACCATGACAAAGACGATTATGCGACTCGTTGTTTTATTTGTAAGACGTGTCTGACACTGATCTGACAGCTTAGTTCTGCATGTAAAGCCCATGCTACATCAATAATTTTAGGCATCGTTCCCTCGTAATGAGAATATCATGTATTCAATACTGTGCAGAGACTGCATGATCCACACCAGGTCCTGTGATGCCATAGAGACCAAGTTAATTGCCCAGCATGCATACCTGAACATCATCCCTCATAGTGAACGCATTGGTTTTGTAATTTTTGGAAAGTTGACTTGTCATTCGAAAATGTCGCCACTCGCCATAGCATAAGTTATAAGCTATTTTAGTCATATTCTGATTAGCTGGTATGCCCTACATATAAAGATATCCTCGAAAAAACATTGACTGTCGAGTTACTCTTATAAAGGTGTTTATATGAAAGTATTAGCGAAAATTCTTCGAAAGAGTGGGTGGGCGTGGGTGTTTGAAACTGAAAATAATGAGCAACAATTAAGTCGTGCACAATCATGCATACATGTACATCGATATTCCGACTAAAACTATTATATGGGAGGCAATCGTGTGCATGCCTCTCAGTTTCAAGGGATGTGTGACCAAACATCTTTCCATTTAATTTTTGTTATTTAGAAACGTCATATGGAATTTCACCTATATGGTATACGATTCGACACACGCTTTATTTTCCTCACCTGGCTCTAAATAAAGAGTCTTAATCTCGTATTCGTAAGCTCTCGAGGTATGATTGACGTGCCATGATACTGCCATATCAGTACCATGCATATAACACAAACTAACAACGTGTGTCTCATATGTAAATATCTAGCGAGCATGACTTTCATTGGAAAACGACTTCTCATGAACACAAGTGAATGACATTTAAAATGCTTGTCGCATAATCGGCTTTGTCACAGTCTCATACTCGATGTTGTCAATTGAATGCGACTGTAGCCCGCGAAAGTATGGTTATCAAGTGATCAATCACACAACTGAGGTGAACATTAGTTGTGAAAAATCACCCATGGCCTCATGGTTATGTTAATATTTGGTTTCCACTAAAATATAATGGGACATTATAAAGACGAATTGCACACAGTGTTGTGTGTAAAACCAGAACAACCGGCATATTTATGTCAAGGATTATGTATTGTTGTGCTAACCTTCCAGTGCTGATCTCTTTACAGATTACCGTATGGAAGATCGCCGTACCTAATATAAATATAATATATGGTACATATCTATCATATTTCGAGAAATATTCATTTCTTTATATGTTATCTGGTTTCTTCGACATCAGTTTGGTCGCTGAATCGTTAAAATGCCGTTGCACCGTTGTTGTCAAGACACAGAGCGTGAAATTGGTCGCTGAATAGTCAAAACGATTGTGCCATGTGTGTGATATAGCATGTTGATGTGGCGATAAAACAAAACAATGGATGCTTTGGTATCTCAATTGGGCGAAGTAATCTGTTAAAGTCTGATGAGAGAAATGATTGATATCTTGGTATAATGCGATTAACGTTAATCTCCGATATGTTTGGCTACGACAACCATGCTGGTCATAATATAATATGTTGTGTCAAACTGTTCAGCATATTCACAGGTCTTGCTGATTCTTCTGGGCGTTGCATATACGAAAATTGAAAATTTCCCTCTAGCTTTATAAAATGCCAGCCGGCCATTGGATCAGTTGAAACGAAAGGCACGATCATTTTTAGCCCAACATTATTTTGTAATGTTTGAGCTATTGACATGAGTTGGCGTCCGTCGTCCGTCCGTCCGCCGGGACGTGCGTCCGTCAACAATTTTTGTTAGCACACCCTACATGTCACATCTCTATTCCGATTGTCACCAAGCTTCATATCGATCTTCGGGGTGACCTCTAGATGGGAGCCATCGATTTTTTCTGAAATTCGTTAAAAAAAACATGGCCGTCAGCAGCCATCTTGGATTTCAAAATCTATCGGCACACCCTGCAGGCCGCACTTATTCGAGATTTGTTTTGAAAATTTACAGGCATGTTTAGGATCACTTCTAGATGTGATATGGCTATCGAATTTGAACAATTTTCGATGAAAAACAAGGCCGCCGGCAGCCATTTTGGATTTTACTCGGTGCATGACCCTACATCCGTTGATACACCATACAGACCACTGTTGACCACATCCCTCATCCGGTCGTTACCAAACTTCATACGGATCTTCGGGGTGATCTCTAGATGGAAGTTATCAATTTTTCCCCCGAATTTTGTTGAAAATGATGACAATGCTATTCCTTTACTGCAACTTTTGACGTTCCGTCTTTATCATTCTAATGACTGTTCAGCACAAAATTAACGCCACCCCAAGTTGAGCTACAGTGTCATTGACACTTTCATTTGAGGTCGATATTACTCGATCAGTCAGGTGATTTAACAGGAATTCGCCTACGCTATTACATTATCGAGGCTTATATTATTCAACACATTATCACACTCCCCGCTCAAATAGCTGCATTTGTAATTGTATAGTATACGTCCTAGTTTATCAGTGGTGTCTCACCCGACTCTATACACTCCAAGAAAACAGCTCCAAATTTGGTTCCCATGAGAACCAAACACCAACATAGAACCAGACACTTTGATACCGCACTGCTTTGTTGCATCTGGAACCAATTTTCTAAGTTTGGTTCTTCAAAGAACCCGCAGAATTCAAGGTTTGTGAGAAATCGGCCTGGCGTAAATGTCCTAGTCAAGACTGTATCAATAGGTCCAGGCGTTTTGGGTTAAGGTGATATGGGGATAACTAACTCAAGCGGGATTGAAATACCAATGCACACAATCATGCGCATACACTGTTTCGAGTCATATGTATAGACTTTGATCATTTGATGCTGGCGGGGGTAACTCTATTGTTGATATCACAAATAAGGTGGGAAGTATGTAACAATAACTTTATTGATATAATTCGATATCTCCTTCAGACAACAGAACATCTTCCGATCTTCGGGGTGTATTTACTAAATAATATAATAGAACATTCAGAAACAAAGACACATCAAACGTGCTTATAACCTACAGATAGTGTCACGGGCCATTGTTTCTACAAACACTCATCGTTGTATCCTAGTAGGCATTTATTGAACTATTTGGTTCCATGTTCTGGTTCTATTCATGGAACCAGATAGAGAACCAAAGCAGGTCACATTATTTTGATTCTTCGTGAAGAACCAACACATGTATGTTTGGTTCTTCGTTTGGTTCCCCTACTGATACAAACATGGGAACCAATTTTCTCTGTGTGTATAGCTAAACAATCGCATATGTTTAATGTGAACTACCGCATTCAGTCGGCGGTGAAATCCTGACAAATAAGTGCACATGTAGACACGAGTAGTTCTACTCATCTACTGCGTTTGACAACACGACATCTCCCCGTAAGCACCATTTTATTGCACCAAACAGTTCTCATTTCTAATTACGCATTCGAATACAGCCCCCATGCGCTACCTCTGTGGTGGACATTGGACACCGTGCCATATGAGGTGGAACGTCACTTTTTATTACGCGCACCGCGCGTATACTAATGTACAAATTCTTGTTTCGCCTGGGCGCTGCCATAGCGATGGGTGTTCTATTTATAGAATGTTAATTATTGGGACACATTAAAAGTTGTAGTGCGACCCCCTCGCCCGGTAAACTTAGTTGAGAATTTCAATTTCGTTTATTGGCGTTTGCATTATGTCAATAATGTTGATTTTTGGTTTGTGATAAGCCATGCCAATTGCAAATAACAGAAATGAAAAAGATAATTACAATCATGGGTATATAATATATGATCTTGAGCGCGTTACCATTTCTGACTATGGTTTTCTTGTAATTGTATGTTGAACATAAAGTTTTAATGCTTTTACATTATCGCCCCGTTTATTGTGCTTGGCAATTCACGCAAGGCAGTATACACACAGGTGTCAAATGACAACAATCCGCCAAGATAGACGCACAATGGACAGAAGCATTGGATTGCATCCACAATAGTGAAGCGGACGGAACCGATTTCAGAAAGTTTAGTCCATCGGCACCACATACGGGCTTGTGATACATCATTTTGAAGGTTATGACATTCCGCATCGGATAGGACCCGGTGTGAAATATACAAATGATGCAAAAGATGATTTTTAGCTGATTAAGTGCCAAAATTCAGCAAAAATCCCTGTTTTTGTAAAATACGGCAAAATGAGAAATAAAAGTATAGAAACGCGAACATTTTGCGCTAAAATATTGTAGTCTATATACCTCTAGATATTTACTATGATAGTGGTACGTTTTCTCTGATATAATGAAGATTTTTTTTTAGATTTATTGTAAAAATAGACAAAACGGCGCAATTTTTCAAATTGTTTACCTCACTTAATGGGCAATAGATCAATATTGTTTTGACCGGGGATATCGTATATAGTCTAGAAAAGTGCGTATATATATACCGCATACGACAGTATGCTGAATATGTCATCATATTTAACACGTGATGTGTTATGTAAGATTATTTCAACCCTCACACCAAAATTCCGCAAAAAGTCACTGTTTTAGGGAAATTCGGCACAAATGAATACAAAAGAACAGGTATTCGGGATATGTTTGTGCTACGATATAGCAGGTTACACACTTATAAATACAAAGTAATGAAATGCCATGATTGCGGTGATAGATGGAAAATAGACAAAAAATCATTCATTTTCAGTTGTTTCGCCCCTCTTAATAGGCGATTATTCAGTATTGCATTGAATGGAGATCCCGTATATAATATAGAAACTCGTGGAAATATATACTGCATATGATTGTAGGATAAGGATGTCATTCTTTGCCATAGGTGCTATGTGGTGGTAGATTGTGTCACCCCACCCCAAAATTCAAAAGAAACAAAATCAGTTTTAGAAATTTCGGTATGGCAGAATACAAAAGCACAACTCCGATTATTTTGTGCTATTATATTGAAGTGTACCCACTTCGAGATATACATTATGATAAAGCCATGGTATAATTCACAGATGGCAACATTTCGGAGTTTTCTGATGAAAGTAGACCGAAAATCGTGAAATATAAACTTGTTTTGCCCCTCTACATGGGTGATAATTCAATTCCATTTTGAACAATAATCCAGGACAAACTCTCAAGAGTTGACGAGACACATAATGCATATGAATGTTTTCGGATTGTATCATCTTCTGTCGCATTTGTTTGGTTACGTTATTGCACCCATCGCCCCAACAATACAATACATTGCAAGATGAGACAAACACGGAATATTCCTATACACATTTATGCATTATACACATACCTTATCAAGCTGAGGCTTTTGATAGTTACTTGAGTTGAAGAAATTACATCATTGTATATGTTTACTTCGCATAATATAGCTTCACAGTTGTATAATATTATACATATTTGGAGGTTTAGTGATTGTTAATAACCAGGTTCAGCCACAGTACATGTAACTTGTAACGTGTGTTGCCATTACCAACGGAATCACCTGACTCACATGACCATTCCGCTTACACGTACACCATCAAACAACCGTTTAGACGTTTTGTGTCAAATGTGCAGCATTGCGAAATGTGTATCAGAGGGGTGTCCAATCTTTATATCAATCGACGAACCTGTGCTTAGTGAACTTTTGTTAGATTCTTCAGCAGCGGTGACCACGCCGTTACTTTTCCCAAATTTGTTGTTGGTACGACAACCTTTATACCGTAGGTCGTCTGCACCCTGGAACCGATGGAAGCCAAAGTTTGTTTGTATCTGGGTGCAGAAATGTCCTCCAATGCGGTCGCATAGCCTACTCTTCTTCGATACACATAGAGGGTTTTTAGCGGCCAATGGGCATGAACTACCCACGAGACGGCACAGCCATTAATTAAGGTGAGCTCGCGATCTCACCACATCTATTCGTGGCTCAACCCTGCAAGGGGTCGTGTTTGGAATGAACCTGCAGCAACCCGGGACTTGATGTCCCCCCATGGCTGCCACTTCCCTTTAATCATATAATAGAATATTTGTTTTACATCAACAGTACTGTACAAACAGTATATACATTGTATTTCTGTGGCTCTCCTATCTGGGAGTCATCATCCACGACTTTGCCCTATGGGGACTTTCCCACAGTATTTTGGGTTTTAATGCGTCACGATCTTCTTGGTCACAGCCATCAATTCGAGCCTTGTTATCAACCTTGCGATGTTCTTTAATTCTATATATCGTCCTTGAATCCCCCTTGGGGTACCATGGCGCCATTTTTGGGTTGGGCCATATTTCTTGGAATATGATGCGGAACAGATGCCGTAATACTCCAAGGCCTTGGTCATTACATGTCGAATTTATCTGACAATGTATGTCTGCCAATGTGTCAGGAAGAATATATTTCTCCTGTGCATTTGGTTTCACTTCAGGATAGGGTGGTTTTGGTTCAGCTCTTTGAAACCCATCCTCATTGCTTATATGGTAGCAGAAACTACTGCTGTATTGCCATGTGATCATATAGACACATAATAGGTTCGTTAAGCTTTCTGAGCATTTGTGAATTTCCAGACCTTCCAGGATTCACATATGACATATTTTGCCAATATATGTGTTCTCCACCATAGCTGGTGCCTGATCCGTGCTGCTTATCGCGGTATAAGTGGGCTCTTGATAATCAGTTTCAATAGTTCCAATTCCTTCTGGGGAATTTGTGTTGATGTGCTCTGACAAGTGACGAGAATATACTATCTCTGGCAGAGTTTCCGATGAGTTAGATGATACAACTCGGTATGCCTTATTCGTTTCGTTGGACTCAATGATCAGCAGCTCGTGTGCTACATCATTTATGTAACATATGGTATTTATCTTCCGATACGTAGTCATACAGTTTCTTGAGAGCATGGAAACTGTTGCTCCAGTACCAATCAGAAACCTCACTGGCTGCCCATACAGATTGCAATCTAAATACAGCCCCCCCCCTTCAGAAGAGCTGTATCTAACAAACTCGTTGGAGTTACGATGTCCACTTTGTGTTCTGCTGGTCTCCCCTACCACGATATGCATTATGGCACATGTCGCGTGGATTGTGAGAAGTTCTGCATCTGATGCGTTCTTTGTATTCGTTTGTGTTATAATCAGGATTATCATAACGATTACGGATTCGAGAAACCCAAGTATATGGGCACGCGAGTTTTGCATGCATTCATCTTGTGTACAACTAACAATATTTATCATGTTAACAACATAATTAAATACAAACATAACTATATCACAATAATGTGTGTGGCAAGAAGATTGAATGCAATGAACGGCACTATTTTCTCCCAAATTGACTCGCAATCGTCACATCTGTAACAATGTGTTTAGACCGTACGAAACACATACGCCTACTATAAGCTATACTCGTAATTCTTATATGTATAGTACTACCATAATGGTAGTTCGTACCAACAACCCGTTTTGGAAAAGTAACGACGTGGTCATCGCTACTGAAGAATTTAACAAAAGTTCACTAAGCACAGGTTCGTCGATTGATATCAAGATTGGACACCCCTCTGATACACATTTCGCAATGCTGCACATCTGACACAAAACGTCTAAACGGCTGTTTGGTGGTGTACGTGTAAGCGGAATGGTCATGTGAGTCAGGTGATTTCGTTGGTAATGACAACACATGTTACAAGTTACATGCATGTACTGTGGATGAACCTAGTTATTAACAAACACTAAACCTAAGATAATACATGTATGTATAACTAGACCATATAGGCCTACTGGCTACGAGCCCAAATGAACGCACGCGTAGATCTCAAGCAAGGTCGCCCATATGCACAATCGTAAGACTACATGTAATATGCGCAATAAAGATAAACTGATATTTGCCTCACGATATTTCACGATATCATAACTAAATTGTGTCATTACAACCATATACTCAGGTATAAACCTTACTAGGTCCGGATCTGAGGGAGCCTTATTAAATCTTAATGGCTATAAATTGAATAGTGACTATATAATCCGACTAAAATTCATTTTCACTCAGAAACTTAAGGTCCGGACCGTACATCCTGTCTATCATCCCCGTCCCAAACAAAAACAAAAGCACACGTCAGTCGAAAAATGATGGAACCTCACCGCAATCGCACCATCCTGCACCATAACTATCATCACACACTTGTTATTTTCATTTACATATATGTTTGTGTAGTTAAAACCTTTCATGTTGTTTCCATGTTATGTACATATCAGAGGTTCCAAAACCTATTCACACATACAGCTCCGATACACTGTCTGTCTCACAACTGTGCAAAGTCTAAGTGTCAGGTGCCAACGTTGAAATTGACAAACACAATGTCCTCTTCTCCAGTCACGAAGCCCACTTGTTGCTCATTACTCATTTCGAATCACCGACTAAAATATAATGACCTGTTCGATACAGCAGTATAGAGCAGCAATTGGACTTTTTGACTCGAAGAAGAAGACACCCAAGATCCTTGTGGCTCACGGCGAAACTCTGAAATATAGTTTCCGGACACAAAATTTTAAATTATTATTCATTTCAACCTTTCTCATCTTGATACTATCAGGTGACATTGAGATTAACCCCGGACCTGCCATGAATCAAATCAATCACACAATTTCAATTTTCCAGTATAATATCAGAAGTATTCGAAATAAACTAGAACAAATTGTTCATATGATCAATGATTTCGATGTTCTGTGTTTCAGCGAAACTCACCTGGACCCATCTTTCTCTTCAGAAAAAATAAAATTTCCTGGTTACCAAGATCCTGTTCGAAAGGATCGCGACTCTCGCGGTGGAGGAATATGTGTAATGTTCGCGACACACATCATATATAGGCGTAGATATGAACTAGAATTTGACTCATCAATATTATGGTTTGAAATATTCTCTAAGAAAAGTCATATCCTACTGGGAATGTCATATAGATCAGACCAGTACTGTGATCCAAACTATTGGGTGTACTTAGAATCATCGATATCAGACGCACTTGATATAACCGAAAATATTATTATCACGGGTGACTACAATTCCAACCTTCTAGACA
Source organism: Siphonodentalium dalli (assembly GCA_032622095.1). Classification (NCBI taxonomy): domain Eukaryota; kingdom Metazoa; phylum Mollusca; class Scaphopoda; order Gadilida; family Siphonodentaliidae; genus Siphonodentalium; species Siphonodentalium dalli. Next base: position 94,882,330 of record CP136067.1, read on the forward strand.
ATTCATCGAAGTTGAAGGAAATAATAGACCGATATAGCATCAAAAACGTTATAACTTCCCCTACAAGAGTGGCAAATTCATCGAGTACATTATTAGACCCAATTATTATCGGCAATTCCCTTCTTGTACTAGAAGCTGAAGTAATAAACCCGGGAGTCTCTGACCACTTAGGTGTATATGTGTCACTAGCTTATGATTATTCACAAGTAACTTCGTTCCAGAGAGTAGTATGGAACTACTCCAGAGCAAATTTTGAAAGAGCCAACGAAATACTCGGAAACACAAACTGGGATGATCTCCTTAAGTGCCTCGACACCGATTCAGCTACCATACTTTTCCAAAATAAATTTATGTCAGTAATGAACGATACAATTCCCGAATCCACTGTTACGGTTCGGCCCAAGGATAAAATCTGGTTTAACTCAGAAATCCGAAGAGAAATTCGCAAACGCGAAAGGCTACGTACCAAAGCCATAAAAAATAATAATCCCAACACATGGCAAAAATATAAGCAATGTCGAAATAAAGTAAATAACATGAAAAAGTTCGCGAAATCGAAATTTGATGAAAAATTGGAAGACCGCATGAAAGAATCATCATCTCCCCGCGAATTCTGGCAACTAATGAATTACCTACTATGTAAAAAGAAAACAACGAATGTTCCACCCCTATACTGCTCGAATGCCCATATAAATACCATACACGTAAATGGAACCGTGTACGCGACTGATGATCTTGACAAGGCTAACATATTAAACCAGAGCTTCATTTCTAACTCATCAATAAACGACTCAAACCACAGTTTACCTGTGTTCAATTCTCGTTGTAACAACACGATGGAGGACTTTGAGTTCACCGAAGATGAAATAATTTTGGCAATTAAATCACTTAAATTAAACAAAGCCCATGGCTACGATGGAATTAGTGCAAAAATGCTCCTAGCTACCGCAGAATCAATTGCTCGTCCATTAGTTTTAATCTTCAGAAAATCTCTTGATAGCATGACATTTCCATCTGTATGGAAAAAGGCTAATGTTGTCCCCATCTTTAAAAAAGACGACCCCGCTGATAGCAAGAACTATCGTCCTATTTCCCTTCTACCCTGCTTGGGAAAAATATTTGAGAAAGTTGTATTAAAACAGATCAGGGATTTCTTTAAAAAAAACGAACTATTCTTACGTCAATCGGGTTTCATGCCAGGGCAAAGCACTTCTCATCAACTCATAGATCTATACAATCACCTGTGTCAATCTCTCGACAATGGACTGTATACATGTTCTATTTTTTTGTGATATATCAAAGGCATTCGAGAGAGTTTGGCACAGGGGACTAATACATAAACTTTCAAGTTATGGAGTTCGTGGTAAATCTTTGAAATGGCTAGGAGACTATTTAAATAACCGACAGCAGCGCGTATTAGTTAACAACAGCTTTTCTAGCTATGCGATCATCCCAGCGGGCGTGCCACAATGCTCAATCCTAGGCCCGTTTCTATTTTTGGTTTACATCAATGATTTAGCAGACAACATCTGTTCTGTTACGAGAATGTACGCTGACGACACTTGCATTACTAACGCGCACCACGACCTAAATGAATTGGCGCAAACCATGAACAAGGATCTTTAAAACATATCAAGATGGTCAAACAATTGGCTAGTCAATTTTAATCCCTCAAAAACGATGGGCATGTCGTACTCTTTGACTGGCACATCCGGCGATACTCCTAATTTAACCTTTAATAATGATACTATATCCTTTGTTGAGACACATAAACACCTCGGTCTTGAACTCCAATCAAATATGTCATGGAACAATCATATCAATGCAACTATTAAAAGAATAGCCTCGCGTTTATCACAACTAAGAAGATTTAAATACCAGCTCGATAGGAAGGCGATACTCCTAATTTAACCTTTAATAATGATACTATATCCTTTGTTGAGACACATAAACACCTCGGTCTTGAACTCCAATCAAATATGTCATGGAACAATCATATCAATGCAACTATTAAAAGAATAGCCTCGCGTTTATCACAACTAAGAAGATTTAAATACCAGCTCGATAGGAAGACCCTAGAAAACATATATAAAACGTATATTTTACCATTATACGATTATGCCGATGTAGTATGGGCAAATGCACCTAAATATCAAATGGATAAACTTGAACGGTTACACATTGATGCAGCCAGAATAGTCAGTGGACTCACACGATCAGTCTCTGATATAAACACAATGAAAGAAGTAGGCTGGCCCCCACTGATGAGAAGGCGTGAATTACACAAATTACAAACTATGTACAACATTATCAATCGGAATGCCCCTATTTATCTCACAAACATATTACCACCCAGAATAGCTGACATATCAGAGTATGAATTCAGATATCCCGATTTTTTTACACATATTTCAGTAACACTGAGAATTACAAAAAGTCATTTTTCCCTTCAACCATAAAAGCGTGGAATGACATGCCGTCCGTAATAACAGATGCCCCCACAATTTCAGATATCAAAAAGAATAATTGACCCCGTCACTAGACCCCCGAGGTATTTCTACACGGGACGCAGGCAATGTAACGTACTTCACGCAAAATTACGGAACTATTGCAGTGATCTAAAGTCTGATAAATTCCAAAACTACATATCTGACAGCCCACGTTGCGCATGCGGCAACCAATGCGAAGATGCATATCATTACCTTTTCATGTGTTCCCTGTACCAATCAGAACGAATAGAAATGTATCATTCGCTACACAGAGAAGGACTCAAATTAACACATATGAATGATTTACTTTCTGGCATCCAAAACATAGATATAAAACAAAATGTGAAATTGTTCAAAATAGTACAACATTTTATCACGGAAACTAAACGTTTCTGACAAATGATATTAACTTAATTAATAAGTAGGACATAAATATGTTTATTGTTGTTTATTGCTTTTTTCGACCTGGTACTTGCTCGGCCATAACAATGTTTTAAATAAACACAATCGACGTTGGCAACCCCACCACCTTACATTATCCTTTCATAACGATCCGCAAGATCATCCTTCACCAGTCACCATTCTCTCACATTCCACACAGCTGTAAATAAGTTACTTATTGTGCCACTTTGTCAATTATGTAATTTTGTAACAATGTATACTGGAGAGGGGCTCATTAAGTTATGTAACTTGTGCCCCAATCCACTTTGTATTATTACAAATAAAATATGTTTAAAGTAAAAAAAAGTAACACTAAACCTCCAAATATGTATAATCTTATACAACTGTGAAGCTATATTATGCGAAGTAAACATATACAATGATGTAATTTCTTCAACTCAATTAACTATTAAACGCCCCAGCTTGATAAGGTATGTGTATATTGCATAAATGCGCGAGGTGCTGGACGTTTTTTGAAAAAGCTGACGTCTATTTCTGAAAATTATCAATTAAAAGGCCGAAAGTTGATTCTAAAGGACCCTAAATGGTTTGAGATATTAGTCTGACTGTATTGCTTCCGAACTACCAAGAAAAATTATGCAAACGGACCGCGAGAAGAGGAAAGCTAGCAACGAACTTACTTCACCTCCACCACCACCACAGTGTAGCATCTTTTGGTCGCCATCTGACGCCGGTGACTTTGACACAGATGTCAAAGGTCACGAACGAATGGCCCGACACTTGAAACTGACCGATCGAACTATAGAGACGTACAATGAAGGAAGCAAACGCTGATAAAAGGACTTGCCGGCCAAATGATACGGATCCAACTCAATGTAAGTAGATCTAGGACATGGCGGGCAAGAGTTGTGGTAACGACACCACAAATGGCGCTGCTAGCAATCGAATTTGCTGGTGAAATTCTTGCGGTAATTTAGCGTTTTCACCGCTCAATGGCTGTCAGTGTCAAGTCATGATCGCTGGGATTATTTCTGAGTCCCGTTTTTAAATCCGGGGACATCCGTCCCGTCTTGAATCGCTGGTTGATTCCTATATAATTTTGGTATTTACCAATACATTTTCTGCTAGATTACAGCAGTTTGGCGCAAATATACTTGCCCGTTATTTCCAGATTTACTTGCAAAATTTTGAGATAGATTTTGTCGGGAATCTTAAATCGTCGTGTTCACACACTTCGTCGTTGTTCACACATCGTTTCGGGAGCTTCCTTGGATATAGTCCAAGTTTCCTCCCAGAATTGTCTGTTTTTGTTGTTTCTTTGTGGCATTTTTGTCAAATTATTTTGGACATTTTTTGCCCGCCGATTTTTTCATTTTTTTGGGGTTCTGGCCCGTTACATTTGCATTTTAGGGCATCATTGTTAGTGAAGCCCTCTTACTTCAGGTATTTCCATTTTTTGACGGAAAATGAATGACATTTTGCGATTTTCACACAAATGTTAGTTTTTGGTGAACTTAGCCATTTTTTGCATCATTTTTTGAATGAAAATGTGGCATCCTGCTATTATATGTCGAATTTCAATGAAATGGAGCTACTATTCAGAGTAACTGCCATTTAGAATATTAAACTGGCAATTTTGGTTCCAATTTGGAAACATTTTCCATCGCTGGCACTTAGAAATTTTGCCAAGTGTGTTTGATCATACAATATTTTGGGGTTTTCTGAAATTAGTAGAACAGCCTCTTGCACTCATTAGTTGGTCATTTTGTTTATTCGGTCGTGTACTCTTTCTTTCATGCCAGGTGTCATTTTTGAAGGGAGGGTGAGTAGACTTAAATGACCCAAAGCAATATTTATTTACCCTCAACTAGGGTAGGGGTAGGGGATCAAAGGATACCGTGTCATAGTGAGGCCTTCACTGGCCCGAAGAAACAAATGTCTCTGGTTCCTATCAACAATCAGTCTGATGATTTCGCCCAGAACGATGGCGACCGACATTCTCGCCGCTTGTATCGAGACACATACCGTGCAAATTATAATGCCGAGGTTTCGGGGAGGGGGCATGGAGGGGCAAATAGGGCTACGAGCCCAGTTGATTTCGACATTGAACAAGATTTCCGCGATCTTCGCGTTGATCGTAACTCTCGACCATCACGGGGTCGTGATAGTAGAAATCGCGACCACCCACAGCGACGCGATAGATCAAATGTTCATTCTCGTAGTGGTCGGCAACATAGCCCAGTAAACAGGGCTGTGGAAAATCAAGGGGGGCGACAACAATCAAATAATGCCCAACCCAATCAGCATGGCCAGCACGACAGTGGGCGACGAGTTCATGATACGCGTGATTTCAGGGATGATCTCGTACAGGATGGGTTTCCATGGGGACAGTCTCAGTCCCGTGACAATCATTCAAATAGGCAACTCAGATATAGAGATCGGGAGGGTTCGGCTGAAAATAACCGTGATAGGTTTCCAAGTGGACAGTCTCAGTCCCGTAACGATCGTCCAAATAGGCGACCCAGATATAGAGTTCGGGGTGGGTCGGATGGTTATGATCGTTATAAGGGGTTTCGCAGGGGCCGGTCTCCATCCGAGGAGGACCGTACAAATAGACACCCCCGAAATAGAAATCGCGACAACTATAACAATCGCGCTGATTCAGATTTTGAGGACCGTCCGCCAGAAAGACAGGCCCAATTTGATGGCAGTCGTCCCCAAAACAATAATTATAATCATTCGGATCAGGAAAGGGGTCGGCCTGGCCCAGCCTTTCATATGGGCCGGTGCCCGCAAGATATCAGATTAAATGATAACAATCCTTTCGACGCAAACACCAATAATAGGGATGCTAGACCACGACTGTCTCCAAGAGTTCCCAACACTTTGGAGTACGATGGCAGCCAAAGCTGGCAGCCCTCTCAATTTCAGGAATTATTTCTAAATCAGTTAGATAGATACAATTTCCGCACACAAGATGAAGAAGTACGTTATTTGGGAAACTGTCTATATGGATGGGCCAAAAAGTGTTTTGTTGAAATGTTGAACAGTGATCCCTCAATGGGGGTAGATGATTTGTTGGTTGAGTTACAATGGGAATCTTCACAAAGGGATGCATCCCGAAATAACTCCAAATGCAGCAATAGGGATTATGGCCCGTCGTTTGCCTCTGATAGTTACCTTTCAGAATCTGAGCAGTCATACAGTTCCAATGATAATTACTTGAATGTCAGTCACGAGTTTGATTATAACATAAATACAAGCTGGGACATTGACTATGATTTGTCCCGTCAGTATAATAATTATTCCACTGCCGTCTGGGAAAATGCAGACTGGAAAATAACTTCGGATGGCCAAGAGTATTTTGACAATGAAACTTCTGTATCGGATTCAGTATTGAAATCACAGCCGTTTGAGAATTCTGTGTACACAATTTCGGAGGGAGCATCAAATAAATATGTGAGGCCAAAACACAGGGCTCATAAGAAATTGGAAGCACATCAGTATACTATTGGTGCCAGCACTAGTACTTGCCAAACGCTTTCTTGGGATCCTGGTGACTCGATGGGCGACTATAGGTCTGCCCAGTTATACAAATCGACCAAACTAGCAGATCCCAGATTTTGTAATCTGGCACAGTATAAAAGTAGTAAATATAATTGCAATATTGTTGATGTACAGAATCAAAATGCAAAAGGCTCATCCTCTGGGTACTTGCCTCCTGAATCATCATGCAAGGGTGCTTTTCAATTGAGTGCTCAGTACAATCGTCCTGTGTTCACTTCTGAATCAAATTCTGGGAATATTTTTCCCACTAATCAACTGACAAAGCTTGATACAGTTAACGTCAGATCACAAGACAATTCATTTGGCACTTGCCAAGTGAGCACAGTGGAAAATAGGAAAGTTTCTCTTTCCTATGAACACCACTTGAACACAAGGGAATCGTCACAGTCGTCACCCAATGATTGTGTGAGTGTTCCCGGTAACCCAGTGTGTCAGAACAATTCAAATGCACTTGAGTCACAAAGCGAAATGGGCGTGTTGAATGACCGCACGGCTCATGATTATGGGAGTTTTGATTCCCAATTTCATGTGAGTGAGAATTCAGTTACGCCCTGTTCAGCCTCTGGTGATGACCAGAGAGAAATTGCAGTCACACAATTAAATCATGCAGAAAACCTTTCTAATTGTGGTGATAACTCGGAAGTGATTTGTTCCAAAATAAATCCACTTGCACCCAACTCAATTTCACATGAACATCTTTGCACATTCAGTGTAAATGGAACTTGTGAAACAGACTGCCACATTATTGCAGGATCACATGTATTCTCAAGTCATGTCAAAAGTGAACCCAGCTACACAGGGAATCCATTAGTTCCCATTAGGGGGGTCACGGAATTGCAAGATACATGTGATTTCCAAAGTATTCCAACATTTGACAAATTTTGTGAAGAAATTGAAAGTTGCAATGAAGTTGTGCATTCAGATGGGAGATCACTCCCAGTAACAGAAAGTAAAGAACCTCTGTTTTGGAAAGCATGGATGAATGGCACATCACTGTCTTCAGACATGGTTAATGCTAATTTGGAAATTGCACACTCTTCAAATATCCATAGAAGTACAGGGACACATGTAAATATGGATTCTAATTTTGTAGAAGTTGATCTTGCATGTAATAGGGCACATTGCCCTGTACCTCCTGGTGTCACTTCATCGGAATTGCATGTAAATCATTCTGTCCCTGCAGACGGGCTCACTGGCCCGACACATCTGAATGCAATTGTCGTGTCGCATTCTGAAAACAATACTCTGGTATCTGAAGGCAGAAATGAAACAAAACATATAACATTAGGTACAGATTCATCAAACTCTCAGTCTTGCAATTGTACTGAGGTTGATCAAATAACATACAGGGATTATAATCCCTCTGGTACACCCATCAATGCACACATCACTGCATTGGATAGCAATACCGATACTTTCCAACAAGATAACAAGTTTATCTCACAAAGTGACAAGTACATGTACATCACACAATCCAAACAGTGGGCTGACTGTGGTGAGCCCAATTCAACTGCTGTGACCAACAGCATACATTTACATCACCTTGACACTCCTCATATGACCATAGCAGTTGAAGAGATTGGAAATGTTGACTATGGTTTTCTGGCAGGGTTGTCAAATGAGAATAACCCAATAGTTGTGGATCATAAGAAGTCCTGTAAATGTAGCTTTCATGGCGACAGACCGCTGTCAGATACACTGTTTCTGTCAGATGGTAAAGACAATCTGACAGGTGGCATTCACTTCAGAATTAATGTGGGCCACAAATATCGAACATCGCATTTTGGGCTTTCAGATTGGATCGGGCAGATGGTTCTTGCCCGAATGACAAGCCCGCAAGCACTTTTGATGGCCACAATTCATCATAACTAAACTGGATAGTACAGATTGAACTCTCACCTCTCACTGGTACCAGTATTATAGACACACAAACTAGGTTAAAGGACATGTATTTTTTGCCCTGTGAAATTTGGTCTCATAAAAAGTCATATTTTTGAGAAGTCATATTGCAAATTTATACAGTGAAATATTTGTATTTGATGGGTGATAGTGATTGTGCTATAATACCCTATATTATTATATAAGGCCTAGTTTTAAGAGTAGAGGGAGGGGGTGCGAGGTCTATATTAATAGTACATAGAAAATCGGATGGGGACTCGGTCCCCGGGAACCAGATCCCTAGTTATCAGGTTCAAAATTAGAGGGAGTAGTGACCATGTGTACATGCAGTGGGTACTTGTACTGTTTTCTGTAAATGCAGATATCTGCTTCGGTGGTTGAGTGGGGAGTTTGTTCCCAGTTGTTACGTTTAGGGTGGGATACATCAGATATCACCCACCACACAGGGGGCGTCACGTTGGAAAGTGATCCCAGATTCTGGTTAGTAGGCTGCAGTTGGGTCCCTGACCTGGGATTTGTTAGCGTTAAACTTTACCTATTGAAAATTGGGTTTTGGGCGTGATGTACCCGTATCTCTACTAATGAACGGTGGTTAGTGGTTATATCGCCCGTTATGACTCATGACATCAATATGGAGAACCGGATTTGGATATGTATGCATTCTACATTTTAGGGGTGGGAACTCTGTCCCCAGTTAGCAAATATGACCATATTTTGTTGGGCATTGCCCATAACTAATATTCAAGTATTGTTGTGGGCTGACAAGCTAAAAGCGCAACCATCTACTACTCAATGGAGTAATGCTAAATAAGGTCCCATGGGATGTTTATATATGTCTACGCCATGGGGCCTGCATAAGTGTGGCATGGTGTGGAAAGTGGGCTATGGCCCAGAGTTGGACTATTTACCCTCACAAGTCTATTTTCTGCATACAAGTAGATGTACAGTACCTGGTAATTTATATGCATTTGTTTAGTTTATAGTGTATATATCATACATTTTTGGGGTCATGGAGTACACCATACCTCGTTGATATAGCAATTTCGTGGTTTGTTGATCCAAGTTTTGTGGAATCAGCATACCAGTATGTCCTGTAAATAGGAGGGTTGTGTTTTTGAATAATTATAACTAATTTCTGATATCATTCTAGCTGCAATGCTTATATTATACTGGTATACACAAAAGCCTACTAAAGTCTGTCCAAAACCTCTGTAAATGTTTCTGATAAAGCCGGATAGTAGTATATACACATATGGGTCAAGGTGTGTAGTGCGTGGTAGAGGGTGCGAATATCAAGGTAGGTGGGCTCCGAAGCTGTGAGCCCAGAAGGCTGTTCCAGAGTGTAAAGGGTAGCAGGTTCCATATTTAGGAGGCTGTATGTGTGGGTATGTCGGTGGGACCTGTGCGGGTCCCGATACGGGACCTTCGGAGGTGCCAATGCTTATGTTTATTTTTATATCTGTATATGTCAATGCTAGTCATTTTGGGGGTGGTCATTTATAGTAGTTCGAAAGATATTTTGTATTTGGGGGGTGGACATTTTTATCAAAGATAAATTAATTGGAATTAAACCCCAAAAGCTGGCCCATGAAAACCCTAGTCCTTAAAAGGGGGGCCTTAGTTTGAAAACTTGGGGGATTTGTAGCATCTTTTGGTCGCCATCTGACGCCGGTGACTTTGACACAGATGTCAAAGGTCACGAACGAATGGCCCGACACTTGAAACTGACCGATCGAACTATAGAGACGTACAATGAAGGGAGCAAACGCTGATAAAAGGACTTGCCGGCCAAATGATACGGATCCAACTCAATGTAAGTAGATCTAGCACATGGCGGGCAAGAGTTGTGGTAACGACACCACAACAGGCACCAGGTGAGCGAGTAGTTATCAGGTCTGGCAAATGTGAGAATACAGCTACAATAGCTGTATTCAGCTAACCTAGCTGTATTCAGCTATATATTATACTCTCAAAGCGGCTGTTTTTCGATAATAAACTAGAAGCGCTAATTTGCGCATCGAAATTAGGCTACCATATTTTCCGGCCACCCTAAACCAAATCAAAACCGTCACTTGTTTTCTGACAAAGTGTTGCATTTTCTCGACACGGCGATGCTGATTTTGGGTGAAAACTTACTACGGCGGTCGATGTCGGTCATAACGGTATAAAAACTCTCTTATGCAATGCGGAATACCCTGAAAAGTACATTAAATACAATATTTATCACCGAAGATGGAACGTCTGGATCATTTCCGGAAGTATCGATAGGATGCAGCTAAAACGCAGTTTGGTTGGTGCGATGAAACCGGTAAAAAAGGGAACATCTCGAGTCAGAGATTAACCGAGCGAGTACCACTCACTGCTTGAGCTGACTTTCCCCAAAAATACGGAAACGCATATCTGTCAATGCAAATCGTGAAAATACAAATAACAATTTTATATTCACAACGGTGTTTAAAGTGACATTTGTCTTCGTATTTGTTCAATCCGACTGCAAATGCGATTTGTAACTTAGTACGAATCTCAGTGCTAATAAAGTGAACTAAATGGTGGGCATGCATGGTTGGAATATCGCTCACATGGGCGTTACTCACGCACCATATTAATCCGATTCAGTTCATGGTTTTGGGGTATTTAATGGCACGTTTCCTCTGGATTGTCACACCACAACTTGAACACAAGACACAGAAAAGAATTATTACGACAATGGTATGTTAATTTTGAACATTGCATGATTTTGTTTATTATTATACTCGACGTTTTAGAACTTCAAAATGTTACCCAGAGTTCAGCTAAAGCATTAAAAAATTTGTAGATAATATATCTATATGTCCGTGTATTTGTTTATTACATGTACATTGTATTATATGTTCGTGTAGATCCATCAATATTTTGATCACTCAATGTTCGCATTCTATAATAAGCGGGTATATATATGTACCAGTGCGTCTATATATAACCAGAATCGGATCCTTTAATGGAATATATATATATATATACAAATACAGACCAAAAATCCAATGAACTATATATCAACGGCATACGATCCAGGTTATACCACAGTGTCGGAAGTATGTGCAGGTATTAGTACAGCATCATTATCTACATTGTCGGATATTTCTGAAAATATAACATTTATCATGAGCAATCAAATGTCGTACCCTAAATTAATAAAGAATATTGTCATAAAATAATAATTTCTAGATGAACAATAAACATCCTGTCTTATATTTCAGTCTAAGCGAAACTATGATGTTCAGATGTTTGACAGTTCCAAGAAACCCAGGAAGACAAACCCAGGAAACAATGTTAAGGGACAAGAACCCCGAGCCAAACAACAGGCCACTGGTCCCAGGAAAATAGATTACATCGACAATAGCTCGAGGCGGGCACAGTGCCTGAACAAGCGTTTGAAAACTCTGTTTAAAAACGTAAGTATATACATTCATGCCAATGACCGACATTTAATATAATATGAGCTACCAAGTCATGATGGAATGAAATTGCAAGATGCATACAATTTAAGCATAATTTATACAATCATGTAGGTATAACTACATATCCGTAACACGTGATTCATGCATGCTGTGTTTGTGGATAGCACTTAAACTTACCAGTCTTACTTGAGTCACGGTCAGTAGCAGAGCGTCGCCTCAGTTCATCACATGAATCTTCTATATCCATCAACAATTTTACGAGGACTTCCTTTTTGGCGCGTTTGGCTGATGTCCATGTTACTATGTACTGTTGGTGGTGGTCGTCTGCGCCACTTGACTTCAACAACTCCATTTTTTCTTTAATGATAAAGTTAATTTCGGCTTTTGTTTTGCTATGTACACTTTCAGCCCTCGCCCTGTCTTCCTCCGTCACTAATATTTTCTGTATTGTGGCGCCTCTGAAATTACACTGGTCGCGTACATGTTTTATGAAAATGTTTCTGTTTTCGACGCACGATCGTTGAATAATAGCAACGTCTCCATCAAGTATAGATGCGGTCACCCCAATGGCATGAACTGGTCGTGTTATCTACAAAATGAAACATCTTTGACAACAATATACTGACACTACCACCCTGATTAAATGCCTGACATACTATCAAATGAAGACACACCTGTCTGTTGTTAGGAAGAAATTTGGAATGTTAATCTACTTTAGTGATGCCCACATGTGCGTGGTACACAACATAGATTTGACATAAACGGGACAAAGTTAAAGAAAATATGAACAGGGAGAATAACTTGTGGATATAAAATGATATTAGGGATATATATAGAGAAATACGACACAAAACATAAATCAAAAAATAACTGCCATATGAATGTGACAAAGATGGGTTCCAAAATGGCCATCCGATAATTTACATTCTGCTTGAGTCAAGACCATGTTTAAATTTTGGTAAAATTGGGGGAAGTATCTTAGTTTTACATAAAGGCATGGTAAATGATGTTAACTTGTAACAACATACATGTGAATCGGTGACATAATGTTCACTCCTGAGGATTTGTCGCCAGTGAGATATCTCTTTGTCGAGATCAGTTTTCCTCAACCCTGTGCGTTGTCCGTCACATCCTTTCCCAGTCTGTTCTTCGAGGTTTTGTCTTATCTGTCAAGTGGAGTATAATAAATACATGTATATTCAAGTCGAAATTGCTTTTCAGTTGAATGAAATTTGCACACAAACGGGTATTGAAGCCTATCTTGAAATTAAAACACCAAGTTTGGCGGGTTACTACTGGGCTACGCCGGAGTTAGGCAGGCAGCATGGAGTCCAGGTCAGTACTTTCGACATTTCTTTATTATATATTTTTTGTCGTGATTTTCTTGTGAGAAATATTTAAATAGATTAACTGTCACATCTCAATGAAAGTTTCCAATTCAAATATATATACATGTACATACCTGTACATATTCGTTTTGATAATATGTCTTTAGAATGGTATCTGTACACGCTGTCGTCTAAACTATCCAGGCATATGTTTGTTCAATAAACGAGATCACTGAGTCGCTAACATATTGGATCCATCCAGCCGCGTTCCGCGCATCCAGTGCCACACTTCAAAGTTATAGAGTAGCATTCCATATAGTAGCATTCCATATATGGAATGATATTCAAGAACTTTAAATGGCAGCACTTAAACCGTGGAGTGGATCCAATATATGCGACTCAGTTATTTCGCTTATAAAGGAATGCATGTATATCCTCATATCTACATTCAATATGGAAACAAAGAATAAAATTTCATAATGTCATAACTCATAAAGTGTTGTCAACTTGTCATGTTCTGTCAAATAGGTGCAGAACAACTCCATAAATAGAGAGGAGACGCCGTTGGAGGTTCCTGCAATTCCGGACTTAACAGATTTCAGCCAGCACCTGGAGCAGCCTCCATCGCCAAGTAACATTACCACAATGATCGATGTCCATACCCAATGGAATGAAAGTGCACTTGCTGGACCAAAAATATGCCGAGAATGCGCTGATTTGTGGCCAACAGAAACCATTGTAGAAGAGAGGTGGCTTGGGTGTGACCGCAGAACACCGGAAGGGGAGTGCCAATATTGGGTGCACGCTGAATGTGTCGGATTGCCTATGCTGACTGATCCACAAACAGAACAAATAGACTTCTTCTGCCCTGCTCATAGGTAAATACAACATGTCTTTATACATTGAGAATATAATGTGCAAAATGTATGAGAGGAGAAAATATTGTTCAACTCATTGCAAGTTTTCAAAAACAGTTTAAACTACATTGTCATTTGCACTGCATTGCCTAAAGTATTATTAGGAAATGCTACTCCATATGAATAATCAATTGCAGACTGCTGGTGCATATGTATAAAATCATTAAACAATTTTGTTCTATTTTTTTTCATTTACTGGTGTGTGTGTATGTGTGTGTGCATGGGGGGGGGGGGGGGTGCACGCTGTAAACCCATAACTATTCATCGAATTGGTTCTAATGTAACCATATACTCATTCCAAATACTTAACAATAAGTTTAGAGCCCAATAATATATAACGATTTACTGAAAGATGGCTTCCAGAATGGCCGCAAAATGATGCATTATCATTACAATAAAGTGTGTTATTATGTTCTCTCATTTCCAAGAGATCGGGAATCATATGAGGCAGTACAGGCAGGAAGACAGGAGAGTCCGCACTTGATTAAAGATACCGTCGTGGTAGCGGCAGGGGGAGATGGCGGGAAAGGACGAGGTGGTTGCAACGCAACACGAGGTGGTGGTGGTAACAGAGGAAGGGGTCGTCGCGGACGACGACCAACTATCCGAGGGAAATGATAAATAAATATTCTTCAATATAAAATACTTAGTTTATATAACATACCTTATCCAGGTCATCCACGCCGCGACAAACCTCCAGCCACGTTTCCTTTGTCGGGACACCTGGTGGCAGCCAAGCTTTTATTTTTTTATTTTTGGCTTCCAACACGAAGTCGCCGCCTTCCGCTTTGCTAGAGTGACCAGAAAGTGAGAATGAAATATTCTTTTCTGTGAGAATTCGAACATCTTTTGGCATCAATACTCGCAAAAGACTGTATCTAACATATATCTCTCTATAATTTGGTGCATTTGTACAAAAGAATAACAAACACAATTTTGTTAAGGCCGCGTGTGCTATTGAACTGTTGTTCCTCCTGATACCAGCTCGAAACAGCTTAAATGCAAATAAAAATGTTAATGACATGGTGAACATTGTCTTCAAATTGGAATTTCGACTATTTTGTATGTAATTATATAGTCCATTTTCCGATATAGTTTCGTTAGACGCAGAACAATATGTGACATAATTATGAAAAATTTCATCCTTGGTTCCTTCAAATACAATTTGAAACATTTGCCACGCCTTATGGTGATCGGCACATCTAAGACAGCTGGCGATGGCTTTCGGTGATCTGAATCCTAACATGTTAGCAACACGACTCAGAATTATATCCCAATATATTTAAAAAAATGCTTTCACTAGGTTCAGTTCAAAATGGCCAAATCCAGGTAACACAAATATGTCCCCATATTTCATGTCAGCAGCTTTAATTTTATAGTTACATATACCATGACTTTCCAACTGGTGCCGTATGAACACTTCCTCTCCAATATAGTTGTTAGAACATTGTATACAAATGAAAGAAGTGTCAATCAGTCTATGAGCCAGGGTGAATGGCGACCCATCACAACCTAGAATGTTCCATTTCCGACCACTAGACGCTGATAAATCATGATTCAATTTGTCAAGTATAGTTGTTACCGACTCATAACCATTCGGATTTTCGAAAATGGGCTCACCGACTACAGCTGTGGGCGGCGAACAAGATTGGCAGCCATCAACAAAAGCATAGTGATCTGATTTATTGTCATTTGTTTGTTTCAAAATAGGATTTGAATCACTGAACTCAACAAATTGTCCTTTATCGTCTGTGCTCATCAACACCGAATTTTCATGCACAATCTCTTTTAAAACAGAATTAATATACTTAGAGCGTTCTGTGCGAAACACAGCTTCATCATTTTCAATAAGGGTCGTTAGCGAATAAAAAAATATTTTGGCGATCTTCTGCTTTAATAAAATTCCAGTGTCGTGGGGATAGATCCTCATTCCACTGAATATTAGAAAGAGGTCCAGGAAATAAATGTAAAATGTTTGTTGTGATGCTTATATCTGGCTTAGAATCGTCCTCCACACGCCATCTTTTCCCAATAACCTGATTATTATCAAAAAATGTAAAGCAATCTCCTTCATCGGGAACGACATTCGGTACATTGCCATTATCACTTATCAATTTCCGAATGCTTGTGTGGGAACTGGAAGGTCTAAGAGTTCCATTTAGTGCACATATTGTCTTGCTTCCAGTGAGATAGTGAGTTAATAAATTTATTATGAAAGAACAAGGGCCAACATAGTTTCAAGTGCCTCGCGTGTAACACATGTTCCATTGCCAAGCACAAGGAGTTAATTTTCTTTGTATTATTTTCCGCGTCAGTTATTCCAAGAAGAAATTTAGTCATAACCTCATTTTGCGACGTAAACCACACCGAAGTGGAGAAATATTTCAAATAGTCAACATTGTAATTATCAATAATACCGTTCTTTGTCCCATCCAAAACTTCATCACATTGACTCCTCCCTAACTCAAATGCTAACATTTGAAGTTCATCGTTTGAAAGCCGACAATCCCTTATAGCACTCAATACTTCCCTGAATGCAGCATGTTGTACACTTTCATTAGAAGCTTGGTTACACGTCGTCGCATGCTGTGAGTATTCCACACACGCAGTACACAACCATCGAAATCGATCTGGTAACAGCCCTTCAGAAATGAGACCCTCAGTTTCCGATTTTTTTTAACTTTTTGTGTTCTCTCCCGTGAATGGTGAACTTTTTGTTACTTGAAAATTCTTCATGTTTGATGCAAGAACAGTTTCTTGAAGGAGGCATATTTTAGTGCAACAATATTCCTCCACATAAGTTTGATATCGAATGGGGAAAAATTCATTGTGACAGTCCCATTTTTTGTATCAATCAACGAATTAGCCAATCGTGTAGCAATATTTGAGGAACTCATAGGATATTGTGTATGCATGTGGTGAGTTATTATTTCATACCCTGAAGAATGTTTTGTGTAGTATGCAGATATGATTGGCTGTCATTTGCCCTTACCCAGAAAATCGGATTACACACGAGACACCAAGCATGCTTCAGCATGAATTGTGTGGAGTATTGGGTACTCGTGTACTATTATTTGTTTTTCCGCCAGAATAGGTCTGACTCGCTATCGACCAGGACTTCATGTTTAAAATACTTCAAAAATGATATAAGTCGCATTTTCATTTCAGTTGTCTCTCTGCTGTGCCATACATTTGCAATATACCGCACAATATCTGTATATACCGTTATAAATAGTATCGCTCACAAACCGCAATTTTAAATGCTTGAGATAGGTACACCATTATAACGCCCCCCTATCGGTTTAACACCGGGAAGAAGGAAACGAATGTTTGCGGTGAAGTTTATCTTTGTTTTAGAAGTTAGCAAGTTCATGCTTTCGCAGAAAATAGTCCCCAGATTATTGCCTGACATCGACCGCCGTAGTAAGTTTTCACCCAAAATCAGCATCGCCGTGTCGAGAAAATGCAACACTTTGTCAGAAAACAAGTGACGGTTTTGATTTGGTTTAGGGTGGCCGGAAAATATGGTAGCCTAATTTCGATGCGCAAATTAGCGCTTCTAGTTTATTATCGAAAAACAGCCGCTTTGAGAGTATAATATATAGCTGAATACAGCTAGGTTAGCTGAATACAGCTATTGTAGCTGTATTCTCACATTTGCCAGACCTGGTTATGGCGGCCGAAAACAGTGATTTTGATGGACCCATTTCACAAGTTATTTCTCAGTCCCTGGGTGTTTTGAATGAAGATAACTTCAATGACTCTATTTTCCACAAATATAACGACGATCGAAATGCGGAACTTCCAAAATCCGGGACTGAACACGACTTTGAAAAAGCAAATTCCACTTCAGCTAGTGCAAATAAGGGCCAAAATAGCGGAAATAAACCGAATTCTTTCACACAAATTTTGAATTCGTTTGGAATCTCACCTGATGATATGAATCCAGGGGGTAATCCAGATGCAAACCATAATCCACAATTCAGTGCTATTCTCATGATGCTTCACACTATGAACAGTAAACTGGATACCTTAGATGACTTGAAATGTGAATTTAGTGCCGTGAAATCTCGGTTGGAAAAGGTTGAGTCCAGTGTTGACACTATGGACAAATGTGTAAATACCGCCAAGGAAACGTACGAATCAGCTGTGCAAAAAGTTAATGAGGTGATCACAAATCAGGACGACTTCGCCAAGACGATTGACCGCATGGAGCGTAAACAAAATAGTATGGTGACCGAACTTAACGCTCTCCGTGTCGAGAATGCTAAATCCGAGGTACGAATTATAGACATGCAAACACGGTCCATGAAATATAATCTGATTTTCTCGGGGATTGAAGAAACGGATAGCGACCAACGGCCTGCCGAAAGTGTTCTTCGAGGGTTCATTAAGGACACCCTGAAAATTAAAGACCATATGTCATTTGGAAATGTGCATCGATTGGGCGACAGCAAGAAAGCCAAACCCGGCAAGCCTCGCCAGCTAATTGCCAAATTCGTGCACCATAACCAATTAGTAGCTGTTAAAAGAGCAATCGGTGACCTTGGCAACCAAAATTACTATGTCAACGAACAATATCCAAAGGAAATAGCCGATTACAGAAAGTCAGTTCTTCTCCCATTGAGAAAGCAGGTCAAAGCTGCGGGTAAAAAAGTTCGTGTAGTAGCGGACAAAATATTTGTTAACAACGAGCAGTTGACCCCAGATGAACAACCATCTTACCGATATGTTGATGGGATGATTCCTTCCCTTAACGAGGAAGTGATGAAATAGCACCAAGGGGAGTGTGAACCTGATGTGTGTTCCAACTTACAAATATTATCGCTCAATGTAGGTGGTATTCTGATAAAACTGATTGACCCCGAATTCCATGATTTTGTATCCTCGTATGATATATTATGTTTTCAGGAAACCAAACAGATGATGCCGATGATATTAATATACCTGGTTTTCAAATATTATTCATACAGAATAGAAAAACTATTTCTAGATATAGATCAGGCGGAATTTCAGTCTTAGTTCAAAACGAACTACATGGGTTAGTTCAGAGAGTAGATGGTTTCTGTGATTATGTTGCCTGGTTCAAAATTAATGGAACTAACCCAGTTGTTGTCGGTAATGTGTATATCCCACCAGAAGGTAGTGCCTATAGCTCATCAGATTGCTTTCAGAAAATATACAGCTCCATTGTGGATGTTAAATCGAAATGGGATTCATTAATTATAATTGGGGATTTCAACTCCAGAACTGCTAAACTTATTGACCATATTCCTTCAGAAAATGAATTTGCCAAATCACTCGACCCAAGAGCCTCACAAGATAAAAAAACTAATAATTTCGGATACCAGTTAATTGATTTATGCAAATCCGCCGACCTATATATTGGAAATGGTAGACTGGGTTCAGACACAGGTATTGGCCATGTGACATGTAGAAATGTGAGTGTTGTTGATTACCTCCTATTCAACGAGAGCTCTCTAACACACATCACAGATTTTTCGGTCCAAGAACACAATAATCTCCTGTCCGATGTACATGGATCGATCACATTCAGAATGTCGTTGTCCCAGAATTCTGGTGACACCGGAAATGTCCCTGATGAAATAGCCACATCAGACCAAATAAATCTTATATCGCCTAATCAAATTAACTCATGGGAACCTGGAATGTCTGGTGATTTTGTAAACTCTCTTGATTACGAAGCCATAGATAGACTGGTAATTCATCTAGATGACCTTGAGGATAGACATTGTGTTGTACCATCGGACATTTCTGAAGTAAATGATAGACTTAAATGTTTATACATCGATGCCGCATCTTCCACTCTTGGCACACAAACTGCATCAAGCAAAAAATCTAAAACTAAAGCTCGAAATAATTTACCATGGTTCTCAAAAGATTGTAACAATTCAAGGCGACAGTATCGAAAAACGCGGAAACAGTTTAGAACTAACCCAACAGCCAATAATAGCCATAGAATGATTGAAGCCAGAAAGGCAGAAACAATTACAAACGAATTTTGCGTCTAAATAAACGTAATTTTGATACAAGTATGACAAATAAGATAAAACAGTCAAAATCTGAAAATGTCCGCGACTACTGGAAACTGATCAATTCCGTTAATGGCAAAAATACATCAGAAAAAATGCCACCATTAACAGAGTTCTGTCATTATTTTAAACATAAGAATGAGGCTGTCCCAGTCGTGAATGTAGTACAAAATCAGAACTCAAAATAACTAGATATATCCCTAGACCAATCACCACTCAACAGTGACTTCACGTTACAAGAAATAGAAAATGTGTTTAAAAGCCTAAAAAGCGGTAAGTCACCAGGTGTGGATGGTATCAGAAACGAGTATATCAAGACAACGTTCGATCAATTGGCCCCAGTTTATTTTCGACTCTTTAACTTGATACTCAGGACCGGGGCGATTCCAGAAGAATGGGGTACCGGTATTATTCACCCAATTTTCAAATCAAAGGACCCAAAACAACCCGATAATTACAGACCCATAACGCTAGTTAGTTGTATTTCAAAGCTATTCTCGGCTATCTTGAGCAAACGAATCTACTCATTCCTCCAAATAAATGACCTTTTATCGGAAAATCAAGCCGGCTTTCGAGAAAACTACTCCACTACAGATCACATTTTTACACTTCACTGCTTAATATATATGGTTAAGAAGAAATCAAAACAAAGCCTATACTGCGCATTTATAGACCTTTCGAATGCGTTCGATAGTGTTTGGAGGATAGGTCTTTGGACAAAGCTTTTTGATATCGGAATAAACGGCCGTATCCTCAGAGTGATCATGAATATGTACAATGGAATAAAGTCATGTGTCTCCGTTGGAAACCAGTTTTCACCCCCTTCCCATGTGATACTGGAGTAAGACAAGGAGACAACCTCTCTCCTATCCTGTTCTCGATCTACCTCAATGATCTTGAAATATTTCTGTCCCGTACGAAACAGAAAGGAATTTCCCTATCCCGCCTAAATGAAACTACTTTTTTTAATTCGAAATTATTTTGCCTGTTATATGCAGATGATACTGTTCTTTTTGCAGAAAGTCCAACTGAAATGCAAAATATATTAGATGCATATTCATCTTATTGCCATGAATGGAAACTGACTGTTAACAACAGCAAGAGTAATGTAGTCATCTTTGGGAAAGATAAAAACATTTAAACGGTTTTTTTCGATTAGATGGACAACAGATAATTGTGGCGGACGAATATAAGTATTTGGGCGTAACATTTACGAATAATGGTTTGTTCAACATAGAAAAGAAGCGACGATGTGAAATAGCAAAAAAGGCTATGTTCTCAATCATATGTAAGGCTAGGAAACTAAAACTGCAACTAACATGCATCATTGATCTTTATGAGAAAACTATTATACCTATATTGACTTATGGTTGTGAGATTTGGGGTGTAAGCAATAATATAATTATTCAGCGCACAGAGCTCTGGTTCCTTAAATTCGTTTTTAAGTTAAAAAAATCAACTCCCACATCAATGATATATGGTGAACTAGGTTTGCTCCCAATAACTGAAAAAATAAAACACAGAGTGTTGAACTACTGGTCACGAATAATAAATGGCAATAAGTCGAAATTATCATATGTACTATATGCTAATATTCATAATATGCTCGATAGGCATAAATCAGGTTTTACTTGGATCCGGTATGTAAGAAACTTATTAAATGGACTAGGTATGTCAGACGTATGGCTATCCCACAACACAATTAGCGAGAAATGGTTCAACAATGCAACACGACTTAAAATTCGAGATCAATATTTACATAATTGGCGGTCCTCGTTGCAATCATCTGATAAATATAATTTTTATAAAACTATTAAAGATGAGTTCCTGACAGAAGAATACCTATCGATATTATCAACTAAAGAAGCACTGACACTTATGAAGTTCAGAACGCGAAACCATCACCTACCCATAGAAACTACGAGCTGGGCAAATATGTCTAACAACAAATCCTGCACCTTTTGTAGCAACGGAATCGGTGACGAGTATCATGTGATGTTGATCTGCGAGAAATTCGATGAAAATCGTGCTAAACTAATCCCCAAATACTACTATAAATACCCAAACAATTTAAAATTACGCCAATTGATGGAAACTACTAAAATACAGGTAATGCGCAATGTCTATCGTCTGATCAAAGCAATAATGTCTTCTATCTGAACGCTCTTTATCATCATTTCACCCCCCCCCCACACATTGTCACAAGGAAGTACGCCCCACTAATCTCAGTGGGAGAACCATCATATACCTCCTACTGCGCCATGATGGTCTTTTTATTGTCTACTTAGACACCCCTAATGCACACGACAGTGTGCAAATTGGCGAGTCGGACTATTTTCCATCGATGACCCCCCCCCCCCCGACACACAGGGCGTTCGCGTCCCTGTGTGGACTCACCAAATGTCGTGGATATTATGCTCCATCACGCTTACGATATTTATCACGAATATTTTGAAGGATTAAAGCCTGGTGTATATAATAGTTACTGTAAAATGTACCGTTGATTTATTATAATGAACACCATACTCACGGTGGTGCAACTTGAAGCATTCCAGCGTTTTCACCCTAACCTCCCGACTTTCGTGAACACAGCCACAACATACCACTGACCCATATTTCAGACGGTGATTCCCCGAACAACTCGAATGCAATCACGTGACATTGATATTTTATTGTGGGATCATCGAATGCGTGAAACAGTACCTGACGCGTGCCACTCAGTTGACCTGAGCACGATTTTGACAGGATTCGCTTGATCCTCACTGAGCACGCAGGATTTACTTGATGTGGACATGCACTTGATGCGATGGGGTCTATTAGCAACGGTGTCTCTGTCTGTTTATTTGAAGCCCGGCTTTATTCTAAACATTATTATTCGAATACATCCACAACTTCGACCTCAAGTTATATGCTGATTAAAACATACAATGCAGATTTTGTCCATACGTTTTTTTTTTTTTTTTTCAAAATTCAAAGTTATATCTGTGGCTCATGTGCCCCATCGTATCAAGTCAACATTTATGTATATGCATGTCGCTATGACAGTATTCCTGTGTAAATGACGCGAGTATCAAAGTATCAAATAAATAGATAGTCTTATATATAGTATCGGGCACATCCACCCTGTTTTTGGGTGGATGTGCCTTCAATGTATGCATTAACATAATGTGCTTTTGTCATATATTTGTATTTGAATCTTGTATATCTCATATATCATGATTATTGATTTATTGAGATTAAAGAATTGAATTGAATATTCCGTGTTGTCTCATCTTGCAATGTATTGTACTGTTGGGGCGATGGGTGCAATAAAGTAACCAAACAAATGTGACAGAAGATGATACAATCCGAAAACATTCATATGCATTATGTGTCTCGTCAACTCTTGAGAGTTTGTCCTGGATTATTGTTCAAAATGGAATTGAATTATCACCCATCTAGAGGGGCAAAACAAGTTTATATTTCACGATTTTCGGTCTACTTTCATCAGAAAACTCCGAAATGTTGCCATCTGTAAATTATACCATGGCGTTATTATAATGTATATCTCGCAGTGGGTAGACTTCAATATAATAGCAAAAAATAATCGGAGTTGTGCTTTTGTATTCTGCCATACCTAAATTTCTAAAACTGATTTTGTTTCTTCTGAATTTTGGGGTGGGGGTGACGCAATCTACCACCACCTATGGCAAAGAATGACATCCTTATCCTACACTCATATGCAGTATATATTTCCACAAGTTGTCTATATTATATACGGGATCTCCATTCAATGCAATACTGAATAATCGCCTATTAAGAGGGGCGAAACAACTGAAAATGAATGATTTTTTGTCTATTTTCTACGTAAATTTAAGAATTTTTCACATTTATCACCGCAATCATGGCATTTCATTACTTTGTATTTATAAGTGTGTAACCTGCTATATCGTAGCACAAACATATCCCGAATACCTGTGCGTTTGTATTCATTTGTGCCGAATTTCCCTAAAACGGTGACTTTTTGATGAATTTTGGGGTGAGGGTTGAAATAATCTTACATAACACATCACGTGTTAAATATTATGACATATTCAGCATACTGTCGTATGCGGTATATATATATATATACGCACTTTTCTAGACTATATACGATATCCCCGGTCAAAACAATATTGATCTATCGCCCATTAAGTGAGGCAAACAAATTGAAAAATTGCGCCGTTTTGTCTATTTTTACAATAAATCTAAAAAAAATCTTTGTTATATAAGAGAAATCGTACCACTATCATAGTAAATATCTAGAGGTATATAGACTACAATAGTTTAGCGCAAAATGTTCGCGTTTCTATACTTTTATTTCTCATTTTGCCGAATTTTACAAAAACAGGGATTTTTGCTGAATTTTGGCACTTAATCAGCTAAAAATCATCTTTTGCATCATTTGTATATTTTACACCGGGTCCTATCCGATGCGGAATGTCATAACCTTCAAAATGATGTATCACAAGTCTGTGTGTGGTGCCGATGGACTAAACTCCTACTTCTAGTGAGCTTTTTGAGTTTGTCCGCTCTACTACAATGGAATGCGCGGGTATCGTTTCTATCTATATTGCCTCGTGAATTGTGCATTTTATCACAAACATTCGCTACACGGTTGTTGTGATGGAATTGCGGAGTATTACTTAAATAATGGTTGAGCAGGAAATTCCGTTACACATTTTCATGACCAAAATATTCCATCAAAGGAAGGTAAAGTATGGAATTTTGAGCACTTTTGATTATATGTTTTATCATATTAATATCCATTGGGCAATATCGTACGACTTCCCCGTTTTTTAAAGAAATATAACTCTAACATACCCGTTATTTATTAAAAAAAAAATCACCTTTGCTAAAAACGGGCACACAAAATGAGAGTTCTGACGCGTCGCATGTAAATTCAGTATTGCACTAAAGTTCACTAAATTCGATTTTAGCCGAGGTTTACCGAGGCTCAAATAGAATTTAGAGGACGAGGTTGATAAATTACGTATAAAATAGGACGAGTGTGAGATACATTTTATCACATGATCAAATAAACCCGAAGCAACGCGAAATATTCATCGAAAACAACAATCATAAACTACAGCGATCGCAAGTTATTTGAAGAACGCCGTGACGTCATCGCACGCGCTGATATTAAACGTGTCTATTACCGATAATTATGAAACTGCTTTTATGGCCAAATTATGTGATAAATTGACATATTTTACCTGACAACAAACAAATTCAAACTAGGAACCACGTATGCGTCTTTCGGATACGAAAAATTTTGATAGTATGCGTTTTTCGCATCCGATTGTCGTATCAAATAATCGTTGTCGCAGGTGTGTGTCCTGGTCAATTTAAAATCATATGTTGGTAGTCGACGAAAACGGATGTGACTTACTCATTCATTAATCGGATGCGTTTTACGTAGGGATGTGTACCTAGCTTTATCTATGCTTAAAGGCCCACTTAATTTTCGAGCACCCAGATCACATATACATGTATAAAATATATGCCATAATTATTATATTCCATTTGAAAGAGGAAGCTCCAAAACATTGTATTATCAACTTATTCGGTGTGATAAACTGTGAACATGTTGTTTTTGTCATCTAGATTGTAGTAACAAGTGTATTATTTTAAATGGAGGAGGAATAACTATATATCTTAAAGATTCCCCTTCCATTGAAAATTCATATTTATTTTGAATTCTGTTGCATTCTGGGAGCCAAAACGGTGGGAATCTTTCTATGATTACAGCTGTTTTCTATTTCTTTACGGGCATCTTCTGAGACACAGATGTTTCAAATGGTGATGAATTCTAGTATTTTAATCATATTTTATGACATAGATTGTTATTAAAACCGTATATCAAGTCACTATAAAAAAAATAATCGGGGACTCGAAAATTGAGTAGGCCTTTAAAACGCATCAGGAAAACGGACAAGTGGGAAAGATGCTATATGTTGCTTTGAAAATAGAATCTCCGTGGCGTGCGTTGACCCTTTCAGTGCCAAGTCAGATGTTAGAGCTCTTTCAATCAATGTATCACATTATTATAATCAATAAATTTGAAAAATGATCAAGGAAATTGATACAAAAATCGAACATGAACTGAACTTGGCACTCCGGTGGGGTGATCAAATAGAAATGTAGATTTATCTTGTTCGAAGTAGGTATTTGTTTTACAAATATTATATCCAAATTAACAATAAACACCGTCATTCTTATATATTAATTAAACGCAGTGACTATATATCGATGGCGAAATTATTTTCGTCAGTTTATCGCCGATTGATGCGTCCCGAATAGAGCAGTAAATATTTACAATTGAGGCTTATTGAGCATTGTTCAGATGATGTTTTCTATGGAGTGGTACAGTCGATTTGCTTCAGATTTACGGTGATGTTAGTAGAATGCTAAATTCCTACAGTTGGCATAGCTCCTGGATACTATCTTATCAGTTTCACGTACCCGAACAAGTACATATGTATTTAACGGGTATAACTTAACGCACGCATTGCAGCCGTCTGCTGAACGACTTATCGGAGACCCCATCTCACCTGAGCCAGAAGGTCAGGGGCGACTTGAATTGCTCAACACAATTACGTATTATGGTAATGAATTTGAGTGGTGCTTATTGTTGAAATTGTATGCTACTTGGCTCGGCTCCATTGATACTGTGTGGAATCACGTGGAATCGAGTTGATGAGTATCACGCATTAAAATTGGCCGAGACGATCGAAAACGCGGCGACCAGAAACGAGGAATAGGGTAATAACCTAGGATATTACATAGTATTTTGGCAGCTACGAGCATATGCCACAATATTGTTCAAACAAGCTGATACCTCATTTGTGTCCAAGTTCACAGTTGTTTGCTATAACATTCTGACCAAAGTTGTCAGTCGAAGGATTCTACTAGATGTATATATGGACTGGTATATTCACGAACCTCCGACTGACAACTTCGGTCAGAATCGTATAGAAAACTACCGCGTATTTCGGAAAAAAATAGGTATGAACTTGTTTTAAAAATAAACTAGGATATGATCTTAATAGACAAAATGTTATGTTTTGTGTCAGTTCCTCATACATTATGTTTTTGTGCGTTTGCATATTTTGAATGCGTCAGAATGCTAATGGGTCAAAGGACGATAAAAAAACAATTTAATTATCTCTATCGTACCGTGGTAGTTAAAGGGCGCGAAAGAGTGGCACATCACATTTTGCGCCGCTTGTTACAGGAAGTATCGGTCGCGTCAGTCACACAGAGTGTCTCTCAGCATGCTCATTGACAACGATGACTAGACATGTCCATATTGAGAAGGGAATTGAATCACCCCTGGTCAAGTGGTGCTGCTAATATGCTATGATGCTGGTGTTCCTGCTGATTTATATGATGCGGGTATGGCACACTGATGCCGTTACGAAAAAGTGCCGTTATTTTTTCTAAAGTTGTCATGTTCGCGGCATTTGGCTAATCCGAGCGTTTGAGAAAAAAAAAAGTGTGTAACAAACATCCAAGAACATATATATTTTTGAATGGTGTTTCTAAAACGACATAATATACCATCTTGATTATAATCGATTTTCAACAACTAATATAACCAGTATTAAAAATATTTCGCAATAAATATATTTGTTTAATGTCTGATGCGCATAATGGCTTTTCTTGGATATGTTCAGATTGAAGGAACAGCGCGAAAAAGACAAATTAACAAAATATAACGGTACTTTTTGTCAACAGCAACAATTTGCCCTAACATCATCATAGCAATTCAGTAGGACCCAACCGCATCATAGCACATTAGCGGGGCCACTTGACCAGGGGTGTGAATAAGGCCATTTGAAAAAGAAATTTGGCCGGATTGTCAAATATCTAAGAATCAGAGCCACTTGATTTTAGAGTTATCTATCATCATCCATAATTGGTTCAAGAACGTCGGCTTGTCGACTTTTTGCCAGGCTGCCAAAAAGTACCGGTGGTGAAAATAAATAGATTTCAAAAATCGATATCTGATTACTCTGAGCTTTTATGGGTGCGTTCCTCGACTTGAATCAAATATTATTTACCCCCGAAGCCAAAGAAATAGTACTGTGGGAGCGTTAATTCGGATTATGCATCTTTAAGGGTTATCGTGGGACCAGAAGAATCTGGTATGACCCTCTCCCAATCGAAATTAGTAAAGGGGAAAACAACACACATGATATTTGTGCTAGTGAGTGATGGTCATGATGATGATGACTGCATGGTAGTGGTGATGGTCATGATGATGATGACTGCATGATAGTGATGATGATGATGATGATGATGACGATGATGCCGATGACGGTGACACAAATACGTACTGATGGCGGGATCTGATGACGAGGATATTGATGGTGATAGTTGAAGATGATGATGATGATAGCGGCGAAGATGTTGTTGATGATGATGATGATGCGAATGATAAACCTTCTACTGATGACGGGTGTGATGACAACGAAGAAGATGATGATTATGATTATTATGATGATGATTATGCTAATGGGTGATGATGATGAAAATTAGCATTATAATACATATGACGATTATAGTGATGATGAGGATGATGATGAGGACAAATTGAAGATGACGATGACTATGTTGTAAATAGTGTATACATGTTTCTTATTCATCTCTAATTTCATGTTAATTCATGATTGAGTTATTAAAGCATTCAAAGCCAACTCCACTTTCTTCTAATATTGCAGATAGCGCCACTCCAAAGAGCCACATTTCTTATAGTATTGCAGATAGCGCCACTCCAAAGATCCATATTTCTTATGTTATTCATACATTTAAAGGTTCTCAATCAGACCAGACGGTCCCAATATAATTAGGATACAACAACAACAACAACAACAACATCATCATCATCATCAACAACAACAACAACAACAATATTTCTTCAAAATACGCTTTAGTTATCAGAATCGATTATTTGCAACAAAATTATGCAAACCATTGTCAACTATGGTATCAAATTTCCCAAAACGTGTTATTTATCAACATTTTGATCAACTAAATCAGGGACGTGGCTAGAGGGTCTCCGTTGGGGGTGTCCACCTTGGAAAATTCCAACTGCACCCGCCTTGAATCAGACCGAATGCAGGTTTTGCATAATTCCATTTGCACCCCCTTGCAACCCGGTACTCTGACAACGTCAGGTGCAAAAACAAAGGATGTCCTGATTGCCCCCACAACAACTGATATTAAATTAATAATATTCGATTAAAGACATAATAAATAGAGGATCTCACATGAGTTTCTATTTTATACGGAATTTATCAACCGAGTTCACTAAATTCGATTTGAGCCGAGGTTTACCGAGGCTCAAATAGAATTTAGAGGACGAGGTGGATAAATTACGTATAAAATAGGACGAGTGTGAGATACCTTTTATCACATGATCAAATAAAACCGAAGCAACGCGAAATATTCATCGAAAACAACAATTATAAACTACAGCGATCGCAAGTTATTTGACGAACGCCGTGACGTCATCGCACGCGCTGATATTAAACGTGTCTATTACCGATAATTATGAAAGTGCTTTTATGGCCAAATTATGTGATAAAAATGTATATACATGTACGTATAAGTGTGTGTATATGTATCTATATACGCGTATATATATGTATATGTGTGTATATGTGTGGATATGTATGTATATGTATGCATATGTGCATTTATTATACTAGAAGATTATCCCTTAACCTCATCCATTATTATACTGCTCGACACCCAGAATTAATAATGATAAATTCAATCACCTTCGTCGAGTAGTAACCATTCTTACACAATTTCGAAGCCAACACAAAGCCCAGCTATATATACCTGGTTCGTACACGGCTTATCCTACAGCCATCTAATATGTATTACACTCATTAAACAGGGGGTGGCAGGAAGACAGTCTATATTGGACTAAGCCGCCCCCTCTCAGTATACCACATGAATTTGTGATTGTTTATCTTGTTCTTTCTATGTTAAGTATGTATACTATATCATGTATATTGGAAATACATTATCCTATCCTATCATATCAGTGATCAGGCCTATAATGAGGGGGACCACCCCACCCCCTCTGGCATCCGGCATCCGGCCTAAAATGGGGGGTGGCATCTGGAATACTCCATAACAGAGGGTGGCATCCGGAATACTATTTATACCAATTTAACCCATTGTTGCCAAACGTTTATAGCTAAAACAACGGATCGGTAGTATCAAATGTGCAATTCATTCTATATATGACCATATATACTCAAAGAAAGAATGAGACGTGGGAGTGCTATGCAACTATCCCTTTACGTTGCTCCATTCCGTCTCCGTGTCACAGCATAAAAACCTTCCATGGCGGAATTCTGGGTCGGGTTTTAGCCTCTTCAATGATATTTTTGTTTTGAAATTCGTCACACCCAACGATGCGGCCCACTGAGTAACACCATACTCATTGATGGGGAGGGTTTTTAGGACCGATAATGAAATATTGGTTCCATTTGACAGAGATGAACAAAAACTCCGCTGTTTCGGGCGGCGTGATGAACTGAATTCCATCCGGAATGATTAGTCCAGGAGATATTGGTCGACCTCTTCACCTCCCCAGGACTCAATTTCACCCCACTAATTTTCTTTCTTAATATCTCCTCTAATTTTTTTCTGTTGTTAACAGGAAAAAAAAGTGACCGCAGAGATTCCAGACAAGATGGCGTCCATCATGGCGTCCATTTTTTTTATATGCACCAGATATCTTTGATCACCATTATAGTAAAGATGATATCACATGCGGTCTTGTTTCCGCTCGATTCGTTATGCTAATATACAACCATTACAACTTAGCCAAAAATCCGACACCAGTATCCAATATGGCGGTCAAGATGGCCACCTTTCGTTTGTCTCTGTGGGAAAATCTTGGCGTAAATTTATACATTTATCGTATATTTTCCCACAGAGACAAACGAAAGGTGGTGAAATGTCAGAAAAATAGCATATTTTCACATTTCGGCGGCCATCTTTGCCGCCATATTGGATACTGGTGTCGGATTTTTTGCTAATTTGTAATGGTTGTATATTAGCATAACGAATCGAGCAGAAAACAAGACCGCACGTGATATCATCTTTACTATAACGGCGATCAAAGAGACCTGGTGCATATAAAAAAAATGGCCGCCATGATGGACGCCATCTTGTCTGGAGTATCCGCGGTCACTTTTTTTCTGGTTAACAACCGAAACAAATTAGAGGAGGCATTAAGAAAGAAAATTAGTGGGGTGAAGTTGAGTCCTGTGGGTGCAGAGGTCGACCAATATCTCCTGGACTATAGATGCCTCAAATGTTTACTAAGTTAGATTTTCAAGGTTGCAGGTCGAAGTCTCGAAAGCGATGGAGTTATCTCTCGTACTATACATTTTGCGTTCACCGTCTACACTATTGTTGTCATTGTTTCTATTGACGCGGGACTATTGTGAAATGCCGTCGTTCGACGGGTAGGAAAATTAAATATGTGACAACCATAGTTAATTATGAATGTAAAAAACAACACTAAATAAAATCTGTCATTGTAATTTCGGCATCCGGAATACGAAATATACAGGTTTCGGCATCCGGCGTACTGACACTCGGCATCCGGAATACTCTATATTAACCCCGGAATCCGGCGTACGAAAAGGGGGTGGTCCCCCTCTATAATAGCCTATATATTCATAAACCATGTTCTGTATACCCAGTATGAGTACATTCAGATATATGAACATGAAAATTGCATAAATCCTAACATCTAGTGGTATAACTCCAGACCAATGCATGAGGCTACGGGCAAGAGACCAGGACACACCGAGCCGACCATTCATGGTTGTTCGGCCCGGTGTGAGAAAATTTTGAAAACTAAAAAAGAAAGTCGGAAAATCCTAGCATCTAGACTGGCATCAAGGTTTCCTAGTGTTGGAAATTTCAAACCTCATACTCTCCCTTAGGTTGGACCATTATGACCATTTCAGTCCACACTTTTGACGAAATGTAGTAAAATATTGTTTTCTTAAAGGCCCACTTAATTTTCTAACCCCCAGATCACATTATATAAAATATATGCCATTTGAAAGAGGAAGCTCAAAAACATTGTATTATCAACTTATCCGCTGTAATGAACTGTGGACATGTTGTTTTTGTTGAGTTGTCATCAAGATTGAAGTAAAAATCAGTATTATTTTCAATGCAGGGGGAATAACTCTATATATTAAAGATAGAGTTCTTCCCCTTTCATTGAAAAAGTTTGAATTCTGTTGTATTCTGGGTGCCAGAGGGGGGAAGTCTTCAGAAGTTTTCTATTTCTCTGTGGGCATCTTCTGAGACACAGATGTTTCAAATGGTGATGAATTATAGTATTCTAATAATATTTTATGGGATAGCTTGTTATTAAAACCGTATATCAAGTCACTATAAAAAAAAAATCGGAGACTCGAAAATTAAGTGGGCCTTTAAACTAATTAGCAGGTTTTATTGGCCAAGGGGAGGAACCATGACACACCGGGCCGACCACGGGGAGGAACCATGACACACCGGGCCGACCACGGGGAGGAACCATGACACACCGGGCCGACCACGGGGAGGAACCATGACACACCGGGCCGACCACGGGGAGGAACCATGACACACCTGGCCGACCACGGGGAGGAACCATGACACACCGGGCCGACCACGGGGAGGAACCATGACACACCGGGCCGACCACGGGGAGGAACCATGACACACCGGTCCGACCACGGGGAGGAACCATGACACATCGGGCCGACCACGGGGAGGAACCATGACGCACCGGGCCGACTATCGTTCGGCACTGTGTGCGAAAAGTTTGAAATCTGAACAAGAAAATCGCAAAATACTAGCATCGAGACTAGCATCAAGCCTTCCAAAAGTACGAATTTCAAACCTGACATCCCCACTTAGGTTGGAAAATTCACAACTAATGACGGTTCCAATGACAATGTTGACCAAATGAAGGACAATAGTGTTTTCTTAAATTACTAGTAACTAGCAGTTTTTGACTTGCCCTGGGGGGGGGGGGGGGACCAGGACATAAACTTTCCAAGTGTTGTAAATTTCCAACCTGACATTCCCCCTAAGGTTGGAAAATTTCCAGCTGATGGCCATTTCAGTCCAAAATTTTGACCAAATGTAGGAAAATATGCAAATATTGGTCAAAAAACAACAAATTCCCCCAATAATTTGTTTGAAAATCAAACTACATGAACATTTCAACCTATTGTTGTTGTGAAATTTCCAACTAATGTTGTGTCAGGTATGAAATTTCCAACTGTTGAGACCCCCCAAACCCCCCTGTCGCCACGTCTCTGAACGAAATATGGCCGTATTATCACTTGAGTATCACGAAATTTTGCCGTATTACCACTTATTTTTAGAGTTATCATCTGCATCCGCAATGTTGTCACAGACAGTCAGTTTTACGACTTTTTATGGACCCAAATAAGTGCATATCTCGAGATATATCAAACTTCAGAAATCGATATCTGATCACTCTGAGCTTTGAAGTGAAAGAAATTGTAATTTGGGAGCGTTAATTCGGATTATGATCTTTAAATAAAGTGTATGTAGTATTGGTCTGCATCATCATGACTTTCTTGACTTAAGAGTATTTTCGATACAACATGGTAATATGCTTGAATTTATTAAATTACATGAACTTGCGCATAGGTCCGGCGTCCACAATTTTTAACACTTGCCGTCCAATTTGAATATCAAGTTCTGGCGGTCAATTATGGAGTCAACCAATTACGACGACAGCAGGATATGTGTTCTTCTAGAATGTGGGTTTCCTAACGGATGAACAGGCGAACTCTCCGCCTTTGGAAAAATACTAATG
The DNA here is from genome assembly GCA_032622095.1 of Siphonodentalium dalli. NCBI lineage: Eukaryota > Metazoa > Mollusca > Scaphopoda > Gadilida > Siphonodentaliidae > Siphonodentalium > Siphonodentalium dalli. The sequence continues at coordinate 94,916,328 of CP136067.1, forward strand.
AACCACGCCTGGGTTAGGGATTTTCTTAATCACATTCAGAGTTATTTGAAAGAGCATGCCTATAATAGTATCATTGGGTCATTAAACAGAACCATTTTAAATCCACATGTCTGTTAACATCACCCCTAAATACTGTCCCAAAACCGGTTCAGAGGAACGCAGGGTCATTTTTAGACCTCAGCTTGATACCAATAAAGAGAAGGACATATGAGAGCTCACACCCAGAAAGAGGCGCAACTGAAAACCAGTGATTATTAAGTAAACTAATCTAACCCAACAATCTAACCCAGCAATTTAAGCCCAATTTCTGGAATTTAACTCAACCATTAAAGGGGTACTTTACACAGAGATAGGCAATTTTGTTTTTACTCCCATGGAAACAACTTTCAAGTTAGACTGTGTTCGTGTTATATGAGTTTCGTACAAACCTAATTTAGCGAAGAAAATATTGATCTTGGAAAGAAAAATATTACGATTTCAAACTACGCGCCATGTTTTTGATCTTCACCGGAGAAGACGCATGTCTCAGGAAGAACCGGAAGTTCATTGCTCACAGCTTCGATTGATGCATTCAATCTCTTGCATCGAACAATCTCACCCCCTATAAAAGTACTTGACGTTTTATGACACTTGTTTCTTTCTCCTTTTTTCCGAATTGGTTATAACGGGCCTTCCTTTTGCAGGTAACATGTTTTGTTTGCAACTCAATAATGTTCGCGAACGGTCGTCAAAAAAAGACGCGCAGCAGATGCGATTTCAAGAACGGTAACTTGTAATGGCATAATTCGCCATTTTATGACTCCAGCCACAAATGAATTTATATTAAATAATTCAATTTTACTTTTACGATAGCCTGTTAACCGGAACGTTTTGAGTAGACATCGTCGACTCAAATTAGTTATTTTATAATATAATATTCACATTAGATCTCTATTGTCACCGGGAATTTATTGAAATTGGTGTACAGTACCCCTTTAACTAAAAATTTGGATAACCCAACAATTTTGACTAAGCTTTATTTTGGGTGTATAACAATTAGAGTTATACATGGGATTTACTAGACATCATTATTGACAGACTTTTGGTCAGGAGTAAAATGTTCCAGTTCTGTTCCGAAAATAAAGCTCTTTCTCATCATGATATTTCGCGAATTCTTTGTCACGATCCCCATGATTACTGTCCTTATCATCTTGACGTTTTTTACAGTTTTTCACATATATGAGATAGTTTCCAAGTTCCACGAAGAGCTGTATAACTTCAAATATACTAAGAATAGACAGTCCAATCCACAAACCAATGGCCCCGCCGACATCTGATAAAAATTGAATATCCTGAAAAATAGAATGCAACCCAGATTAACCCTGTCGTTGCTAAATTGACCCTCCCGTCAGTTATAAAAATATACATTGAAATGGTATATTATTCACCAGGAGTGATGTTCAACAAATATTAGCTGACGACAGACAATAATACAAGTACAGAAGGTTTTCTATTACTTGGTTAAATGGGAACTGTCAATGAGTATTTTGTATAGAACCTGTTAAAGAAGCACAGTTCAATTTGACATAAATTAATTAAAACAGAATTCTAAGCCGATTTGCAGCTTACCAGGTCAAGGGAAAACATCCAATCACCACCATTCAATGACACATAATATGCAAATAATAACAAAACCAATCCATCAGTAGTACGCTGAAAAATAGAGAACATTTAGAACGCTCTCTATTATCTCCGCCGTTTGGGACACGAAAGTATGGGGGAACCCGAGCCAACATCACGCCACCTGCGCACAGATGTAAATAACAATACAATTCCCTCAATATACTGAAAGTAGATCCAAATTTCTATATTTCATGGAAATTAATAAGATTTTAGCAACCAGATCGCCTAACAGTCCAGGTTGATTGCATATATTTAATGCTGACAACAAACAAATTAATTAATTAAACCCCAACCGGTAGATAATTTGATAGAAACGTCAACTCTCCTTCGATATACAAGAACATCCCCTGAATCTAGCTGATCAAAAAATATTATGATATGCTTTATATTTTAAGCATGACTTGTATTTGTCCTTCTTATTACCCCCCCCCCCCCCCCCCCACCCGCACACTTCCGTAACCGTCCGCCCGAATTGTGAAGCTCTATATTTCAGTCGTCGGTGGTCGGATTACAATGATATTGGTGAACAGACGATCGACAACGAGAGAAAATATATCAACACGTGTTGGGTATCGTCCATTTTCGCAGAGTTATGCCCCTTAGAGTGAAAAATTCGTTCACGTCCGCACTTGTCCGAATTGTGGAGCTCTCTATATATCAGTTATTGGCGGTCGGATTCAAATGATCTTTGGTATGCGGATGAACCAACGTGAAATAAAGAATATCCACATGTAATGGATATCGTCTATCCATTTTTTCCACAGAATTATGCCCCTTAGAGTGAAAAATGCATACGTGCAACTTAGCATCTCTGAATCTTAGCACGTGAATTCCGTTACTTATCACGTGACCTTATTTAAAAAAAATCAGAAATTGTGGCAAATGAACACGGGAACGTCCTATGTGAAGCAGGACATAAATTTGGGCCGAAACAAATTTGGGTCGAAAAGACCGAAATGGGTCGAAAATAGGCAAAGTCGGAAGATAAAAACGGAAATTTACCACAATGAGTTCGGAATCGTGTGTTGCCAGCTGGGCGGAACATTTTGGGCCCCAAATGTTTTGGGTAGAGTTTCAAAAATGGGTCCGAAAAAGAGTTTCTACTGTGCTCGGTCGGGAAATTTTCTGAACGTCATCAGAGAAGCAGGTCCCAAATTTGGGTCGAAAAAGTGATCATATACATGTGTATGTCATGTTTGAATTATATTTATATAGTATCCTCATGAGGCAACACGAGCGGATTTAAAGTCGCAAGCAACGGGTATTGTCCATTCATTTCTTCTAAAGTTATGGTCCTTAAATTGAAAATACACATTGTTCGTGTATCGGATGTGAAAGTTCTTGGTATATTCATGAACCAGAAGGATATTCACATGCAATAGGTTTGGTCCCGTCATCGCAGGCATGATTAATTAAGAACAAATTAATGACCAACCAGAAGGCTCAGCGGGTAATACGTTGTGCGTGCCTCTGTTTTCCATGTGTTTCTCTTAGTGCTATATAATACTTGGTGCATACAAAACAATATATCGTATCGTATCTCCGTACAGTAATGCCCTAAATAATCGACTCCTTAACCACAAAATAATTATGGGTAACTTTTCAGGATTTAGTCAGAAATATGGCTTGTTGCCATTCATCGGAAAGCTCTCCGCGAGGAGTCGATTATTTAGGGCATTACTGTACCTCATAATCTTTAATTTTCTGAAATTGTGGAAAATGACCACGGGAACGTCCTCAGTGAAGAAGGACATACATTTGGGCCGAAAAAGGTCTTGTAAGATTACCTCATAATCAGAGCAGTATATCGTAATGTATCTGCTCATGCGTACCTCATAATCTTGGGTCTCTTTGATCACTTCATAGTTCAAATCTTCAAAATATATGTTGACCTTCAGGAAGCTTTCTCTGAAATCATCGGGAATAGGAAAGTTATTTATTCACAATCATGTCGCGTGATGAAATACAATATTTGAGGTCATGGATACGACTTTGATCATATTTGTTTTTAGATAGCCACTTGGCAGTCATAAAATTATTATAGGTTACACTGGTGTAAATAGGGTTCGGAGTGACATCTATAGCGGATGCGGGATGTCTTGTGTGCTTTTTGCATTAAAAAATCGTCACGCTTCTTCCCTATGATTTCCCATAGGTAAAATAGCCATTGACACAGGGATTAACCCTTTGTAGTGAAGTTTGATTTTTTTGGTGTGGTCTAAAATATGATAGTATTTTGTTATGCGGTTCTGACACTAGTTACGAAAACACAAGATTTAAAGGCGGATTACCTGCTAGACGGACATGACTTTTTTGAATAAAAAGTTTCCCAAATGTCAATTTTTCAGATTTAAAGAAAATTTGGACCCAAAATTTATATTGCCAACAGTATGCGCTAAAACGTTAGCACTGAGGCCTATGGAAAACATTTACACCAGTTAAACCTACAGTAAGACTCTAATTAATCGACCTCTTAACCACAGCAGAATTATGGGTAACTTTTCAGGATTTAGTCGGAAATATGGCTTGTTGCTATTCATCGGAAAGCTCTCGGAGAGACTAAATCCTGAAAAGTTACCCATAATTCTGCTGTGGTTAAGAGGTCGATTAATTAGAGCATTACTCTATACCGAGGCATGAACGCTGAACTGATCCATGTCACTATATTTCGAGCACATAGGTAGCCAGCTTTTTCACAGTGATACTTGCCAATGTCAATGGGTACCATGGTTTTATAAATTTTTCGTTCGGGTACCCAACTTTTTAAAATTCGGGTTTTATTCTTGTTTTATCCCCATTATCAAAATATGACTGTTTAGTATAATAATGGGGTGTACGCATAAATCCTGCGCTTGGCCAATTCTGCCTGTAGGGCCATGACATTATGAAAAAAGGTCACTCGCCATATTGGCGAGATTTTTAAAGCGGGGCACCAACATGCTTATTATAGTACAGTACTTTATAAAAGCTTGGTACCTAAGTGCCAACATGAAAACAATGGTACCCCATTCGCATAGCCTTCCAATGTATCACATACGTTTATTTCCATTTATTGTATCTTACAGAAGATATTGACAAATATATTTGTTAGCTAAATATATATTCAGGGTTCTGACAAGAAGGACACACTAGTGACACAGTTTTATACTCATACCCCGCATAAAGATAAAGTATGATATGATTTAGGTGATCTGAAACATTTAGCTCAAACATCATAATGTGTATTGACTGCTAACTGAAATGTTCGCCAGGCTCTTGTGGCAGCTAACAGGCTACGCAAGACTTCTACTACCTCTTTATACAACCCTGATAAACATCATGGTAATATAGACCAAGTCTTCTCGGTCCACAACGTCTTAATATATCGGTTGGGATGATGGTGTTTTTGGAACGAGTCCCGACCCGTTGCTCTTCTTTTACGGATTTTCATTCAACAGACGTACTACATGTACACGTGGAGCATGGCCATTCACGTAAACCCCCACATGTGATTAATAATCTGACATGTCCGCCATTAATCTGTCTTCAAAATTATATTTTGACATAGCCTGTCCGTGTTACACTAAATCCTGTTTGGTGATTGGGTCACTCGGGTTACATCCCAATAATGCAGAGATATCTCGAGCGTAACACGAAAAGGACGTTACAAATTGTTGACATAATCTGACCTAATCACTAAAAGCGGTCAGCAGAATAATCGGGCGTGCTTTTCAAATTCCAGCCGAATTACATCTGAAGCCAGTTATTTATATCGATCACGTTATCGTAGCTAACTGTTTGGAACTCCTATATCAGGCTGACTTAATGTGCCGCGTGGACTGGTCTCAAATTATCGGCCATTTTGTGAAAATAAGTAAGAATACACTCAGATTTTGTATGGGAATAAATAATCAAAAAGCTATATAAATATAAGAAATTAATGTAGTGGGTGTGTGTGTTAATTATTGTGGGATACGGCGTATTGTCACCATGGTCCTGTGGCCCTGCTATAATGTGCTATGATGAGGTTGGGTCGTGCTGAATTGCTATGATGTTAGGACAAACTGTTACCGTTATATTTTTTTTAAGTTTCTTTTTCGCGGTGTTCCTACAGTCTGAACATATACAGGAAAAGCCATTATGCATTCAAAACATATTTATTGCGAAATATTTTTAATATTAGTATTAGTTGTTGAAAATCGACTATGATCAAGATAGTTATTATGCCATTTAGACGCACCAGCGCTGGCATTATTATATTTTTCAAAAATTATACACACTGTTTTTTTTGTCAAATCGCTCTTTAGACAACATTAGAAAAAATAACGGTACTTTTTCGTAACGGTATCTGTTTGCCCTACCCGCATCATAGCAATTCAACGGGAACAACAGCATCATAGCATATCAGCAGGACCACTTGATCAGGGGTGGTTGTGTTTAGGTACCGGGAGTGGAAGACACACCGAACACCATTGTGTTCTGTATATTATTGCCATCCGTTCACTTACTTTAAATCGAAGCGATCTACTTTATCTGCTTTGAGGTCTGTAGCATATTGGCATCCAGCTGAATTATTTGTTTTGCAAAGGTCTCCGACCAACAGTTTCTGAAATGTCAAAATTACTGCATTATGGATATTAAATACATTATAGAGTTGTCACCCGCGTTATAAGAGTGAGACACCGTCACGCACGAGGATTCGTCGCCCTTTTGAGACATGGATGACTCTGGAATGTCACACGAGGGCCGTTTGGTCCGAGCGTGACAAAATACTGACATTCCAGTTTGAGAGCGGCGACAAATTCCCGTATCTCACGAAACAATGGTGAAAACTGTTCTGTTATACTGCAAAGTATTTCATAATTGCGCAATAATAGGCATATACCGTACAGTTCAAGTGACCATATATTTTAATATCCAATTCATGTTAGAATCCTTGCTTTCCAACAATCAAATTTTGAACCGATAAACAATTTCGTGGTGGGTGCTGTAAATTTCTGGTAATTTTACTGGGCAAATGGTAAAAGATCCTGCAAACAACACTTCATAGTTTTCAAAATAAAATCCACGTTGCCTGTTACTTAATTATCCATGAGAAGATCAGTAATTTAATTTCGAAGTAGATTGCCCATGTGACAAAATGTCTGGTATCCATGACACGAAATGTCAGGTACCCATGACACGAAATGTCCGGTACCCATTCGACGAAATGTCTGGTACCCATGCGATAAAATGTCCGGTATCCATGACACGAATTGTCCGGTAACCATGAGCGAAATGTCCGATACCCATGACACGAATTGTCCGGTACCCATGCGACGAAAAGTCCGGTACCCATCATACGAAATGTACGGTACACATGCGACGAAATGCACTGTTCCCATGCGACGAAATGTCCGGTACCCATGATACGAAATGTACGGTACCCATGCGACGAAATGTACGGTACACATGCGACGAAACGTCCGGTACCCATGCGACGAAAGGTCCGGTACCCATGCAACGAAATGTAAGGTACCCATGCGACGAAATGTCCGGTACCCATGATACGAAATGTACGGTACCCATGCGACGAAAAGTCCGGTACCCATGATACGAAATGTACGGTACCCATGCGACGAAATGTACGTTTCCCATGCGACGAAATGTCCGGTACCCATGCGACGAAATGTCCGGTACCCATGCGACGAAATGTCCGGTACCCATGCGACGAAACGTCCGGTACCCATGCAACGAAATGTCCGGCACTCATGCGACTAAATTTACGGTACCCATGCGACGAAATATCCGGTACCCATGCGACGAAACGTCCGGTACCCATGCGACTAAATGTCCGGTACCCATGCGACGAAACGTCCGGTACCCATCATACGAAATGTCCGGCACTCATGTGACTAAATTCACGGTACCCATGCGACGTAATGTACGTTACCCATGCGACGAAATGTCCGGTACCCATGCGACGAAATGTCTGGTACCCATGCGACGAAATGTCCGGTACCCATGATACGAAATGTACGGTACCCATGCGACGAAAGGTCCGGTACCCATGCGACGAAATGTACGATACGAAATGTACGGTACCCATGCGACGAAAAGTCCGGTACCCATGATACGAAATGTACGGTACCCATGCGACGAAATGTACGTTTCCCATGCGACGAAATGTCCGGTACCCATGCGACGAAACGTCCGGTACCCATGCGACTAAATTTACGGTACCCATGCGACGAAATGTCCGGTACCCATGCGACTAAATTTACGGTACCCATGCGACGAAATGTCCGGTACCCATGATACGAAATGTACGGTACACATGCGACGAAATGTACGGTACGCATGATACGTAATGTACGGTACCCATGCGCGACGAAATGTCCGGTACCCATGCGACGAAATGTCCGGCACTCATGCGACGAAATGTACGGTACGCATGATACGTAATGTACGGTACCCATGCGCGACGAAATGTCCGGTAATCATGCGACGAAATGTCCGGTACCCATGCGACGACATGTCCGGTACCCATGATACGAAATGTACGGTACCCATGCGCGACGAAATGTCCGGAAATCATGCGACGAAATGTCCGGTACCCATGCGACGACATGTCCGGCACACACGACACGAAATGTACGGTACCCATGCGACGACATGTCCGGTACCCATGCGACGACATGTCCGGTACCCATGATACGAAATGTCCGGCACCCACGACACGAAATGTACGGTACCCATGCGCGACGAAATGTCCGGTAATCATGCGACGAAATGTCCGGTACCCATGCGACGACATGTCCGGTACCCATGATACGAAATGTCCGGCACCCATGCGACGACATGTCCGGTACCCATGCGACGACATGTCCGGTACCCATGATACGAAATGTCCGGCACCCATGCGACGACATGTCCGGTACCCATGCGACGACATGTCCGGTACCCATGCGACGACATGTCCGGTACCCATGCGACGAAATGTCCGGTACCCATGATACGAAATGTCCGGCAACCACGACACGAAATGTCCGGTACCCATGCGACGAAATGTCCGGTACCCATGCGACGAAATGTCCGGCACTCATGACACGAAATGTCCTGTACCCATGCGACTAAATGTCTGGCACCCATGATACGAAATGTCCGGTGTCGTTTGAAATGAATGCAGGTGTGTAAATGTCATGTATAAAACATATAACCGTAAACATACCCGAAGTATTACATATATATGCTGATATCTTATACTCAAATTATACATGTGTATGAAGCCATGTTATTTCTCGGTGAATGCGTAACGCCTCATAACACCAAGCTAATAACACCATCGATACGTCATTAGGTTTGGAAAGACGAACGCGTAATGCTTTGGGCGCATTTTGACTCGCGCAGGATTGACTTAATACATCATCGGGTTTCAACATGAAGAGAAATTGTTCCTATTAACTTTTGCCAAGGGTGCTATTGGGTATTTTGGGCTGATCTTGTCACGATACACTTTTCGATTTAAATATATTTACAAAAGCGGCTTTTTCGCTAAATGTATATAAATATAAGGATTAACTGTCATGTGGACTATTTTTATGGAGATGTAACGGTGAGGTAAGTGGACATAACTTGTATGTAAAACCCTTCGGGTTTTACACAAGTTATGTCCACTTACCTCACCGTTACATCTCCATAAAAACAGTCCACATGACAGTTAATCCTTATATAACTGCAACTAGCCACGTGGGCGCCGACCAATCAGAATGCTGGATTTAGTGATGACAACACTTAGTGTGTAAATATATTCGTATGATATGTGTATGATGGCACTGTATATTTATATGATGTATGTATGCTGGCATGGTATACTTACATTGTATGTGTATGCTGGCCAGTCAATTTGTGAAATTGTCTTTCTGTAATCAAGTTCGCTGAAAAATACAATGTTACACTTACATGCAGATGTTAAATATGTTAAAGGTGGATTATCTCTTTGTAAACATGTATTATATAGTTACCGGGGTATAAAATATTAGATCTGAATAGAAGAATCCTGTCCGGAAATGCTTCTATCGATTAATATTAATTTGATTTCGAATATTTTCTGGTTTAAAAAGGTGTGGTTGTTTAGCTAACGAACAATATTGGATACTGTTAACAGAGACCAGAAATTTTATTGTGTAATTTTGTCACCAATAAACGTTAATTATACTCATTATCGCTTATAACTATGGAATAAAACAATACAACAAATCAACGTGGGACATTTGACGTTCAGTACGTAGCCATAGGAACAGCCTAATGCTCGATATCGCTATATGGTATCACCCGAATGGTCTGTTCTAATAGACAAATAAACCGTCCCAATAAAATATTCGAAATAAAATCAATATTAATTGATAGAAGCCTTTCCGGACAGGGGTCTTCAGTTCATATTTATTAGTTTATACCCACGCAACTATTTCAAATTTGTTATTTAAAGAGATAATCCATCATTAATCACCATGCGATATATACAACATGCAATCAATTCCAACGGGGACCTCTATTCAAGAAATAGTTCGCTTCTAACATCCGCCCACAACAACAAACATCTGCATAGTGCTTTTATATATCCACCACGTAATACAGTTCCTTGTCAGAAAAGGCAGCATGTTAATTTGCATAACAGTAACTGTTGTATTTATCACATTCAAACATAACACGTCATCATAATAGAGTTACTGTTCTTATTTTGTGTAAAACGATATTACTTTGACAATTCGCGAGTCAAAACTATCCTAAAATGCATTAGTTCCCAAAATACAGATACGTATGTGTACTAATTTATGTTTACAGCGAAAACAATTATTTTATTATATGTTTGCGTATATCAACGTTTAGTGCTGTAACGGGCAGTTGTATAGGCAAAAACAATACATTTAATCACGACAAAATCCACCTGAAACGACGACTCACACGATTCGTATCAAGGAGCGTTGTTTTGTTCTCAGCCGAGGACTATTTTGTATACATCAAACGTTATTATATGTCTCATTTATCGAGATTTATCAGAATAATTCAACAGCCTCAACACACGTACAGTTCATCGTTGTACATTAATGCCCTAAGTAATCGACTCCTTAAACACAGCAGAATTATGGGTAACTTTTCAGGATTTAGTCTGAAATATAGCTTGTTACCATTCATCGGAATGCTCTCAGTGAGAGCTTTCTGATGAATGGCAACAAGCCATATTTCCGACTAAATCCTGAACAGTTACCCATAATTCTGCTGTGTTTAATGAGTCGATTACTTTGGGCATTACTCTATATTTCAAACCTGTGTTTTAAGTCAGTTAATGGACTCGCGATTGGACATTCGGAAACTAAATAGTCTCGTCATTCGGGCTCGACCATCCAGTTTCTGAATGTCCAGTCGCACGTCCATTAACAATGACGGTCAGTGAGTTAACGAGTTAAAATTGTATTTTGAAGATACAACCCATTACTTAAAGGCCCACTTAATGTCGAACCCCCAGATCACATATATAAAATATATGCAATATTATATACCATTTGAAAGAGGAAGCTCCAAAACATTATATTATCAACTTATCCGGTGTAATAAACTGTGAACAATGTTTTTGTTGAGTTACCAACGGGTTTTAGTCATCTAGATTGTAGTAAAAAGTTGATTATTTTCAATGGAGGAGGAATAACACTATATCTTAAAGATAGTGCTATTCCCCTTCCATTGAAAATTCACCTTTAGTTTGAATTATGTTGCATTCTGAACACGGGGGAATCTTTTATATGATTTCAGCTGTTTTCTATTTCTCTATTGGCAAATGTTTCAAATGGTGATGAATTATAGTATTTTAATCATATTTTATGGCATAGCGTGTTATTAAAACAGAATTTATCAAGTCACTATAAAACAAGGGCACACCGTCGGGGCGTGGCACAATACGCCAGTTTCTGGAGTAGAGTGGGCAAGGTTTAATTCATTTGTTTGAAACCTTTGACATAAGTCGAAATAATATTTGAACTTGATCTGTATATACCAAATTTGGTTCAGTTCACTCGTTTCAATCAAAAGTTATCATCTGGAAACCGCATATCTGGTAAAATCTAAGTCGAAAAAGGGGCATAACTCAGTCAAGATCATGCGGTCGAAACCCATATTCGAACTTGATCTGTATTTTGGGGTGGTAAACTAATATACCAGATTTGGTTCAGTTCACTTGATTCAATCTAAAGTTATCATCCGGAAACCTCAAATCAGGTAAAATATAAGTCGAAAGAGAGACATAACTGAGTCAAAATCATGCGCCGAAACCCATATTCGAACTTGATCTGTATTTTTGGTTTGTAAACTAATATACCAAATTTGGTCCAGTTCACTTGATTCAATCTAAAGTTATCATCCGGAAACTGCAAATCAGGTAAAATATAAGTCGAAAAAGGGGCATAACTCAGTCAAAATCATGGGGACGGAAGCCATATTCGAACTTGATCTGTATTTTGGTGTGATATACTAACATACAAAATTTGGTTCAGTTCACTCGATTAAATCTAAAGTTATCATCCGGAAACCAAAAGCGGACGGACGGACGGACGACGGACGGACAACCCATTTACATAATACGACCGTTTTTTCAAACGGGCGTATACAAATAATTGGTGACTCGAAAATTTAGTAGGCCTTTAAAAAATCTACCTCTGGTGGAAAGAAACTTTATTACGCAATTAGTGCATGACAAACATGCATTCTTTAGATCTTTAGATGTAGAGACGGGTAGACAACCCCCCCCCCCCTGAATTCATATTATACCGCTCATTCACCATTATGCAATTTTTTTTGGTATATATGACAACTAATACGCCTAGGATTAGATACACAACAACACCTAATCGGGGTTCACAATTATATAGCGATTGGTTGTTAATAAAATCACCCCCCTCGATTAAATCCGGATACCCATTTTGAAGTACATGTAACACTTTGGATACGGAGGCTTCCAAGATAATAACATTATGTGAGGGATACACCACGAGGAGCGTCAGGATTCGGTCACATATTATCCGAAGACGCTAGCTCGAGTACATTATGTGAGCAAATTCCTAAGCTCGGAGGCTAGTTTATCTCACTTAAAGAGGGACTGTACACACAATCGAGTCATTTATGGGACCATCTACTTTTATACTCAGCATAATATAGGCAACAAATGAATGAACTTGAGCCATGGATTAGTGCAAAATACGCTCACATGCTCAATGAATGAGGCAAACAACATGGTAATTGTCATGAAAATAATTTTATGACTGGAGTCATAAAATCATTTTCATTTATATAATTACCATGTTTGCATCGTTCGTAGAGCACATGAGTGTATTTTTCACTAATGCATGGCTCAAATTAATTAATTTGTTGCATATATTCTGTTGAGTATAAAAGTAGATGGTCCAATAAATGGCCGGATTTAGTGTACAGTACCCCTTTAATAGTCCCGTGCGGATTATCCAATTGTGTCGCTACCAGTCTCGGTCATAACGGGCTACTCATCTCCGCAATTGGGTCATACCCCGAATATGCACTCCTTCTTGGACCAGGTTTGAAGAATTCGATGTGCACCCCCTCCCATCGGTTGAAAACTTTCCAACTGTTACCACAAGCTTTATAACTGTTGATTTTCAACCTCCAACTTAAGGCCAGTTCAGACCATATATTTTACTTCACATAGAACAATATGCTACTGTTGGTCTAAAAACGAAAAATTCCCAATTATTACTGGTTGGAAAATCAAACAATGAGAACAATTTCAACCAATATGCGATAGAAATTGTCCAAATTATCAGGGGGAATAATTTCACAAAGTTGGAGGGGGGGGGGGGGGTGTTAGACACCACCACCCACCCCATGTCGCCACGCCCCTGACTGTGTGGTATTCCACCAGGTGCGAGGGGGCAGAATCATTACACAATTATATCATTTAATAATTAGTTAACATTTAATAATTATCAGTTGTTAAATAATTTAATTATTTAATTTAATTATTTATGTTAAATTATGATTTTTATTATCTTATTAAGTGCTAATATTGTTATATATGTATACTTTTTTGACATCGGTCTCGTGTGGTCGTTTAATGGCATGAAAGGCTTGGTCAGAGTTCGCAGTGGGTATTGCTGTTAGAATATTCACATTTGTTATGACCGCTATAAACAGAGACTATTAAGATTTGACAGGTTTTGTTCCCATATACAAATCATAAATATCGCGTAAATAGCATGTTATCGTCAAGATTTACGCCGTGTTAAGTAACCAAAAGCCAGATTTTGTAACAGAAATTGGCTTTTGTTTACGTAACGCAGCGCATGAAGATCTCGACGATAACTTGCTATTTACGCGATATTTATGATTGATATAAGAACAAAACCTGTCTATATTTTACTGTTCTTTCTGTTTATGGCGGTTTAAAAAAATCTGAATTTTTACAGCATGACCCACCGCGAAAGCTGACCGCGCCTTTAAACTGTGTCTCTGTTACTTTACATTTGTATGATATAATATTATAATGATTCTGAGAAATGTTCCACATTCAGTTTATAGTTGTGATGGTAAACTTTATTTATGATTGTTCATTTTGTCAACACCCCACCTAAATTCTACCCCCATCGCGTCCCTTAAAATGCAGGTAAGTCACGAATGCTATTTTGTCAAATGATCGTCATAATCACAAGTGTGCATTATTTGGACACCTCCTAAATAGCGTGCATTATATAAATAATGCACAGTTGTCCTTCAAATATTGCACGCTTATTTTCTAAATAATGCACACTTGTTGTCAACAGTGGTCAAGTCACAAAGTAACACTCAAGGCGGCATAATGGGATAATCCGCAGTGTCGTTATTTCGTGGGAGAATCTGGATTCAGTATCCGAAACCGATTACAGGGCGGGGCTACACGGATTCTAGGTCACCTAATTAGCTGCCAATCCGACTTAATCGCATATTTTTCAAGTTAAAGTGAGTTTAATGATGAGGGTAAGCATTTCTAACAGCTCTAGATATCCTGAATCAAATTCCGAAGACGTACTGGAGAACACACGAAAGTTGTCAGTTGTACAGGGACGTTGTGGTGGGTTGGTTGGGGCGTCTCCCCCAAACTTTGGTACATCTACAACAGTTGGAAATGTCATGCCTGACACAACATTAGTTGGATATTAATTTGACACCATGTACAGGTTGGTAATTCTCCGATCTTAGGGTGTGTCAGGTTGGATATTTCCAAGGGGTTGCAAATGGAATTCTGCGAACCTGATGGGAACCATCTAGCCACGTCCCTAGAACTTTTACGTGTGGCTATTTAGTCAAATAAATTGACTGGCATTTCCACTATATATTCATGCGATCCTAGAATAAGCTTTATATTTGTTTTTGTGTGATTTGGGAAATTCAGCTGACGTGCGATCATGCAAAAGACCACAACATTTGCTACATGGGCACAGCTTTATTTTCCAACTATTGCACAGCACGTTGGCCAAAATGTGCCTGTGTTTCGGCACTACAGAGACTATTGTGCAAAACGACTGCATTTAACGAAACACATTTTAAATATGAAACTGTTATAAGACTAGATAGTAGATACGCGTATCTGATAATCCATAGATATCATATAATCCTAGTACCACTTCTTGAATAAGATGGAACATATAATTAGAAAAAAGTTGAAGACATATCCATGCAGGTTCACATGAATTCGGTCAATGTTGTCGTTTTTCCGCCGAATTTGAAATCGACATGTGTTCGAGCGGTATTTTTTGGATGGAATGACGAAATGAACATGATGAATGTGACAATGAAATTGACAAGGATTTGCTTCAAGTTTGCCATCAACCGAACTGCTCCCCCAGCGTTAATATCAATAACATTATTATTTGGTTAATTTCAGTAAAATTCTCCCGATATACACTCGATAACACAAATTTGTCTCCGCATTTAAAATTCTTTGATATGGATCGATTATATTCTGCAATAATTTTTACCCAAGAGACGGATACTTATGTTTTATTGTGTTTTTAAACTCCGAGGTGGGGAAATCTCGGTTTATTTACATTATGAATGTTCTGATTCCGATTACGGAATCAGAATCGGAATCCAGATTATGACGAAATAACGAATACAGTCTGTTCGTTTACTGATTCTGGTCTGTTCATTTACCGAACCACGTCGTACGGAGTGTAATTCGTAATCTGAATCCAGATTCTCACACGACATAACGACTCTGGTGACTTTAAAACCTGGCTTAATCAATTTATCTGGCCAATGGAAAGCCGCCAGCAGAATGGGACAAAGTACTCTAAAGCCGCTTTCACACATGTCCGTTTCTCCGATGCGTTTCCCTGCGTTTCTAATATTTTAACGCATCCGGAAAACGCATCGGTCAAAACAGTGATAATATCACTGGGTCTTTCACACATGTGCGTTTGCCGGATGCGTTTCTTTTTTTCATGTCTCGGACTTGAAATGCTGCGTTTCGCCTGCGTTTCTAAAAAAGCATACATAAGCATGTGTGGCTAGCTTCACTATTTCGACCGATGCGTTTTCCGGATGCGTTAAAATATTAGAAACGCAAGGAAAAGCATCCGAGAAACGGACATGTGTGAAAGCGGCTTTATCCATACGATTGGGATCCAAATCGAGAGAGATAATAAAATATCATCAAATTAATGTACACTTGTATTTTTTTCTTTCTTTGTATGTTTGTCTTACCATATCATGTTATGTGGCGATGGAGCAACAAAATACATTATATTCTATTCTATTCTACACTTAAGTATCGCGTGTCTTCATCTTCCAGAATTACTGAAATTGTAATGGAAGTGCAGGTAAAATTTCATATCCCCTGAAATGAAATATTAACCGTTTGATGACTGGAGCTTCCTCACTCAATTTTTGCGAAAACCCTGTGCCAATGCATTCTCTTATATATATATGAGTCGCCCACATAAAGTGCGCCTCGCACACATAAGATAATGTATTGGCCTTATAATATTTACCTTGATCTTGTAAGCCAATGGGAGATTCGCATATATAAGCGAATACACCGACAAAGAGTGTTTAATGTTGCACCAGCACAGCTCCCGTCATCAAAGGGCTAATACAATCTCGATATCTCGTATATACATACCTGCACGGGTCATCACAAACACAACTGAGCGATCCATTACGATACATTTCAGCTAGTCCATACTGACACTTAATTTCTGAAAGACAAACAACAGGTCCTAACTCAGGAAACTATGTCATATTTGCTCGAAAATTTGACGCGATATATCTCACATTGAAGTGAGTAAGCCATATTCGTTGTTTTCTTCCAATTTATAACTAACTCTACCGTTGGTTTAAAAACAACAAATTCCCCACTACTTATTGGTTGCAAAATCAAACTACGGGAATACTTTGAACCTATTGTGTGACATTTCCGACTAGGCGATACTATTGAGTCAGATATGAACTGCAAACAAGAGAATAACCTATAGCGCCAAATTTCGAGTCGTGTGATTCTTATCGAAACACCTGGGTTGTCATGTGACTCGCATAATCTGCACAATGAAAAGTTCAGTTTAGGGAATTCTTGATAAGCAAAGCTACCGCAGTGTAAATAAGGGGTTAATTGATAGGGCTGAATCACGACCTATCAAAATAATGCCCATATACGAATTAATAGTTCTTCAAAGTCAAAGTCGCTGACCTATCAGCAGATATTAATAGAAAGAGCACAGAAGATAGGAAGCGGTTCTAAAAAATATTGAGAGAAATCCGGACATCATCAGTCTGTTCTGACCCACCTGAGCTCTATATGCGTCACTGAACTTGGAATTGTGGAAACTTGTGTAAATTGTGATTTGTGTGTTTATAAAGTTTGTAATTGTTTTCCACCTCTCATCAGTACAAGCCACGTCTTGTTACATGTTTGCTGGTGCGCAGACTACCAACGTCGTCACAACCCAAATGAAGAGGTTCCAATAAAAGAGATCATGCCGAGATTTAGAGGTTATTGTTGCTTACTTACATTATAGCTGACCAGGAAACCAATTACCCAGTTAACTGAGGCAATTAATGCCCAAATTTCCGCTATAGCTATGTCCACGATTAACCTGATGGTGTTCACATTCTCAGGGGATCCCAAAGAGTATGGAACTGGATAAAAGCAGTGGAAAAGGCAGCCATTGTAACAGGGACAATGGGACACAAACGATGACACATCACATTCCAAAACGAGCAGTGACCTTTTAAAGCTTTATATAAGAAATAATGCAAATTGTAGATGCGCGAAGGTCAAACAGAAGTTATGGGGCCGGTTTTCAGAACTTTCAGTCCCCAATACGCATTTACTTTGTTGAGACAAATCTGACGAAAACGGGGAAAATTTACATGTATTTGCAGAACGAGGCCTCGCTCTTGCAGAACAGACTTACAGAGCACAACTGGGTGGCATGGCAGCTATACAGACCCCAGCTAGTAGGGTTTTGTATAGATGGACTATCAAATGATCACCTCAACTTCAAATTAATTATGGAAAACCCAGACAATTTAACAGACACTGCAAATTTAGCCATGAGGGAACAAGGGCTGCAACAGCGATTTAATTTGTGAATTGGTGGAGACATTACAGATCCCCAACATGTTGAAAACATAGATGTAGATCATTACCGCAAGTGCCGAAGCAGGGAACTACGAAGGGGAAATACCGGAAATAAGGACCCCCATCGAGATTTTCACCATATCAGTGGAGTAGAACAAGAACCCAACCAGTTAGGAAATTTTGATTGCCCACAACATCTGCTTCCAAATTGCTCATTTCAAAAGGATGACAGAACCCTGGCCATAGCCCCGGAAATAAGGGACCAATTAGGAGATGTTTCGGAGGTTCTTCTACCCAGAACATCAATATAAATTGCCCCCTCAATAATAAGGAAAATTGAAACCCAAATTGGAGCAATCAGGGTTCATTTTCAGGTGCATGTTCACCCCCAACCACGACGATTCAACCCCTTTGACACCCAAGCTGTGCCCATACCAAGGAGAGTGGAATTATTCAGTAAATATTGTGGGAAGTCCAAGCTCGTCTTTAGTAAGATTAGGAAAACTAAAATATCGCTCACTTGTAGATATGGGAGCAGAAGTATTATTTATAGATATACAAGTTTCTGAAGCCTTACAATAACGTCCATCACTTCAAAAAAAAGGGTTAATCTTTACTCAACAAACAGAAAGACATTGGGAGTAATGGGAAGTGTTCTGTTGGATTTTAAACTGGTCGAGGCTAGGCTTAACCACAATTATTTGTTAAATATATGAACTTATATATGATTCTTGGTAGGGATTGGCTAGTTTCCAAAGGGAAACTGTGATTTGGGTTGTTTGAACATGTATAACATTTATAGTCCATCGGAAGAGGATGCACATATAGCATCACTACTTCGTCTGACAAACAAGACAATTTTAAAGCCTCAAACTTCAACCTTTTGTAATGGGAAACCTAAAAGTAGGTCACAGATTCCAAAATCTGCATGCCTTGAGGTATCTGCTGTGGAGTGGGGGCATATGGCCTTAGAGCTGGACATCATGATAGCTAACTCTATTTCAACATCAGGAACATGCCACCGGGTGCCATTGCTAATGGTTAACAACACCATAACAACTTTCACCATACCTAGTGACAGTTGCGGCAAAACAACTGTTTATCAACCACAAAATGCTCAACCTCGAAGTGAGGTAGCTGATGTTAGCAACAATATGCCTCACACACGTGGCTATCCTGACCCACCAATGAGGACCACTTCTAGCCATATTGACCATAACTATGCCAATTGCCCGCAGCATCATGGGGCATCCCTGCTGCAACGTTTGGATTAGAATTCACTCCTATTTGCCAAAAAGGACACTGACCTGTCCGAAACCACTAGTGCCAAGATGCACTTTGACACCGGGGGCACCCACCAATCAAATTGCACACATATAGGACCCCTCTTAACAAGCGACGGCATGTTGACGTCGCAGTTGAAATGTTGGATTTAAAGATTATTAGACCCAGTCATCACCCTGAAGTTTCCCTGTGGTATTGTTCGAAAAGAAGGACGGCACAAAAGCATTTTGCAGATTGTGGACACTTGAACCAGGTAACGAAACCGATGTCTTTTCCACTTCCGGTGATTGATGATATTTTGGCAGTTGGGAAAAGCAGTTTTTACCACATTGGATCTCAAACTGGATCTTAGCAATGCCAGGTGGCAGAGCAGGATAAAAAAAAAGAATGCTGTTGTCTGTCGCCAAGGATATTCGAATATAACGTAATGACTTTCGGGTTACAAAATGACCTAGAGTCATCATGCAGCTAATGTCTAAAGTTCTTTGTGGCATGAACGATATCGCTATTGCGTACGTCGATGATATATTGGTATACAGTGAAATATTCGAATATCATTTGGAACATCTCCAGGCTGTTTTGACTGTTTTAGGGAACACAACCTCAAGCTAACGTTATTATGTCCTGAGAACAACCATTAATGATTCATAATTAATGGAGAGGGTATCAAACCGATGGAAAAGGCGAAGGCCATTCTAGCCTTGTCCCCCAACTGCAGTTAGAGAAACTAGGTAATTTAACAGGTTGTGTATTGTGTAATTACTATAGGAGGTTCATTCCACACCTTTCGAAATTAGGTGAACCGATTGTGCAACTCTCAACGAAATGTGCAAAGTTCAAGTGGACACCAGCCTGCAAAAAAGATTTTGATATTCTTAAAACCCAGTTGACCATTGTCCCTTTACTAGCTTATCCTGATACGTCCAAACCATATACCCTATATACTGATGCTAGTGACTAATGTGTTGGCTCATGGCTGACTTAAGAAGCAGACGATCACACAAAGAAACCCATCTACTATCGGTCACACAAACTCAGCGACACCCAGATCAGATGGCAAACCATCAAAAAAGAGCCATACTCAATACACTACTCACTCCAGAAGTTGGACTATTATGTCCACAAAAAGTAATTGATAGTGCGGCATCACGACCTATCTAGTCAAAATAATCCCCACACACGAAATCAATGGTTATTCAAAGTCGCCGACCTATCAGCCGAGATTAGTAGAAAGTACACAGAAGATAGTAAGCGGTTGTAATAAATATTGAGAGAAATCCGGACATAGAGAGTGACCTGAGCTCTATGCATCGCTGAAATGTGGAAACTTGTGTAAATTGTGATTTGTGTGTTTATAGAGTTTGTAATTGTTTTCAACCTATTATCAGTACAAGCCCCGTCGTGTTGCATATCTCCTTATTATAACCAACAACTTGATCAGTATATTGCAACACATCACTGGAATAGCAAATTCCAATGGTGGCGATTTCTGTAAGGGACACTGAAGAGCAAACCACTACTGCATTTTGGACAGTTGAGCTTATAAAATATGTTTTGCGTCTCTTTACACCAAATTGATACACGTTCTTCTAAAATAATACAAGGAATCAAATCATGTGGGTTAAAGCTGCCATATTTGCGAATGTCTGTATGTCTGTCTATCTGTCTGTGTTTATATAACTTCACTGGGGACCATCTAGATGGCACAAAAGTTTTATAAGAGGGGTAACTTTTTATCAGGAAAATAATGGTGCACGTCAAAATTTTCTAAAGTGATGCTGTTGTGGCAGAACAGGGGGGGGGGGGGGGAGGCAGCAAAAATGATGACATATTTTTGTTGCCGATTTTCACAACAAAGATACAATTTGTTAAGAGAGATGGCAATGTATATAAGGCCTGTTCAAAAATAGTGGCCACAGTGTGCAGTCAAATGTAGTTTCTTCTGAGATAACGGAAAACACAGTAGTACATTACTTTTCGTGATCATCCAATACTGGCTATGTCTGGCATCTGAAAATTAAGGGTATATCTGCCTAATACCGGATTTATTTAATTTTTTTAACAGACTCATAGCCTAGCATAAACAACTTAAAATCTCGCTCTGTGTCGGCACATGTAGCTCGTCTTTTATTTTTGCGAGCTAATTTGATATCAATAATAAATATAAAAAACAAACGTCAATTCAATCACGTCGATTTAAAAGAATGATAACGTCTGAAGTATGTGCAATTAAAATAAAATAATTGTAAATAAATACTTCTTTATTGGTGGGACAATAATCACGATAAACAAAATGACCATCAATCCGACAAGGTGAGCCACTACTTATAATAGATGTTTAAGAATGACCTTTTGTGATGCCATTTGGATATACACTTTATGAGAATATGTGTAACACTTTGAGCAAGAGTATTCTCTATTCCCATCAAATGTCCACAACAGAGGTTTTCACATCACTTTAACCTGGGCAACGCCCGGTTACCCTGCTAGTATCTTATAAAAGTTCTTAATTTTACAATTTTTTATGCCATAAAATAATAGTAAATGGGTGTTATACTTTTCAATCTGGTTTAAAGGATCGAAAATATTGTGTCACAATATACGATTGTACCAAATTTCAAAAATAAATTCCAGTCAAAGTTTCATTATGATTGTTTTGCAAATAGAGCAATAATATCAATACTTACGTTTTGAGCTGAGACACTTGGCTTTATTTGTAATTTTGATGTTCATTGCGTGCAATATATCCTCATCCACGTAGCTATAACAACCACATTTTTCGAATATTGTTGACTGTTGACAGAATTTCTGGCATGCCTGAGAAGAGAAGTAAACTAAAGATGGCGTATCTTTTCTTTGAACTTTCTGATTTCATATATAAAGACGGAACGACGCAGCGTTTAACTGTGGTGAACGTTATAACGCGAGTCTGTTGTGACGCAATATCAGACTCGAGATGTAACTTGCGCTGAAATGGTTACTGTCACTACCTTTCGTTCAGTTGGTGCCCAATTTAAATTTCCGTTGGGTACCCATTTTTATAAAATTTACCTTTGGATACCCAGCTTTATAAAATCTCACACAGAACGTGATTTAATTAGTGATTGACGTCAGTTGTTTTCGAAATGAACCTGTTAAACTTGTGAATACTTGCATCTTTATATTATATGTGTTCGTACATTCGTACATGTAAATAGGCATATATAGGACAGGTCCTGCAGATTGCTTTCATATATCTGATTACCCAAATGTAAGTTTTATAAGAGCTGAGTACCCAACTGAAAATACAAAATGCTGGGTAACCAACTGAACGAAGGGGTGGTTACACTGACCATTTCAGGGTAACTTGTGGCCAAAGAAACGAGTGATATAAAGTTTACCTCCACGAATGTGACTTCCATTCCTTATTCCGTATTCGAATTTTTTTAGATTTAGGTCAAACAAAGGGTGTTGTAGGGTGGCGCCCAAAGCACTCTTTCGACACACCCACAAACCAAACCACGTTCCAAAATGGACGCCGCTCAAACAAAGGGTGTCGTTTTGTATTTATTACACAGCAGTAGTCAATATTCTGTAGTATGTCAACCAATTCTTTCGGTTTGGTTTCCATGCTAGTTTGTCATCTAGTCAACACAATACGAGGTTGAATCATTGTAGTATCGGTTGGATTTATTGAATTTAACGGTAATCAGGATTCAACAAAACGGCTGGTACGCAGCTTTCATAGCACAAAATTATTCAAATTTGTATTACTACCCAGTCAAAATGGCATATTATGATATAATTCAATGCAATACCTCTCGATATTCTGAAGGTATGGACACTACTCCTGCAAACAGGGTTTTCGCAAAACAATTAGGAAGCTCCATATTGGATTCATCCAGCCCACGTTCCGCGGTTTAAGTGCTACTGGTCAAAGTTCTGGAGGTGTATCCATATATGGAGCTTTTGAATATTCATGAGTCCATGCATTGAATTCGTGAATATCCAAAAGCTTCATATATGGATTCATGAAATTCAAAAGTTCCATATATGGAATGCACCTCCAGAACTTTGACCTGTAGCACTTAAACCGCGGAACGGGGCTGGATGAATCCAATATGGCGCCACTCAGTGATCTCACTTATACACCACGTGACTGGAAATTTCACTTCACTGATGGTCATTTCAGTCAAATAATTTGGCCGAAAGCAGCAATCTCCTTTTGGTCTGGGAGAGTGGTATCATGGATGTCGATATGGCGTTGGTGAGAGGATACTGTTATATACTTAACAGCGAAAACGTAAACAGGATTGAGTTTATTCAATAGTTTATGTTTTCTTCTGGCTTTCAACTTTTCCACTACCAATTATGTCTCGCCCATCACGCCATGTTCAAATTGCGCATCTGATGCTCATGCATGAAGATAATTCCAGATATAATTAAACGTTATCAAGTTTATCTGTCCGTATAAGAGAAGGCCTGTTTATGACTGACCCAAATAATTGTACCGAAGTCTGTTTGACAATCAGTTTGACATGCTTACAACTACTCACTGATTTCGCATATAGACGATCAACCGTGCTTTCGTTGATTTAATTAACGATATCAATGATGGGTGTAACTTTGTAAATTACATATATTTGACATACATCGATTACTAACAAGACTAGTGTGTATCCACCCTTAGGAAATATTTAAATAATAAATTTAAAAAAGGCAAATAAATAGGAATCCTTCTGCATTTGAACCATCTGTTGTCTGCTTATATTTCATGAACAGTCCTCTAAATGAATAATAGAACATTCCAATGAACACCGGGTGGGTGGGATAATCCATTTAGTAAAGAAAGAATTAATATAATATATACTTAATTGATATCAATATATACTCAACCTGTCTGGTGTACTTAATTAATATAAATATATACACAATCTGTCTGGTATACTTAATTAATATAAATATACAATCAACCTGTCTGGTGTAATTATTAATATAAATATATACTTAACCTGTCTGGTACACTTAATTCATGTAAATATATATTCAACCTGTCAAGCGTACTTGATTAATGTAAATATATATACAACCTGTCTGGTATACTTAATTAATGTAAATATATACTCGACCTGCCCGATGTATTTAATTAATATATATGTACTCAGCCTGTCTGGTGTACTTAATTAATATAAATATATATTCAACCTGTCTGTTGTACTTTATTAATATAAATATACACTCAACCTGTCGGGTGTACTTAATTAATATAAATATATACTCAACCTGTCTGGTGTACTTGATTTTGAAGTTTTTCAGGAAATGATCGTCCGTAACACACGTGCCAAATGGAGGTCCCATCCGGTGTATACTGGTCTAAGAAAGAAAACGCCACAATAAGGCAGAATTAGTCATTGTCGCATGGTATCGTGCAAAAAGACACCCAACATCTCTCAAAGCGTGCAAAAATACAAACATGATCTTCCAAGTGTGCAAAAGGTCACCCAGGATTTTTCAAATGTGAAAAAAGACACGCATGATCTCCCAAAATGTGCAAAAATTCACCCAGCACAATGATGTGAAAGTCTCGTTTGTATGCGACAGTCAAATTGACGCAGGTGGAATACATATTCAAATTCAGTTGAAATTTCACTCAAAAATTACAAACAAGTAATTATTGTGATAATAATTAACATGCGACTTATTTATAGTCGATTGTTTAATGAGAATTTCAGATGAAGGTGTGACTTATTGCACATTTGGGAGATACTGTGAGTCCTTTTGCACGTTTAGTGCATCCTGCATGTGTGTATTTTTGCACGAAACCATGCGACCCCGACCAATTCAGCCATAATAAGGACTTTATCAATTTGCCGCGACATTTAAAAAAATAAATTTCTTACATTTTTTAATTACAAAAAATAATATAAAAGTTTTAGGCCAGTGCATTCTCTTATATATGAGAGGCGACCTATGGTTGACTCGCACATATAGGAGAATGCATTGGCACAGGGTTTTCGTAAAATTTTTCGTTTATGATCTGGCAAGATTGCCTTGAAATTTGTTATATAACACTTGCATTTGCCAGAAATTGATTAGGTCGAACATTGATTGTGACTTGACTGGCGCTGGCGTAGAAGTATTTGGTATAGATTTATTTGCAATCACCATCACACAAGGAAAACTGCCATTTTACAACAAATCTTCGACGTGGCAACAATTTAAAGTGCATTTTTTGCCGAATAACTGGTTGAAAATGCGTCACTTGGGAGGAACCAGGACACCTAAGCCCAATGGGAGAACCTTTTGAAATCTGACCTGAAAACCGCAAAATCGTAGCATCTAGAGATGTAACTCCAGGCAAATTCAAGTCTCGATTTTTTAAATTAATGAGCAGTTTTTGACTGGCCACCGAGGAACGATCAGGACCCCTCATAATCAGTAGGAGAAAACTGCAAAATCCTATCATCCAGAGTATTCTAGACTGGCTAGCTCTCCAAGTGTTGCAAATTTCCGACCTCACACCCCCCATAAGCTTGGAAAATTTCCAACTGATGGCCATTTCAGTCCATGATTGTGAGAAAAAGTAGGAAACGTATCACTGTTGATATAAAAACAACAAACCCCCCAAAAAAATTCGTTGGATAATCAAACTACGAGAACACTTTCAACCTATATTGTTGGTGTTAAATTTTAAACTTCAGTTGTGTCAGGTATGAAATTTCCAACTAGTGACAATTTTGACCCAAATTTGGGATTGAGACACCCCCTAAACCCACTTGTCGTCACGTCTCGGACACTAATACACTTCTTTGACTGACCTGATAACTGGATATCACCCACAGTCGAATTATCAGATATGGTCGTTGTTAAAGGCTCATTTAATTTTCGAACACCCAGATCACATTATATAAACTATAAGCCATATTATATAACATGAACCCCCCAGATCACATTATATAAACTATAAGCCATATTATATACCATTTGATAGAGGAAGCTAAAAACATTGTATTATCAACTTATCCCGTGTAATAAACTGTGAACATGTTGTTTTTGTTGAGGTATACCGACTTGTTTTCTGTGCTTAAGTTTCTGCAAAGTTTATTATTTTCAGTGGAAGGTGAACAGCTCTACAACTTAGTTTGAATTCTGTCGCATTCCGGGAGCCAGACGGGGGAAATATTTCTATGATTTCAGCTATTTTCGATTACTCTATGTGCACCTTCTGAGACACAGACGTTCCAAATAGTGATGAAATATAGTAATTTAATCATATTTTATGTCATAGATTGTTATTAAGACCGCATATCAATGCACTATAAAAAAATAATCGATAATTCGAAAATTAAATTGTCATATAAGGGCTATAACCCGTTGAATTCTACATCTATTCTTAATGTCCAGAATGTAAGGTAAAGTGAATATATACTTACTAGACGGAGACCTATGTTTGTTTCCTTGCCAGAGGAAACAAAGAAACCCTCTTCATGTGGGAATGGTGCTGTATTGGTCTGATGGATTGCCAGTCGAATGCCATGTCCAGTAGCGAACCCACCGATGTATTCATTGTTCTCCAGGAACAATATCATCGACATACCTAAATTAAATAGGTATCACTCTGTTAACCCGATCAACACTAATGAATGTTCACATTTAAGATATAAAAGTATACACTGGAGTGGTATATTATTCATCTGGAGGAATTTTACAGACGCAGTTTCTTTATTGGAGAGACATTTTCAGGGAACTACACGTATACACAGGGTAAAGTGGCCCTTCTAACTTCATATGATGGTGGTCCCTACTAACTTCACACGACGAAGATGGGTCCTTATAACTTCATATGCTGCTGGTGGACCATACTAACTTCTTATGGTACAGGTTAGCCCTACTAACTTCATATAATGATGGTGGACCCTACTAACTTCATATTGTGCAGGTGGACTCCTACTAACTTCATATGATGACGGTGGACTCCTACTAACTTCATATGATGACGGTGGACCAACTAACTTCCTATGGTGCAAGTGGGCCTTACTAACTTCCTATGGTACAGGTGGGCCCTACTAACTTCATATAATGATGGTGGGCCATACTAACTTCATATGATGATGGTGGGCCATACTAATTTCATATGATGATGGTGGAACTACTAACTTCATATGGTGCAAGTGGGCCCTACTAACTTCCTATGGTACTGGTGGGCCTTCCTAATTTCATATGATGATGGTGGGCCCTACTAACTTCATATGGTGATGGTGGACCCTACTAACATCATATGGCGCATATAGGGTGCAGGTGGGGCCTACTAACTTCCCATGATGCTGATGAACCCGGCGCTGGCCCTTGTTAACTTTAACAGGTGCAAAAAATAATTCACAGTTGACAAATTTGATCTTAATTTGGCAAATGAATTGGTAAATGGTACCAATGGTCCTTCTGATTTAGCTATGATGCTGGTGGTTCCTGATGATTTAGCTATGATGCTGGTGGGTCCTGCTGAATTAGCTATGATGCTGATGGGTCCTGCTGATTTAGCTACGATGCTGATGGGTCCTGCTGATTTAGTTATGATGTTGGTGGGTCCTGCTGATTTAGCTATGATGTTGGTGGTTCCTGCTGATTTAGCTATGATGCTGGTGGGTCATGCTGAATCAGCTATGGTGTTGGTGGGTTCTGCTGAATCAGCTATGATGTTGGTGGGTCCTGCTGATTTAGCTATGATGTTGGTGGTTCCTGCTGATTTAGCTATGATGCTGGTGGGTTCTGCTGATTTAGCTATGATGATGACGGGTCATGCTGATTTAGCTACGATGCTGGTGGGTCATGCTGAATCAGCTATGATGCTGGTGGGTCATGTTGATTTAGCTATGCTGCTGATGGGTCCTGCTGATTTAGCTATGATGCTGGTGGGTCATGCTGATTTAGCTAGGATGTTGGCGGGTCCTGCTGATTTAGCTATGGTGCTGGTGGGTCCTGCTGATTTAGCCACGAATCTGATGGGTCCTGTTGATTTATCTATGAAGATCGTGGGTCCTGCTGAATCAGCTATGATGCTGATGGGGTCTTGTTGATTTAGCTATACTGCTGATGGGTCGTGCTTATTTAGCAGTGAGGATGGTGGGTCCTGCTGATTTAGCTAAGATGCTGGCGGGTCCTGCTGAATCAGCTATGATGCTGTGGGTCCTATTGATTTAGCTATGCTGCTGATGGGTCCGGCTGATTTAGCTATGCTGCTGATGGGTCCTGCTGATTTAGCCATGAATCTGATGGGTCATGCTGGTTTAGCTATGATGCTGATGGGTCCTGCTGGTTTAGCTATGATGCTGGTGGTTCCTGTTGATTTAGCTACGCTGCTGATGGGTCTGATGATTTAGCTATGATGCTGGAGTGCTGGTGGTGATGGGTCCTGTTGATTTAGCTATGCTGCTGATGGGTCTGATTATTTAGCCACGATGCTGATGGGTCCTGCTGATTTAGCTATGATGCTGGTGGGTCCTGCTGATTTAGCTATGATGTTGGTGGGTCCTGCTGATTTAGCTATGGTGGGTCCTGCTGATTTAGCTATGATGCTGGAGTGCTGGTGGGTCCTGCTGATTTAGCTATGCTGCTGATGGATCCTGATGATTTAGCTATGATGTTTATGGTTCCTGCTGATTTAGCTATGATGCTGGCGGGTCCTGCTGATTTAGCTATGAGGCTGGTGGTCCTGCTGATTTAGCTATGATGCTGATGGGTCCTGCAAATTTAGCTATGGTGCTGGAGTGCTGGTGGGTCCTGCTGATCTAACTATGATGATTGTGGGTCCTGCGGATTTAGCTATGGTGCTGGAGTGCTGGTGGTGGTGGGTCCTGCTGGTTTAGCTATGATGCTGGTGGGTCCTGCTTATTTAGACATGATGCTGATGGGTTCTGCTGATTTAGCTATGATGCTTGTGGGTCCTGCTGATTTAGCTACGGTGTTGGTGGGTCCTGCTGATTTAGCTATGATGCTGGTGGGTCATGCTGATTTAGCTACGATGCAGCTGGTGGGTCCTGCTGACTTATCTATGATCCTGGTAGGTCCTGCTGATTTAGCTATGATGCTGGTGGGTCATGCTGATTTAGCTACGATGCAGCTGGTGGGTCCTGCTGATTTAGCTATGATCCTGGTGGGTCCTGCTGATGTAGCTATGGTGCTGGTGGGTCATGCTGATTTAGCTATGATGCTGGTGGGTCATGCTGATTTAGCTATGATGCTGGTGGGTCATGCTGATTTAGCTACGATGCAGCTGGTGAGTCCTGCTGATTTAGCTATGATCCTGGTGGGTCCTGCTGATTTAGCTATGATGCTGGTGGGTCATGCTGATTTAGCTATGATGCTGGTGGGTCATGCTGATTTAGCTATGATGCTGGTGGGTCATGCTGATTTAGCTATGATGCTGGTGGGTCATGCTGATTTAGCTATGGTGCTGGTGGGTCATGCTAATTTAGCTATGATGCTGGTGGGCTGGTGGAGTTTGGTGTGGGGTGAAGTTCTGATATAATTATAAAGCAAAAAATTTAATTATAAAGCAAAAAATAATTGGGATGCAATGGATATAATATATTTAACAATGGATATCAAACGCCATTTATAACAGTGTTGTAAATCGAGTAAACCATTGTCAATATGACTAAGGCCAGCTGATCTAACTATGATGATTGTGGGTCCTGCGGATTTAGCTATGGTGCTGGAGTGCTGGTGGTGGTGGGTCTTGCTGGTTTGCTATGATGCTGGTGGGTCCTGCTTATTTAGACATGATGCTGATGGGTTCTGCTGATTTAGCTATGATGCTTGTGGGTCCTGCTGATTTAGCTACGGTGTTGGTGGGTCCTGATGATTTAGCTATGATGCTGGTGGGTCATGCTGATTTAGCTACGATGCAGCTGGTGGGTCCTGCTGACTTAGCTATGATCCTGGTGGGTCCTGCTGATTTAGCTATGATGTTGGTGGGTCATGCTGATTTAGCTACGATGCAGCTGGTGGGTCCTGCTGATTTAGCTATGATCCTGGTGGGTCCTGCTGATTTAGCTATGGTGCTGGTGGGTCATGCTGATTTAGCTATGATGCTGGTGGGTCATGCTGATTTAGCTATGATGCTGGTGGGTCATGCTGATTTAGCTACGATGCAGCTGGTGGGTCCTGCTGATTTAGCTATGATCCTGGTGGGTCCTGCTGATTTTGCTATGATGCTGGTGGGTCATGCTGATTTAGCTATGATGCTGGTGGGTCATGCTGATTTAGCTATGATGCTGGTGGGTCATGCTGATTTAGCTATGATGCTGGTGGGTCATGCTGATTTAGCTATGGTGCTGGTGGGTCATGCTAATTTAGCTATGATGCTGGTGGGTCATGCTGATTTAGCTATGATGCTGGTGGGTCATGCTGATTTTGCTACGATGCAGCTGGTGGGTCCTGCTGATTTAGCTATGATCCTGGTGGGTCCTGCTGATTTAGCTATGATGCTGGTGGGTCATGCTGATTTAGCTATGATGCTGGTGGGTCATGCTGAATCAGCTATGATGTTGGTGGGTTCTGCTGAATCAGCTATGATGTTGGTGGGTCCTGCTGATTTAGCTATGATGTTGGTGGTTCCTGCTGATTTAGCTATGATGCTGGTGGGTTCTGCTGATTTAGCTATGATGATGACGGGTCATGCTGATTTAGCTACGATGCTGGTGGGTCATGCTGAATCAGCTATGATGCTGGTGGGTCATGTTGATTTAGCTATGCTGCTGATGGGTCCTGCTGATTTAGCTATGATGCTGGTGGGTCATGCTGATTTAGCTAGGATGTTGGCGGGTCCTGCTGATTTAGCTATGGTGCTGGTGGGTCCTGCTGATTTAGCCACGAATCTGATGGGTCCTGTTGATTTATCTATGATGCTCGTGGGTCCTGCTGAATCAGCTATGATGCTGATGGGGTCTTGTTGATTTAGCTATACTGCTGATGGGTCGTGCTTATTTAGCAGTGAGGCTGGTGGGTCCTGCTGATTTAGCTAAGATGCTGGTGGGTCCTGCTGAATCAGCTATGATGCTGTGGGTCCTATTGATTTAGCTATGCTGCTGATGGGTCCGGCTGATTTAGCTATGCTGCTGATGGGTCCTGCTGATTTAGCCATGAATCTGATGGGTCCTGCTGGTTTAGCTATGATGCTGATGGGTCCTGCTGGTTTAGCTATGATGCTGGTGGTTCCTGTTGATTTAGCTTCGCTGCTGATGGGTCTGATGATTTAGCTATGATGCTGGAGTGCTGGTGGTGATGGGTCCTGTTGATTTAGCTATGCTGCTGATGGGTCTGATTATTTAGCCACGATGCTGATGGGTCCTGCTGATTTAGCTATGATGCTGGTGGGTCCTGCTGATTTAGCTATGATGTTGGTGGGTCCTGCTGATTTAGCTATGGTGGGTCCTGCTGATTTAGCTATGATGCTGGAGTGCTGGTGGATCCTGCTGATTTAGCTATGCTGCTGATGGATCCTGATGATTTAGCTATGATGTTTATGGTTCCTGCTGATTTAGCTATGATGCTGGCGGGTCCTGCTGATTTAGCTATGAGGCTGGTGGTCCTGTTGATTTAGCTATGATGCTGATGGGTCCTGCAAATTTAGCTATGGTGCTGGAGTGCTGGTGGGTCCTGCTGATCTAACTATGATGATTGTGGGTCCTGCGGATTTAGCTATGGTGCTGGAGTGCTGGTGGTGGTGGGTCCTGCTGGTTTAGCTATGATGCTGGTGGGTCCTGCTTATTTAGACATGATGCTGATGGGTTCTGCTGATTTAGCTATGATGCTTGTGGGTCCTGCTGATTTAGCTACGGTGTTGGTGGGTCCTGCTGATTTAGCTATGATGCTGGTGGGTCATGCTGATTTAGCTACGATGCAGCTGGTGGGTCCTGCTGACTTATCTATGATCCTGGTAGGTCCTGCTGATTTAGCTATGATGCTGGTGGGTCATGCTGATTTAGCTACGATGCAGCTGGTGGGTCCTGCTGATTTAGCTATGATCCTGGTGGGTCCTGCTGATGTAGCTATGGTGCTGGTGGGTCATGCTGATTTAGCTATGATGCTGGTGGGTCATGCTGATTTAGCTATGATGCTGGTGGGTCATGCTGATTTAGCTACGATGCAGCTGGTGGGTCCTGCTGATTTAGCTATGATCCTGGTGGGTCCTGCTGATTTAGCTATGATGCTGGTGGGTCATGCTGATTTAGCTATGATGCTGGTGGGTCATGCTGATTTAGCTATGATGCTGGTGGGTCATGCTGATTTAGCTATGATGCTGGTGGGTCATGCTGATTTAGCTATGGTGCTGGTGGGTCATGCTAATTTAGCTATGATGCTGGTGGGCTGGTGGAGTTTGGTGTGGGGTGAAGTTCTGATATAATTATAAAGCAAAAAATTTAATTATAAAGCAAAAAATAATTGGGATGCAATGGATATAATATATTTAACAATGGATATCAAACGCCATTTATAACAGTGTTGTAAATCGAGTAAACCATTGTCAATATGACTAAGGCCAGCTGATCTAACTATGAAGATTGTGGGTCCTGCGGATTTAGCTATGGTGCTGGAGTGCTGGTGGTGGTGGGTCTTGCTGGTTTGCTATGATGCTGGTGGGTCCTGCTTATTTAGACATGATGCTGATGGGTTCTGCTGATTTAGCTATGATGCTTGTGGGTCCTGCTGATTTAGCTACGGTGTTGGTGGGTCCTGCTGATTTAGCTATGATGCTGGTGGGTCATGCTGATTTAGCTACGATGCAGCTGGTGGGTCCTGCTGACTTAGCTATGATCCTGCTGATTTAGCTATGATGTTGGTGGGTCATGCTGATTTAGCTACGATGCAGCTGGTGGGTCCTGCTGATTTAGCTATGATCCTGGTGGGTCCTGCTGATTTAGCTATGGTGCTGGTGGGTCATGCTGATTTAGCTATGATGCTGGTGGGTCATGCTGATTTAGCTATGATGCTGGTGGGTCATGCTGATTTAGCTACGATGCAGCTGGTGGGTCCTGCTGATTTAGCTATGATCCTGGTGGGTCCTGCTGATTTTGCTATGATGCTGGTGGGTCATGCTGATTTAGCTATGATGCTGGTGGGTCATGCTGATTTAGCTATGATGCTGGTGGGTCATGCTGATTTAGCTATGATGCTGGTGGGTCATGCTGATTTAGCTATGGTGCTGGTGGGTCATGCTAATTTAGCTATGATGCTGGTGGGTCATGCTGATTTAGCTATGATGCTGGTGGGTCATGCTGATTTTGCTACGATGCAGCTGGTGGGTCCTGCTGATTTAGCTATGATCCTGGTGGGTCCTGCTGATTTAGCTATGATGCTGGTGGGTCATGCTGATTTAGCTATGATGCTGGTGGGTCATGCTGAATCAGCTATGATGTTGGTGGGTTCTGCTGAATCAGCTATGATGTTGGTGGGTCCTGCTGATTTAGCTATGATGTTGGTGGTTCCTGCTGATTTAGCTATGATGCTGGTGGGTTCTGCTGATTTAGCTATGACGATGACGGGTCATGCTGATTTAGCTACGATGCTGGTGGGTCATGCTGAATCAGCTATGATGCTGGTGGGTCATGTTGATTTAGCTATGCTGCTGATGGGTCCTGCTGATTTAGCTATGATGCTGGTGGGTCATGCTGATTTAGCTAGGATGTTGGCGGGTCCTGCTGATTTAGCTATGGTGCTTGTGGGTCCTGCTGATTTAGCCACGAATCTGATGGGTCCTGTTGATTTATCTATGATGCTCGTGGGTCCTGCTGAATCAGCTATGATGCTGATGGGGTCTTGTTGATTTAGCTATACTGCTGATGGGTCGTGCTTATTTAGCAGTGAGGCTGGTGGGTCCTGCTGATTTAGCTAAGATGCTGGTGGGTCCTGCTGAATCAGCTATGATGCTGTGGGTCCTATTGATTTAGCTATGCTGCTGATGGGTCCGGCTGATTTAGCTATGCTGCTGATGGGTCCTGCTGATTTAGCCATGAATCTGATGGGTCCTGCTGGTTTAGCTATGATGCTGATGGGTCCTGCTGGTTTAGCTATGATGCTAGTGGTTCCTGTTGATTTAGCTTCGCTGCTGATGGGTCTGATGATTTAGCTATGATGCTGGAGTGCTGGTGGTGATGGGTCCTGTTGATTTAGCTATGCTGCTGATGGGTCTGATTATTTAGCCACGATGCTGATGGGTCCTGCTGATTTAGCTATGATGCTGGTGGGTCCTGCTGATTTAGCTATGATGTTGGTGGGTCCTGCTGATTTAGCTATGGTGGGTCCTGCTGATTTAGCTATGATGCTGGAGTGCTGGTGGATCCTGCTGATTTAGCTATGCTGCTGATGGATCCTGATGATTTAGCTATGATGTTTATGGTTCCTGCTGATTTAGCTATGATGCTGGCGGGTCCTGCTGATTTAGCTATGAGGCTGGTGGTCCTGTTGATTTAGCTATGATGCTGATGGGTCCTGCAAATTTAGCTATGGTGCTGGAGTGCTGGTGGGTCCTGCTGATCTAACTATGATGATTGTGGGTCCTGCGGATTTAGCTATGGTGCTGGAGTGCTGGTGGTGGTGGGTCCTGCTGGTTTAGCTATGATGCTGGTGGGTCCTGCTTATTTAGACATGATGCTGATGGGTTCTGCTGATTTAGCTATGATGCTTGTGGGTCCTGCTGATTTAGCTACGGTGTTGGTGGGTCCTGCTGATTTAGCTATGATGCTGGTGGGTCATGCTGATTTAGCTACGATGCAGCTGGTGGGTCCTGCTGACTTATCTATGATCCTGGTAGGTCCTGCTGATTTAGCTATGATGCTGGTGGGTCATGCTGATTTAGCTACGATGCAGCTGGTGGGTCCTGCTGATTTAGCTATTATCCTGGTGGGTCCTGCTGATGTAGCTATGGTGCTGGTGGGTCATGCTGATTTAGCTATGATGCTGGTGGGTCATGCTGATTTAGCTATGATGCTGGTGGGTCATGCTGATTTAGCTACGATGCAGCTGGTGGGTCCTGCTGATTTAGCTATGATCCTGGTGGATCCTGCTTATTTAGCTATGATGCTGGTGGGTCATGCTGATTTAGCTATGATGCTGGTGGGTCATGCTGATTTAGCTATGATGCTGGTGGGTCATGCTGATTTAGCTATGGTGCTGGTGGGTCATGCTAATTTAGCTATGATGCTGGTGGGCTGGTGGAGTTTGGTGTGGGGTGAAGTTCTGATATAATTATAAAGCAAAAAATTTAATTATAAAGCAAAAAATAATTGGGATGCAATGGATATAATATATTTAACAATGGATATCAAACGCCATTTATAACAGTGTTGTAAATCGAGTAAACCATTGTCAATATGACTAAGGCCAGCTGATCTAACTATGATGATTGTGGGTCCTGCGGATTTAGCTATGGTGCTGGAGTGCTGGTGGTGGTGGGTCTTGCTGGTTTGCTATGATGCTGGTGGGTCCTGCTTATTTAGACATGATGCTGATGGGTTCTGCTGATTTAGCTATGATGCTTGTGGGTCCTGCTGATTTAGCTACGGTGTTGGTGGGTCCTGCTGATTTAGCTATGATGCTGGTGGGTCATGCTGATTTAGCTACGATGCAGCTGGTGGGTCCTGCTGACTTAGCTATGATCCTGGTGGGTCCTGCTGATTTAGCTATGATGTTGATGGGTCATGCTGATTTAGCTACGATGCAGCTGGTGGGTCCTGCTGATTTAGCTATGATCCTGGTGGGTCCTGCTGATTTAGCTATGGTGCTGGTGGGTCATGCTGATTTAGCTATGATGCTGGTGGGTCATGCTGATTTAGCTATGATGCTGGTGGGTCATGCTGATTTAACTACGATGCAGCTGGTGGGTCCTGCTGATTTAGCTATGATCCTGGTGGGTCCTGCTGATTTTGCTATGATGCTGGTGGGTCATGCTGATTTAGCTATGATGCTGGTGGGTCATGCTGATTTAGCTATGATGCTGGTGGGTCATGCTGATTTAGCTATGATGCTGGTGGGTCATGCTGATTTAGCTATGGTGCTGGTGGGTCATGCTAATTTAGCTATGATGCTGGTGGGTCATGCTGATTTAGCTATGATGCTGGTGGGTCATGCTGATTTTGCTACGATGCAGCTGGTGGGTCCTGCTGATTTAGCTATGATCCTGGTGGGTCCTGCTGATTTAGCTATGATGCTGGTGGGTCATGCTGATTTAGCTATGATGCTGGTGGGTCATGCTGATTTAGCTATGATGCTGGTGGGTCATGCTGATTTAGCTATGATGCTGGTGGGTCATGCTGATTTAGCTATGGTGCTGGTGTGTCATGCTAATTTAGCTATGATGCTGGTGGGCTGGTGGAGTTTGGTGTGGGGTGAAGTTCTGATATAATAATAAAGCAAAACATTTAATTATAAAGCAAAAAATAATTGGGATGCAATGGATATAATATATTTAACAATGGATATCAAACGCCATTTATAACAGTGTTGTAAATCGAGTAAACCATTGTCAATATGACTAAGGCCAGAGTTAGTCATAGTGACTTGTGGAATGGTATTAGTTAGTCAGAATGACTAAAATCCTTGTGACTTTAACTTTCTCAATGAGGCTAAATGTACATACAGCCATAAATATTTGTTAGCATACCTTTATCAGGTCCACTTTTGTCGGCCACAAACTTCCCAGGTTTCAACGTGTAACAGTTTCCATAATTTGTGGAGTATGTGAGAGTGAAATTTCTGAAAATCAAACATTATCCAAATTGTGAAAACATATGAGGATCAACAAGAAGATGGTGACGGTGTTCGTTCTTATATGATAATATGAAATATTATGTTAACGGGAAGACAGTTGCGAAGGATTGTGTAAATAGTCACGAACTTATATGCCTAAGGCCTAACACACGCATGGTAACGACGCCATTTTACTATTGTGCATGTATATCGTTTTGGATGCGAGTATACTTCAATATGCCCATATATGGTTTAGACATCCGAATATGATAGTAAAGACATATCATAAGATATAATAGTGTATATAGGGAATGTTATACAATGTATGTCGCTGCAATTAAGCCGATAACAAAGCATGTCACATTCAGAACTAAGTTCTGACCGATACAGGCACATCTGTGATTAGAAACATGACGGGAGGTTCGCTCGGACACGAATCCCATATACTTTTTATATGAATGTCTCACAGGGGCGAGTCGCTAACCCTTTACCCAACAAAACGACCAAAAACGCCCAAATAAAGCTTCAACAACCTAAAATATCTTCGGTCTGTCTCAATAACACCATACAAATATGGATATCATTGGAACCGGTTCATTGACCACATTGTGATGGTTACAGTTATGCCCTGTGCCAATGCATTCTCTTATATATGCGAGTCGACCATAGGTCGCCTCGCATATATAAGAGAATGCATTGGCCTAAAAACAATCTTTTTTTAACACTTTTTACCATTTTTTCTTACATTCTTTAACAATTTTATAATTTTTCCTTACATTTTTATCATTTTTAATATGTTAAGCCAATGCATTCTCTTATATATGCGAAGCGACCTATGGTCGACTCGCATATATAAGAGAATGCATTGGCACAGGGCCGTTCTGTTGGGTAAAGGGTTAAAACGACGAGTAAAATATAACCTAAAAAGTACATCAATTTAAAACGAGCGCGCCACTTTAAAAAGAGCATCGATAAACAATACATATTTAAAGTGATGTGAAACACTCAGGTAGAGTGACCAAATAGAAATGTAGAATAATCATGTTCAAAATTGTATTATTTTACAAATAGTATACACAAATGAACAAAACACACGATCATTCTTATATATTAATTAAATGCTGTGACTATCGGTGGCGTAAACGTTTTCGTCAGTTTGCCGCCAATAGTTGCGTTCCGAATCGAGACGTAAATATTTACAATTGCGCGTAATGTTTTCTATGGAGTTGTACGGTCGATTTGCTTGAGTTTTCGGCGATGTTAGTAGAATGTGACATTCCTCCAGTTGGCATAGCGCCTGAGAACTAACTTATCTGTTTCACGCACCCAAACAAGTACATGCATAATATGTCTTTAATAGTAATTCAGATACCTCCTCACTTCTAACGGCCATAATTCACAAACCCCTGAACCGATTCTTAAAATGCCAACGCTCATCGCCCAAGTAAAAGCTATTTTTCAATTATAATACTTCTAAAACAGACGCTGAACTCTAAAATCACAGAGAGCACTCGCTAATGAGTACGTCGATAGCACAGGAGAAAATATGTAGTCCATTTCAAAGTAATTAATTATCGATAACCCCCCACCCGCACCTTTTGTACAAAAAATATTCTATCGATAGCTCTATGTTAACCCTTTACCCAACAAATCGGCCAATAACGACCAAATAAAGCTTCAACAGCCTAAAATATCTTCGGTCTGTCTCAATAACACCATACAAATATGGATATCATTGGAACCGGTTCATTGACCACATTGTGATGGTTACAGTTATGCCCTGTGCCAATGCATTCTCTTATATATGCGAGTCGACCATAGGTCGCCTCGCATATATAAGAGAATGCATTGGCCTAAAAACAATTCTTTAACAATTTTTATAATATTTTTCTACATTCTTTGACAATTTTATCATTTTTAATATGTTAAGCCAATGCCTATGGTCGACTCGCATATATAAGAGAATGCATTGGCACAGGGCCGTTCTGTTGGGTAAAGGTTAATTTCCCCAAATAAATCGGATATTTGAATCCAAGTCCCTTGCTATAAAGACTGAAGCGTGTATATGGATATAGTTCTAGTCTCGTAAGACATGACAAATGGATTCTGGCCAGCAAAGACAATATTATGACGTTTTGACTTCATGAAACATTTCATGACGTCATAACTGGGTTTTCGCTAAGCTGACAAACTAAATTGACCTAATATGAAACTATTTATTTATAATACCTGTTTATAAATAAATAAATAAAAAGATAAATAAAATAATCAATTGTTCATAATCATATATCGGAATTTGTTCTTTTCACCGCGTGGTCCATTGCTTAGTTGGCAAACACTGCCGGAGGTCACGTGAATTTTTTCTCGACAAGAATTATGGCATTGCAAGACTGATGACCTGCACTATTTAGAACTCTGTGTGATGCCTTAGTCCGAGGATTCGATATATAGTCCGATGATTCGATAGTCCGAGTGTTCATTACTTCGAGCGTTCAATAGTCCGATGGTTCGATGATCCGAGGGTTAATTATTCCGAGCATTGGACAGTCTGAATGTTCATTAGTCCGATGGTTCGATAATCCGATGATTCATTAGTCCGAGGGTTCGACGGTCCAATGGTTTAATAGTCGGATATACCTGGAACAAGTCGGTCACCGAGAAGCACCACATGCAATTTTGATATTTTTGCACAATGCACCTGCATTACAACCCAACGCGGTGCTATACGAGGGCAGAGGGGACCCAGGCGAAGAGTCAAATTCCGAAGAACGGAAAATATGATCCTTTTCTTCTTCTTCTTCTTCTTTTATTCTTTCCATCCTTGTAGGATATCTTCAATAGTGTCAAATAACGAACGAACAACAAATAACGAACAAAAAACAAAATCCATGAAATTAATGGCCTTTTAAGATAGTGTTGCGGCAGAG
The DNA here is from genome assembly GCA_032622095.1 of Siphonodentalium dalli. Taxonomy (NCBI): domain Eukaryota; kingdom Metazoa; phylum Mollusca; class Scaphopoda; order Gadilida; family Siphonodentaliidae; genus Siphonodentalium; species Siphonodentalium dalli. The sequence continues at coordinate 94,956,522 of CP136067.1, forward strand.
ATGTGGCGAATAGCACAACTTGTCACATAGGCGTTGTAGTGGTCAGAGACATGAAACGCGAGTACAAACAACGATGCAAAGAACGCTGTATTGAAACGCGGTCACTCGTTGCAAAGCCCATGCATTAGGTATAGAAAGCGGTGTGTAAAGTTTAAAATGAGTGTTTATTTTCCTATAATACGAACTTGCCATGTGTATTTGATTTTTTTGGTGTCTATAATCCTGACCTACGGTATATATATATATACAAATTAATCCTCTGTTATATGCCGTTGCAACTGTTGACCATTTTTAGAAAAGTTGGGGATGAGACAACCAAAACCCCTGTCCCTGTTGTCATGTCCTGCGAATGGACCTTCGGACTATCGATCCTCGGACTATCGACCCTCGGACTATCGAACCCTCGGACTAATGAATACGGAGAGAAAACCTCATTTTACCGACATATTTTTTGTCAGCTTTGAATTCGTGCACCAAGGTAAGAGAACCTAGGTCCGCGAATTCAAATAGGTGTCAATTGTATCCAGATTTGGAAAATCAAACACACCTCAACGATTTAATAAACGTTGGTAACACCAGAACATACAAATAATACCTTTCACACGAAAGTACATTAACTCCTGCAGGCTGCAACGAATATCTATAGCTCACCTATTGAATTATGGCAAGCCGTTTTCCCATTTTCGATTAATTTAGACTTACATTTGGACTTATGTGCAAACAATTGCACTTAAGTCCAAATCATACCACATCAATAAAGTTAAACACTTCTTTCCTGGTAGCGCACTTAAAACATTATACTATGCTCTAATACAAAGCCATCTTGTCTACGGTGTTCAAATATGGGGACACGTCCCTGCGGTCAAAAAAATTTTCATGCTTCAAAAACGCGCGATACGAGTTTTATGTAATAAAAAATATAGAAGCCACACAGAACCTCTTTTTAAAAAAGAAAATATACTCAAAATATACGACATCCACAAAGTCCAAGCGGCTGTTTTCATGCATGATTGGTATCATATGCGCTTAATAGAATCATTCACCGACATGTTTACCAAACGCAAAAACGGACCAGACACCCGGCAAAAGCACCCACTATTTTTAAAAAAACCAAGAACATCTTGGTCCCAACAACTACCATTCCATTCTTATCCAACTACATGGAACAACTTGGATAATGAATTTACATCATACCAATCCAGACACACATTCAAACGCCGTGTACATGCCGATTGCATTAAAAAATATGCTGCAATTAAATGCAACAATCAAAGATGTCCCGACTGTGTGGTAGCTCGTCAATAGTGTAACCTCCCGTACATATATCGCAATCTACAACCTCACTCAGCACACTCCTACTCGACTTCCAAAGAACATGACACTGACAAGAAAGAGACAAACCATCGAGTAACCAATAAACGATTTATATATACGTATACCCTCCATTATATAATTATATAATTATATAATCCTATAAATGCAACCATTATGTAATACATAATTTCATAGCCGTGCATTGTACAATAAATCTTGACCGCCTATATATGTTAACATTTATTCATCTCTAAGGGGGTGACAGTAAGACAGTCTAGCCTGACTATGCCACCCCCTCGAATATACATTACAATATTTGTCAAATGTATTATGTATTAATTATTATATGTATATTGAAATAAAATATCCTATCCTATCCTATCCTATCCTATCATTCGCACTTAAGTACAAATGACTTGTACTTCGGTACAAATTTCATAATTGAACAAAACTACTCAAAGAATTGATGATCATATTAATCCTTTGTTGTCGAATAATGATCCATCTGCACATTTAAATCACGCTTTCATTACACGTCAAGGTGCCATATTCTCGTCACAATCGCACGCTGTGTATCATATCACGGAAGCATATATATGTGAATTTGAGTTTCTAGTTTATTGAGTTCAAAAATTCATTGGACATTGCCGAGCCGGAGCCCTCCGTTTCTTGCTGAATAATAGGACGTTCTGATATTCGTATGCACAGGACGCAGAAAATGGCGAACAATTCAACGTGTATTACCAATGGATCGGATAGGATAATAATTACAGAACGTACGTTCTTTGGTAACATTACTGATCCAATAGATAATTCGGTTGAAATGGCAATTGGGAAATGGACTTGGATCATTTTGCCTCCTATAATCATAGCACTCGGTTTTACAGGAAACATTCTCTCAATTCTTGTATTCATTCGGAAAACGATGGCAAAAGGAACAATGTCTGTGTATTTAATAACCCTAGCTCTAGTTGATTCCTTATCACTCGTAATAGCTATTCCCACTTATTGGTTTACAGTTGTCTTCGACTTTGATATAATGAAGACTTCGAACCTTGTGTGTAAAACTAATCAGTTCATGGTGATTTTCCTCACACATTACTCAGGGTGGATACTAGTTTCAATCACTATTGAAAGAGCTATCTCCATAAGATTCCCGCATTCAAGTAACTGCACAAAGAACAAGGCTGTTGCAACATTGGTTGTGATCGGGATATGTCTCATCGCGCTGGATTCTAACACACTGTATGGATTTCGGTTATCGGATACAGGATCTTGCCAGCCAGTGCATTCGGTTGACTATCTATACTTCAATCAGAACATCTGGATTTGGATTGACATGGCTGTTTTTTCTATTATCCCCTTCGCGTTCATTATGGCCGGAAATTTGGTTATCATTTTGGAAACAAGACGCAATATAAAAAACATGAATATTTATTCTCAAGATGATGTCACAAAAAACACCCGAGTAAATCGGAGATCACCAGAGCTCACCAAGTTTCTTTTGACTCTTAGTATTGCATATGCCGTTTACACTTTACCAGTGACAATACTCATGGCTATTTCTCGTGTTTGGCCACAGTCGGTCAATTCCAGTATGATGTTAGCTTATGAACTATCCATAATAATGATGTCTTGCAACAATGCGTCTAACTTTTATCTCTACTGTCTGACAGGCACAAAATTCAGGAAGGAACTAATAGAGATGACGGAATGTGTTCTACGGAATACATCCCAGGAACATCCAGACATACGCACATACAGCGGGTCGGTTAATATAACACAGAGTCACGCCGTCAATACAACCATGATACACGTCTCGGAAAATTCATCTCCTGTTTGAACAATAGAGAGGTTCAAAATCTCATAGTTATCAGTTAAGGTTACAGCTAACTATTATCTAAAGTAATTGTTATTCTAAAACGAGCGGCGTCATTCTATAATATATATATATACTACTAGCAGGGTTACCCGGCGTTGCCCAGGTTAAAGTGGTGTGAAACACTCTGCATGCTGTAGATATTTGTTGGGAATAGAGATTACTCTTGCTCAAAGTGTAACACGTATTCTCATAAATTGTATATTCAAATTGCATCACAAAACATGATTCTTAAACATGGATTATAAGTAGTGGCTCACCTTGTCAATTGTCATTTTGTTTATCGCGATTAATCCATTCCACCAATAAAGAAGTATGTATTTATTTACAACTGCGTATACTTCAGACGTCATGACATGATAAATGAACATCATAAATACATTAGTTTGCAAAAATAAAAAGAAGACGACAATTGGGTTAGACTAAGATTTTGAGGACACCTGGCTATCATATCTCCACGAAGATACAAATGTTTTAAAGAAATGTCCAGGTGCTCCTCTGTTCATGGTGCTATATATTGGCTAAATATTCTCAGTTTAAAAGGAATGTTGCTGCGCATGTATATCAGCTACATGTGCCCGACATTGAAACAGACTCGATTGTGTTATAATATCTACATGAGCCATTATAATATGCAATTCTCTGACGGTTCGAGGTCTCCCAGTTTGCAAGAATATATGTATCTCTTAAATAGAATGACAAATATACTATTAATGCTTCTTCTATGTATCTGTTTTTGTTAGTTCATTATGTGAATGCCATGATTCCAATCACCATATACATGTGACAGATGAGAAGATATTATTGTTCAAGTAACTTAATTGGGTCACCATTATTTTGTCGAGATTGTGAAATTTTAACGCCAAAAATTCCTTAAAACTATATCGAGAGGGCCTGGGTGCCTATGTATAACTTATAGGTGGATATCGGCGAATAGCAATCTTATCATAATAGTGCATATCCTCTCGCCATCCGTGATCCAAACGACACCAAATGTGATTTAATTCATCGTATCATTAGAGAAGAACGTGTATGAATTTGGTGGAAATTAGTGCTAAATATATTTGTATCAACTTCGTCATCGTTATGCATGACTTTAACGGCGCCACTTTTGACATATTTAAACCACGCCAATTAGACTCATGGATGCATGATATACTGGATATGGTTATATATAGGTTTGGTGGTAATCAGCAACTAAACAAAGTTTTATCATAGTTATGACCCCCCCCCATCTCTCACCCAAATAGCAGCAATTTGGAGTCTTTAAATCGCACGATTATATTCCTCATATCATGAAGAAGAATAATATGTCAATTTGGTGGAAATCTGCGCTAAAAATAGTTTAGTAAATCAATTGTTGATGCCCCCCTCGAACAGCGCCATATCGCGGAGGTGATTATGTATGTGTTTGGTGGAAATCGGCGACAAAACTATTTCAATATATTTTTTTTATTTTGGCGCCCTTCCCCTGACACAATCAGCGCCACTTTTGAAAATGTTAACCCGCACCATTATCTTCCTCTTAGACCACCTTGGTGCCATCTTGATTGTACCACGCGAAGTTATATATAGAACACATACAGACAGACAGAATGACAGACAGCACGATTTGATTCCTCGTATCATTTGAGAAGAACGTGTCTGAATTTGATGGTAATTGGTACTAACAATATTTGTTATCAGTTTTGGTGACCTCCCGTCCCTATTTCAGACTCAAGCGGCGCCACGTTTGTCACCATTGAACCACACACTTAGACTCATTATGGAGATGCATATATATAAAATTGGTGAAATTGGCGAGTACACAAATTCGTATCAAATTTAAGTCCCCATATCTCTCATCCAAACGGCACCAATTTGGTGTATCTAAACCAAGCGATTAGATTCGTCGTATCACGGAGAAGAATATGTATCAGTCTGGTGAAATCGGCGCTAAACATATTGTTATAATTTTGTGTGTGTGTGTCTCTCTCTCACCTCTATGCACCACTGACTCAAATGGCCCCACTTGTGACATCCTTAGACCACACAATTACTCTCATGATATAATAGAGATGATTATTTATAAGTTTGGTGCTAATCCGTGACTAAACAATTTTTTATCAAATTTGGTGCCCACCCTCCCCTCCCATCTTTCACCCAACATCACCAATATGGCGTCTTTAAATCACACGATTAGATTCCTCGTATGTATCAATTTGGTGGACATTGACGCTAAACATATTGTGTATCAATTTTGGTGCCCCTCTCCCATTCAGTGCACCACTGACTCGAATGAGGCCACTTTTGGCAGATTTAAGCCACACCATTAGACATCTCATACCATGGAGATTATTTTGTATAAGTGTGGTGGCAATCAGCGATGAAACCCATTCTTATCAAATGTAGTGCACACACCCCCAATCTCTCACCCAAACGACACCAATTTGGCGTCTTTAAATCGCACAATTAGATTCCTTGTATCACGAAGAAGAATATCAATTTGGTGGAAATCGGCGCTAAAATTAGTTTTATCAATTTTGCTGCCCCTCTCCCCTTCCGTGCATTCCTGACTAGAACGACGCCATTTTGAAACATTTAAACCACACCATGCGTTTCTTCATGTCATGGGGATGATTATATGTAAGTTTCGTGGCAATCGGCGACAAAACAAATCTGCCCCTCCCCTTTTCTGCCCCTGACAACAACGGCGTCACTTTTGAAAATTCTAACCCGCACCATTATCTTTCTGGTAAAAAGTTACCCCTAGTAGACACCCTTGGTATCATCTAGGTTGTCCCCTGTGAATTTCTATAGAACACAGACAGAGATTCGCAAATATAGATAAAGACATATAGCGTTCGACATAAAACAAACTGCCACTATACGAAATGGGTACCGCCAATTGATCAGTAATCACTATAGTCTCACAACATTCCTTTTCGTGGAAGAGTCGTTGGAAGGTAAATCATTTCTTGCTCATACTATAATCCAGTGTTTGACGACATAATAATCCACTCAGTGGCATTTCTTCGGCATAATCATTGATCGTAGGCATCACAATCTATATACAAGCAAATGATTAGGCATATATAAACTATATTGGAGCTTTAATGTCGTGATTGTGAAAAATGTGTATATATAGGTCATGGCAATGTAGTTGGTTATATGTAATTAGTTTGTATGTGTGTACAGTGTGCTTGGTAAGAAATCATGTGCAAATATTAAAAAAAGTTATGATAATTATGAAATATTTACACACCATATGATATGTGGGCACAAAGGGCGCATACGTTCCTATTGGTTGAACGGTTCACCGACAAGCATGCAACGACCATTGCATTGATACATCATTAACTACACACCCATTGGCAAACACATGACGAACGTCATGACGATTGACACGTTATTATGTTGACGCTGCCGATACACTAAACTGTTGTCTCTCGGTTCTCTTTTACGACATTTGATTGTTTTTCGGCTGACATGTATCTTTTCTTTGTTATTTGTTCTAATTATTATTGAAATAGAGGTCTGAATAGTACGTGGAAAGGCATGCAGAATAATAACCAGGCCAAATTTGTCGACCTTCGTTACACGGTTCAAGTACGCAAATACCGAGTACATTTCTAATCACATTTAGTACGCAAAATTTCGCAAAAAAGGGGATCCCGATGAACATATTATTAAAAAACCCCACAAATTTACTGACAGAAGCCAATCTACGTGGCTAAACAATCTTTTACAAACAATCTCGAGATCCGTTATCAATTATTTCCGACAAGGTTTCATTCACCACCTAATATTAAAACTACTAAATGGTTGAGAGAATCCATAGTTTCCGATTATTGGAGACTAATTATTCATAATTCCTTCAAGGTTCACGAAAGCACCACCACCAACCGTTAAAACAACTATAATTCTTCAAATTATTACAACTACGGCTTATCACTGCAGGGTTTTCATTCACAACACCAGAAAGACCTCTCAATGTGGACTAAAATATACTAATAGGATTAAATACACCCCGATATTTCATCATGCGACATTTACATCGAGTCTACATTCCAACTGAGACATAATTCAGCAATGTTACCCGTTATATTGTATATTGTATTCCAGCAATAAAATCTTCAAGAGTGGATCAGCCATTTTTCACACCTACTGCATCAATGGGACATCCGTAAAAATATATCCGCGAATGCATACATCTTGCAAAAAGTCTAACCGGTACGAACATAGCGAGTACGTATTTTATAATGTTTAGCCCATAGATCCCATGACAGCGCCAGCTCAGCCTGTCAGTATAGCACAAGAAAACCATAGTCAGAAATGGTAACGCCACCAAGATCATATTATTAACCATAAACAGAAATTATAATATTATGATATAAACTAGCTTTCAAATTCCATGTGGGAAATTTGGATATTTGACCTTTGATTGGCCATATTAAAGGTCAAGGTCACGCCGGGGGTCACGATTTGACCCGTCCAAAGCACTCCCGGACAAAAGTATCCCTAGGTATCAAATGTTGTCGAAATCAGTCCGTTTTACCAAATTTGACATTGAATGACCATTTTGAAGGTCAAGGTCAGATCGGGGTTACGATTTGACCCGTCCAAAACACTCCCCGGATAAAAGTAGCCATAGGTATCAAATTTCGTCGAAATTCGTCCGTTTTACCCAATTTGACCTTGTCAATTGTTTCAAAGGTCAAGGTCAGGTCGGGGTCACGATTTGACCCGTCCAAAACACTCCCCGGACACAAGTATCCCAAAGTATCAAATTTCGTCGAAATCCATCTTTGATTACCACACGATCGCATGCTTTCCACTACAGCTTTTAAAGCGACCCATTTTTACTTTTACATCGACCTAATTACTAGCCTAGTACCCAGGCCAACAAAAAAAGGACATGCATATGCATATGGGATATGCATTGACTGAAGCGCGTGATGAAATTGCAAAGGAAAGTAATGACGGCGATTCCAAATGTGAAAGCGAAGAGAACCCAACACATGACTCTGCTGTGGGGTATGTAATGACTGAGGCGCGTGTTGAAATTTCAAAGGAAAATAATGTACGATTGAGTCAGTTACGAGACTACATAATTACACATAATCCAACCCCCCACTGGACAAGAACATATTACACCGGTGGCGGACATTTTCGACGGACGTACTTATGTTTGGAAACCACTGGCGATGGTACCAACCTATGGCAAATTGGCAATATCTCAACTTGAATTTTCATGTTCAGCATGCAGCTTGAGCTAAAATGCATTCTGAAATAGCGTCTTACATATAAAATTATGATTCTGAAATAGCGTCTTACATATAAAATTATGCAGCTTCTAATGTCTCAGCCACAAATTATGATAATCCTATGTATTCGAACAACGTATTCGGAAACACACATGAATAGTACAACCACCGGCCCCTGACACAAATTGGTCATAATACTAAAAGTACATATATATATAAAACACAGGGGTCCGGGATTTTTTTTTATTATATTAATTTTAGGCTCACATTCCCCATTTTAAAGAAATAACACCAAGCTTCGTGAAAATGGCTTCAAAATCACTATTTTTCAAAATACCAAATGTGTTGACAGGACTGCCTCTTCCTTAAATATTGTAATAGTCTTCAAAACTAACATCCATACAATGGGACAAAGCAAAACAAGCTATGACCCCATGTACACATTTTCAGAGGGGTTCAGTCGTTTTGTCGCCTTTTGCCTGACAGACACACGAACTCAATTTATTTTTATTAGTAAAGGTTAATGCTAATGTCACTATATATTTGCACGCGTGACACCCCCGTCAACAACCCCGCCACCGTCGGTGTACGCCCCTGGCCTCGGCCCAGAAACTGGCTAACATCCCGCGACTGGACGTCCCCTTGATATGAATCAAGCATAATTCCCAGTTTTACTATACGAGTAGGCTGCACTTTGAAGAATGAACAGTCCGTATGTAAAATAAAGTCCATTCTGATTACGATACGGCAAACTAACGAATTATGCATGCACGCAAGAAACAGGTCTGTTGTGACAAACGCATGGCCAAATAGCCTGTCTCTTTGAAAAGCCGACGAAATTCCTAACAGATGTACATCGTTTATGAATTTCGTCTGCTTTTCCAAGAGACTGCTATACACAGCGTGTTCTGGTACCAGGCGATAGGAAGGCGAGCAGTTAGCGCGTACTGTGATAAACACACTCGATTAATTATCTTCATCCGGACACTCTGAACCAACGGGGCCCGCATCTTCGTTATGTCGCAATAATCAAAACGTCCCTTTAAGTTTACAATTTCAGCCTGTACGTGACTATCGGTACGATTGAGTCAGAAACTACCTAATTACCCATAATTCAATCGCCCATTGGACCAGGCGTTATTCAATTTTCGAAAACATATTACACCGGTGGCGTAAACTATAGAGGGCGTAATTACACATCCATGTTTGATTTGACATTCAGGCCTTACAAACTGAAGGTAATATATCTAAACATTCCGAGGCACATGCAACCTTTACAAATTAATTCATCCAATTTCTATTTTTAATGTATATGCGTCAGGTGTTTTGTTATAGATATTATATCAGTGGCCCCATTGTAAATAAAGTGTTAATACTTTTCAATAGCTGGATCTATTCAAATAAGGACATGCGGTCAGATGCTCGTATACCGTGTATATATATCCATGGGTATTTGCGAGATATATTTACACAAAGAACACACTCCACATAGTTTATATCGACAAGTCTTGCCCGGTTTATTTTATGTTGCGTTATTTGACAATCGGTCGTCCGTATCAGTTGGACAACACACTTATCACCTTAGTGTGGGCTGCTTGGCGTTATATACCGTATACATGATCGCAACGGAGGCGTTTTCATTTAGTGTATGGTGTATAAATATCGCCGCCGATGCAGTGTATTCTTCAAATAGAACAAAACATATGCCGAAAGCAAAATCAAATTGCATAAGGGGTACCCTAGGTTGAGTCCGGGATACTTGGCACCAGGAATGTGGCTTGAGGATTTCCGTTGGGCGGTGTTCACCTTTGGCCAACTGCACACCCCCTTTTGAAGTAATAATAATAATGATGGAGCTTATATAGTGCCTATCCCCGCGAGGGCCCTGAGTGCTTCACATTATTACACCAGTTGTTGAGTAATGCCAAGTCTTCTGCATGCTGCCATAGTGGCGCTGTACAAGATTGCTCTCGGCTTACACTTACCCAACAACCAGGTCCCTATTTTTCGTCTAGGTACGACGAAGCGAGCACAGTACAAGTGATCTTGCCCAATGACCACAACATGGCGCGAGATTTGAAACAGCACACACCCCGCTTAATCCGGCCAAGCCACTATTGCGGAGACGTTAGTCCACAGACGGGACGCGAACTCACGTCGGTGCGTTAACACCATTACATGTCAGACACTCTAACCACTGGGCTACCACTTCCACCGTACACCAAAGTCACAAGCTTGCGTAATTCCACATTTGCACCCCTCACAATTCTGGATGATAACCTATTTTAAATGGATCAGAAGTCTTGTGGCCACTAGCCAGTGGAGGGGAGGGGAGACCGATTCGTCCCAGTATGAGAAAATATTTAGAGCTGAACGTGAAAATTGCAAAGGAGTAAATGAGACAATTTTTTATTTTTTATATGAAAATTGAAAAAAATCCTAGCATCTAGATTGTCCTCATGCTTTCCAATTGTTGGAAAATTCCAACCTGACACCCCCGATAAGGTTGGACAATTTCCAACTGATGGCCTTGGGGAAAAAAGTGAGAAAATATGCAAGATACCCACAATTAAATTGTTGGAAAATCAAACTTGGAGAACAATCTAAAAACAAATTTTTCCAGCTAACATTGTGTCAGGAATGAAATTTCTAACTTTTGTTAATTTTGGCCGACGTTGGTGGGGTGTTTGACCGAAGTTGGTGGGGTGGGGGGGGGGGGTTCTCACATCAACACACCGCCCATCCCAGCTTGTTACCCCACACCAAGGATGCGGTCTTGCATTAACTGAAGAGGAAAAAGCGTCGATATTAGATGTTGTTGGTAGACCAGAGACAGCAGAGATAATGGGGTCAATTACAAGGAATGGGTTCTGAAAACCACAAAACTGCACGAAAAACATCTCAAACAACCCAAACTGGATGCAGTCACATATACATGCAAGATATATATGCCGCAGGAAATCGTCTTCATCGAAATATTCCAATGGATTAGTTCGGTCTCTAAAAACCTTAAACCCACATGACGTGCGATTTACACGTGCTCCTGCTGTGCAAATTCTAGTATAAAAAGTGCGTCTATTTCAGACATAATTCAAACGTAAAATCGGACCCGACAAATCATAAAAACCGATAATCCCATTAACAACACCAGTCGAACAAGATTACCGTTCGCAACAATAACACCGGACACCATGTTACGGGTAACCACAGGCACACACACACCACGACTAAATACAAAGATCAAAAGCACGCCGTTTTCTGTACAGTTATTTCGAAATTAAATTAAATTTATCAGTATTCTGATTATCAAAATAGATATAACAGAAACATAATTATTGCAAATATCGATAATGCTTTTGCATGGATGCACATTTGGATATAATATAGTTGTGTATAGCAATAGTGTCTTGATCTGTATATAATTATATTTATATTTATCTGATAGATATATAGGGTTATCGTTATTGAGTTCGGCGTTATTGGTTACGTGTTCGGTCACTGGATATGGAATTTGAATGGATTAAGTGAGTAAGCCTCAATATGAATCAGATTGTATAGCCATACACTATTATATTGGTGTTTGGGTCCTTCTTTATAAAGTTTTGGTACATGTGTAAGCAAAAAGTATATTATATCGGTATATTTTGAAGGGGGTTTACTTGTTTGTCCGAAAATGTAGCCTCAAGAGTACCGAAATATATCGAGGACCTTTTTTTATACAAAAAATATACCTATGGGTAGATACAAACGGGGTACGAGCATATGGCCGATGGGGTATCAAACCGAGTGCTAGCTCAATATGGGATCGTGTTGTTTCTCGTACCAATGAGAACTGGCTTCATTTGTAAACATAACAACCATGTTTGACATGTTGTGTTCCACTTAAGAAATGAATGTTGATTTGCTTGCGTTCCATAGAGTATGGATGCAAGTCGGTCTGACATTTTGTGAGGAACACGAAAGCGTTCCACACATAAAATTATCAGACAAACTTGCATCATACTCCACGGAACGCAACAAAATCAACACCCAATACCTATATTTACACTCAACCGAGTCAACTTGCAGATTAAAATAGTTGTTAAGCGCCTATTTCGAACGTTATTATCGCGCGCGACGTCATGTGGCTTAATTTCGACCAACCACCGTCCTGCATTCATGTTGTTTAGATACTTCTTGAATCGATCGTCGTCGTTTCTATGTCGATCTTCTTCGATCAGCTAATCTTACACTTCACAATGTTTCACATTATATTATTGTTATAGTGATGTGTTGCCTCTCTGTCGTATGTAGTTTTGCAATATGTCTACAATATTTGTACATGTTTCACCTACAATATATAATGGCGAAAATATCGCATAGGAATAGAGCATCCAAACTCCGCATGGTTTGATGTAAATTTGAAGTCTCTGCGAATATAATCATGATATGCTGCGTGTTGATTCCACTGGTAAAAAAAAGGGAAATATGTATCGATTGTGCCCCGATTTTGAACATCAAATACAGTAATGCCCTAAGTAATCGACCTCTAAACCAAAGCAGAATTATGGGTAACTTTTCAGGATTTAGTCGGAAATATGGCTTGTTGCCATTAACCGGAAAGCTCTCACCGAGAGCTTTCCGATGAATGGCAACAAGCCATATTTCCGACTAAATCCTGAAAAGTTACCCATAATTCTGCTTTGGTTTAGAGGTCGATTACTTAGGGCGTTACTGTACACCTCAAAAAGCACACAATCCCTTTCAATGGTAAGTGCAATAACTCAAAATGATTTCCAGATAAGACGTTTGGAGCTACCCGAACGTTTGAAGCGACGATTTAGAGATGATATTAGTGATGTAGGCCCATGGACCTGTTTGTATACATGTATGACGAACTTGAAAATGGCACTTACGACGTTATATCGACCGATCAACGATTTAGTGTCTACCATTGTGGCTTTGTGCATTATTCATTAGGTGGGTTGGGAACTAAATAAAAACTAAATATTCGCGATTTCAAGCCATCAACAAATCATCAAAACTCGGTTGAAATAGCACAAAGGGACCTAATTGTGAGTTTCTGTTTTTTTTACCAGTAGAAACAATCTCCGTGTGACAAGCTTAAGGACGGCCATTTTACCACAATCATGGATTTACTCGAATTTCTCAAATTCCCCAAGACTGCTAGCTAGTCAGCTGGTGGATTCTTCAGAATGGTGTACTAGACCACCAGAATGCGCTGAGAAAAAGATATATGCTAACACACGCGTTCATGCATTGGAGCCGAACTATTACGATTTGATACCACTCATGTAGGCAATGATTTGTGTGCCTACCAGTGTGGCTTCGTACATCATCTCAGTACCATTTCATTATGTTTGTTCAATCAGAACTATCACTCAACATATACTTAGAATGGTTGTCACTCACAGTTATCAGCACAGAACGTCATTTAATTTATTATGTTTTAAAGCCTTGACCTTGGTGTTGAGTAAGTGTTATCTTTTCCCATTGAAATGCAAATGGGCATACCATTTGATAACTCTGCAAGTGACTGTCAATTTTAAATATTAAATACCTATTGACTTAGTGTACGTTCGCACTGTGCAATTATTGAGAAATTCCGCTTCTAAATGTTCTACTAACTGTAGGGATTGTGTGTCTGTTGCAACTTGGGAAGTTGCCATACATGTAAACAATGAACACATGACATGTTAGATCATTGACATCAAACAGTTTTGTACTCATCTATCCACAACAGTTGATTAGGTTTCACTCGACATACATGTATAATCAATCACGTGATTTTTCACGCTTTATGCAGGGTGGACAAAAAGTTATTAAAATGTTAAATGTGTCGTCTATGGCCATTAACTTCTGTAACGCCATGTGCAGTGACGCGCCATGGGCGTTGAACGTCAACGCATTGACTCAATGGTTAATCGTCAGAAGTAGCGCAACAAATTGAGTTTGATAGTTAATAAATTCATGAGTGTTTAGAATTCCTCAAATATATCACATGCATGTTATGGAACATGGTACATAGGCGAAATATTTAATATCTAAATTGAAATAAATGAGAACGTCGATTAATTAAAGGGATATGCTGGTTGTTGTCCACTGACATAATAAATACGTTACGGGACGGTTAGTGACCGGATATGATGTGATATGGTGTTCATTGCTATTATGAACAGTATGTTTAGTCGTGATGCGTGTCTATTGACAAAATGACAAACGTACAGACATATTTGATCAATCATATTGACACCAGGTGCGCTGTAGGTGCTATATATTAGATAACTTACCTCCTACTGTATTGTGTGTTACGCCGCTAGCAAATAGACTAGTCGGTTCAAACTCAAGGCAGAGTTATCTCCCATCGTTTCGCTGAGATATCACTGCCATAAGTACATTTGGTAAGGATTTCTTACGTGTTCTTAGCTCTTATGTTTTAGGATTAAAATTGTCTATGTCTGGTTCAGTCTATATTGTTCTTATCAATACCGAAAGAATTGCCATTATTGCAAACTTTTGGTGGTCAAAATAAGATAATAGGTGACTAAATATAGTTCCGACGATATGTAAAAATAGATGTATCGGTCCGCAAAGTACCACCCTTGTGGCAGTGCTATATCGCAGTGCTAACATAGAGGGCGCTGCATGGCGTTTGTAGTCGGTTTATAAAATAAACAAAGTTGGTGAACACGAGTCCAGGGATGTCTCTACACTCTTAGAACAAATGTGTATAAATTCTCGACAATATGTTTTAATTTTGACCTTAACCCTTTCAGTGCCAGGGGCCGATCTCATCGGCCCTAATTTACGGTCTGTAAAATCGGCCCTAAAAAAATAAAATGTTTTTTTTTTTAGATTATTTTGGGTTGAATTTTTTTTGTGTATGCTTAAGCATGCTATAGCAAATTTAAAAACAAACTGGATAAAACCTTAGGGGCATGTTATAACTCAAAACCATCACCAAGTATTCATAGTAATAATTTTGATGCCCATGAAAAACGTAAGATTCCCTGGCAATAAACCTACAAAATAAGTCTGTTAAAGAATATAAGAAAAAATTATTAAAATTGTAAAACATTGTAAAAAATAATAAAAAATGATGAAAAATTGTTAGGCCAATGCATTCTCTTATATATGCGAGGCGACATATGGTCGACTCGCATATATAAGAGAATGCATTGGCACAGGGTATATGGTTTGATACAAAAATTGGGCCTGGCACTGAAAGGGTTAAAGACAATTGAGTAGAAATGACACATGACATTATGTGTCTGGAATTTCCTCAACATTTAATATGAGAGAATATGTGAGTGTATCTTAGTCATTAGATGAGACGAGTTCTATTGGAGATACAAAATTCGCAAAGGCTACCACAGAACAAAACATTGACAGCAGTTATAAATTTGTTATGCACTGTGTTTGTGTCAAATCTGAACAGCACACAATAATTATTGTGTAGCACAAAGTTTTAAAGCTGATGCCGGATTTTTAATATGGTAGTTTTTACGAGGTATGTGTCTCCAATAGAATAGATCTCATCTACTAACTGTAATATACTCACATATTCACTCATATTAAATGTTGAAAAAATTCCACCGACAGATATGTCATGTGTCATTTCAACACAATTTTAAACATATTGTGTAGAATTTATACACATTTATTCTAAGAGTGTAGAGACATCCCTGGACTCGTATTTTTGCCCGATTTTGTTTACGCGATATATTCATGGTTGTAACACAGTTACTATGTAGTTACTATGTAGTTACTATGTAGTTACTATGTAGAATATACAAAATAGATTCAAATTAATCTTAGATGTGTATAATTCGGGCTGAAATGTGAAACATACTGTAATTTGCCACAATTATCCACTGATAAACCGTTCAATTTGCCAGAACATTTCCGAATTTGACCGAGAATATTTCCAATTTTCCAGACAGTTTCCCCAATTTTGAGCTTTCAAAACATTTGGGCGGGGGGGGGGGGGGGGGGGGGGGGCAGCACCCCAACTCCACCCTGGCAAGTAGGAATACGAAACGCCATGTGGCTTTAAATTCCTGGGTATAATTACACTTACTCTGGTTTGCACTTTCTTCCTTTGATTGTACATCGGACCATCATATCTTCAAGTCTGTGTCCCATCGCAAACTTTGTATCACTGAAAAAACAATGACTGTTACTATAGCATCTACTGATACTAAAAATAAATTAAATGTCAGTCTTAGATAAAGCTAAATTTAATGACATAATATTCCCACATGGGTCATTAATTTATCTTTATATAATACTTTCTGTCATAGCCGGATGCCTTATACACATGTACAATAGCTATGCATTTCAAAAATGCATGCACAACAGAATACAAATTAATCATAATTATTAGTTATTAAGATTTATAAAATCTCTACTTCCGAGTTACCATACCGAATTTACATTCCGAGTTTACTATTAGATTTTCTATCGCTCCCTGGTATGGCACCGTAGAATCTGCTGACACTATAAATAAATTACGTGTCAGTTTTATATTACAACTAGCAGGTTAGCCCGCCACTGGCGGCATTCGTTCCATGACTTTGTTCGAAAAAGCAATTGCAACAGGTTCCGAGACACTTGTGCTGCAATTGCACCAAATTTCGTCGAAATCAGCAAGTTTTACCCGATTTGACCTTGAATTGACAATTTTGTAGGTCAAAGTCAGATCGTGGTCATGATTTGACCCGTCGAAAACACTCCCCGGACAAAAGTACAGAAATCCGCCAGTTTTACCCCATTTGACCTTGAATTTACCAGTTTGAAGGTCAATGTGACGTCGGGGTCACGATTTGACCCGTCCGTTACACGTTCGGGACAAAGGTACCCATAGGTAGCAAGTTTGGGCTCAATCGGTTGACCCGTCCCGAGTTGACCATTTTGCTTCCATAGAATTTTCATGGGACGAATGCCGCCAGTGGCGTAATATTTAAATTTTAACATAGGATTTCGCATTCAAATTGATTTATGTCGATAAAACTGTTATTTTTTAAAATTTCAAGCTGAGACTTGGTGTGTCTGTGTGTAATACTTACATATTCTTAAAATGACAGAGTCCAACACGTAATTATGTTTTTGATGAAAGAAATTAATTTTTTTCGATGCTAAATTTCGAGCGATAACGTTGCGTTGAATTGTAAATAAACGCTCTTTTATAGCGACGCGTCATATACAAATGCTCATTAAATTATCACGTGATTAACCCCCGCAGTGCCGTTTTTGTGACTGAGAGTGGAGAACGGGTGCTCTGAGCCGCGACGACGATTCCCGTGGATTTTTACCCTTAGATGGGAAGTTTGAGCCCAATCGGTCCAGCCGTTTTCGAGTGTATAGAGGACAAATATATATATATATATATTTACGGAAGTCTCAAAATATATAGGAGATAGCATCTACAGATACCAAAAATATAAATTATGTTTGGGGATCCTTGGACAAATTTCACAAAATAACATTGCAGGAAAATGGCTATTGCCCTATGCAAGCTAAACAAGATATTATGCAATAGTTAGTAGTATATTCATATGGTTAAAGGTCCAATTAATGTTTGAATCCCAAATTATTTCTATATAGTGTCAGTGTTATTGCATGACTATCGTTGACATTAAATAAACCCAAAACTATATACATTCCACCAGGATACAGAACAGCTGTGATCTATGAGTGTCCACCGAGTTATATATATTCTCAATATTCACTCAAAAGCTCCCCCTTTATTTACACCAGAATGCATCAAAATAAAAACTAGGAGATAGAGTTATCCCTCTTCCGCCAAGAATAATAGACTGGCTGTACAGTCCAGATCAAAATTAACCACAGAACGATTCAGAACTCACGTTGTTACATCGACAACAACAACGTGTTCACATCGGAGAAGTGGATAATACAATATTTGGAGCTTCCTCTTTCAAATAGTATATAATATGGCCATATACGCTAGCGTAATTAACGAACCGCAGCTAAGTCACACACAAGGTATATATGTGGCTTTTTGAATGTTATAAAAATAAGTTCATTGATATGTATTCCTATCATTTAAGATTCACTTTGGCCTTCCTCCGTTGGGTCATTATTTTTAATTACATTCCACAAAGGCTCACCGAAACATTCAGTTGTCCGAAAATGACATGACAATTGCAGCCTTTTTTGGATTCTGGCCCGCCAAGATAGATGACGCCATGGCGTCGTGACTTGTTTTCTGCTAATAAACGTAGGAAATTGATCTAATATGAACAAATTTATTGATAATAACTGTTTATAAATAAATACTTCAATTGTTCATTATTCTGATAGTAATTCCCCATATCTTGGAATACAAGTAATCGATTGACACATACAGTAACAACATTTTCCGATTACGACATTAATGCTTTACGCCCACCGATCTATTGTGCGACAAAAGTGTTCGCAAAAATTCAAACCAACAGCGTCGTATTAGATAATAATTGGTGACGTCACACAATCAGATATAGTCTATATGCGACCCAGAAGCGTCCGGCTTTGGTTCGTTAATATATAATGTCGACGCAATTACATCTATCTATATCTGGGCACGAATGCATTTTAGGATATTGTTGGACTCAATCGTATTGTTGTTTCCAGAAGAATAGTAAATATTACTGGAGTCTCGAATGATTTAATGTGATAGTTACCCCGCAAATTAGCAGGACGCCTCTATTGACTAGGAAATATATTATGTGGGGTTCATAAGTACTATGCAGACATTTCTTATCGTGGACGATAACGTGATCTGAGGATTCAAACATTAAGTGGGTCTTTAAGACGTCGATTGATCAATATTAATTTTTGGCGCACTGTACAAATCATGGCGGTATCCGTATAATTCGGCCTTATTTTGATAATCCGGCCTTGTGAATGATAATCCGGCCTTATAAACAGTATGTTAGGTTGTAACCGATAAAAACTACTTAAAAATGACATAATATCGGAAAAAAACATGATAAACGACGAGGTAAGTGTACATAGTTTACATATCAACAACATGTTCGTGATATTGCTCCAGAATTGATATTTTATAAGCGTTGTTTATCACGATTTGACCATAATAAATCTATGGTGGCCGCGTTATCTATCGAGTAATTTTTATCGGTTACAACCTAACATAGTCACGGTGGGGAATCACGTGGTTTCGGGGTTGGTGAGTACCACGCATTCATAATGTGCAAACGCACAAAAGAATAATATACGAGGAACTGACACAAAACATAGCAGCTTGATTGTTACGAGCATATGCTAGTCTATTTTTGAAACATGTTGATACCTTATTTGTTCGGAAATACTTAGTGGTTTTCTACAACATTCTGACCAAAGTTGCCAGTCGGAGGTGCGTGGAATACACCAGTCCATACATCTTGGAGAATCCTTCGACTGACAACTTCGGTCAGAATGTTCGAGCAGACAAATGTGAATTTGGACATAAATGAGGTATCAGCTTTGTTTGAAAAATAGTATAGAATCTGCTCGTAGTTGTCAAAATAATATGTAATATTTAATATCTTAGTTTATTACCTTTTTTCGTCGCTTCTGGTTGCGTTTTAGATCGCCTCGGCTATTTTTAGTGCATGATGAGTATCAACTCGAAACCACGTGATTCCCCACCGTGTTTATAAGGCCTGATTATCATTCACAAGGCCGGATTATCAAAATAAGGCCGAATTATACGGATGGGAGCAAAGTAAACCAGGTAGTGAAATTGGTAAGGATGATAGTGCTTTACGTCGAAGTACAATTGCCTTACTCTTCTATAGCAGACTTTACGCCCAAATCCAGTGGCTGGTTTGTTCGTCAATTTTAATTAACATTATCGCACAACTTAATAAAAAAATGCTACATTTATCGATATATATATATATACTAGCCGATGAGCCCGACGTTGTCCGGGCTATTCAAAAACCAAATTTCAAGTCGATAGCTCCACCCGTTTCCGAGATCTGGTCCGCGCATGCGCGAAGCTGGCGTCGCACGGGCTCGGCGACCCGATAAAATTCGTATCCGGGGCAATATGCATTCACATACCAAATTTCAAGTCGATAGCTCCACCCGTTTCCGAGATCTCGTCTGCGCATGCGCGAAGCTGGTGTCGCACGGGCTCGCCAATACGACAACGACAACCGCCTGGTCAAACTACACACACGTACCAAGTTTCGTCCCGATCGGTCGAGAATCGTAGATTTGTATTAATGACAAACAGACAGACAGACAGACAGAGGTCTTCAAAATATATATGAGATTTAATCTTTACGAACAATAAAAAATACCTGTCGGAAGAGTGATATCTTATGGTCATATTATAAGCTAAATGTTATGTTAATTAGGAGTAACTCGCGTTTGACATGAGTTTGTTTACGCTCAGAGATCACTCGGACTATAACGTGATCGGGAGGTCAAGTGAATTCGTATTCTTTTGAATTATGTAAACATTGTGATAAAATATATTTTCCACATTTAATTTACTACTTTCAGTTGACAACTGGTGAAGTTCGGAACAAATGTAATGTTTTCTATCGTATAAACCGGACCACTTTCACAACTGTAACATTTAATACCGTCATTTGGAGATTTAGGAGCAGCATACGATTACACTGGTTGTATAAGAGGTCTGGCAAATAGAAGAATAAGTACATGGGGGCATAATTGCCAGTGAAGCCTGTGTTTAATGTGCCATACTGGTGGTAATAATTATTATACAAAACTGTGACAGTTCACAAAAAAAGTGGAAAAATAGATGCGCAACGTGATTTTCGAATTCAGTTATTTTGTAATGTTTAAAATAGATTTTGATTTATCCATTTTTATCTTTATTTTTGCCTAAAGTTAGTTCATTTTTATTCAATAAGATTAATATCTAAGTTATCACAAACAAATCAATCTGTATTTTATGTACGTATCTTTCGGCTGATTTAGTCAAATGGTATTCTAGTTCTATCTAGTAGTTAACACGTCACACATACAATAATGCTACTCGCGTATATCAGAGAACGCATTGGGCTAACAATATTTACCTTGATATTGTAAGCCAGTGCGTTCTCTTATATATGCGAGGCTCCATACGCGAGACTCGCATATATAAGAGAATGCGTGGCACATGATATTGCATGCTGTACCAGAGCAGCTCCCGTCATGAACGGGTTAAGGGTCAGATGCACGTTTGGCCAAAATTTCCTGGTATTTCTAAATATATTTTCTCAAAATCTGTCGGGAATTTATTTGTGAAATTTGGTACAAGCGATTATTATGATATAATATTAAGAACAATCGAACAATTATTTATTATAATCTCATTTACTTCACTTTTATGGCATGAACAATATTTAAAATTTGACCGTTTTGAGGTACCAAGAACTTCTGTAAATTAGATTTGTTTCAAAAGTGCAGATAATTTTCCATGATATCGTATCTGAAGATCTTGAGAGGAGACTTAATTTTTCTTGATTCATGAAACTTAATGATTATTTTCACTTAGAAAGACAACTACCCACACATAATTTTCTATATTTGAGAATTTTCATGTCATTCATGTTGTTCAATGAAAAATTGGGCTGAGATGAGTTCTGGGTCATGGCTTCATAACCAAGTTAAGCTGACCACCACATCTCTTAACACTGTGGCCTAATTTATGTTGATTGCTCCTTGCTTGAGTGGCCCAGACTGCATATCAATAGTTGGTTTAATTGAGCTGAAATATTTGTGACTGCTTTATTATTCATCATACTATATGGGGGAATGACACTATATTATACAATTAAAAATCTAACTCCACATAATTATACAAATGAAGCCTCCTCTCATGTAATCAAGACAATAAGCTGTTTGGTTATTGGAGTGTTATTAATTATTCTAGCAGTTAGTTTAAACATATTTTATTAGCAAAGAATAGCTAATTGGATTGGGGCACAAGTTATTGCTAACTTATTGACGCCTCTTTCCAACAAACAATTGACAATTAACAAAAAGAGTTAGGCTTCCTGCCTGCAATACATATAATACAAAGGTATACAAACAACACTTGTATGATTAAAATATGATAGTAAAGTGGGGTACACGTTAAGATGTCAAAGTGTACTGTTTGCGTCAGAATGAGGGTATGATTGTGGGCCTTCGATCGATGATGTGATATTTTGTTTCCTAATTTATATAATACCATTTCCATTCGCTAGGTTTAATACACTATTAATCATTAAATCGTTGTGTTTCTATGATATACTTTTGAGCAAAAATGAATAACTGGCAATTTATATGCTCAGTCTCATGTGTGGAGCCGAAAAGTATGTTCCCAATGGTCAAGTGTAGTACGCCCAGTTTAGATATACTATCAAACAGTTTTAATCTTTCATGAATAAAGTAAGGACATTCGAAGAAAAATGATATGCTGTTTCCTCTGGTGCACCGCAACAGCATTTCGGCGAATCGGCAATATGATTGATATGCTTATCACAATTAAGATTACTACAGTTATTTCGCAATTTAGCGTGTAGTATGTTCCTTTCTCGGCTTCCAACTAGGTAGAAAGGAGGCGGTTTCAATACAACAAACATAGCAGCTATTTTTTTCTCTATATTATCTTTATTTATTTTCTTCTTATTGCCTTTATCGTCACTCTTGGTGAGGTCATCTAGGAATTTGTTCCACTGAATAATCATTGAAGGAAAGAACGATTTATTATAATATTCAGCCTTTCTAGATAAAGAGTTAAATCGGTAGGGATATCTGGAAGGATAGTTTGTGTTGTCTCCGTAACGGGCAGGTAATATATCAGTCAAATATTTCGGAGCGTCTCCAGCTTGGATTCGGTTGAACATTTTGAATTTATGAAATTTTCTTCGTTCTTGCAGTGATTGCCAACCCAATTCTGTAAATAATTTATGTATAGCACACGAGCGAGTTAAGCCCGATACAATTCGAGCCGCATCTATGTGTAATTTGTCTAGCGTATTTAGAAGGGAGTCGGGAGCACAATCCCAGATAATATCTCCATAATCCATAAGAGGAAGAATGTAAGATGTGTACATTAGATTTAAGGATTTGCGACTAAGTTTATATTTAATTTTTCTAAGCATGGCTAATCGACCAGAAACACGAGTTACTATATCATTTATTTGAATGTCCTACCCTAAGTTGGATTGAAAGTTTAAACCTAAGTGTTTTTGTGAGACCGTTTCCTCGAGTTGGGTGCCACCAAAAAGGATTGGGGAGAATGTTGGGGATTCATTTTGGGGAGATATTTGAAATCTTATCAGGGTAGTTTTGGTGGGGTTGAAATTGACAAGCCATTTTTTGGACCAATCGGTAAGTTTGTCCAAGTCATTGTTGACTTTAGTAACAAGATGGATCGGATCAGTTTCCGCTGTGTGATGCATGTATCATCAGCATAGAGTCTAGTCAGGGATTCTAAATCTTGGTGAATATCATTAACATATATGAGGAACAAGAAAGGTCCGATCACAGAGCCCTGGGGGACTCCAGCTGAAAGTGTTCTGAAAGGGGATGCAGTGTTATTCAAAATTACCCTTTGCTCTCTGTCCATTAAATAACTCTTGAGCCAAATTAAAAGATCACCGGTAACCCCATACTTCCTAAGTTTGAGAAGTAGTCCCCTGTGCCACACTCTCTCGAATGCTTTAGAAACATCACAAAATACAGCACAAGTGTGTAAATGTCCTTCGAGAGATCGGCATATGTCATGATGTAACTCTAGTAACGAAAATGTAGTGCTATGTCCAGGGAGGAAGCCTGATTGTTGTTTATATATCAGCTGATTGATTTCAAAATGTTGAGTTAAAGTTTTCAAGACTAATTTTTCAAGTATTTTCCCAACACAGCATAAAAGGGATATTGGGCGGTAATTACCTGCATCAGCAGGATCACCTTTTTTGAAAATTGGAATGACATTTGCTTGTTTCCATGTCATGGGGAATGTACAAGTATCCATCGATTTTTTGTAAATTATATAAAGAGGTTCCACAATGGCATCAGCAGTCTCCTTCAGCATTCTGGCGCTTATTCCATCATATCCGTGGGCTTTATTAATCTTGAGAGACCCGATTTCTCGGAGAATATTGTTTTTATCAATAGTCACCGATGATATGGTACTGTCACATTGTGTAGCAAAATCAGGGAACAGTAAGGTTTGTTGTCGATTTTCCCATTGTTTATGAAGGTATCATTAATTAGGATGGCTTTTTCTGTATCATTAACTATAACGGGTGCTTGATTCGTGTTGGAGTTGTTATCTTTATCATATAGGGGAGGAATAGTAGAACGTCTGTTTTTCCCCATCAAGTTGCTGGCTACTTTCCAAAAAAACTTCGGAGAGTTGGATCTTTCGATATTGTTTTGTAGGTTTGATTCAAATGAACTCTTTGCATATTTTATCATGTTGTTAACTTTTTTCTAATTCTCTTAAAGTTATCAAGATCTGAACATTTCTGACTTTTAATAAACGTTCTCCTGGCTCGATCTCTACGACGTAACTCTCTTCTTATATCAGAGTTAAACCATATTTTATCATTAGGTCTGATTGACACCTCACTGGTGGGAGTATTTTTTTTAATTATATCCAAGAACATTTCTGTGAAAGTGTTAACAGCATCATCAATTGAGAGTGGGTGCAATAAGTCGTGCCACTCGACGGCCTGGATCAAACTACGAGCCTGATCAAAATTGCCCTTTTTGTAATTCCAAACGGTTCGCTTGAATAAAGTATTTAATTAAAAATCAAATGATAAAACTGCATAAACCCCGAAGTGGTCAGAAGTAGACAAGTCAATGGTATCAGCATCGCGACAAACAACATTATCGCTTACTAGTATTGGGTCTAATAGAGTCTAATAGATTCTAGGTCTAATAGATTCTAGCAGTTCTTGGTACATAAAGGGACAACAAAGAAAATAATATTTTCAACCTCCCAAATGTATTATAAACCATTGTTTTTGTCATCTCTTAATAATTGCGCAGATTCTGCAAACAATGAAGATTATGATATGTGAAATTCAAGATTTTTCGCCAGATAGATCCAGAGAAATACTTTGTTGTGAATCTCTTGCCATATTTGGCTGTAATTATGCAAAACATGCATCTCCTTCTTAAAATATTACCTGTCTAGATTACTCATAATTCTCTTGTATCTGTCTTTCATCTCTTCTGTTTCATCCCTTGGTCCGATCCAGTCATCGTCGTCGCCATCGTCATCCTCATCCTCAATAATATCGTAGTAATCGAAGTCACCATTGTCTGTTAGGTTTTTCTCAAACTCATCCCAATGAGCATCAAAATCATATTCAGCGTCCTAAAAGGAGTGATGTGAACATATACTATTCTCAATCTGAATTTGAACAAATTTATCTTCACTTGATTATTGTTCCCTGTAGGATTAGGGTTAGGGTTGTGTTTAATGTTCGAGATAAGATAGGGTTAAGTTTAGGCTTAGGGTATGGTTACAGCCGATGTTAGGACATGACTTTGATTACTGATATTGAGTTACATGTATAATTATGGTTAGGGTTACACACATGGTTGTTGTTAGGTTAGGGTTATGGTTACAGCCGATGTTAGGACATGACTTTGATTACTGATATTGAGTTACATGTATAATTATGGTTAGGGTTACACACATGGTTGTTGTTAGGTCAGAGTTATGGTTACAGCGGATGTTAGGACAGGACTTTGATTACTGATATAGAGTTACATGTATACTTATGGTTAGGGCGGCATATGTGGTATTTGTTAGGTAATGGTTATGATTGCAGCCGATGTTAGGACAGGACATTGATTACTGATATAGAGTTACGTGTATAATTATGGTTAGGGTTACACATATGGTTGTTGTTAGGTTAGGATTATGGTTGCAGCCGATGTTAGGACAGGACTTTGATTACTGATATAGAGCTACATAAATAATTATGGTTAGGTGCTACATATGTGTTTTGTTAGGTCAGAGTTATGTTTGCAGCCGATGTTAGGACAGGACGTTGATTACTGATATAGAGTTACGTGTATAATTATGGTTAGGGTTACATATATGGTTGTTGTTGGGTTATGGTTACATATGATTGTTTGTCTCAGGGTTATGGTTACATCCGATGTTAGGACAAGACGTTGGTTACTGATATAGAGTTACATGTATAATTATGGTTAGGGTTACATACATGGTTGTTGTTAGGTTAGGGTTACATATATATGGTTGCTGTTAGGTTAGCGTTACAGATATGATTGTTAGGCTTAGGGTTATGGTTACAACCGATGTTAGGACAGGACTTTGGTTACTGATATAGAGTTACATGTATAATTATGGTTAGTGTTGCATACATGGTTGTTGTTAGGTTAGGGTTACATTAGTGGTTGTTGTTAGGTTAGGGTTACATATATGGTTGTTGTTATGTTAGGGTTATGGTTATATACGATGTTAGGAGTTGGATTACTGATATAGAGTTACACGCATAATTATTGTTAGGTATATATGGTTGTCGTTAGGTTAGGGTTATGGTTACATCCGATTTTAGGACTTTGGTTACTGATATAGACGTGCATGTAAACTTATGGTTAGGGTTACATATATGGTTGTTGTCAGGTTAGGGTTATGGCAACAGCCGATGTTACGACTTGAATTACTGATATATAGTTACATGTATAATTATGATTAGGGTTACATACATGGTTGTTGTCAGGTTAGGGTTATGGTTACAGCCGATTGTTGAACAGGACTTTGATTACTGATATACAGCTACATGCATAATTATGGTTCGTGATACATATATGGTTGTTGTTAGGTTACGTTTATGATTACAGCCGATATTAGGACTTTGATTACTGATATAGAGCTACATGTATAATGATGGGTAGGGTTACAATTATGGTTGTTGTTAGGTTAGGGTTATGGTTATGGTTACAGTCGATGTTAGGACAGGACTTTGGTTACTGATATAGACGTGCATGTATAATTTTGTTTATGGTTATATATATGGTTGTTGTTAGGTTAGGTTTGCGGTTACAGCCGATGTTAAGACAGGACTTTGATTACTGATATAGAGTTACAAGTATAATTATGGTTATGGTCACATGTATGGTTATTGTTAGGTTAGGGTTATTGTTGCGGACGAAGTTGGGACTTGAACTACAGATATAGAGCTACTTGTATAATTATAGTTAGGGTTACATATATAATGGTTGTTGTTAGGTTAGGGTTATGGTTACACGCGATGTTACGACTTGGATCACTGATGTAAAGCTACATGTATAATTTTTATGTTTAGGATTACATATATGGTTGTTTTTAGGTTACATAAGGAATTGTTATTATGTATATGGTAATTTGTTATCTATCAGGTAGAGAGGGAGAGCGACAGTAAGCACATGGATTTTCTTGTGTCATTCTCCCCATGTATCATCAAGGGTCCCTGTAAAATGTACATATGACTTATTCTGGGATTTTACGTTAACCCTTTACCCAACAGAACGGCCCTGTGCCAATGCATTCTCTTATATATGCGAGTCGACCATATGTCGCCTCGCATATATAAGAGAATGCATCGGCTTAACACATTAAAAATTATAAAATTGTTAAAGAATGTAAGAAAAAATGGTAAAAAGTGTTTTTTAGGCCAATGGTCGACTCGCATATATAAGAGAATGCATTGACACAGGGCATAACTGTAACCATCACAATGTGGTCAATGAGCCGGTTCCAATGATATCCATATTTGTATGGTTTTATTGAGACAGACCCAAGATAATTTAGGCTGTTGCAGCTTTATTTGGCCGTTTTTGGCCGGTTTGTTGGGTAAAGGGTTAATATCGGGGCCTGACAGTAGATAGATATGTCAGATATTACATGAGTTGTGTGTATTAAGAATGAGAGGAGATATCAGGAGAAGAATATGAGGATGGAGGGGAGTGATGGAGGGGGAGATGACGGAGTGGGAAATGATAGAGGGGAGATAGAGATGATAGAGGGAACGATAGAGGGGGTGATGGATGGGAAGATGGTGGAGGGGGTACGATAGAGGGGGATATGATAGAGGTGGAGATGATAGATGGGAGATGGAGGGGACGATGGAGGGGGATGCTATATGGGATATGATATAAGGGGATGATGGATGGGGAGATGATGGAGGGGATATGATAGAGGGGCGATGATGGAGGGGGAGATGCTAGAGGGGAGATGATAGAAGGGGATGATAGAGGGGTGATGGGTGGAGAGATGATGGAGGGGGAGATGATAGCGGGGAGATGATGGAGGGGGAGATGATAGAGGGGGATGATGGAGATGGGTGATAGAGGGTTAAACGATTGAGGGGGAAGAGGGCAAGCTAGGTTTTTGTTAGGTTATGGTTCCTGTTATTTAAAGGGTATACTGCACTCAAATGTTGTTCTTGTTTTCTATATTCTTATAATAAGGTAACCAGATGTCCACGCACTGCTTTCTTTTTGTTTAAATCGTCAAAAGTATGTAGTACTATACACGGTTCAGAGCGAAGACATCTTTATAGATGTTTCTTCTCATGGTCGACATGGGCAATTTTACGCGACCGCTGATTAAAACTTTACCCAACAAACCGGCCAAAACCGGCCAAATAAAGCTTCAACAGCCTAAAATATCTTCGGTCTGTCTCAATAGAACCATACAAATATGGATATCATTGGAACCGGCTCCTTGACCACATTGTGATAGTTACAGTTAGCCCTGTGCCAATGCATTCTCTTATATATGCGAGTCGACCATAGGTCGCCTCGCATATATAAGAGAATGCATTGGCCTAAAATAAATCTTTTTTTTAACACTTTTTACCATTTTTTCTTACATTCTTTAACAATTTTATAATTTTTAATGTGTTAAGCCAATGCATTCTCTTATATATGCGAGGCGACCTATGGTCGACTCGCATATATAAGAGAATGCATTGGCACAGGGCCCTTCTGTTGGGTAAAGGGTTAAAACTTCGAACTGACACAAACGAAACGATCTAATTTTATCGAAAATTATAAGAAACAAAACACGTATTTTCTGCGCAATATATATGTAGACAATCATATATAGAACTAGTTTATGTCACGCTTGGTGTTCAACATATGTTCAGTAATTATGTTTAGGGTTATATATATGGTTGTTGTTATGTTAGGTTTACGGTTACAGCCGATGTTAAGACAGGACTGATATAGAGTTACATGTATACTTATGGTTAGGGTTACATATATGGTTGTTGTTAGGTTATGGTTACATATATGGTTGTTGTTAGGTTAGAGTTACACATGTGGTTGTTGTTAGGTTAGGGTTACCTATATGGTGTTGTTAGGCTTAGTGTTATGGTTACATCCGATGTTAGGACAGGACTTTGATTACCGATATAGAGTTACATGTATAATTATGGTTGGTGTTATATATATGATTGTTGTCAGGTTAGGGTTACATATATGGTTGATGTTAGGTTAGGGTTACATATATGGTTGTTGTTAGGTTAGGGTTACATATATGGTTGTTGTTTGGCTAGAGTTACATATATGGTTGTTGTTAGGTTAGGTTTATGGTTACAGCTGATGTTAGGACAGGAGTTTGGTTACTGATATAGAGTTACATAGAGAACTAGTTTATGTCATGATTGGTGTTCAACATATGTTCAGTGAAACAAAGTGAAAAAAGTCATGTTGCATTAGTTTCAGTGCGTGCGTGTATATACTTCATGTAAGAATACATGAAACCACGCATCACCATTTATTCTCCATATGTGTTAGGGTTAGGGTTATGGTTATGGTTAGGGTTATGGTCATGGTTATGGTTATGGTTATGGTTATGGCTAGTGTTAGGGCTAGGGTTAGGGTTAGAATTATGGTTAGTGTATTCTTACATGAAGGACATACCGGTTGTTGTTACTACATGTAGTTATATGGGGCCTGAATAAACCTTTAACTCACATCAATGTGCTCTAGCCGCTTATCGGGGTCAATGCTGTCAACAAGCTCCTGAAGCTCCGTTGAGCGCCACGCCTCGTTTTTTTTCACAGCATTCACGTTACAGAACGTCACAGCAGGTAGTTTCTGGACACTGAATCCCAGCGACAGTTTGGTTTGTATCGGATATTGATAGTAGAGATCTATGAGAGTGTACACGTGGAAGACACTGATCACTATTGCGGCTATGGTCAGGAGCACCCAGATCATACGTGCTATCATCAATTTTGATTGAAATGCGTATGGAATCCCCTGCATCGATGTTCTGTTAGCGAATCGATGAACAATTTTGCGAAAGGATGCATGCTCTCTTGGCTCTTTTGATCCCACTATAGATGACGCTTTCTGAGAAAATGAAAAGGTGAAAGAATGCAAAAATGTTATAATGTTCTAAAATAATGACAAGGTCTGTCCCCAGTTCGATGACAAAATATAAAAAAAATAATAGGAAAACAATATCTTTTTAGCGGTAGAAGCTCTTTTAGAAAATCTCTAAGACTCGAAATTATTTTATCATAACTCTTAAATCCCAGCCCTTTGTTCTATAATCCCAATAGGTACTTCGTAATCTAAATGTTCGTGTCTTCACAAGTTATGTATAAAATAATCGCCCAGCTCTCGAATGTTCGGAAAAATAATCACCGAGGCGTAACGAATGTGTTGTTTTTACTAAGCTAACAACCGGGAGCGAGTATGAAAAATCCACATACATGTTACTTAGATTTCTGGAAAATTATATTCGATTATAATGCAATGACAAGTGCATGTGTCATGGTTTGCGCTGCATGGATATCCAGACAAAAACCTAAACTCCAAGCTTAGGACAACACACACAGTGTGTACCTCGCGATGAAAATAAATAAGCAGAACCCGGGGGCATCCCATAACCTTTGTTAAAATGTTCAACAGTTAGATATTTCCTAATTGAATCACCTATACTTCAATTTTCCGCGTGAAATTTGGTGTAAAATAGGTATTATATAATATTCCAGGGGGTGGGTAAATTCAACTTTTCCCAGAAATTTAGTTTCTTTGTCTTTAATGGTACTTTCATTTCAATCCCCCTGGGCACCACTAACGGCACCACCAACTTTTACCAAATATTTTTTAAAAGATGGAAGTTCCATGCCTGACATAACATCGGGTAGTTTGATTTCCTGCCAGTGTGCATATTTGTTGTATTAGACCAAGAATCGAATATTTTCCTATTTTCGTTTAAATTCGTGGAGAAAAGTGCCCATCATTGAATGGGGTGGTGCTAATATAATTTCCCAGACATGGAAATTTCGCCCTGGTTCAAGGGGTGCAGTTGGTGGACACATAACAAACGGAGACCATCTAGCCACGCCCCTGGGGATTTGAAGAGATTAAATTAATTAGCTTCCATGCGGGTGCTTTTTCGTTGGGCACCGGAGGCCAGTAATGGCTTATTTGATTACATCGTGCCATCCGTTTTTGTTTATTTGAGGACGGTATCGGTCTGCATTCTAATGGAAGAGAAGACAGACTCTCGCATCAGCTAACTATATCATTTTAGTTTTAGACAACAGTACTGATATGGGAAATTTCCATGTATCTAATAGAGCGGATGTCCGGCTATCCACAGGAGCACAATAGAATGCTAATGAATTTCCAGATGTGGACCTATTCTGCACTACATGTTAAAATGATGTATGTTTGTGTTGTATTTTATTTTTTGAATGTGCAAATAATATGTACACTGAAAACTTTATTTCCTTCTATTTCAGACTCCTAATTCAACACATAGGGTATTGCAATGGTTGAACTTGCACGTTTCTCGGATAGCGAGTGCGAACTACATGTACAGGACATACTTCAGCAATTCGATTCACCTGGTCATAGTCTGTATGTGATGTGAGGCGCCGAAATTTCAAATCATACGGATGACACGCCACAGGGCGGTTTAAAGTAACAGAATACACATATTCTATCGGTATAAGAGTTAATACCAAGCAACGGTGAAAACTTAGATTTAGACTAAGAATACAATTAAATATTGTCGCGAAAATAAATTCGGATAAATTTCGAAATTTACCAACGTTGAAAATGGAATATCGAAATTTATCGCATAAATGTCGAAATTTATCAACATTTATTAATAGAGTAAACGTGAATAAAAATTCGAACATTTATCGCAATTTATGCTACCCGTAAATTCCTGTAAATTTGGAAGTTTATTTAATCATAAATTCGACATTAAATACCAATAAATTTCGGAATTTATGAAGTGCATACATTCGGATGAATGTGAAATTTATTGCATTTATTAATAATTTATCTGAAGCATAAATCCCAGTTTCCGTGTAGTGTATGTTAGTTGATAGAGAGGTAATGTCAGAGTGTTCTCCATATTGATGGAGTTTTATATGCACACTGGAGGAAACTATTTTCCTGACAATAATTTATAAGTTGACCAATTTTGATGCCAGTGAGCCAGAATTTTGATGTTATTAGGCCAGAGTAGCCACACAATATGACACCTCTCAGTTCCGTTTCAATGTTCTGCCCATTTCCGTTAAAAAAGGCCAGAATGCCAAAAGAAGTTTTCGGCAAATTGCCATACTTAACCCGTTCATAACTGTTCCAAAACCCCGTGCCAATTCATTCTCTTATATATGCGAGGTACCCATTGGGAGCCTCGCATATATAAGAGAATACATTGGCCTAACAATATCTACATTGACGTTGTAAGCCAGTGCATTCTCTTATATATGCGAGGTTCCCTATATGAGACTCGCATATTTAAGAGAAAACGCATTGGCACAGTGTCTTTGATGCAGCACCAGCGGTTAACATAACAGGGTTAACAAAAACTGTTCATGCCGCATAATGTACTGTGACAACCAGAATATAATATTAAGTTGTCAGTTGATTTTGTAACATAATCAAAATTAAATGGGTCACAATTTGCTACCTTTTCGGAACAGCCGAGAATAAAATTCGGAATATATAAGAAAAATCAACTTCTTTCCAAATTTGTTTGCCATTTTGCAAGCCATCTTGAGTAATGTCGTATAAAACACACACGGCAGTGTGATACATTTCACACATATTTAAATAATAATCACCATTCATACCAAAGATAGTTTCATTTTACTTGAAAAAATAGTCCAAACATGAAAAGTGAAAAAATTTCAATCATTCTTGTAATGTCAGTGGTTACAATAGCAACAATTAACCAAGGAATGCAAATATTGATCTAAAACAACAAATTCCACATACATTACTGGTCGAAAATCAGTCTACCAGAACAATTTCAACCTATTGTTGGTGTGAAATTTCCAACTAATATTGTGTCATGTATGAAATTTCCAACTGGTGATCAATTTGACCATAGTAACTGTTGGCGCGGGCGGGTCCACATGTCGCCACACCCCTGTATGGTTGGTAACGTGATATACACCACAGCCCGGCGAACCAAACCAAGTCCACAACACTAGAACATTTCACATGGGGTTTCAATGGGGGTTGGGTCATCGGATTTGCCTCAAAACCATACTAACTTTTGTCATATATGCATGTACAATTAACATAGGCGTGTAACTATTTCCAAATAACGTGAGCATGCTCTTTTTAATTAAATAGAATGTCTTTATACATGCATTATGTAGCACATGCGAATATGCTACGCATAATGTAGGACATGTGAACATGCCATGCTTTATGTAGAGCGACACGTGAACATGCATGTATTATGAAGGATAAGCGAACATGCCATGTATTATCCGGAGCTACATGCGAACATGCCATGGATTATGTAGGACATGTGAGCTTGCCACACATTATGTAGAGCTACATGTGAACATGCCACGCATTATGTAGAGCGACATGTGAACATGCCATGCATTATGTAAAGGATAATGACCTCGTGAAGTTTCTGAGGCCAAACAATCACCAAAGGCCGCGAAGCGCCCGCGGGTGATTATTTGGTCTCAGACACTTCACGAGGTCATTATCTGACTTAAAACCCACACACCCATGTGCACATCATATATGAGTGGCATGTGTGTATTCGAACACTGTGCAATGAACACAGTGGTCTTTCGAATATGTATTAATTAATATATAAGCTTTGCTGAACGGTCATTAAAACATACTATCCAATAATTTTTATTGGTTTGGCCTATTATACATAGCTGACCTGACAGCGAGCGGTTGGCAACTGTGCGTGTGAAATCTTAACACAATCTGCAGTCGTCACATTCGAGCACGGGCTGAATGCAAGATATCATTAATCAGGAAAAAGTACCGTATTGTATGTCACCTCATACCTATGGTCTGGCTTCCCCATTCAAAACCCAGATCCGCAAGTTAAGAGTCATGCTATTGTGGTTTGCCGCTGTATACTGTGGACTCACGGCATGCATGTGAGGTAATTATTTATATATATATATATATATATATATTTATTTTTTTATCTATTTCTGGCTTTTTTCGTATATGATTTCATATTCAATCGTTATTTGTTGAACGATTACTACTGGAATTTCAATAACTCTCATTTGGTCAAAGAAGGGACGTGATAACACGGTTTTCGTTTGGGTGCGGTGTAAAGCTTCGGAGTTTAAACTGCACCCATCCATTCTGCAAACTGTCCTGCATCCCTTTTCGGGTTAGCAAACAGCATTCTTCAATTGGATTTCTTATTTTTCTATGTATACAAACGTTTTTGTTTTGCCTGGCAATTAACATCTTATATTTAAATATTGACGTGAAAATGTAGTTTCTGTTTGGGTATGGACAACTGGGAATTTCCAACTGCATTTGTAACCAAATCTGGAAACTTCTATTTGGGTTACAAGCATATACAACCGGTATAATTCAAGCTTTCCAATTGTTGTATATAATTGTGTCTCGCCAACCCTCGTCTATGGTGGTGACTTTTCCAAAATTATGACAGATTTATTACAAATTTTCTCCGAAATGTAAGAACGATTTTAATTTTAACATCAGGTAAATGTCAACTTATTGTTACTTTTACAATTGATGTGTCATTAACTCATTGATATTTCCAACTATTAAACATTATGATAAAAGTTTCGCGCGAAACCAGCCCAATCCACTCGCCACGTCATTGTCTCACATTGTTCGCAAACATGTCGACTGGAAGATACCCACACGCTGATTCCGGCCCTGGTTAAGTTGTCCTGCTAATGTTCTATGATGCTGGTGGGTCCTGCTGATTTGCTATGATGCTGGTAGGGGACAACTAATATTGTTAAATACAATATATTGCCAGTTGTTATTTAGCTGTGTTTGGCTAATCTGAGTTGAGAAAAAGCTAGTGTGCATGTGCATGAAACATTCAAAAACATGTATATTTTAAAATAGTTTAATCATGGCTGCCCGTGTGTTTGCAAAAGCGACAGCATTAGCCATCTAGATTATGACCAGTTTGTAATAATCAAAAAGAGTCATTATTTAAAGGGGCATGGCTCATTCGAACTTCAACATTTTGTCCCTGTAATTTTGGAAGCATGTGTAATATAGGTTGATAAATACACAACATATTGATATGCCGGCTCCATATGCTCTGAAAAATACTTATCAATGTCACAGCTATTTTCAAACTGTTTTCAATTTTCGCACCGAAGTGAAACAGAAGCTCGTTAGTTCTACCGCTTCAGGAATAGACTAACAAGGAACGTTCTTTATTGTTTCGTGCCATCCATACATTTCTGCATTCGATCGCTTGAATTATTCTTTCTGTGGCTTAACGGGCCGCATGAGAATTTTAGCGTATTTATCGACCTATGTTGATCCCTGGAACCGGACCGCGATGAAATAAAATTCGAGAATTATTGCGATCTTGAAACTACACATCCCTTGAAATAACTTACAATATACAAATACATGTATATATGTTTCAATGTTTTATAAACATAATGACTTTTCTCCATTCGTTCATATTATCCACAGGCCGTGAAAATGACAACTAAGAAAAAATAACGGTACATTTTCAAAACAGCATCACTTTGCTCTACCAACATCATAGTAATTCACCAGGACCCACCAGCATAACAGCAGGACCACTTAACCAGGAGTGTTTACTCCTCTTCCCGGGGTGGTCATTATTTTACCGGTCATTATTTAGATAATGCACAGTTGAGCTATTAATGACTCGCAAAATAATTACCACCTCGGCGAGCTGACACCTCGGCGTCTTCGGTGGAAGTCATTCGTCGGGATAATACTCATGCAACAACAATAGGTAGACGCGCAAGTGGGTTTTAAGTAGAGCTATATGTGAACATGCCTTGAATTATGTAGAGCTACATGTGAACAGGCCATGCATGCATTATGTAGGACATGATATGTATTATTTAGAGCTACATGTGAACGGTGCTATTCATTATGTAGAGATATGGATTATGTAGAGCTACGTGTGAACATGCCATGCATTATGTAGAGCTACATGTGAACATAACATGCATTATGTAGAGCTACATGTGAACATGCCATACATTATGTAGGACATGTGAAGATGCCATACATTATGTAGAGCTACATGTGAACATGCCATGCATTATGTAGAGCTACATGTGAACATGCCATGTATTATGTAGAGCTACATGCGAACATGCCATACATTATGTAGAGCTACATGTGAACATGCCATGCATTATGTAGAGCTACATGTGAACATGCCATGCATTATGTAGAGCTACATGTGAACATGCCATGCATTATGTAGAGCTACATGTGAACATGCCATACATTATGTAGGACATGTGAACATGCCATGCATTATGTAGAGCTACATGTGAACATGCCATACATTATGTAGAGCTACATGTGAACATGCCATGCATTATGTAGAGCTACGTGTGAACATGCCATACATTATGTAGAGCTACATGTGAACATGCCATACATTATGTAGGACATGTGAAGATGCCATGCATTATGTAGAGCTACATGTGATCATGCCATACATTATGTAGAGCTACATGTGAACATGCCATGCACTATGTAGAGCTACGTGTGAACATGCCATACATTATGTAGAGCTACATGTGAACATGCCATGCATTATGTAGAGCTACATGTGAACATGCCATGCATTATGTAGAGCTACATGTGAACATGCCATGCATTATGTAGAGCTACGTGTGAACATGCCATACATTATGTAGAGCTACATGTGAACATGCCATGCATTATGTAGAGCTACATGTGAACATGCCATGCATTATGTAGAGCTACATGTGAACATGCCATGCATTATGTAGAGCTACATGTGAACATAACATGCATTATGTAGAGCTACATGTGAACGTAACATGCATTATGTAGAGCTACATGTGAACATAACATGCATTATGTAGAGCTACATGTGAACATGCCATGCATTATGTAGAGCTACATGTGAACATGCCATGCATTATGTAGAGCTACATGTGAACATGCCATGCATTATGTAGAGCTACATGTGAACATGCCATGCATTATGTAGAGCAACATGTGAACATGCCATGCATTATGTAGAGCTACATGTGAACATGCCATACATTATGTAGAGCTACATGTGAACATGCCATGCATTATGTAGAGCTACATGTGAACATAACATGCATTATGTAGAGCTACATGTGAACATAACATGCATTATGTAGAGCTACATGTGAACATAACATGCATTATGTAGAGCTACATGTGAACATAACATGCATTATGTAGAGCTACATGTGAACATGCCATGCATTATGTAGAGCTACATGTGAACATGCCATGCATTATGTAGAGCTACATGTGAACATGCCATGCATTATGTAGAGCTACATGTGAACATAACATGCATTATGTAGAGCTACATGTGAACATAACATGCATTATGTAGAGCTACATGTGAACATAACATGCATTATGTAGAGCTACATGTGAACATGCCATACATTATGTAGAGCTACATGTGAACATGCCATGCATTATGTAGAGCTACATGTGAACATAACATGCATTATGTAGAGCTACATGTGAACATGCCATGCATTATGTAGAGCTACATGTGAACATAACATGCATTATGTAGAGCTACATGTGAACATAACATGCATTATGTAGAGCTACATGTGAACATAACATGCATTATGTAGAGCTACATGTGAACATGCCATGCATTATGTAGAGCTACATGTGAACATGCCATGCATTATGTAGAGCTACATGTGAACATAACATGCATTATGTAGAGCTACATGTGAACATGCCATGCATTATGTAGAGCTACATGTGAACATGCCATGCATTATGTAGAGCTACATGTGAACATGCCATGCATTATGTAGAGCTACATGTGAACATAACATGCATTATGTAGAGCTACATGTGAACATGCCATACATTATGTATAGCTACATGTGAACATGCCATGCATTATGTAGAGCTACATGTGAACATGCCATGCATTATGTAGAGCTACATGTGAACATAACATGCATTATGTAGAGCTACATGTGAACATGCCATACATTATGTATAGCTACATGTGAACATGCCATGCATTATGTAGAGCTACATGTGAACATAACATGCATTATGTAGAGCTACATGTGAACATAACATGCATTATGTAGAGCTACATGTGAACATGCCATGCATTATGTAGAGCTACATGTGAACATGCCATACATTATGTAGAGCTACATGTGAACATGCCATGCATTATGTAGAGCTACATGTGAACATGCCATGCATTATGTAGAGCTACGTGTGAACATGCCATACATTATGTAGAGCTACATGTGAACATGCCATGCATTATGTAGAGCTACATGTGAACATGCCATGCATTATGTAGAGCTACATGTGAACATGCCATACATTATGTAGAGCTGCATGTGAACATGCCATACATTATGTAGAGCTACATGTGAACATGCCATGCATTATGTAGAGCTACATGTGAACATGCCATACATTATGTAGAGCTACATGTGAACATGCCATACATTATGTAGAGCTACATGTGAACATGCCATACATTATGTTGAGCTACATGTGAACATGCCATGCATTATGTAGAGCTACATGTGCACATACCATGTATTGCGTAGAGCTACATGTGAATATACCATGCATTATGTAGAGCTATCTGTGAACACACCATGTATTTTTGGAGCTACATGTGAACATGCCATGCATTATGTAGAACTGCATGTGGACATGTTATGTATTATATAGAGCTGCATGTGAACATGCCATACAACAATGCGAAATATGAAAGATATGTTTGAATTATGAAAAAAAATGGTTTTAACAAATAAAAACAACAATTTTCCCGTCTTATCCATTATTCGCTGTACGAGTCTCACAAACCGACGACCAATTCACATCAACTGCACAATGGACTTGCGGACGAAGTAATTCGGGATTGACTATTTCGATTAACACGAAAGGAAGCAGGAACACGAACAGCTTCCGAGTAACAAGTGATTATTCAAAGTAACAAGTCACTATTCAGAGTAACAAGTGACTATTCAAAATAACAAGTGACTATTCAGAGTAACAAGTGACTATTCAAAGTAACAAGTGACTATTCAAAGTAACAAGTGACTATTCAAAGTAACAAGTGACTATTCAGAGTAACAATTTAAGTGACTATTCAGAGTAACAAGTGACTATTCAGAGTAACAGTAACATATATAGGGTTATTTTGCTCTCATTTTACGCAATGAAACAATACATATTATATAGCATTCGAACGCGAGAAAATTAGGATTATATTTCTATTCCTGTTCCTGTTACTTAGAATAGTCCTCTGGTTGCTACGTTCCTGGCCAATAATACGCTTAGTTCTCAAAAATAGTGTTTAAACTAAATTTAATCGAGGGGGTGTGCTATGCTTTTGAGTGATGTGTAATGTGTATTGTTGCATTGCATAACACTCGAGAAAACAGAGCTTATATCGCTGTTCATGATCTCGTTACTCGAAACAGTCACTTGTTACTCGGAAGCTGTTACTGTTCCTGGTTCCGTTCCCGTTACTCGAAATACACCCTGTCACTATCTCGCGGCCATATTGGATCCACCAGGTCCGGTTCTGTGGTTTTACTTAGCTTTCCATATATGGAAGTCATGAATAATTCAAAAGCTCCTTATATGGAAATGCTACTCCAAAACTTTGACCTGTAGCACTAACACGACGGAACCGGGACAGGATGAATCTACGAAACCACGGAACCGGATCTGGTGGATCAAATATGGCGGCGAGTTAGTGACAGGCCGTATAGTCAATCCCCAATTATTCTCAGATTACACATAAGAACCTACCTGGGACCGTCGAGCAGAGCTTGTTCCGTCCTTCGTGTTGAGCTCGTTGCGTGCGTTGCTATATATATTCTCCTGTTCACCATACGTTGTGAATATTTTCCTATGGTAATCCCGTGATGACGACATGACTGAAGACTCGTCAGTCGACCAAAGTCAAGACCATGCAAGGTTTCAAGGTATCGCACACTTGTAAGTTGTACTAAAACAGAACCCCGTATATATAGACACTGAGACGTGTTTATTCAGCGGGTTCGTGAAGTTACACTAAAGTCCGAAATTCGGTGGAGATTCATATATGTAAAATAAAATATGGAAATTTGACAGATTCGCGTGAAGATGTCCACCGGATCAAGCATTCATAGTCAAGCACACTGTAGTTTGACGTGGTAAAATTTGCATTTGCGATTACCCAAATGCAAATTATACCACGTCAAACTACAGTGTGCTTGACTACACGTCAGTTCCCCAAAACTTGTTGATAAGGTAAGCCTTTTCCAGGTCAACGAGGTCAACCAATTGTTTTCCGATATACATGCACCCCTGACCTTGTGTATAGATATCGACCGAAAGTTGACAGCCATGAAATCACTAACGGATCACTTAATCCGAAGCTCACATAAAAGACCCCGCATAGTGTCTAAGCCACAACGACACTCAGTCAGGCGACTGTGGGGCACGAAACAACAGAATACGTTCAAAACAAATCTGCTGACCACTGACGCAATTAATCGCATGAGAGAACCCCTTCGCCCTGATGATTTGCACACAGGCGCACAAAATAAAATAGACACAGTATCCGAAATCCTCAAACAGTTGTTTCTGATACCCAAAAGAAGCACACCGCAAGGGACACAACCCAATGTAAAACCTCGAATTCACCGTGGTTTAACCGCAGCTGTACTCAGTGCAGAACTGACTATAGAAGAGCGCGTAAACAATATAAGGTATGTCCAACGAATATTAATAAATCTAAGGTAATATAATATAGGAAGCGTTATAAACTCGCACCAATGACAAGCAAGAAAGACTATTAGAGCATATACATGTATGCGTGGTTCATTGGCCAGCGAGTTTAGGAAATTAATCCGAGATTTAGATAAGAGTAGAACCACGAAACCTACTCCGAGTGCAGATGAATTTCAAAATCATTTCGAAGCGGAAGAACAAGAGATGTTCGCTGAAATTACCCGTGATAATAATACTTGATGCATAGAATACTCGGATGAACCCGATAGTATAGATGATGGCATAAACAGAGACTTTACCTTGCAGGAAGTAGGAAACTCAGTGAAAAATCTCAAACTAGGTAAAGCATCCGGATTTGACGAAATAACCGGTGAGATGATAAAAGATACATTTAACGAACTTGGACCAATTTATGTCGATGTTTTCAACTTTATCTTGGAATCGGGCCAAATCCCAAGTGACTGGTCAATTGGTGTAATAAAACCAATTTTCAAAAATAAAGATGACCGCCTCAACCCCGATAACCATAGACGGACCACGCTCCTGTGTACGCTTTCGAAAGTGTTCACCAGTATAGTCAGTAAACGTATTAGCGAATTCTTAAATATACATGATATCCAGACTGAAGCCCAAGCTGACCGGCTTCCGCAAAGGATATGCAACAACAGTTTCTGACCATATATTTTCCATGCACGCACTTATAAATATTCTTAAATCTCGCAAACAGAGACTGCACTGCACCTTTGTCGACTTTACGAACGCTTTCGACTCTGTTTGGCGAGAAGGTATGTGGACAAAATTAGAACATTACAAGATAACTGGCAGAATATTAACTGTAATTAAACAGATGTATTATAACCTTAAGATGTGTGTTAGCGCGAACAATGACTGCTCTGAATATTTCGATAGCTTGATTGGCGTAAAACAAGGTGATGGCCTCTCCCCCATTTTATTCGCCCTCTATTTCAATGATGTGGAGGATTACATGAAATCACATAGCTATAGCGGGAATGGTTATACAACGTTTACCGATACTGCTATAAATATATACACTAAACTGTTTCTCTTAATTTACGCTGATGATACAGTCATCTTGGCAAATACGGAATCAGAGCTGCAAACATCTTTGTGTACCTTTTCAAGGTATACTGTAACCAGTGGAAATTGAAAGTTAAATTATCGAAAACAAAGATAATGATTTTTGGCGGACGCAAGAAGAAAAAACGCATGACAATTTTAACCTATTCAATAAACGGGGGCAACCTTGAAACTGTGGACAATTACAAAAACCTCGGAACATGGTTCAAGAAATCTAGCGATTATAGCCGAGAAAGGAATATGCGCTGCAAAGATGCAAACAAAAAAAGCAATGTATACACTCATTAGTAGAGTAAGGAAATATAAAATGACAACTGACTGCGTAATTGACATATATGAAAAAGCCATAGTGCCTATAATGACCTACGGATCCGAGATTTGGGGATGCGAAAATATTTCATCCTTCGATAAACTTGAACTATGGTTCCTAAAATTCTTACTCGGCCTTAAGAAGACCACGCCCACCCCATTTCTGTACGGCGAGTTGGGAATATACCCAATATCGATGAAAATAAAATTTAGAACTCTGACGTTTTGGGGTAAGCTGGTGACGATGGGACCTGAGAGAATCCCTTTAAGATTATATACCTGTATGTATCACTCCCACTCAATAAACTGCCAAGCAAATGCATGGTTAAAAAACATACACACCATACTAGATCATTTGGGACTATCGTACTACTGGCTCAACCAAAGTATACCCTCTCGTGATATTTTTAACGCGGCGGTGAAACGCAGGGTCTCTGACGTATACATACATGAATGGACAGCAAACATAGCGAATTCAAATAAGATGGCCTTTTACAGAATATTTAAGCCAGACTTTGGCACAGAAAAATATCTTTCACACACCAACCATAATGTCGTTTCACGCCTGATGAAATTCCGTACTAGGAATCACCGAGTTCCAATCGAGACAGGCTCCTGGGTTGGACAAGTTCACGAAGTTAGAAAGTGTAAATTATGTAACAATGGCCTTGGAGACGAATGTCATATTATTTTGAAGTGCACTAAACTTACTGATCTCAGGAAAAATACATTAAACCATATTATTACATCCGACCCAATGCATTGAAACTGAACAGCCTGTTCAAAATAAGCAATAGGAAAACCCTTACGATATCGATATTCATCCGCGAAGCCCTCTTTCAGATAGGGGCCCCTGAGGCATTAAACTAGAAGTCCCCACCCCATATAGACACAACAGCTTGTATAAAAGCGACCGAAAAATCACCCAAATGGAAATACCCATACATAATAGAATGACCTAATTTATACAAAATATGATTAACAATGTGTATGATTATTATCCAAAGCCCCATCCCCGTCCCAACCCCATCATACCCGATAACCCCAAAATAAAACTAATAAGACAATTATAATGAGAGAGATATACTCGGAACATGTCACATTCATTTACATCTTCGCGTATGTGCATAATTTATATGTTTAATTCCTTTTGTTCA
Source organism: Siphonodentalium dalli (assembly GCA_032622095.1). NCBI lineage: Eukaryota > Metazoa > Mollusca > Scaphopoda > Gadilida > Siphonodentaliidae > Siphonodentalium > Siphonodentalium dalli. Next base: position 95,000,777 of record CP136067.1, read on the forward strand.
TGCTCATATATCTTGTCGATGAAAAGAGTAATAAAATTTATCTATCTATCTATCTAACTATCTCAATATTTCACAGTAGCAATGCAAGCCCCGTGCAGAGTTCAGTCCCCTATACGCAGGACTTACCGCTGCCCACACCTATACTCGAAATGTGAAGAAAGTCACATTTATTTATTTGAGACTTTTGCAGGTTGCAATTAATTCTGCATTATTCTGAGAAACTGAACTGTCCATATTCATTTGTAAATTGTCTAAATCAAGTCAGAATGAATTGTAACTGACAAAGCACTTCAATAAAATTGTTAGATTTAATTAATAAAATACACATGCCTGTAGCGTTTATACATAGCGTAGCGAGAGGAGTGAACTATGTTATGCATCTTGGTATCAATGGTGTTTCTCACCTACCGACCACCCCCACGAACTTCCATATTAACCCTTTACCCAACAAACCGGCCAAAACCGGCCAAATAAAGCTTCAACAGCCTAAAATATCTTCGGTCTGTCTCAATAGAACCATACACATATGGATATCATTGGAACCGGCTCCTTGACCACATTGTGATAGTTACAGTTATGCCCTGTGCCAATGCATTCTCTTATATATGCGAGTCGACCATAGGTCGCCTCGCATATATAAGAGAATGCATTGGCCTAAAAAAAATCTTTTTTTAACACTTTTTACCATTTTTTCTTACATTCTTTAACAATTTTATAATTTTTAATGTGTTAAGCCAATGCATTCTCTTATATATGCGAGGCGACCTATGGTCGACTCGCATATATAAGAGAATGCATTGGCACAGGGCCCTTCTGTTGGGTAAAGGGTTAAAGACATATAATGTGCTAATTTCAGTGAATCAAACTGATAATTAGTATAAACATAGTTTTGTGTAAACATAGCATTCAACTAATTTTACCGAAATTCCAACCACTCCAATCGTTCAACTTCAGGACACATACCACGTCTTTTAACTACGCACACAGGGACGTAGCTGAGGGGGGTGTCCACCTTGGAATTTCCAACCGCGGCCCGCATCTTGAACCATATCAAACTCGTATGTCCGCAAAATGATATTTGCACCCCATTGCATTGGTTAGAACTTTCCAACTGGTATATACCTCAAACTTTCATATCTGACGCTGAGGCCCGTTCCAAACGACGGATTTTTGTCGACTCGAATCTAATACCAGACCCACAATTGTATTAAATGCGTCAAAAATGCGACGTTTGAAACAATTAGATCCGTGTCAGACGCATCACAGACGAATCTCCGTCCAATTCAGACGAATCTTCGTCGGTGATGCGTCTGAAATCCGTCTTGGTTTCAAACGACGGATTTTTGACGACTCGAATCTAATACATGTGACGAGATGAGCCGAAAGTTGCCGAAGAACGAATGCAAATGATATGATAATGATATGATAATGGTATAATAATGAGGGGGCTCCCCTTATCTGAGGAATACCCACATGACGTCATTTGTCGCACGCTCTCTTTGTCATAAAGAAAGATATATCTATAAGCATTGCTTAGTTAACATTGTGCAAATTGTAATTATTTTGGTAGTTTGATTCCTCAACGAACATGGCATGTCACTGACTCACATCTTATAATGGATATAGTATCAATGTTTTAGAATAATCCGCTCTTTAAAATTGGATTTTCCGTAAGTCAATCAAACAAAAGATCGCACCTCACAAGTATACTCACGTCGGTCCGCCCGTCCGTCCGTACAAACATTTTGCATTATTGTTCAGCAACCGCTTGGCACATTTAGCTGTTATTTGGTATGGTGATAGAGCAGCATGTGGGAACAGATACATGCATAGCGTGGGTTTCGTCCACCCATTTCGTCCACTGAGTTATGGCACTTTTTTAACTTAGAAAATTCAATTTTTCTCTTGTTTTTTGGGTTTCCAGATGATAGCGCGAGCTTTGGTGGTACGATTGCAAATCCCGTATTTTTGTGGATCAGTTATATGATAATACATGTCAAGTGCGAATTTGGGTATGATCTGATGATTTTTGCCAGAGTTATGGCCCTTTTTTTCAACTTAGAAAATTTGAATTTGGGTTTCCGGATCGCTTGTTTTTGGGTTTCCGGAATTTCTAGTACGAACTTCTTTTGGAATGGTCATATATACCTCCTCGGATATCCGCAGTTTCGTCCATTCTTAATCCGAATTGCTATGGTCGGGGGCAAATGCCACGCGACAGCGTACCTCTTGTTTATATTTATAATAATTCATATATTCAGGTATTACTTGTTATAAGGGGCAGAGTGGTAGCCTATGGTTTATAATAATTTATATATACCGGTATTCCTTATTATAAGGGGTAGGGGTGGTAGCCTCAGATTTATAATAATTCATATAAACCGGTATTACTTATTATGAGGGGTAGGGTGGTAGCCTATGCTTTATAATAATTCATAGATACCGGTATTCCTTATTATAAAGGATATATAGGTGGTAGCCTATGATTTATAATATATAATTAATATATTCCGGTATTCCTCATTATAAGGGGTAGGGGTGGCACCACTGATCTTATTTATAATAATTCATATATACCGGCATTACTTATTATGAGGGGTATAGGGGTGGTAACCTCTTATTTATAATAATTCATATATTCCGGTATGCCTTATTATAAGGGTAGGGGTGGTAGTCTCTGATTTATAATAATTTGTGTATACCTGTATTTACATGCATGGTATACACATATATGGCGCCTATTATATTATATTATATAACTATATGTACTATATACATCCTCATATACATATGCACATATATTCGCGCTGCAATCGCGCATATATTTATACATAATTTATATTGTATTTTAGTATATATATATGTATAACATACCGGTATATATAGGCCTCTATATCTACGCGTGACCATTTTGTGAAGGTAACATGGAGTGCACCTTTAAATAAATCGACCGATGTATTAGATTCGACGCGACAAAGATGCGTCCGTCTGAAACAAAATTGACCGCAGACGCATCACCGACGGATTTAATACAATTAGATTCGAGTCGACAAAAATCCGTCGTTTGGAACGGGCCTGACTAAGGTTGGAAAATTTTCAACTGATTGCCATTTCATTCCAAATTTTGCCAAAAGTAGAAGAAATATACTATTGTTGGTCTAAAAACAACAAATGTGAAACAATACGAACAATTACAACCTATATGAAGTGTAAAATTTCAAACTGATATTGTGTCAGGCATGAAATTTCCGGATTTCCTCCACCACTAAAACTGGCAATGTCGTGATATGGCCTTAAACCCCAACGAGTCAGCTGAACGAGTCATGAAATTTCCAATTACTGTTGAACATATTTAGCAAAGTTGGGGGGTATAGACACACACCACTCCCTGTGGTCGCGTCCCTGTACGCACGAAATTCGAATGTAAAATTTACTTTTCAATTCGGGGTGATTTTAGCCGACAAACAAACGACAACGTGATTCATCCAATCTCCATCGAATTTCGAACTTCAATGTAATTTAACGTGATTCTCCATCGAATTTCGAACTTCTATGTAATTTAACGCGAATCTCCATCGAATTTCGAACTTCAATGTAATTTCACGCGAATCTCCATCGAATTTCATACTTCAGTGTAACTTCACGCGAATGTCCATCGAATATCAACTACAATGTAATTTCACGAACCCGAAGTGAGCTACTGCATGAAGAATATCAATCCATGGCCCAGGCTGAACATGTGCGTTTGTCACGATGAAACTGTCTCCTGGATTCGTCCCATTGATCACACGTTTCTTTACACAGTATACTTTATAAATTCTGAACCGCGCCTGTGTAAGTTTGTTAACATTGCATGCACAATTAGGCTAATAAAAGGCACACAATTATACCATTAACGTATGCCGCTCGAAATATAACTGACGGACTCAATCGTTTAAGTGGGCACGTACCGGTCACACGCTTATAAGTTTGCATGGTCTGTTTGCAATCATTTCGTAATAAAATACCGTCACAGTATCTGACTGTGCCAGGATATGAACGGTAACATGGGAATAAAATACATTATTCACCAAAGCTATCGGCATGAGTAGCGACAGTGCTGTTTATAAACTGTTAACAAAAGATATCAAATTCAATACATGACAAAGATGACTCAGTGTAGTTTATAAAGTGAACATAAAAATATTAAGGTAAGAATCTTTTTAAGCATTAGTAGTAATGGTGGGCACTATGGCCCAGTACCCCCCAGACATGGGCACTATGGCCCAGTACCCCCCAGACATGGGCACTATGGCCCAGTACCCCCCCAGACATGGGCACTATGGCCCATGGGCCATAGTGCCCATGTCTGGGGGGTACTGGGCCATAGTGCCCATGTCTGGGGGGTACTGGGCCATAGTTCCCACCATGAGGATAGATGTTCCTGTCATTGATGTGACATTTCTGATCGAAAAAATGAAAATGGACTTAGAATTATTTTTTTTCAAAAGGAAAATCTCACTTTGGAAAATATCAATTAGCAATCAAGAGTTTTTCTTTTCGAATATTTGGTGGCCCTGAAAAGGGCCGTTTTATTTTTGTTATAGTTTAGAATCCGCCACATTGAACTTCTTTGTTCGCCAAAACTTCAATTGATTTGTCTCCTCGCCTCATCCATATTTCGCATTCACAATAATGCTCGTGGCAAACGTGTGGGATCCACACTAGAGTTATTGATGACTTGAATCTTGGTGTTGATTTGTAGCCGCCTTTGGTAGCATCAAACATGACGATAGGTCGCTGTATAACAGTCGCCGATAATTCAACCATCAATCTTGATTCAGCCAAAAGTGGTGTGCGCCGTAAATCTTGTGCCGACGCACCAAGTTCGTCACTCTCTGCGTAGTACAGGTCAACTGCCGCATCTCTCAGAATCATCCATCCATCGGTCGTCCCGTAAACCCCGAGGCTGAGTGCCCTCCAAAACAGCGATATTTCTTCACCGTACACTGCTTTACAGTATACCCCACCGGCCATTATCTCGTCAAGATCTGTTATGTTTACAGCAGTCATCTTTGAATGTAGAATAAGTCTGAAGATCCGTCTTGAACATATATCACGATTGCGCGGGCGGTAGAGAAAGCACATAATACTTTGACGTTAAAATGACAAATGCTCCCTGACGTTGTGTTTCTTTTCAGTGCATTATCTGTTAGTTTCACCATTTCGATATGATATAGATTAAATTCATGATAGTATATGCAATTAATTAAGATATTTTAACATATGAATTCATCTTCGTTCATAAACGATGACCAAGTAAAGTTATCAATTGTAATGATGAAGAAAAATGTTCAGTATGTTTTCTTGTGTTCAGTTTTATGTATAAAATATGTACATTTCCAAAACCAAAAACTAGAAAAACATTCCATATTTGCCTAACGAGGTAACAAATATATCAATCATGTGTACCAAATAATAGATAATGATCTAACGAAATAAAAAACATTTGTTTGATCGCTATGCAATAATGATCAAGAAAAATATGAATGCTGATCCGTCTCTGAAAAAACACAACGCCAGGAAACATTTGTCAATTTTAACGTCAATGCGACATGTGATTTCATTGACGCCCGTGTCAAATGTATAAAAATATTTTCGAATTTGATCAACGTTACATTGCATTGCTATCAAAGATGGATCCGTTAACAGAATTTCTTCAGAGTGAGATATACAGTAATCCTGTTGTACAGAATACATATGCGGCACCACAGTCAACAGGCCAAGCTAATACGACAATGACTATAGGTGGAGATACACTCATTTTAAAAGCGATTTTAGATGAACTGAGATGTCTTCGCAGGGATATTGACGTGAAAACACAAGTAACGCATCAAGAAGTAAAAGTGAATCTTCGTTTCGTTGCAGAAGAGATAGATATACCAATCAGGGTTCATGATGTTCAGAGATCGAAAGAACAGAAACAGATCAAAAAAGAAAAAATATTATCGGCGAAAGAAAAAGAACCTAAAAGTATCATGAAGCCTTCTACTGAGACAAAAGTCAGATTTCGTCTTCCTTGTAAAGAATCTAAAGATACAGAGAAAAGTGATGAATTCGCAAAAGCTATTGGTTCTCATGGGAAAGATATGTCAAGATATAAGAAAAACACAAAACGATGTTAAAGTCAGATGATAATTTTAAAACGGCCCTTTTCAGGGCCACACACATTTTCCAAAAGGTTACTCTTTCATTGCTGAAAAAATCAAAAACACGATTGTTCAATTTATATTTTATTCAACAACAAATATTTGCAAGTATATTTTGTTTTAAATTATTCGTGGCGTGATTTTTTCAAAACAAAACATAGGGTACAAAGAACATTATTAGTTATTAAGCAATGCTAAAAGTTTTTCTTTTTGAAAAAATTGGTTGGTCCTGAAAAGGACCGTTTTTGTTTTTGGCCCTGAAAAGGGCCGTTTTGTATGGCATCAAAGTTCACGCCACGATTTTCTTTTGAGACTTTTGCTTTTGTTCCAACGCTGTTGTTTTTTGCATATTTGCATAACCAGTTTTGCACTGGCGGTTACTTCTTTTGCGTGTCCGGCCCGCATTATCTTGGGTGTTAGCCCTATCGTTCCTCTTAGTATAGACATCAACGGTTCGGGGATTTCGGACATCTTTGAATGCAGAATAAAAATTGTTCACGGCCGTGTTTGAACATATATCACGATTGCGCGGGCGGTAGAGAAATCACATGTCGCGTTGGCATTAAAAATGACAAATGTTTCCGGGCGTTGTGTTTCTTTACAGTGCATTATCTGTTAGTTTTACTATTTCGATATGTTATAGATTAAATTCATGATAGTATATGCAATTAATTAAGATGTTTTAACATATGAATTCATCTTCGTTCATAAACGATGACCAAGTAAAGTTATCAATTGTAATGATGAAGAAAAATGTTCAGTATGTTTCTTGTGTTCAGTTTTTATGTATAAAATATGTACAATTCCAAAACCAAAAACTAGAAAAACATTCCATATTTGCCTAACGAGGTAATAAATATATCAATCATGTGTACCAAATAATAGATAATGATCTAACGAAATTAAAAACATTTGTTTGATCGCTATGCAATAATGATCAAGAAAAATATGCATGTTGATCCGGTTCTGAAAAAACACAACGTCAGGAAATATTTGTCAATTTTAACGCCAAAGTATTATGTGATTTCATTGACGCCCGTGTAACAATCTTGTGTTCAGTTTTATGTATAAAATATGTACAATTCCAAAAACAAAAACTAGAAAAACATTCCATATTTGCCTAACGAGGTAATAAATATATCAATCATGTGTACCAAATAATAGATAATGATCTAACGAAATTAAAAACATTTGTTTGATCGCTATGCAATAATGATCAAGAAAAATATGCATGTTGATCCGGTTCTGAAAAAACACAACGTCAGGAAATATTTGTCAATTTTAACGCCAACGCGACATGTGATTTCATTGACGCCCGTGTCAAATGTATAAAAATATTTTCACTTTTTCAGTGAACTTCATTCATTATGCCGTCGTTAAAGAAATTTATCAAGAAGTTATGGAGGAAGAGAGATTCAGAGGAGACAAAAATAAGAACATATAGGAAATGGCAGGATTCTCCTGAACAAAAGGTGGTACAGAAACAGATGCTAAGAGATTTTCTGGCTCGGCGATGACCATCGCCTGAAGTATGCGATCAAGCAATCAAGAATCAAGAATCAAGCAATCTTGATCTCGTGGAGATCTTGTCACAGATCTCGAAGAAAGATCTGTGCAATGCAGCAATTGACAGCTTCGCTCAGGCTGCTGTGGCGCACAGATCAAATCCTACTTGGTCTGTGACAATTAATCCCAACGGGATATATCCTGATTTGGCAGAATTTTTATGAATTCTGTAAAAGAAAAAACGGCCCTTTTCAGGGCCACCCACATTCCCCAAAAGGTTACTCTTTCATAGCTGAAAAAAACAAAACACGATTGTTCAATTCATAATTTATTCACACAACATAATTTTCAAATGTTTGTATCGATTCGTTTATCTGTTTTTGGAATGTAGAATGGTCTCAGCTTCTTTTTCTTGGAAGTTTTCTTGGAATTTTCAAAATCTGGATTTTTATCTTCAGATTTGTTCTGTGAATCATTCGTAGGATCAACAGGTCGGGGTTGTTTGAAAACATCTGATGTTGTAGACATCTCTTCAGTTTTGATATCTGCATTTTGTTCTTGTATTGTTACTGCTTGTAGACATTTTTGTATAGTTTTCACATTTTTTTTGTCGCCGAAATCTGTTTTACAATGGAAGGACCAATGGGATTCTTGTCCGCATTTGTAACAGTAACCATATGGCGGTTTCCAATTTTTATCAGCTTTGTTTTTCTCTTGTTTCTCTTGCCATTGCATTTTGTTACAAAGTTTAAACAAATTGGCAGAGATCTGTCTCATTTCGACAAGATTATCTTGAATTTTTCTAGTCTGTGGCTGTGTAGATTTTTTTGAATCTTCTTTATGTAGCTCAATATAGCTCTCTTCAATAACTGCAGGCCTTGGTCTTTTTCTAACAATATCTTCTTCGCTGGAGGCGTCGTCTGAAACAGGTCTTTTAATTCTCTTAAACATTTTTGTCTTGAGTTTTGTCAGCAAAAAATATTGCGACTGGCTTCTTCGGAGTTGAAGTGTAAAGTGTAGAATTACATCTGCTTTTATAGCTTTCATCGCGAATGCTATAAAAGCTATAAAAGCAGGTGTAATTCTACACTTTACACTTCAACTCCGAAGAAGCCAGTCGCAATATTTTTTGCTGACAAAACTCAAGACAAAAATGTTTAAGAGAATTAAAAGACCTGTTTCAGACGACGCCTCCAGCGAAGAAGATATTGTTAGAAAAAGACCAAGGCCTGCAGTTATTGAAGAGAGCGATATGGAAACTGATAAGGTAGAAAGTGAAGAGAGCTATATGGAAACTGATGAGGCAGAAAGTGAAGAGAGCTATATGGAAACTGATAGGGCAGAAAGTGAAGAGAGCGATATGGAAACTGATGAGGCAGAAAGTGAAGAGAGCGATATGGAAACTGATAGGGCAGAAAGTGAAGAAAGTTCTAGTGATGGGCAGATTGGACGCGGTCGAAGACAGAATAGAGAAATTGGTGGGAAGAGAAAGAGAAGTCTGGCTAGAGAGCGTGTTGTGTTCAATCCAACAAAATATTTCAAAATGGAGCTGAACTCGGAGAAATTTTCCAGAAAATTTAAATCAGCATCACGACAATTTGGTGTGAAATTCGAGAAATTTACAGATCCAATCGAAAACATTCCAGAGATATTTGAGAAGTTGACAGAAGAATTGAAACAGAAATGTTCAGCAAATGAGAAGACAAGAATCAGAGTTACGATAAATCATCCAGGACTTGATATGAGCATTTTCATTCCATTCACAAAAGCCAGTGAATTGAATGGTGGGACACTCATGGATAATATTCAAAATGTGGTTCAATCAAATGCAGCCTTTACAATTCATGACGGTGCACTCAATTTCGAAATCTTCGTTACAGATATTCCGGAAGGTGGTACACGACACTCACTACATTATGGACCATTTGCAGACAAGAACAAGTTGACAAAAGTAAAAAGAAGTATTGTCCGGATTGAAAATGCTGATGATGTTATGTGTATGGCAAGATCTATTGTCGTCGGAATGTGTAAGGCAGATAGTGATGGATCTGCGTGCTGGTCAAAGATATGGAAAAGAATAAGACAATCAATATACACAGCACAAACAGATGCAGCAAAAAATCTACTCAACCGTGCTGGCATTCCACACGATACAGTTTGCAGTATCAATGAGTTCCACAAGATTCAAGAAATATTGTATCCAGAATATGTTGTGAAAATTCACAATGAATTTGCTGGCGCTGGATTTCTATTTGAACCTGCAGAAATGTGTTCGGATAGCAAATGTGTACACATCTACTACAACAACAATCACTTCGACACCATAACATCAATCAAAGGATTTCTAGGCACCAGCTACTACTGCGAATTCTGCGACATTGGATTCCATATGCGTGGCGATCATCGATGCAGATTTGTTTGTGCATGCTGGTCATTGACACAGTGTAATTTCACAAATTGGGTGAAGTGTAGAACGTGTCAACGATCATTCAGAAGTAAATCATGTTTCGACAACCATTTGAAGACGGAAGGAAAACAGAAAAGAAAAATATGTGATTTGGTTCAACTATGCAACAATTGTGATGAAGAAATAATCAATAAATCAAGCAGACATATATGTGCGGGGTTGAAGAAATGCAAACATTGCAAAGAAATCGTTGAAGCAGATCACAGGTGCTACATTCCAAAATATGAATCACCGGAAAAGAAACCTGCAAAGATTCCATATGTATTCTTTGACTTTGAATGCAGACAAGACACAGGTGTTCATATTCCAAACTTCTGTGTTGCACTTACCGCTTGTGGAGATTGCATGTGCAAACCAATCGAAGAAAAATGTGAAACATGCGGACCGGATTCCAGAGAATTTGTATTCAAGGGTGACAACGTTTTAACAGACTTCACAAACTGGTTATTCCACCAAGATCACAAAGGATGTGTTGCAATAGCACATAATGCTCAGGGATACGATGCACAGTTTCTACTTCAAGCACTCATACAAAGTGGAATTCATAAACCAGAACTGATCATGAATGGAAACAAGATTCTCAGTTTAAAATGCAACAGCGTGAAAGTTATTGATTCTCTGAGTTTTCTGATGATGCCGCTTTCAAAGTTTCCACAAACTTTTCAGCTGAATGAGATGGCGAAAGGACACTTTCCACATTGGGCGAATTCACCAAAGTTTCAAAATTACATTGGACATTACTTGGCTTCTGATTACTACAAACCAGACATGATGAGCGTGGAAAATCGAGAGAAATTCTTTGAATGGTACAATGAGAAAATAGAAAATTACGTGATATTCAACTTCCAAGAAGAGATGGAGAAGTACTGCAAATCAGACGTGGATATTCTTCGCCGTGGATGTGGAAAATTCAGGAAATACATATTGGAAACAGAACAGATTGACCCGTTCATTGAGTCAATAACATTGGCGCAAGTTTGCAATTTGGCATGGAGGAAGAATTCAATGCCAGAGAAAACAATTGGAATCATTCCAGATGGTGGATACCCATGTGCTAAAAACTATTCCATGAAAGCGATACGTTGGCTTCAACATATATCATTGTCACGTATGATAACAATCAAGCATGCTTTGAATGGAGGAGAAATCAAGATTGGTGGACACTACGTCGATGGATATGAGGAAGCCACAAGAACAGTTTTTGAGATGAATGGATGTCTGTTTCATGGATGTCCAAAATGTTACAACAACAGACAATACAAGAATCCCTATACGATGCTCACCATGGAAGAATTATATACAAGAACCCAACAGAAGAAAGATGAACTGGAAAGTCTTGGTTACAGAGTTGAATCAATTTGGGAGCATCAGATCGACGAAAGAATGAAATCGGATGTGAAATTCAAACAACAAATGGAATCTTTCTACAAACATCGAGACCCCATTTTGCCAAGAGAAGCATTGTTTGGTGGACGTACAAATGCCATCAAATTGTACGAGGAAATTGATCAAGATTCCACAAAAGAAATCAAGTTCATCGATGTGTGTTCGTTGTATCCATTTTGCAACAAATATAAATTCTACCCTGTTGGACATCCAGAAATTTTGAGCCAAGAGCAGATCGATCAAGAACACATTAGAGACTATGCGGGGCTTGTTAAATGTACAATTTTACCACCATCGAAATTGTATATTCCAGTTCTACCGATTCATTGTAACAAGAAAATGGTTTTTACTCTGTGCAACACTTGTGCCATCAATGAGAACGAGGCATGTAACCATTCAGAAGAAGATCGAGCTATAACCGGAGTGTGGACCACGCCAGAATTATTCAAAGCAATGGATGTTGGCTACACAATACTTGATGTGTACCAAATTTGGCATTGGACAGATTGGACAGATGAAATATACAAATCCTATATCGATAAACATCTAAAGATCAAACAGGAATGTAGTGGTTATCCATTTGGTGTTGAGACAGAAGAACAGAAACAAAAGTTTGTACAGGATTATTATGCAGCTGAGGGTATAAAATTGGAGAACATCGAGAAGAATCCAGGAAAACGTCAAATATCTAAAATTATGATTAATTGTATATGGGGTAAGAATGCACAAAGAAATCTTATGTCAAAAACAGAGTATGTGGATAAACCATCACGTTATTTTGAATTGCTTACTAGTAACAATATAATTGTTCAAAATGTTACACTTCTTGATGGTGACAAATTCATTCTGGTAAATTATGTTGACATCTTAGATAATATTGAACCTCATCATTCAGCAAATGTTGTTGTTGCTTCTTTTGTTACAGCGTATGCAAGATTACAATTGTATAAAGTTTTAGAAAAACTTGGAGATAGAGTGCTGTATTTTGATACAGACAGCTGTATGTATGTCAGTGATCCATCAAAGAAGAACATCAAAACTATCGAAGGAAGATTGGGGAAATGGAGCGACGAACATCCAGATGCAAAGATTGTCAAATTTGTTGGACTTGGGCCAAAGAACTACGGATATGAATACATCAAAGATGGGAGAAGATACACCAAATGTAAGGTAAAAGGTATCACTCTTGATTACAGCACAAGTCAAAAAGTTAATTTTGAAACAATGGTACAATGTGTTAATGATCGTGAAAATTTCAAAACTGTTGTTGAGTATCCTTCCAGAATTAAAAGACAAAAGAACCATCAATTGATTAGTGAGTGTCAAACCAAAACTTTCAGATCGGTGTACACAAAACGAAAACTCGTCAATGGTATTCATACATACCCATACGGATGGAGATGTTGAGTCATTTCATGTCAAGATGTTGGCAGGAGTAGTACCTCCAGAAATTGCTGAGAAGATTTATGGATATTTGGTGGCACAGTCAACGCTTATTCCAGAGATAAAGAAGGAATTACAAGAAGTCTGGTTTGAAAGAGAAAAGAAAGCAATACTACGATGCTGTGATGTCGGCGAATGTTTACAGAGATTGGCCTATCTTGAGTCAAGTATATCTTCTCATTTCTCTCAAAAATATATTGAATCATTTATTAAATTCAAAACATTTTTTCTCATTGAAAAAATATCTGATTTTTGGACATTTGGTGGTGATCAACACCATTTAGATATAGATTTAGGAACTTTTGATGAACATGACTATATTCATTATACAAAGTATGAAGATCATTTTCCTCTTGCTGGGGGGACTTTTGAATCAGTTCCTAGGATCTATGGGTATTTGTTAACAAAAACAATGTCAACATATGCAAAAATTCAAAACATTTTGGGGGATGATTTTTTTATTTACAGAACAAAGTACAGAAGAATAGAAGACTATGATAATTGGATTATTGAAATGTATGGAAATGTTTACAGCTTTGGAGATTTCTCTTTAAGAACTAAATTCACACGTCGTTAAGTTCACTCTCTGATTAGACATCAAAGTGACAACATGGAAGAATCTTTACTTTTCCAACATCCGTGTAATTTCTTTATCAGCGGACCTAGTGGATCAGGTAAAACAGAATTTGTTAAAAAAGTTATTGAATTTAAACACGATTTATTCCAAACACCACCAAAGAAAATAGTTTGGTGTTACAAAGAATGGCAAGACACATACAATCGTATAAAAGAAATTGATAACGTTGAGTTTATCGATGGTATTCCAGACGATGATGAGGAAATTGTATCAGATAAATCATTTCCTCATCTTGTTGTTTTCGATGACATGATGGGGGAACAAGATGAAGACAAAATAATGCTTTAGTTTACTAGAAAAGGACACCATCGAAATGCTTCAATAATTTACATTACTCAAAACATGTTCCAAAAATCAAAAAGTAGCAGAACTATAAGTTTGAATGCACACTACATGGTTTTATTTCAAAGCGTTCGAGATAAAAATCAAATAAAAGTTTTGGCTCATCAAATGCAAACCAATCATTTGAAACAAGCATACGAAGATGCAACTTCAATAAATCATGGATATATTTTAGTAGATTTTCATCCTAGAACAGAAAATTATTTGCGAATTAGAACTGATATTTTCCATAAATGGTTGACAGCTAATGACCGAGGTCCTGTCATTTATTCAAAAGTATAAATTCAGTTGTTGTTACTTTTTTCATTTTAGAACCATGTCGTCCACCGAGATGTTTAGTCATGATGAACTGTCACAAATTATAAATTTCTTCACTTTTGCAGCTGAATTATTTCTTGAACATGATTGGAAATTACCATCACAGACAAAAAAGTTTTTTCAGAGAAATAAAAATGTTCTTAAAAAAATCTCTGATCGATCAACTGATATGGAAACAAAACGCAAATTAATTTTACAACGAGGTGGTAGTGGGTTTCTTGGAGGAGTTTTAATTAGAAGTCTTTTGAAAAATTCATTTGAACAAACTGGTAGACAATCTAAAAGTAAATCAAAGGTTTCTCCAAAACGTTCAAAGATTACTCGGAAGCAAACACAACAAAGAGGTAATCAAAAAGAATCTAAACGTAAAACAAAGCTTTCTCTAAATCATTCAAAGTTTACACCGATGCAAACTCAACAAAATCAACATTCTAAATTTACACCTATACCTTCTCAGCAGAACCCTCAACATCAACCGTTACAAAAAAAACCAGTTATTGATCTTGAATTTTCTAAATTTATGCCGTTGTCTGATCCATCGAAATCGGCATTCGAAGCTTTAGAATGGTTCAATCAGAAAAGATAAAAGATGAAACATATAATTTTTCTGCTCATTTTGAGACAACTACTTAGACTGAAGATGCCTTCAAAAACTAAGAGCCGGAAAGTACCGCTGATAAAAAAATATGGGGAGTTGATTGTTGCAATGAGTAAAGTTCCATCTGCATATAAAAAGAAAATGATCAACGATGCTCCGAAACAAGTGATGGATTGCATTTCAGAATGTTGTCAAAATCTTTTAAAAGGTAATGTAAAACTGAATGAAGCTCAGAACCGCAAGTTACATTCGAAGCGTAAACATATCAGATATCTTGCAGACAAGAACAAACCTTTGCAACAAAAGAAGAAAATTTTGAATCAAAAAGGTGGCTTTTTACCATTATTATTTCTTGCTCCATTGATTAGCAAAACATTAGGTGCAGTTGTTAAAAATATTTTGTAAAAACTAAATCTCAAATAAATATGAAGAAAATGGTTATTGTACCATTCAGAATGTTGGAAGATTTCAAACAATGGAAAATGTCAGAAATGAATAAACCTCAATTACCTCCTGATCCTGCAATTTCAAATGTTTCAGATTCTTACAAAGAATTGAAATCAGTTTATGATAAAAATATTTCTGAATCAGAAAAGGCACAGTTATTTGGAGAAAATTTGTACAAATTGAAAACTTCACAAAAATCTTTAAATTCAAAATTCAGTTTACCTGAACAAAAGTTATCTGAAAACTTTGGGAACATGAGTGAACATATATTGGAAAGTGTTCCATCTAAACTTCGTGGTAAAGCACAACAAATTTTAACATTGTTGTCAACTAATCCTAAACTTAGATGGGATGATCGTGGACAATTAATTTATGGAACAGAAACAGTTACTGGATCAAATATAATTGATTTGATAAACGATGTTGTTCGTCACCGAAAAGGTTTTGACCCAGTTGGTTATGAAACATTCCTACGTGGATTGGGGGAACTTAATGTACCACAAGATTATGTAGGTAACAGGAATCGATGGTTGTGGATACAAAGACATTTAAAAGGTCACACTGGTGATGAGTTTCATACACCTCATGCAACTCCTAGCAGTGGCAAGTCAAGAAAACGTTCAGTTGATATTTTCACACCTCAAAGTTTTCCTAAAACCAGAAAATCTATTTTGAAAGAATGGTCCCCACTTACATAAAATTTGACAAACTTCTAACTGAAATTTACTACAATCCAAAAGAAGTTGGTGGTTTCAGTGGAGCAAATCAACTTTTTAAAAATGCGAAAGAAACAAATAACAAAATTAAACTTTCAGATGTTAAAAAATGGTTACAATGGCAAAAAACATATACTTTGCACAAACCAATTGTTCGGAAATTTCGCAGACGTAAAACTATTGTTGCAGGAATTGATATTCAGTGGCAAGCTGATTTGGCAGATTTGCAAACTTTGCAAAAGCACAATGACAATTACAGATATTTACTTTGTGTTATTGATGTGTTCTCAAAATTTGCATGGGTTGAAAAAATTAAAGACAAAACTGGTAAAACTTTAGTTAAAACATTTCAGAAAATTCTCAAATCATCAAAACGAAAACCAGTTTCATTTCAATCTGACAAAGGTTCCGAATTCAAAAATAAATTATTTTTACAATTTTTGAAATCTAAGAAAATTCATTTTTTCACAACAGAGAATCCAGAGACAAAAGCAAGTATAGTTGAACGTTTTCAACGGACATTGAAAACAAAGATGTGGAAATATTTTACACATAATCAAACTTTGAAATACAATGATGTTTTGCACGATTTTGTGAATTCTTACAACAAAAGTTTTCATAGAAGTATTAAGATGGCACCAGTTTTAGTAACTCGAGAAAATGAAATTGAAGTTTCCAGAAATCTTTATGGAAAGTTAAAAACGAAAATAGATAAGATCTTGAAAGTTGGAGATTTTGTTAGAATAAATAAAACAAAGAGAACTTTTGATAAAGGATATCTTCCAAATTGGACAAAAGAAATTTTCAAAATTAGTAGAGTTTGTAAAAGTACACCATTAACTTACAAATTAGTAGATTTAGATGGTGAAAACATCGCAGGTTCATTTTATGGTAAAGAAATTCAACATATAAAAGATAATAAAGTTTACGAAATTGAATCAGTTGTTGGTAAACGTTCAAGAAAAGTTGCTGGTAAATCAGTTAGAGAAATTAAAGTTCATTGGGGTGGTTATCCTAAAAAATTTGACAGTTGGATTCCTGCCACAAATTTGGTATAAAACTTTTAACATGGCTCAAAATGGTTCAGTTGATCTGGATGCTCCATCACAATTTCAAATCTGTGGAGAAAAAATTGCAAAAAATCAAGTAACATATTTTACACAAATTATTATAATTGTTGGTATAATCGCTACAGCAATTGTTCATTTAAGTTTACAAAGTGAAAATAACGAACTGTGGTTAATTTTACTCAGTAGTTCTTTGGGATACATTTTACCAACACCGCGTTTGAAATATTTGAAAAATCAGTCGACAGAAATTTTGAAAGTATGAATTCTTTCTACATTACAATTCCGAGCGACAGTTCAATGGTAATGTATCCAAACAATACTCAATGTTGTTTTACTGTACAATTACCAAAACCAATTCAAATTGATAAAGAAAAATGGGAAGTTGCATTAGTCGAACTGATAACACCTTCAGAAACATACAATGTTACAGGGGATTCGTGTAAATTCAATTTGATTACAACTGATGCAATAATACTGTCTGTTCTTCAAAATCGTTTTGAAGAAAAGATATTTACGAGACCTGATGGCGTTCGTGCAATTGAAATACAGATACGCGAAGGTTCATATACCTCTGCGACAGATTTACTTGATACAATGCAAGATGTAATTGATGAAACACTTGGAGAAGCAATGCAAAACGAATACGGATTTCACATCAAGTACTCAAAAGTTACAAAACGTGTGAAAATTATTCGCAAGAGTTTAAGTATCCCAAAACTAGGAATTGAATTACCACAATGTCTTTTGCACAAGTTGGGTTACAAAACTGAAAACGCTTCTGAAGATTTTTATTCAAATAGTAGATTTCCGTTTGGTGTAGATTTGTTTGTTGGTCATAATCAAATGTTTGTTTATTCTGATATTGCCGATTTCACAATTGTTGGAAATGTTGAAGTACAAATTTTACGAGTTGTTTCTTTCAGAATTAAAAGAGATATCGACGGATTACATGTAAAACATGAATTTTTAAATTTACATTATGTTCCAGTTTCAAAGTCATACTTTGACAAAATTAGTGTAAATATAAGTGGCGACACAGGAGAATCAATTCAGTTTATTGGTGGTAAGTCTTTGGCGAAGCTGCATTTCAGAAAACGAGAGGAGTTCTAAAAACAATGTTTCCCGTGTATAGAGGTGTACCACGGCAATATGGTAACGGTATTGGTTCAATTTTCAAATCACTTATGAGATCTGCTGTACCATTTCTAAAACCGATTGGTCGGACAGCTTTACAACTTGCGAAAAAACACACTTTTGGTGTTGCAGATGAAATTATTAATCAAGGTAAAAGTCCGAAAGAAGCGTTGATGTCTGAAGGTAAAAAAGCTTTAAAATCTTTTGGCACACAAGCTAAAAATCAAATTTTGAACTCGAGACAAAAACCTAGAAAAAGAGTAGCGAATTCAAAAATGAATCATTCAGCTGTCAAACGCCGAAAAAGTCAGTCGAAAAAACATCCTAGCAGTCGAGCTCTTGATATTTTTGATTAATCATGGCACAAATGGTAAATGGATCATGCGAATGCAATAAATCGGAACTTGATATAACACATGTTCCACCAACGGTGGCTACAATGTCAGAATCGCAGTGGATCGAAAATCATCCGATTGCACCGCTGAATAATTCTGCTCCGATAGAGTTTGTCATACCATCTCAAACCGAAAAGTGGACAGATATTAACCAATCTTATCTTTATGTGAAATTCAAAATTACAAAAAAAGATGGAACTAATTTGCTAGCTGGTACGGAATTAGCACCTGTTAACAATTTCTTTCATAGCATGTTCAGCAGTATCGATGTTTACTTGAACAACAAATTGATAACTTCGAATTCTGACACTTACCCATACCGAGCATATTTCGAAAATCTGTTGGGATACTCTCCAGAATATAAAGATAATCAATTAGCAAATTTAGAAATGTGGTATGGCGATACAGCAGAACAATTTGAAGAGAATACCAAAGGTGGTGGCAATGCTGGATTAACTTCTAGAGAAAGTTTGATCGGTGGTAGTAAAATTGTTGAACTATGTGGACGCTTACACACTGATCTGTTTCTTCAAGAAAAATATTTACCAAATGGAATTGAAATTCGTATCAGATTAAACAGATCACCATCAAAATTTTGCCTCATTGGCGGCGAGGATGGACAAATTGTTTTCGAATCAGCAGTGTTCCATGTCAGAACAGTTAGTCTCTTTCCAGCGGTCTCAAATAAATTAAATCAAGAAATTGTCCAGTCAAAAATGAAAATACCTATCAGACGAGTAGAAATAAAAACTTTCACAATTAGTACTGGACTTAGATCAAAAATTGAAGTCCACTTATTTCAAGGACAATTACCAAAGAGAATTTTTATTGCGTTGGTCGAAAATAAAGATATGAATGGAGATTTGGGTACCAATCCATTCCACTTCAAACATTTCAGTTTGAATAAATTGGAAGTTAGTCAAGACGGTCATACAATACATAACCGTCCATTTGAACCAAACTTCGCAACAAAACAATGTCTCAGATCATATTTATCTTTGTATCAATCTTTAGGAATGTTTGGTGTTAACAAATCAATTGGCATTAATTTAAAAGAATATATGAATGGATATTGTTTGTGGGGTTTCGACTTGACACCGGACCAAGGAAGTGACGAGGGACATCTACATCCTATAAAGACAGGGAACCTGCGTTTGGAGCTTCAGTTCTTGACAGCTCTCACTACAGCCGTCCACGTTTTGGTGTATGCTGAATTCGACAGTGAAATAGAGATCACAGCTTTGAGAGAAGTGCTTACTGACTATTAGGATGGATTTCACATCACAGCTATGGAACTACTATGAAGAACACCAACGTTCACAAAACTTTGCTCCGAGATGGAACCTGATCTTGGACACACTCAACAACGCTATGATTGAAGAACTACAAGAACTTATTCGCAAGGAAGTGTCAGCAAACTGTGAAGGATGTAAAATAGAACATCCTAGTCAACGTGAACATGTTCTGTGTTTGTTCTCTACAACTGATGATTGGACAAACCAGTTTATCGACTTAGCGCTGATTAAACTTGACATATACAATGTTTGGGAAAGATGGTTCCCGAAGCTGATGTGGTTAAACCCACACTGCAAGGAGAAGTTCGAAGCATTCATCATGTATGATCATCTGAGAAACAGTTTGGAGCTCAACCGCAAAAAATTAGACGCAGAGTGGACTCTGATGTGGTCACAGCGAGTCAAAGAGAATTACAACGATGCAGACAGCTGAACTTCAATATATTCTGGACAATTCCTGGTTGTGTAAACTTAACACACATGTTTGTGCTAGAGATCTGTTACCAGAGAAGAAACCACAGCATATTCAAGCATATATTGTGAACACGCACTCATCGGATCAGCCAGGAGAACACTGGACATTGATGTTATTCAAGGGAAGATCAGCTGTATACTTCGACTCATTTGGACTACCACCACCGAGACGATATATGTTACCATTCATAAAAAGGAACTCATCAGCATGGACTATGAATACAACACGATATCAACATCGTGCGACAAATGTGTGTGGATTATATTGTATATTCGCACTCCACCACATGATGAAAGGAAAGAGGATGAAAATATTATTCAATTCTCGGGATTTCTTCAAGAATGACAGAACAATAGTTCGATGGTTTGGAAAGCACTATGGTCGATTATACAGAAAAGCAAAATTTGCTGTTGAATTAAACTTCACCAGGACATCGACGGCTGATATACATACAACGCAAAGAAGACGACGACCAGATAACAACGAATGTGTCAACAACTCCACAAAATAGACTCTTTTTGTTATTGATTCAGCGTAGGATGTTGTAGGATGTTCAATTAAGTTTCTTCAAATCTGAGACCTTGTTTTGTACATAAATTATTGTTCTTTTTAATATTATTGATGTATAATAATATATTATTGTTCATTGTTCTTGTTCTTGTTTTTGAAAAATAAAATGATAAATTTCAACAAAATCGTTTTCACTGTAGGACCCCCACCATTTGATTCTGTTCGTGTCGATGTGTCATCTCTGGTCAGAATTATACAAACTTTAAATTAGTAATGAAAAAATGTCTAAGTCCATTTTCATTTTTTCGATCAGAAATGTCACATCAATGACAGGAACATCTATCCTCAGGCTGGGAACTATGGCCCAGTACCCCCCAGACATGGGCACTATGGCCCAGTACCCCCCAGACATGGGCACTATGGCCCATGGGCCATAGTGCCCATGTCTGGGGGGTACTGGGCCATAGTGCCCATGTCTGGGGGGTACTGGGCCATAGTGCCCATGTCTGGGGGGTACTGGGCCATAGTGCCCACCATTACTACTACTAGCATTACTAAACCGTTTAGCACATACCACAGTCCACTTCACTCATCCGATCATCACCAAACTTCATATTTATCTTGATATTGATCTATCAGATGAGAGCTATCAAATATTTTTTGAAGTTCATAGGAAAAAATGGTTGCCAGCGACCATATTGCATTTACGTTATATGTTATCGCGTCATGTCGATATCTAGTATTACTTAGAAATTTCACCTTTCCAGATTCATAATTGCTCCATTGACTGTAACAGATGAAATTATTCCCCTCTTCGGATAGAGTGTCAATGAAACTTTATTTTGTCAGACTGTATGTATAGTCACTGATTATATGTGGCAATAGTCTGTAATAAGATGTAGCACTATTTTATTTTATATTTACACGTTGTGCTGTTTTATACAACAATTCTAATTCCCCCTAGATCATCATGTGATCGACCATACATCGCGCGCGAGGATCTGATTGATTTAAGGGGGGTTTTATGGATCACTTCTGTCCTCAAGCTAGAGTATACTTATGCCATTTAATGGCATGTTTCTAACGTGGAGGGTTATATATGCTTGAGACACCACCACTCTTCAATTCACACCAAGTTCTCAGTTGTCATGTTCGGATATTAGAACCTATAGCCATGATATATGGTTTATTTTGTGTATACTATAGTAATATAGTTATTTTCAGTACCTTTATATACCGGTACTGTGTATAACAATGCATATAAATGACCAAACTTCATATTGATCTTCGGGCTGAAAACTAGATGGTAGCTATCGAATGCTTTGAATTTTTTTGGAAAACATTGTCGCCAGCAGTCATCTTCTATTTTGGTTTTTATATACATGTATATCTCTTCATGCGGATAGCCAGTATTACGTAGGTACTTCAACTTTCCGCATTCCTGTCATCATTTGAAATATAAAAAATTACCTGATACATGCACCCTTCAAAATTTGTTTCGTCATATCTATTTTAATGACTCGTATGGTAATATTGATATAGATATATTTGTCAAACATTTATTTGTACAATATACAGGTATTTAGTTTTTAACTAAATCTAGAAATATATAATAGTAGCTGGTGGACCCGACTTCGTCCGGGATGTTCTCCTCTGATTTTCGGAGAATTTCGCGATTTAACCTTGAATTGACCATTTTAAAGGTGAAGGTCATGTCGGGGTCACGATTTGACCCGTCCTAAACACTCCCCGGACAAAAGTTCCCGACAAAAGAACCCGTCGAAATCCGCCCGATTTGACCTTGAATTGACAATTTTGAATGTCAAGATCAGGTCGGGGTCATGATTTGACCAATCCGAAACACTCCTGGGACAAAAGTAACGGTAGGTATCAAATTTCGTTGAAATCCTTCCGTTTTACCAGATTTGACCTTGAATTGATCTTTTTGAATGTCAAAGTCAGGTCGGGATCAAGATTTGACCCGTCCAAAATACTCCCTGGAAATAATTTCCCCTAGGTATCAAATTTCGTCAAATCTGTCCGGCAGTTTTCCCGGCCATAGCTAACAGACAAACAGACAGACAAATGTCCAAAATATATATTAGACTAGCTGATGTACTCGACTTCGTTCGGGCTATTTATGGATTTTTTTTGTGATCGCCTCCATCTGGACAGTACCCAGTATATACAGCGTCTGGCCAAACTATTGTTCAATTGGTCCAGAAACATGCCTATATCAGCACGTTCGATGACATGGTCCCACGTGAAATTGGACCCGTCCATATTGCTCCAGGGATGGAAGTAGTCCTACACACAAATTTTTAGTCGGATCGGTCAAGGTCCAGAAACATGCCTATGAGCGAGGTCAAGTTGACACGTTAAATACCAAATCCGAGTCGGATCGGTCGAGCAGTGTTAGAGTCTATAACACATACACACATGCATTCATACATACACACATACATACAGACATGTGTTCCAAAATGTATAACCGATAGCTACAACAATTCTATGGTAGATAGTTCACGGGCGACCTGATGCATGCATCTTAGTTTTCTTGTTCTGTGCAGTTTTTGGCATTTATTTTGCTGGTGGAATAACAGCATTATGTTATGGCGGCAAGGATCGGAGGTGGGGGGGGGGGGGGGGGGGGGGGTTGATAAATGAGACCCTTCGAATTTTCTAAATGGGATGACGTTTACAATAACCGATTTACTAGAGAAACAGATGACAAAACTGAAAACAATTTGAAAATCGATAAACCTACAACAATCGTTCTATCGCTGTGCGGCGTACTTCCCGTTCGTGTGATACACGTATCTACATGTACATCGTCAATGAATCATCATGTTGTGCCATCGGAGTAACCCGGTGGCAATTCTATCGAATTCAGCGCATCGAAAAATCCCTCACTACCAAATTTCAGTTCGATATCTTAAAAGATGTAAGAGCAATCTTAATGTTTTCTATAGTAATTTATCATCGTAAGTTGGCGAACCCCTTAAGGTACATATATAGTTTGATTGACGTATTGCGCAGGTTGTCCAATTCAGCGTTCCTCGGTCGTCTGGTGTTAAACCAAGTGTTCGATGGATCAGGGAATGACCGCCTTGATAGTAATCGCCCTTTATGCAATCAAAATTGGTTTCCAATTAACATATATGTACGGTGTATACGTTGACCTCTCAGAGAGTTTGAACTCTGCAAGACTTTAATCACGCTCACAAAACACTATTTTTCACCACCTATATTCAGACGGCTCTATCTCCTGAATGCCCCAACGTACGGAGCTGCCCGATACGTCGTTTGAACGGATATATCTTCGGCTAGGCCATGGTTTACAAGTTGAATATGCGCATGCGCGTATAAACAGACCACCCGCCACCCCCAACCCCCCCGATGAAAATTCTCCCAAGATGTGACTTGTAATCCGCAGTGTATTAAGCATGTACACCAATATTGAAACTGTGAGTTTTTCGCCCAGTAGAGCATGTTTTAAACGAGATGTTCTGGGCGACGGATATATTCGTCGCCGGCACATAGATGGCGCCTTTCGGATGACGGACTGTCACGGACATATCCGTCGCCGGCACTGAATGAGTTAATAATGCTCACAGGCCACCGAGGCTGTATCAACCTCAAACAAGCTAGAGGTGACGTCGATTTTATAGACACAAACCAGTCCATTATTTCCGCGCAATTGTATATCATTCCTCTCCGAATCGTGCAAGAACACCATTATATGCCGGCAAGGCAACTATCCCTCAAACGAGATACATAAACCGCCAAGGCACTTTTAGATAATTCCTTTCCGCTTCGTGAAAGAACATTATGAGCCACCAAGGCACTTCCAGATTTCAATAATTAACACAAGCCACTCAGGATACATGAAGCTCCAACGAGAGGTGACGTCGACCAAAAAGACACGTCGTTAGATATGACAACAACTTTCAAGCTACGAGCTAGTTGCCTGCCGCAAAGGCGATAACAGTCATATGACTTTTAAACAAACTTCACTCCATCGGCTAACTGTAGCCAAATCTGAATGAAATCAGATCCCGAACACGACATACATCAGAACTTAACTCAAACATCAGGACAAATCATCTCAACCTTCTGAACGTCACATCTTTTCGTCCGAATAGAATGACGGCGCCGACGATGCGAAATTTCCAACAGGAAACCAATATCATTATAGACAACGACCATCTATAAAATAAAAAAATATAACACACAATACATCGAACATGTTTAAAAAAAAATGGTCATAAATCTTGATCTTCATCATACTTTAAATTGTCAAAACGGGTGCCACCCGCGACCGTGGACCGACCCAAACAGGAAGTGCCACGCCATTTCATCATTTATATATACGACATCAGGTTATCTCCCTTGTTCTTCACTATTTTAGAATTATCACCCTTGATCTCCAAACTTCCAGAGTTACTAACATTATTGTGCGAATGCATTAACCCATTGCATGCATGGAGAAGATAACTCCCGCTTAATTCAACAGATATGAGAAATCTAATGGCGTGGTTTAATTGTGCCAAAGTGTTACCGTTAGAGTCAGGGCGGGGAGGCAGAGGGGGCACTGAAATCGATAAAAATATTTTTTTGTCGCCGATTTCCATCAAATGTATATATTTACACACTAAGTGTTGTCATCACTAAATCCAGCATTCTGATTGGTCGGCGCCCACGTGGCTAGTTGCAGTTATTTCTCGGTGAATGCGCAACGCCTCATAACACCAAGCTAAAAACACCATCGATACGTCATTATGTTTGGAAAGACGAACGCGTAATGTTTTGGGCGCATTTGGACTCGCGCAGGATTGACTTAATACATCATCGGGTTTCAATATGAAGAGAAATTGTTCCTATTAACTTTTGGCAAGGGTGCTATTGGGTATTTTGGGCTGATCTTGTCACGATACACTTTTCGATTTAAATATATTTACAAAAGGGGCACCGAAACAGATAACAAATATTTTTTATCGTCGATTTCCATCAAATTTATAATTAATCATATCCATGATATGAGGAATCTAATGGTGTTGTAGAAAGATGCCAAAATGTTGCCGTTAGAGTCAGGGGCGTGGAAAGAGAGGGGCAAAAAAAACCAGATAACAATATGTTTTGTCGCGATTTCAAATTGATATATAATAATCCCCATGATACAGTGAATCTAATCGTGTGATGGTCTATTATTGATTTGCGGGATGTACAGGTAATATAAGCAGATGTCAGATACACAAAATTACAGATGGAATCCTATTTATTGAGGTAAACCTGAACCGCCATATATATGGCTTTAACCCTTCCTATACACTAAAACTATTATTAAACGTGATAAATGCAGACAACAGATAAATTGAGGTCCCGAAAGAGCCCTATTTATTGAGGGAAATGTTTAGATAATAAGATCAACAAAAGGGGCGTCAATAAGTTAGTAAAAACTTGTGCCCCAATCAAATTAGCTATTTTTGCTAATAAAATATGTATAAACTAAGATCAACACATGGTCGTTTGCTGAACTTATCTGAATATTATTACTACTCAGCAATTATGATTTAGTATATAAAGGGTTAAAGGTGCATTCAAAGTTCCAGGCTGATTGCTATGACAACTATGTTACTTTCAACTTAGATTCTAGCATATAAAATAACATGCTTCGAACAACCAGTGCTGTAAGAAAGATGCTATTTTGTTTAATATTGAACGTTCTGTAAAGGATAATGACTGAGTACACTGTTTCGGCCTTGGGTGATTATTTATATATATTCTCAGACACTTCACGAGGTCATTATCTGACTTAAACCCACATACTCATGTGTACATCATATATGAGTGGCATATGGGTATTCGGACACTGTGTGATGAACACAGTGGTCTTTCGAATATTTATTAATGTACTAGCAGGGTTACCCGGCGTTGCTCAGGTTAAAGTGATGTGAAACCCTCTGCTGTGGACATTTGATGGGAATAGAGAATACTCTTTCTCATAGTTTTCTATCTGTTCTCATAAATTGTATATCTAAATGGCACTACAAAACATCATTCTTATACATGTATTATAAGTAGTGACTCACCTTGTCGGAGTGATTGTCATTTTGTGTATTAATTCGTCCCACAAATAAATAAGTATTAATTTATTTACAACTGCGCGTACTTCAAACATTATTATTTTAAAATCGTACACTCGACGTGTATTGACATTTGTTGTTGTGTTTTGTTTTTGTTTTAATTATTTTCATTCTGATAAAAACATGAATATCATAAACACATTAATTCGCAAATATAAAATACCACAATTTGGTTTTAAATAGAGATGTATAAATCAAACTAGTGGGTTATGCTAATATTTTGAGGACACGTGGTTATCACAAGTGGCAAACCGCAACTAAACAAATGTTTATCAAATTTAGAGCCCCCCCATCTCTCCTCAAACTTGGCGCCATATTTGGCATTTTTAAATCACACGATTAGATTCCTCATATCACGGATAAGAATATGTATAAAGTTTGTGGAAATCGGCGCTAAACATTTGGTTGATAATTCTGTTGCCACTTTATGTGCACCCCTGACTTGAACGGCGCCATATCATGGAGATGATTATGCATAATTTTGGTGGAAATCGGCGTGAAAATCCCCTTTTCTGTCCTTAACACCAACAGCCTCAATTTAGAACATTTTAGCCCGCACTATTATCTTTCTCGTAAAAAAAGTTACCCCGCTAGACCCCTTTGGTGCCATCTAAATTGTCCCCCGTTATGTGAAATTATATAGAACATAGACAGACAGATAGATAGACAAATATAGGCACCAAATGTGGCGTCTTTAATCCAAATTGGCGCTAAACATATTGTTAGCTGTTTTGATGACCGCCCTCCCTATCCATGACTAAAGAGGCGCCAATTTTGACATGTTTAAAACACATAATTAGACCCACTATGAAGATGAATATATATCAAGTTGGTGGAAATCGGCGACTAAACAAATTGGTATCAAATTTAGAGCTCCCATTGAGAGAGAGAGAGAGAGAGAGAGAGAGAGGAGAGAGAGAGCGAGAGATAGACAGATGAAGTCGTGAGATGATGACAGTGGCGGGGGATTCAATGACTGGTTGTTGCGTGATTAATGAAGGTGTCAATGGGACCCAAGCTCAAATTGGGAAGGATTTAATTTTCTGCTGAGCAATGAATGGAATGATAAAGAAGGATAGTAAATCAGAGGTCAACCCGAAGATCCATATGAAGTTTGTTGATGATCGGATGA
Organism: Siphonodentalium dalli; assembly: GCA_032622095.1. NCBI lineage: Eukaryota > Metazoa > Mollusca > Scaphopoda > Gadilida > Siphonodentaliidae > Siphonodentalium > Siphonodentalium dalli. Next base: position 95,028,982 of record CP136067.1, read on the forward strand.
GGGATGTGGTCTGTAGGATGCGCCAAAGAACTTAGCCATACAAAGAGTACACTCCAAGATGGCCACTGGTGGCCATGTTTTTCAACGAATATCGATCAAAATAGGAGGCTCCCATCTAGTGGTCACCCCGAAGATCCACATGAAGTTTGGTGATAATCGGATGAGGACGTGGCCTGCAGGGTGCGCCAAAGGATTTAGTCATACAAAGAGTAAATTCCAAGATGGCCGCTGGCGGCCATGTTTTTTAACGAATTAGCTCATAATAGGAGACTCCCATCAAAAGGTCACCCTGAAGATTCATAAAAAGTTTGGGTATCATCGGATGGGGAATGTGGTCTGTAGTGTGTGCCAAAGGATTTAGTCATGCAAAGATTAAAAATCAAGATGGCTGCCGGCGGCCATGTTTTTCTTCGAAAAAAATTCAAATTTGATAGCTCCTATCTAGAGGTCATTTTAAACATGCCTGTAAATTTTCAAATCAATTCTCCAATTTATGAGGGCTGCGGGATGTGCCGATGGATTCAAATTTGAAAGCCAAGATGGCTGCTGGCGGCCATGTTTTTTAAAAACAGATTTCGGTCAAAATAGGAGGCTCCCATCTAGTGCTTAATCAGAAGATTATTATGAAGTTTTGTGACGATCGGATGAGAGATGTGGCCTGTAGGGTGTGCCGAAGGATTTAGTCATACAAAGAGTAAAATCCAAGATGGTTGCCGGCGGCCATGTTTTCATCAAAATCTTTCATATTCGATAGCTCCCATGTACATATAAAACATTCGAGGTCAGCCCGAAGATCCATATGAATTTTGGTGATGATCAGAAGAGGGATGTGGTCTGTAGGGTGTGCCAAAGGATTTAGCCATGCAAAGAATAAAATCCAAGATGGTTGCCGGCGGCCATGTTTTCATCAAAATCTTTCATATTCGATAGCTCCCATGTACATCGTGCCTGCAAAATAAAAAAATGATCCGGCCATAAATACTGGCTGTAGGGTGTGCCAATGGATTCAAATTTGAAATCCAAGATGGCTGCTGGCGGCCATGCTTTTCATCGGAATTAGGAAAATTTCCATAGCTCCCATCTATAGGTCACTCTGAAACTACATATAAAGTTTAGTGAAGATTAAATGAGCGATGCGCCCTGTAGGGCGTGCCGAAGGAAATTGTTGACGCACGGACACACGCACGGGCGCACGTACGGACGCATGGCCGAAGGACGCCAACCCACGGCAATAACTCAAACTTTACTTTGTAAAGTTGAGCTAAATGATGCTCGTATATAGTAATTGTCAGAGGCGTTATTTCGCTAAAATCCGATTCAGATTCTGGATTCAGATTACAGATTGGTCCCCGTACGACTTGGTTCGGCAAAAGAACAGACCAGAAATTGGCAGAATCAGTAAACGAACAGACCGTAATCTCAATTTCGTGGTAATCCGATTGGGATTCGGATTCCGATTACGGACTCAAATGTTCGTAATGTAAACAAACCGAGATTTCGCCACCTCAGAGTTTAAAAACACAATAAAACATAAGAATCCGTCTCTTGTGTACACATTATTGCAGAATATAAACGATCTATATCAAAGAATTTTAAATGCGGAGACAAATTTGTTTTATTGAATGTAAACTGGGAGAATATTACTGAAATTAGCCAAATAATAACGCTATTGATAGTAACGCTGGGGGAGCACGGTTGATGGCGAAGCAATTGCAAATCATTGTTGATTGTCACTTTCATATGTCCATTTCATAATTCCATCCTTAAAATACCGCCCGAACGCATGTCGATTTCTAATTCGGCGGATACGTCACCATTGACCGAATTCATATGAACCTGCATGGATATGTCTTCTGCTGTGTTCGTTATTATAATGTTTCTTCTTATTCAAGAAATAGTAGGATTATATGGTATCGATGGATTATCAGATACACGTATGTACTATCATCTAGTCGTAAAGTTAATGCAATTTCATGTTTAACATGTTTTGTTTCGTTAAATGCAGTCGTTTTGCACAATAGTCTATAGACAACAGACACGTGTTCTAGGGACGTGGCTAGAAGTTTCCTCAAATTTCCGGCCAACTGCACCCCCCCCCATTGAGCCAAACATCAATCTCACAGGTTTGCAGAATTCAATTTGCTCCCCATGGAAATATCCAATCTGACAAACACTAAGATTGGAAAATTACCAACTTTTACTGGTTGAAAAAAATAAAACAATGAGAACAATGCCACCCTATATATGGTGTCAAATTAATGTCCAACTAATGTTGTGTCATGCATGAAATTTCCGACTGCTGGAATGTACCAAAGTTTAGTTTAGATATATTTATTTCAAATATATATGTCAAATTTAGATAACACATGATATATAACAGATACATTTGTTTATACATACAAAGGAATTGGGGGACAAGTACTGACTCACTTAAGGGTACCCCCTCTCCCATATGTTATTACACTGAAAAAATAAATAATTAGTAATGGCAAAGCAACATGACTACCAAAACAAGTTGAACATATATACAGATCACTGGACACCCCTCTCCCGAGTTAGTCATAAGTTTGTATATGTATTTATTTAAAATCGGGTTTGTTTGTTGCGTATGTTGGTTTGTACGTATCATTATTTGAAACAGTTAGTCAAAATAATCCTGATTTTCCTCACGTATGAATGACTGCACAGCTTAGCAAATTGTACCAAAGTTCGGGGTGGGGGTCGAGACACCCAATCAACCCCTGTCGTCACGTCCCTGTTCAACTGACAAGTTTCGTGTGTTCTTCACAACATCTTCGGGATTTGATTCAGGAGGCCTAGAGCTGTCATGTTTAGATATGCTTGCCATCATCAATAAACACACTTTAACTTGAAAAAAAAGATGCGATTAAGTCGGATTGGCAGCAAATTATGTGCCGTGTATATACACATAGAAGAAAATCATGACTTTCACAACAAACATGCACTTTATAAATATAAGATACAAATGATATTTGTGTCAAATACATGAGCCATGTTTGACGCTGGGAGAGAGTTTCGGAGACCACGTGGATTTCAAAATCTGACCTAGAATCGGGAATTAGCCCCGCCCCCGTAATCGGCTTCGGATTCTCAATCCGGATTTTAGCGAAATTACGACGCTGGCGCCATGGGAGGGGGGCAATCACAATTGCTGTCTGGTAACCAGTTACATCCGTAAAAAAGTAAGTAAACATACAGCAACGAGTGTTTATAATCAAAAATGTGTGCTGCCCTCCCCCTTTTCTGCTCCTGACAAGAACAGCTTTATTTTAGAAAATTCTAACCCGCATGCACCATTATCTTCCTCGTAAAAAGTTACTCTGTTAGACCCTTTTGTTGTCATCTAGATGGCCCACGTGAATTTCTATAGAACACAGACATTCGCAAATATAGATATAGATAATAATAAGCTGACTGCTCATGTTGGCCAATGTGCTGCTTTGCTGAACGGCCATTAAAACATATTAAACCCCAGTCGCCATGTTTCTATTGTTTTCCCTTGTATAATATCTAGACTATCCGCCGCTGACAAAAATAGCTGGTGATTATCTTATATAATGACTTTTCTCCATTCGTTCAGATTAGCCATTTTCAAAACAGCATCACTTTCCTCTGCCAACATCATAGTAATTCACCAGTATACACCAGCAGAATAGTAGGCCCACTTAACCAGGTGTGTTGTCCTCTTTCCGTGGTGGTCATTATTTTTCCTGTCATTATTTAGTACAGTTGAGTTAATAATGACTAGCAAAATAATTACCACCTCGGCAAGCTAACACCGAGTAACACCTCGGCGTCTTCTGGGAAAGACGTTCGTCGAGATAATACTCAAGCAACAACAATAGTGAGACGCGCATGTGGGTTTTAAATGCATATAATTTCTATGTTTTAGAGGGACAACAACAATGAGTTTGTTAATTTTTCAATAACGAAATGGTATTCTTTTGGTAATTATAGGTATAATTTATATGTCATATTTGGTTTTCAGCAATGTTACAACAGAGCTAGCAGAACATAATGATACATTAGTTTTCACTTGTTGTTGTTGTTGTAACTGGAGGGTTGAAACCATGGAAAAAAAAGCGTTCTTTGTATCGTACCAGTTTTCGCTCAGCTTTAAATTCGCACACCGATCTGTCCGCGAAAAATAGGGCTGCGTCAATTTAAATACGAGTAAGGTAGTTACCATTGTGTTGCAATTCTAGACAACCCGCGTTCACCCAGACTGCTTGCGATCAGTCCGCGCTGAGATTGCGGTTACATGGCCAGGAATCTTCACGCCACCAATCAAGTCTCAAACCCAAAGCTATTTTGATTTTATATTTGATTAAAACATATTAACGTGTGTCTGATGGTATAAACTAGTAGATGAGCTGTAGAAATCGCCCTGATTTTGAACATCCAACACACCTCAACCATTAATAGATGTTCGTAAAATGCACTTAACCCTTTACCCAACAGAACGGCCCTGTGCCAATGCATTCTCTTATATATGCGAGTCGACCATAGGTCGCCTCGCATATATAAGAGAATGCATTGGCTTAACACATATTAAAAATGATAAAATTGTCAAAAAGTAAAAAGTGTTAAAAAAGGATTTTTTTTTAGGCCAATGCATTCTCTTAAATATGCATAAGATAATGCATTGGCACAGGGAATAACTGTAGCCATCACAATGTGGTCAATGAACCGGTTCCAATGATATCCATATTTGTATGGTGTTATTGAGACAGACCGAAGATATTTTAGGCTGTTGAAGCTTTATTTGGGCGTTTTTGGCCGTTTTGTTGGGTAAAGGGTTAACCCACTCGTAAATACAATATATAACTACTGCAACAGATATCTAGCTCATCCAATGCATGGGGTCAAGTTAGCAGCTATCTGAACGTCTGAAGCGACTGTTTAGAGATTACATTAGTGACGTAGACCAATCGGCTGAGATGGCATCTACGTCAGAGTGATATTTGCGGAAGTGGATTAGGGTAATCTAGCAGTTGAAATGTCGCATCATCAGCGCTCATCAATATATAAGTGTTTGTTAGTCGGGTGCACCACGCATGGACAGGACGGAAGAAGAACTAATCCGACGGCTTCCACATTAAACGTCTATCAAATCTGACTTATTACAATCGAGCGTATGTCAGATTACTGGTCACATACGTAAAATGGATTTATTATCTAGAGAGACAGGGCGAATGCCATGTACATGTAAAACACTGCTAAGACAAATAAATGTTGACACTCGGACAGCCGTGGGGCGAAACACGAGCAAGCAGAACTGCCGGATATGTTACGGTCGGTCAGCCTAATTATACTAATTAAAATATTGTAAAACGCGGTTAATTATATTAAGGTAAACAGGAATATCGAAGAAATCATGTCAGACGATGTCGCTTCCACGAATTCATTTTCTAGAAAGGTTTGGTTGACTTGGGAGACAAGCGTTAAATGAGGAAATACGCAGCAGGTTGCGTGCGGGACTATTCTGCTGTGACAGGACTATTTCGGTGATGACAGAATTCGAGACATCAATTCAACCCGAATTAGTTCTAACTTCATAAAAATCGAGCAGAACTTCCTTGCCGTCCACTCGCGAGTTCTTTCCACCACTGGTAAGTACGTCGTCTGTTTCTTCTTGTCGCTTACGAAAGTTTATTTTATCAGATTATAATTTTAAAGATACATAATCCGAATTAACGCTCCTAAATTACTATTTATGTGGCTTCAGGGGTAAACAATATTTGATTCGAGTCGAGGAACCCATCCACCAAAGCTCAGAGTTATCAGATATTGATTTCTGAAATATGTTATTTTTCACCACCTGGAATATTTGGCGGCCTGACAAATATTCCGCGAATGCCGACCGACATACTCTAGATTGCAAATTTCGTTGTACACAATGTTGATATATATAACACTTTTTGGACAATTTTATACTATAGTTGACATTGGTTAGCATTATGTTTTGGCAATTAATCGATTCTGATAACTGAAGCGGCATTTCAAAAAAATTTGTTGTTGAAATCTGATGATATGGGAACCATCGAATCGGATTGTGTAACTTTAAAAATTTAATATCTCTTCCTAGCATATTTGTCGGAACTTGTAATCCATAATTTTTCAGTCAATAATTTTGGAACTTGGCACAGATATTCAGTACCATGGGAACATGTGCACATGAGATTATAACGTCCGTCAAACTTTTTAATTGGATTTACCCTATGCCTACATTTTCATAGATATTTACCACTATGCGAAACTGTGCACTTGCTATTATGAGCTTGATCGGACTTGTTTAGTGGAGTTATCCCCCTTTTCGACATATTGCGCAACATCTTGTATTCCTTGTGACTGTTTCTTATAAAAAAAATTTAATATGTTGTGATGAAATGTGCCGCGCATACCAATATTTACGTGAAAATTATTTTACTCAATTAGCCAATTCCTTTCCTAAGTTTTTGTATCTTTCGAATATTGATAAATTCTTATTCATAACGAGTACTGAGATAAAGGAAACTGTTAATATAATATGCGACATGATCCGAGTCTTCTTTGCTAAAAGAGAAACTCACAGCTAAAATAGAAGCGACAATTGATTGCGACAATATTGCAGATGTATACATGTATATACCGGTAATTTATAATGTGTATAATAATTATATATTTATGTGATGTTCATATAATTTATTTAATTATCATTGTCATTGTGCAACAAGTTCAAGTTCAATGTTTTATTCACTCAAATCACAGTATGTGACACAAGAGACATATTTACAATTACACACTACATGATATGTCATTGGTGTAATTATCAAAGTCGACAACAACAAAAATGTGTGTGATAACAACGTATTCTATACGCGAATGGGATGGTGGGGTTGATAGGGTCACCGGTGATCCAAAAATAATTTCGAAGATTTTTGATGAATCCGCATAGCTTACAGAAGCATACATTGTTTTTTGGGTTCATTATATTTATGAAATTATGGAAAAAATTTTGTTCTGTCAAGTGTAAGGGTAGTTCAGAAGGGAGTGGGTTCAATTTGTTACAGTCCATTATGTAGTGATATTCGTTCCCTATTTCCATTGGGGTGTATTGCAGTAAACATCTAGTATCAAGTATGGCTGCCCTCTATGTAGCCGAATTGCACTGCGGGGTAGCATCAGTCCCATTGGAACAGTCCCACCTCTGTAATAGAGCGATCATATCACAACATCGAAGTTAGGCCATACTCACCCATGCAGGTTATAGCACTTAGGTTGGTGGCCGCTGAGAAAACCAGTTTAATTCTCCTAAAATGAGCTAGTATCAAGGACCAATGACGGATTCTGTTGGGTTATTTAGTGTTGACTGTGAGATAAACACGGGTGATATATAATGGTGGTTAAACTATTTTGTTAACATGCAAAGGCACATTTAAAATGGAACTATATTGTTTCTTGAAGGTGTCTTTACTTCCTCTTTGGTTGTGATCAGGAAATAAATATTAATTGTTTTCAACCCAAGCGTTTCAAGATCGTTTTCCTTGCTAAAATGTGATCATGTGACAAAATGGATATTAAATTCGTCGCATTCAATACAAAATTTATTAACCTCGTCCACTAAATCCGCTCGGCTCGACTCGAATTTAGTGCGCTCGGTTAATACATTTCGTATAGAATTGCGACTCATTAGATATCTTCTATATATAGATTCCGGGGTATAAATTAATAAATATGATCCGAGGTCACCTGTCCGGTAAAGCTTATATAAATTAATATCAATTTATTTATGATTTATTATCACATTAGCTTGTTTAGTGGCTATTATAGAACAGAACTATCACGAAAACGTTCGGAGCGTATATCAAGAGCTTACCAAGAGGGAGAACTCTAACTTGTTAGCAAACTAAATGAAGGGACATTTCAACTGAGAGAAAGAGATATCACCGAGAATTAAGATCGAAATAAACAACTCTATTATGCCTTCAAGACAAAGAAATAACACAATCTTCAGTTTTATCTGGATGTTATTCACAAACAAGCTATTTGTAGTCTTGAAGTATGGATTCGCAAACAAAAAAGTATGCTGCTGTTGTGATTGTGGCCCGGAAAAGACACACTATCTTAATATGGACATGACTCGTTTGAACAACAAAAATAAGTAGTAGGGATGATGTACGTCGGTTCATACACGAACTACCAGTATTTTTACAAGTTCCAAGCAATATCATTGGGTCCCAAAAGTAAATCTATAACTGGCATAAATGCTTCACATATTATCCCATGAGCGAGAAAGTGAAATTACTCGGTATAACTATGGACTGTAAATTGACGTTTAACACACACGTTGATTCGCTATGTTCAAAGGCATCAAGGCAACTAAATGTCTTAAAGAGACTTGGACATATGCTGACCATCTCAGGCAAAAAATGTATCTTCAAATTTTTCATCCTCTCAATTTTTAATTACTGCCCTCTTACCTGGCATTTCTGCAGTGTGTCTTCTACCGACAGGCTGGAGAAAATTCAGGAGAAAGCCTTTAGTTTTTATCTATAACGACTATACATCTGATTATGACTTTCTCCTAAAGCTTGCAAACTGTGAGCATCTACATCTCCAAAGACTCAGACTTATGGCACTCACAGTTTTCAAAATATCAACGAAGGACATTAGCACTCCTTCCTATTTGGACTGCCTGGTGAAACTTAAACATAGTTCATACTCTTTTAGAAATTCTGAGACTATGGAACTGCCATCACCTGATACTACTGCTTTCGGTTTAAGCTCGTTTAGATTCATGTCACCTAAAGTGTGGAATTCCATTCCAGAGTCATGCAGAACCACAGAGACGATGAAAGACTTTGAATGTATGTTAGAAACCTGGAATGGTTTTAAATGTAAATGCAGTGCCTGTAGGATATCCTAATTATATGTATATGTTTGTATTTTAATCATCACTTTCTGGTCTGGTATCTCTGAATGGAACAAAACGTGTTATCCAGGAATGAAATATGGACTTGTTTTGCACATTACTGTGCTGCATATGAATAATATACAGATTTGTGTCTTACGCTTTTGATCGAGTCAGGGCTACCTGTCCTCAGAGATTTTATTCGCCTTTTACAATGCTTTAGCTAATATACATGTAATTTATTTTCAGATAGGTTGTGTTTTATTCACGTTAATGTTTATGTACATATTTATTATTTTAGAAGTCAGTTAAGAGCTCAATGCTCATGTTTGTAATTTAAAATGCCTGACTTTATAAATAAAGCTTTTGAACTTTGAACTTTTGAACTGTCAGCTCTTGCGATTAGCCAATCAGCGTCGATAAATAGTGACCGTATTATTATAAGTTACAGGGCGAGTTGTTGCCGGATACGGTGTCATATGAGGCGAAGCGAGATTAACATCGGGCGAGGCGCTATCCGAGCCCGATATTAGTATCGCTGAGCCTCGTGTGTCACCGTAGCCGGAAACAAAGAGTCCTGTAACGATTTGATCATGCTTTCCATGTGAGAATTTGTATTACTTGTACGAAATTCAGTAATCTAGTATGTTAAATATGTCACATATGGCCATTAACTTATGTAACGTCACAGTGACGTACCATGGGCGTTGAATGTCAACGCATTGAGTCAATAGCTAATCACCAGAAGTAGGAAAACAAAACGAGTTTGATAACTAATTTATGAGCCTTTAGAATTCCTCAGATATATCACATACAGGTTTTGGTACATAGTACTAAGTCTTTAAATTGGCAAAACACGATTTCCGACAGATTTCCCTTTTCTTGGCGCCAAAATACACCGAACATATCCCCGAGGCGGCAGAGTTCCAAGAAAAACAAGATGGCGTCTATCGAATCCATATACCCCCTGGGGCTATCAATATGGGGTCAGTGTCAATCAAAGTGGACCTAATATACCCTCATATCCTGTCAGTAGATCTACATTCGCATTGGTCAATCTAACAGGCCAGCATGATAAGAACCCATATTAGTGACCCCATATGAAATCAATATTAGGTGCTTACCCATCATCTTGTTTTCGGAAACTCTGTCGCCTCGGGAATATTTATGGTGCATTTTGCTCCAAGAAAGAGGATATCTGTCGGAAATAATTTTCTGCGAATTTAAACACATCGTACCATGTACCAAAACCTGCATGCGATATTAAGGAATTCTAAAGACTCATAAATTAACTATCAAACTCAACAAGTTGTCCAACTTCTGGTGATTAGCCGTTGACTCAATGCGTTGACGTACAACGCCCATGACGCGTCACTGTGACGTTACATAAGTTAGTGGCCATAGACGACACATTTAACTTACCAAATTACAATAAATTACAGCAACGATTAATTAAAGGGATATGCTGGATTTTATCCACTGACACAATAAATACGTTACGGGACGCTTGATGGTCGGATATTAATATGTATCGATTAAACCCCATTATATCTGGTTTTTGTGTCATTAAATGGTCGACACTTCTGATCTCGTTAGATGTTTTATTCAAGATGCCGGATGTGCGTATATACAAAAGTGGGAAGCATTCAAACAATACAAAAGCGGAACGATACATGACATATATGGTGTCATGTGAGGCGAAGTGAGATCAATATTAGGCGAGGCCGTAGCTTATATGTATGGTGCGGAAAATATCCAATTTGAATTAGGATCACCATATATGGAATTTGTAAACCACACTCGTGCGCTTAATATTGCGACATCTTGCGCTCAAATTTGTGAGATTTAAAGCAAATTATTGTTTCTTCTACATTGTTTGAAAAACATAGAGACAATGTTTCAGATTTGTATATAATTATATAGTTGTAAATATTATATGTAAACTAAATGTACACTACATGTGTATGCACAGTATTTATCTAATATAAATATAACACTATCGGGTTTGTATGCAATGTTGTTGCGCTCAATATTGCGACAATGCGCGCTTAATATCGCAATAATATAAGCGCCACAGATTTTTGGTATTGGGCTATAATCGCGCATTTTTCGAAATCAAGCGCGCTCAATATCGCAATAAAGGCGCGCCTCTATATACCACTTATTCTGACTGGTACGGTATGATATCATGATTGCTATTATTCTGAGTATTTATTGATAATAACATAATTTGGATAACAAAATCTGCTTTTTCATGGTGAAATTACGTTGTTGCTGTAATCGGATGATACGGAGCCATCGGATCGGATTATGTACCTTTAATGTTCGAGTGATCAACACCGTTTATATATAAACTAGCAGGTGACCCGACTTCGTCCGGGCTTTGACCTTGAATTGACTATTTTGAAGGTCAAGGTCAGGTCGGGGTAACGATTTGACCCGTCCAAAACACTCCCCTGACAAAAGAAACCCTAGGTATCAAATTTCGTCGAAATCCGTTAATTTTTTAATTTAATTTGAGTTAATTCTGCCTTTTTAATCAAGAGAAATGATGGTACCCGTCCCCGTGATGGTACCCGTCCCTAAAAGAGGTACGTTTGTGGGTACCCGTTTCAAGGTCAAGATCACCTCGGGCGGAAAAACTTACCCGATTAAAATCTCCCCCGTTCCTTGGAACCCCTAAGTACGAAGACCTTGAATTGATCATTTTCAAGGTCAAGGTCAGGTCGGGGTCACAATTTAACCCGTCCATGACACTTCCAGTGGGTAGCAAGTTTGAGCTCAATCGGTTCGAGTCTATAAAGGACACACACATATATATCATTTATGGGTACCCGTTTCAAGGTGAAGATCACCTCGGGCGAAAAAACTGACCCGATGAAAATCTCCCCCGTTCCTAGGAAGCCCTAAGTACGTAAGAATCACACAACGCGCTCATGTCTGGACACAGTCACGCGCACGTGTGGACCCAGACGTAAGAATCACATTACACGCATACGCTCTTTATCAACGACACTGCGGATACAAACGCTCTTTAACTATCAACGCGATTAATCCCACCGTGCCAATGGCGGTCATTTTTGTGACTGGGTGTGGAGAATGGGGACTCTGAGCTTCTCCAAAACGGCGGTAAACACTGCCCGTGGTTTTTAACCTTAGATTGGAAGTTTGAGCTCAATCGGTCCAGCCGTTTTCCCGGCCATAGATAACAGACAGACAAACAGAAGTCCCAAAATATATATTAGACTAGCAGGTGACCCGACTTCGTCCGGGCTTTGACGGGATATCACGGACCGCATCCGATAAGGCTTCTGAGCCACGGTTTAGAAATTGAGAAAGGCAGGCATAAACAACCTGAAATACCCGTGGATGAGATAATTTGCACACATTAAATGAGAGAGAGAGAATGGTCATAAAATTGTAATATAAAACATCACGAATTAGTCCATCGACTGAAGATTTCATTCGAAAAATTTATACTAGTTTTGAGGCTTCGCTCAATGCTTGCAATATCGGTTGCCTTTATGGTTACGACGCGTCGGAAGCGGTAACAAACCATTTCTTGCTAACTTGATGTAAACGTATATAGCGAGCTAAATTTGTTGTCGTCGCATCGCCGAATGAGGTAAACGGTATTTTTGATTTTCAAAATACAATCAAAATACTGTGGCTTTGATTTTCAAAATATATACAAGGAGTCACACTAAATTCCAGTAGTATATAAGTAGTATGCAGCGAATCAGTACCTTGGTCTACCAAATTCAGTTTTAAAATAAACAAAATGTATCTAAAAATCTCCCTCACACGATGGACTTATACGCCTGGACTACGTTGCAGATGATATTACATGTCTCGTGGTCATCATTTCGTAAGATGAGTAAGATTATCTGATGATCAGCCATAGTATTAACCCTTTACCCAACAGAACGGCCCTGTGCCAATGCATTCTCTTATATATGCGAGTCGACCATAGGTCGCCTCGCATATATAAGAGAATGCATTGGCTTAACACATTAACAATTATAAAATTGTTAAAGAATGTAAGAAAAAATGGTAAAAAGTGTTAAAAAAAGATTTTTTTTAGGCCAATGCATTCTCTTATATATGCGAGGCGACCTATGGTCGACTCGCATATATAAGAGAATGCATTGGCACATGGCATAACTGTAACCATCACAATGTGGCCAATGAGCCGGTTCCAATGATATCCATATTTGTATGGTTTTATTGAGACAGACCCAAGATAATTTAGGCTGTTGCAGCTTTATTTGGCCGTTTTTGGCCGGTTTGTTGGGTAAAGGGTTAAAGGTCTGATTATTGTCGTTAATTTATGCAAAGAAACGCTCTCTAAGATGATTATACATGTAAATGGGACATCGAATAACGTAGTGCTCTCTTGTTTCTACCTCAAAACCACACGTTTTGCAAATTATCTCATCCACGGGTATAGTTCAGGTTGTTTATGCCTGCCTTTCTCAATTTCTAAACCATGGCTCAGAAGCCTTATCGGATGCGGTCCGTGATTTCCCGTCGAAGCTATTCACTGCGATTTATGAAGTAAGATTAATTCCAATGGACATTCGAATTAGATGTAAACATCATGTACTAGAAAGGTGAAGAGCGCTCTCGTGTGAACATCCGGGACCCCGAGTGTCCCTGAGCAGTGTATGCAATCGCCACATCAGGAAATCACGTGGCTTTTATAGGGTTTCAACCAGTCGATCTATATACATATATAGTTAAAGATGACCGTTAGTCAGCATTCAGATTCAGATGAAAAGTCATCGCTTGCATGCATGCATCTCGGGAGCTTAACTTACACATCAAAGCACGCAAGTATATAAATTTTTATACACATCTTGAAATTCTTTCTCGATACAAGCTCTTCGTCTTTGTTATTTTCTGATTTTGTTCGTTGGTTGCTATCCCCGATGGTTTTTGGTTACCTGTTAGCGCCGGACAACTCATTTACAGTCTTACACCATGAATAAACGCCATAGTATTACTCATGCTGGGGCCATATATACCATGTATTCCTTTTGTTTATTTTATCTTTGACTGCTCGTAAAGAAGCCCCATCCAATTTGAAACCAAATTAGTGAAAAGTCATTTCTTCATTTATCAGAATAATAAAACAGCGAAATTAATATAAATCAATGCCTCTCCTGACACAGACATCCAGAGAATTCCAAATAATACCATGAGAGTGAGCAGAAATCATAGTTTGGAAACGCTCTTTCAGATTTGCAATTAAAGAAACACAAGTCACTCGCCTTGGTAAGTGTGCAAAAATATGAAAGTATGTTCACCATCACCACTAAGAAGAACATGGAGATATAGATACCCTTTGTTTTTATATTCAGAATTGATAGGTCGCGAAAAACACAATTTCGCTTGATGGAACCATAGTATGTAAATACAACTGTTACAGTGATTTTTCCAATAAATATCACTAATCGTGGTGTAAGTTCAAATATTTTAGTCTGAATACGAGTTTCAGAATATGTTGTCGATGCTTTGATCTTTTCCTATATTTTACGTCAAGCTTAGATTAAACTTGTGTATCTTATTTGACTAATTCCACTGAAACAATGGGTTTGAGGTGTGTAATCTCGCTAATGGAGAGTTATTGTTAATGAAAACAAGAACCAAATCGATCTATTGTTGCATGTTCTTGTTGATAATAGTTGTTTTATAAAATGTATGCTATGTCGTATAAACCCGCTTCGAATGCATTAAGTCCCTTTAACCCGCGATGCGCTTTATCACAGGTGATCTTTTTAATGTGTTTTGAGCCCCGCCCATGTCTGAAACTTGATAAAACTGCATCTTTTGAACCATGTTACGAACGAATGATTGATAAAGAACGGCAATAATTCTACCAACAAGTTGGAGTCGTTGCATATATTTCATGTATAAGAATTATACCGCCTTGTTTGTGTAAAGATATGGAGATACAATAATTCTCTAATTAATCGACCTTTTAACCACAGCAGAATTATGGGTAACTTTTCAGGATTTAGTCGAGAGCTTTCCGATGAATGGCAACAAGCCATATTTCCGACTAAATCCTGAAAAGTTACCCATAATTCTGCTGTGGTTAAGATGTCGATTAATTAGAGCATTACTCTAATTACTTTGAGGACGATTACTCTCTATTAATTGAGAGTTTTAGTAAACTCACGTCTACATATAGCAGTTACGATTACAATTCAGGCACTATTGCACCAAGTTGTGTGCACGGTATAACTGTAACACTGTACCATAACCATAATGTTTTCGGTTTGTACCAAGTAACTTTTTTTAAATATACACATACTCTATGTTCTATGTTTGTCGTGTCATAGAGCTATAGTATTGGTCAGGTGACCTCAACTGGAAACAAATGTCTGTCTATAAAACATTTACAAGTGCCAGCACACAAGTTGGCCCAACTCTAAAAAAATTAATTACAACACTGTAGGCGGTAAATATATAACGAGAAACAAGAAATTAATTTTAAAAAATGAGGCTGCAAATATTTTTGTTTCCTGATTCACTGTAAACATGTGCTCGGACTAAATTTTCCAAAAAATTTATCAATTTTATATTCTTCAACTAAAATTATTACCCATTTTGCAAATAAGAGTAGTCACATGGCAAGTGAATCAAATACATTATATTAGCTTCTAACACAAATGCATAGTTTGCAGCAAATGATTTTAAGTTGTCTTTTCTCATGGTAAATATGTGGTTCTGCTCAGGTCAAGTGAGGTCCCCTGATCATTAAACCTGTCAACAAATATCATTAATTGGCCAAATAGATGGGTTACACATCATTGTTAATGGCTTGCTAAATAGAGGAGTTACACATCATTGTTAATGGCTTGCTTAATAGAGGGGTTATATATCATTGTTAATGGCTTGCTTAATAGAGGGGTTATATATCATTGTTATTGGCTTGTTTATAGATGGGTTACACATCATTGTTAATGGCTTGCTTAATAGAGGAGTTACACATCATTGTTAATGGCTTGTTTATAGAGGGTTTATATATAATTGCTAATGGCTTGTTTAATAGAGGGGTTAAATATCATTGTTAATGGCTTGTTTATAGAGGGGTTAAATATCATTGTTAAATGGCTTGTTTAATAGAGGGGTTATATATCATTGTTAATGGCTTGTTTATAGATGGGTTACACATCATTGTTAATGGCTTGTTTATAGATGGGTTATATATCATTGTTAATGGCTTGTTTAATAGAGGGGTTATATATCATTGTTATTGGCTTGTTTATAGAGGGGTTATATATAACATTGCTAATGGCTTGTTTATAGATGGGTTAAATATCATTGTTAATGGCTTGTTTATAGAGGGTTTATATATAATTGCTAATGGCTTGTTTATAGAGGGGTTACATATCATTGTTAATGGCTTGTTTAATAGAGGGTTTATATATCATTGTTAATGGCTTGTTTAATAGAGGGGTTATATATCATTGTTAATGGCTTGTTTATAGAGGGGTTAAATATCATAGTTAATGGCTTGTTTATAGAGGGTTTATATATAATTGCTAATGGCTTGTTTATAGAGGGGTTACATATCATTGTTAATGGCTTGTTTAATAGAGGAGTTACACATCATTGTTAATGGCTTGCTTAATAGAGGGGTTATATATCATTGTTATTGGCTTGTTTATAGAGGGGTTATATATCATTGCTAATGGCTTGTTTATAGATGGGTTAAATATCATTGTTAATGGCTTGTTTATAGAGGGTTTATATATAATTGCTAATGGCTTGTTTATAGAGGGGTTACATATCATTGTTAATGGCTTGTTTAATAGAGGGGTTATATATCATTGTTAATGGCTTGTTTAATAGAGGGGTTATATATCATTGTTAATGGCTTGTTTATAGAGGGGTTAAATATCATAGTTAATGGCTTGTTTATAGAGGGTTTATATATAATTGCTAATGGCTTGTTTATAGAGGGGTTAAATATCATTGTTAATGGCTTGTTTATAGATGGGTTACATATCATTGTTAATGGCTTGTTTAATAGAGGGGTTATATATCATTGTTAATGGCTTGTTTATAGATGGGTTAAATATCATTGTTAATGGCTTGTTTATAGAGGGTTTATATATAATTGCTAATGGCTTGTTTATAGAGGGGTTACATATCATTGTTAATGACTTGTTTATATAGGGGTTTTATATCATTGTTAATGGCTTGCTTAATAGAGGGGTTATATATCATTGTTAATGGCTTGCTTAATAGAGGGGTTATATATCATTGTTATTGGCTTGTTTATAGATGGGTTACACATCATTGTTAATGGCTTGCTTAATAGAGGAGTTAAACATCATTGTTAATGGCTTGTTTATAGAGGGTTTATATATAATTGCTAATGGCTTGTTTAATAGAGGGGTTAAATATCATTGTTAATGGCTTGTTTATAGAGGGGTTAAATATCATTGTTAAATGGCTTGTTTAATAGAGGGGTTATATATCATTGTTAATGGCTTGTTTATAGATGGGTTACACATCATTGTTAATGGCTTGTTTATAGATGGGTTATATATCATTGTTAATGGCTTGTTTAATAGAGGGGTTATATATCATTGTTATTGGCTTGTTTATAGAGGGGTTATATATAACATTGCTAATGGCTTGTTTATAGATGGGTTAAATATCATTGTTAATGGCTTGTTTATAGAGGGTTTATATATAATTGCTAATGGCTTGTTTATAGAGGGGTTACATATCATTGTTAATGGCTTGTTTAATAGAGGGTTTATATATCATTGTTAATGGCTTGTTTAATAGAGGGGTTATATATCATTGTTAATGGCTTGTTTATAGAGGGGTTAAATATCATAGTTAATGGCTTGTTTATAGAGGGTTTATATATAATTGCTAATGGCTTGTTTATAGAGGGGTTACATATCATTGTTAATGGCTTGTTTAATAGAGGAGTTACACATCATTGTTAATGGCTTGCTTAATAGAGGGGTTATATATCATTGTTATTGGCTTGTTTATAGAGGGGTTATATATCATTGCTAATGGCTTGTTTATAGATGGGTTAAATATCATTGTTAATGGCTTGTTTATAGAGGGTTTATATATAATTGCTAATGGCTTGTTTATAGAGGGGTTACATATCATTGTTAATGGCTTGTTTAATAGAGGGGTTATATATCATTGTTAATGGCTTGTTTAATAGAGGGGTTATATATCATTGTTAATGGCTTGTTTATAGAGGGGTTAAATATCATAGTTAATGGCTTGTTTATAGAGGGTTTATATATAATTGCTAATGGCTTGTTTATAGAGGGGTTAAATATCATTGTTAATGGCTTGTTTATAGATGGGTTACATATCATTGTTAATGGCTTGTTTAATAGAGGGGTTATATATCATTGTTAATGGCTTGTTTATAGATGGGTTAAATATCATTGTTAATGGCTTGTTTATAGAGGGTTTATATATAATTGCTAATGGCTTGTTTATAGAGGGGTTACATATCATTGTTAATGACTTGTTTATATAGGGGTTTTATATCATTGTTAATGGCTTGTTTATAGAAGGGTTATATATCATTGTTAATGGCTTGTTTATAGAGGGGTTAAATATCATAGTTAATGGCTTGTTTAATAGAGGGGTTATATATCATTGTTAATGGCTTGTTTAATAGAGGGGTTACATATCATTGTTAATGGCTTGTTTAATAGAGGGGTTATATATCATTGTTGTTGGCTTGTTTATAGAGGGGTTATATATCATTGTTATTGGCTTGTTTAATAGAGGGGTTATATATCATTGTTAATGGCTTGTTTAATAGAGGGGTTACACATCATTGTTAATGGCTTGCTTAATAGAGGGGTTATATACCATTGTTATTGGTTTGTTTATAGAGGGGTTATATATCATTGCTAATGGCTTGTTTATAATGGGTTAAATATCATTGTTAATGGCTTGTTTATAGAGGGTTTATATATAATTGCTAATGGCTTGTTTAATAGAGGGGTTATATATCATTGTTAATGGCTTGTTAATAGAGGGATTATATATCATTGTTAATGGCTTGTTTATAGAGGGGTTATATATCATTGCAAATGGCTTGTTTAATAGAGGGGTTATCTATCATTGTTAATGGCTTGTTTGTAGAGGGGTTACATATCATTGCTAATGGCTTGTTTATAGATGGGTTACATATCATTGTTAATGGCTTGTTTAATAGAGGGGTTACATATCATTGTTAATAGCTTGTTTAATAGAGGGGTTATATATCATTGCTAATGGCTTGTTTAATAGAGGGGTTATATATCATTGCTAATGGCTTGTTTAATAGAGGGGTTATATATCATTGTTAATGGCTTGTTTATAGAGGGGTTACATATCATTGTTAATGGGTTGTTTAATAGAGGGGTTATATATCATTGTTAATGGCTTGTTTAATAGAGTGGTTATATATCATTGTTAATGGCTTGTTTGTAGAGGGGTTATATATCATTGTTAATGGCTTGTTTATAGATGGGTTACATATCATTGTTAATGGCTTGTTTATAGATGGGTTACATATCATTGTTAATGGCTTGTTTAATAGAGGGGTTACATATCATTGTTAATGGCTAGTTTAATAGAGGGGTTATATATCATTGCTAATGGCTTGTTTAATAGAGGGGTTATATATCATTGCTAATGGCTTGTTTATAGAGGGGTTACATATCATTGTTAATGGCTTGTTTAATAGAGGGGTTATATATCATTGTTAATGGCTTGTTTGTAGAGGGGTTATATATCATTTTTAATGGCTTGTTTAATAGAGGGGTTATATATCATTTGTTAATGGCTTGTTTAATAGAGGGGTTATATATCATTGTTAATGGCTTGTTTATAGAGGGGTTATATGTCATTGTTAATGGCTTGTTTAATAGAGGGGTTAAATATCATTGTTAATGCCTTGTTTAATAGAGGGGTTAAATATCATTGTTAATGCCTTGTTTAATAGAGGGGTTATATATCATTGTTAATGGCTTGTTTAATAGAGGGGTTAAATATCATTGTTAATGCCTTGTTTAATAGAGGGGTTATATATCATTGTTAATGGCTTGTTTATAGATGGGTTACATATCATTGTTAATGGCTTGTTTAATAGAGGGGTTATATATCATTGCTAATGGCTTGTTTAATAGAGGGGTTATATATCATTGTTAATGCCTTGTTTATAGAGGGGTTAAATATCATTGTTAAATGGCTTGTTTAATAGAGGGGTTATATATCATTCTTAATGGCTTGTTTATAGAGGGGTTAAATATCATTGTTAAATGGCTTGTTTAATAGAGGGGTTATATATCATTCTTAATGGCTTGATTATATAGGGGTTAAATATCATTGTTAATGACTTGTTTAATAGAGGGGTTATAGATCATTGTTAATGGCTTGTTTATAGATGGGTTACATATCATTGTTAATGGCTTGTTTATAGAGGGGTTATATATCATTGTTAATGGCTTGTTTATAGAGGGGTTATATATCATTCTTAATGGCTTGATTATATAGGGGTTAAATATCATTGTTAATGGCTTGTTTATAGAGGGGTTTTATATCATTGTTAATGGCTTGTTTATAGATGGGTTACATATAATTGTTAATGGCTTGTTTATAGAGGGGTTATATATCATTGTTAATGGCTTGTTTATAGATGGGTTAAATATCATTGTTAATGGCTTGTTTATAGAGGGGTTACATATCATTGTTAATGGCTTGTTTATAGATGGGTTACATATCATTGTTAATGGCTTGTTTATAGAGGGGTTATATATCATTGTTAATGACTTGTTTATAGAGGGGTTACATATCATTGTTAATGGCTTGTTTAATAGAGGGGTTATATATCATTGTTAATGGCTTGTTTAATAGAGGGGTTACACATCATTGTTAATGGCTTGTTTATAGAGGGGTTATATATCATTGTTAATGGCTTGTTTATAGAGGGGTTATATATCATTGTTAATGGCTTGTTTGTAGAGGGGTTATATATCATTGTTAATGACTTGTTTATAGATGGGTTACATATCATTGTTAATGGCTTGTTTATAGATGGGTTACATATCATTGTTAATGGCTTGTTTATAGAGGGGTTATATATCATTGTTAATGGCTTGTTTAATAGAGGGGTTAAATATAATTGTTAATGGCTTGTTTATAGAGGGGTTACATATCATTGTTAATGGCTTGTTTATAGATGGGTTACATATCATTGTTAATGGCTTGATTATATAGGGGTTAAATATCATTGTTAATGACTTGTTTATAGAGGGGTTACATATCATTGTTAATGGCTTGTTTAATAGAGGGGTTATATATCATTGTTAATGGCTTGTTTAATAGAGGGGTTATATATCATTGTTAATGGCTTGTTTATAGATGGGTTACATATCATTGTTAATGGCTTGATTATATAGGGGTTAAATATCATTGTTAATGGCTTGTTTATAGAGGGGTTACATATCATTGTTAATGGCTTGGTTATAGATGGGTTACATATCATTGTTAATGGCTTGATTATATAGGGGTTAAATATCATTGTTAATGGCTTGATTATATAGGGGTTACATATCATTGTTAATGGCTTGTTTAATAGAGGGGTTATATATCATTGTTAATGGCTTGTTTAATAGAGGGGTTATATATCATTGTTAATGGCTTGTTTAATAGAGGGGTTATATATCATTGTTAATGGCTTGTTTATAGATGGGTTACATATCATTGTTAATGGCTTGTTTATAGATGGGTTATATATCATTGTTAATGGCTTGTTTAATAGAGGGGTTATATATCATTGTTAATGGCTTGTTTAATAGAGGGGTTACATATCATTGTTAATGGCTTGTTTATAGAGGGGTTACATATCATTGTTAATGGCTTGTTTAATAGAGGGGTTATATATCATTGTTAATGGCTTGTTTAATAGAGGGGTTATATATCATTGTTAATGGCTTGTTTATAGAAGGGTTATATATCATTGTTAATGGCTTGTTTATAGAGGGGTTAAATATCATTGCTAATGGCTTGTTTATACAGGGGTTACATATCATTGTTAATGGCTTGTTTATATAGGGGTTAAATATCATTGTTAATGGCTTGTTTAATAGAGGGGTTACATATCATTGTTAATGGCTTGTTTAATAGAGGGGTTAAATATCATTGTTAATGGCTTGTTTATATAGGGGTTAAATATCATTGTTAATGGCTTGTTTATATAGGGGTTACATATCATTGTTAATGGCTTGTTTATATAGGGGTTAAATATCATTGTTAATGGCTTGTTTATATAGGGGTTATATATCATTGCTAATGGCTTGTTTAATAGAGGGGTTACATATCATTGTTAATGGCTTGTTTAATAGAGGGGTTACATATCATTGTTAATGGCTTGTTTGTAGAGGGGTTATATATCATTGCTAATGGCTTGTTTATAGAGGGGTTACATATCATTGTTAATGGCTTGTTTATTAGAGGGGTTACATATCATTGTTAATGGCTTGTTTAATAGAGGGGTTATATATCATTGTTAATGGCTTGTTTATAGAAGGGTTATATATCATTGTTAATGGCTTGTTTAATAGAGGGGTTATATATCATTGTTAATGGCTTGTTTATAGATGGGTTATATATCATTGTTAATGGCTTGTTTAATTGAGGGGTTATATATCATTGTTAATGGCTTGTTTAATTGAGGGGTTATATATCATTGTTAATGGCTTGTTTATATAGGGGTTATATATCATTGCTAATGGCTTGTTTTTAGAGGGGTTATATATCATTGTTAATGGCTTGTTTTTAGAGGGGTTATATATCATTGTTAATGGCTTGTTTAATTGAGGGGTTATATATCATTGTTAATGGCTTGTTTATAGATGGGTTATATATCATTGTTAATGGCTTGTTTAATTGAGGGGTTTTATATCATTGTTAATGGCTTGTTTAATAGAGGGGTTATATATCATTGTTAATGGCTTGTTTAATAGAGGGGTTATATATCATTGTTAATGGCTTGTTTATATAGGGGTTACATATCATTGTTAATGGCTTGTTTAATAGAGGGGTTACATATCATTGTTATTGGCTTGTTTATAGAGGGGTTACATATCATTGTTAATGGCTTGTTTTTAGAGGGGTTATATATCATTGTTAATGGCTTGTTTAATTGAGGGGTTACATATCATTGTTAATGGCTTGTTTATAGAAGGGTTATATATCATTGTTAATGGCTTGTTTAATTGAGGGGTTATATATCATTGTTAATGGCTTGTTTAATAGAGGGGTTATATATCATTGTTAATGGCTTGTTTAATTGAGGGGTTATATATCATTGTTAATGGCTTGTTTAATAGAGGATTTACATATCATTGTTATTGGCTTGTTTATAGAGGGGTTATATATCATTGCTAATGGCTTGTTTATAGAGGGGTTACATATCATTGTTAATGGCTTGTTTATAGAAGGGTTATATATCATTGTTAATGGCTTGTTTAATAGAGGGGTTATATATCATTGTTAATGGCTTGTTTAATAGAGGGGTTACATATCATTGTTAATGGCTTGGTTATAGATGGGTTACATATCATTGTTAATGGCTTGATTATATAGGGGTTAAATATCATTGTTAATGGCTTGATTATATAGGGGTTACATATCATTGTTAATGGCTTGTTTAATAGAGGGGTTATATATCATTGTTAATGGCTTGTTTAATAGAGGGGTTATATATCATTGTTAATGGCTTGTTTAATAGAGGGGTTATATATCATTGTTAATGGCTTGTTTATAGATGGGTTACATATCATTGTTAATGGCTTGTTTATAGATGGGTTATATATCATTGTTAATGGCTTGTTTAATAGAGGGGTTATATATCATTGTTAATGGCTTGTTTAATAGAGGGGTTACATATCATTGTTAATGGCTTGTTTATAGAGGGGTTACATATCATTGTTAATGGCTTGTTTAATAGAGGGGTTATATATCATTGTTAATGGCTTGTTTAATAGAGGGGTTATATATCATTGTTAATGGCTTGTTTATAGAAGGGTTATATATCATTGTTAATGGCTTGTTTATAGAGGGGTTAAATATCATTGCTAATGGCTTGTTTATACAGGGGTTACATATCATTGTTAATGGCTTGTTTATATAGGGGTTAAATATCATTGTTAATGGCTTGTTTAATAGAGGGGTTACATATCATTGTTAATGGCTTGTTTAATAGAGGGGTTAAATATCATTGTTAATGGCTTGTTTATATAGGGGTTAAATATCATTGTTAATGGCTTGTTTATATATGGGTTACATATCATTGTTAATGGCTTGTTTATATAGGGGTTAAATATCATTGTTAATGGCTTGTTTAATAGAGGGGTTACATATCATTGTTAATGGCTTGTTTAATAGAGGGGTTACATATCATTGTTAATGGCTTGTTTGTAGAGGGGTTATATATCATTGCTAATGGCTTGTTTATAGAGGGGTTACATATCATTGTTAATGGCTTGTTTATTAGAGGGGTTACATATCATTGTTAATGGCTTGTTTAATAGAGGGGTTATATATCATTGTTAATGGCTTGTTTATAGAAGGGTTATATATCATTGTTAATGGCTTGTTTAATAGAGGGGTTATATATCATTGTTAATGGCTTGTTTATAGATGGGTTATATATCATTGTTAATGGCTTGTTTAATTGAGGGGTTATATATCATTGTTAATGGCTTGTTTAATTGAGGGGTTATATATCATTGTTAATGGCTTGTTTATATAGGGGTTATATATCATTGCTAATGGCTTGTTTATAGAGGGGTTATATATCATTGTTAATGGCTTGTTTTTAGAGGGGTTATATATCATTGTTAATGGCTTGTTTAATTGAGGGGTTATATATCATTGTTAATGGCTTGTTTATAGATGGGTTATATATCATTGTTAATGGCTTGTTTAATTGAGGGGTTTTATATCATTGTTAATGGCTTGTTTAATAGAGGGGTTATATATCATTGTTAATGGCTTGTTTAATAGAGGGGTTATATATCATTGTTAATGGCTTGTTTATATAGGGGTTACATATCATTGTTAATGGCTTGTTTAATAGAGGGGTTACATATCATTGTTATTGGCTTGTTTATAGAGGGGTTACATATCATTGTTAATGGCTTGTTTTTAGAGGGGTTATATATCATTGTTAATGGCTTGTTTAATTGAGGGGTTACATATCATTGTTAATGGCTTGTTTATAGAAGGGTTATATATCATTGTTAATGGCTTGTTTAATTGAGGGGTTATATATCATTGTTAATGGCTTGTTTAATAGAGGGGTTATATATCATTGTTAATGGCTTGTTTAATTGAGGGGTTATATATCATTGTTAATGGCTTGTTTAATAGAGGAGTTACATATCATTGTTATTGGCTTGTTTATAGAGGGGTTATATATCATTGCTAATGGCTTGTTTATAGAGGGGTTACATATCATTGTTAATGGCTTGTTTATAGAAGGGTTATATATCATTGTTAATGGCTTGTTTAATAGAGGGGTTATATATCATTGTTAATGGCTTGTTTAATAGAGGGGTTACATATCATTGTTAATGGCTTGTTTAATAGAGGGGTTACATATCATTGTTAATGGCTTGTTTATAGAGGGGTTACATATCATTGTTAATGGCTTGTTTAATAGAGGGGTTACATATCATTGTTAATGGCTTGTTTAATAGAGGGGTTACATATCATTGTTAATGGCTTGTTTAATAGAGGGGTTACATATCATTGTTAATGGCTTGTTTAATAGAGGGGTTATATATCATTGTTAATGGCTTGTTTATAGAGGGGTTACATATCATTGTTAATGGCTTGTTTAATAGAGGGGTTACATATCATTGTTAATAGCTTGTTTAATAGAGGGGTTATATATCATTGTTAATGGCTTGTTTATAGAGGGGTTACATATCAATGTTAATGGCTTGTTTAATAGAGGGGTTATATATCATTGTTAATGGCTTGTTTAATAGAGGGGTTATATATCATTGTTAATGGCTTGTTTATAGAGGGGTTAAATATCATTGTTAATGGCTTGTTTAATAGAGGGGTTATATATCATTGTTAATGGCTTGTTTATAGAGGGGTTAAATATCATTGTTAAATGGCTTGTTTAATAGAGGGGTTATATATCATTGTTAATGGCTTGATTATATAGGGGTTAAATATCATTGTTAATGACTTGTTCAATAGAGGGGTTAAATATCATTGTTAATGGCTTGTTTAATAGAGGGGTTACATATCATTGTTAATCGCTTGTTTAATAGAGGGGTTATATATCATTGTTAATGGCTTGTTTATATAGGGGTTAAATATCATTGTTAATGGCTTGTTTATAGAGGGGTTAAATATCATTGTTAAATGGCTTGTTTAATAGAGGGGTTGTATATCATTCTTAATGGCTTGATTATATAGGGGTTAAATATCATTGTTAATGACTTGTTTAATAGAGGGGTTAAATATCATTGTTAATGACTTGTTTAATAGAAGGGTTATAGATCATTGTTAATGGCTTGTTTATAGAGGGGTTATATATCATTGTTAATGGCTTGCTTACGAATACGAATCAAAGACCCCTATCGGAAACACTTCTATCAATTAATATTGATTTTATTTCGAATATTCTTGTATAATATACATACAATTAAGATATTTTCCGACTCACGTTCATTCTGAGCGTAGCATGCGGCATTACTATATATACAAATTCTAAAAATATTAACAAAAAAATGTCCGACGGGACGTCGAGATGCACGGCTAGTCGACGGACGCCAACCCATGGCAATAGCTCAACCTTCGTCAGGTTGAGCTAAAACAGACGTACACGGTTGAGCTAAAACAGACGTAAAATAGACGTACACGGTACACGGAATGCGTATGACGCACGTGGGTCATACGGATTTGTAAATATGGTCCAACACTAACACTGCAATTATAGGATCAATCGTTTAATAAAATTGATGATGTCATATCTGACAGTATATCGGACAGGAGATCGTTAATAAGGAAAACTCGTCGTAAATCTGGGATTATAAAGTGCCTGCAGTTGAAAAAAGTTAATTACCTGTGCACATGTACTTTTATGTGACTCGAGTAACGAATCACTATTAACGTATTTTAACCCATTGTTTACTAAATTCTCATTGATGAGTAGTTATCATTGAAAACGTTCAAAAAACGACCATAGGTCTTTTGTGGAACCTATTATCCAAACATGCGTTTCCTCACGACTATGCGTCTTACTGCACTTGTATAATCTTTTCGTCGGGCCAATGTATTCTGTTATAGCTGAATGGGAGCAACCATTAAGAATAGAAATGTTTACACAAAATATGCAACTTTGGGTTCCACAAATGAGGAACGCTGACTTTGAATGCATTTTTTTCTGTCATTCACAGCTTAGAAGGATGCCGCCAGTGTTCGGCGCTTTCGTTATGTGCTGCATGTTGATGCTCACAGATGGATCAATGCTCGCAGAAATAGTGAAGAGGTAAGCTAAAATATTGCGCTGGTAAGCTAAAATAGTGCGCCACAAAAACAAGAAAATAATAATGCTCGAGCAAGCTAAAATAATGCACACGTAATCCGAAATCGTGTGGAGGTATAAGTTGAATTATTACGCCACCAAACAATATAATGCACAACAAAGCTAAAATTTTGCTTATGTAAGACGAAATAGTGAACATGGGAGCTAGAATAGTGCGCCACCATAATCATATACTGCTCAGGTAAATAAAATAGTGCTTATGTAAGCCGAAACCACCATAATGATACAATACACAGGTAAGCTATACTAGTGCACATGTAATGTAAGCCGAAATAATATGCAGGTAAGATAAAAGATTGCGCCACCAAACATTACTATACACAGTAAGCCAAAATAGTGCACAGGTAAGTTAAAATAGTTCGCCACCAAAACAAATATAATGCATAGGTAAGATAAAATAGTACACATGTTAGCCAAAATAGTGTGCAGATAAGCTACAATACTGCGCCGGAGAAACAAAATAATACACAGATAAGCTAAATTATTGCGCAGTAAGCCGATATTAGAGACCTTTCGCAAAATTCACGTTTACGATTACGGATTCATATAGGGTACTACGTCACCAACCTTTGTGTACTTTCTAATCGTTCTCGTATTTTACTATCCGTAATAACGGTTACGATTTCATGGTTTATAATAAGCTCAAATAACACCTGAAATTTATTTTCTGCAATGTATCACTTTACTCCGTTCGAGACTGTATATGTATATCATGTAAACCATCCAGTTGTATTGAGCTACGACCTCGATATGCTGTTTAGATTGTCAATCACTGTACTCGTTGTCGTGAATCACGAGCTTCCCGCGAAATAAGATCGCTATTCACAACGGATAGCCATCGCTGGCTGCGACATAAAACTTTACAGTAAGAGGAGTGCACTATGAAACCAGTCGCCAAAAATACAGTTTATAGGGTGCGATGCATGAGGAGTTTTGAGTGATTATTATGTGCAGGATAGTACACAATATATAGTGAAATTCAACAATTATTTAATTCAACAACCCATGGTGGTGTCCTAACGTGTGCAGTTATAGAATGCCTCAGGAGAGCCTAAAGAATGGCATAACCATATTAATGAAAATTGAAAAATTTTGTGTTCTCTTCCCCTTTCCCGAATTGAATAGTTCATTCAATTTAATAATATTCGGTTTTCGGTAGAAGTTGGGTTTTATATATCTCTCTCGTATAGTCTGTAATGCAGGGCATTTAAAATTACATGGAATTCATAACCGATTTTAAAATTACATGGAATTCATAACCGAGTTCTAAGTTACATAAAGTACTCTGTCTGAGTAATCTGAACCTACCCTGGATCCCGATTCAACTGGTAAATGGTAATTTCTGCTCCTGAACCGAACTAAAAGAATATTTGGCACACCCACCGACATCACCAGAGCTCAGCAGTCTCTGTCAGGTTTGTTCTTTGCATTTAAAAAACACGCACAAATGCGGCACTTAAAGGGGTGTCAGACCGGTTTTCCGAAGGCCCACAACTCCGAAGACCCGATTCTCCGACAGCCCACAACTCCGAAGACCCGATTCTCCGACGGCCCATAACTCCCACGACCCGATTCTCCGACGGCCCATAACTCCGAAGATCCGATTCTCCGAAAGCCCATAACTCCGAAGGGCCGATTCTCCGAAGACCTATAACTCCGAAGGGACGATTCTCCGACGGCCCATAACTCCGAAGGTCCGATTCTCCGAAGGTCCGATTCTCCGAAGATTTTGTTTTATCGGGGTATTATCGTTTACTAAATAGTGTACAGTCCAGTGACGAAGCCAAGGGGTCCCAAAATTACCACTGCCCCCATTAAACCTCTACTTGCTATTTCAGATAATATGGGCCCCTAACAAAACATGTCCAATGTCATGTAAACGCCCGGAAATCGTTCATGGGGCATCAAAATATTCAAACTTTTCCTACTGCCCCCACCTAAATGGGAATCCTGGCCCGCCACTGACTATGCACCAGATACTATAACGTTACGTTGGCCCATGAGATGCCAGAGTAAAATGTACAGGGGTGAACGGGGAAGAACTTGTCGCCCCTGTGCATGTTAGGCTACTCTGACATTCTTGCAGCGTTTCGTTATAATATACCCGGTGCACACCAGTGGCGGAGCCAAGGTTCCCATTTAGGGGTGCACATTAATTAGCATAAGTGGGGGATATGTGTGGAATATATCATGCATATGATATTCCGAAAGCATATCACGAAGGCCTGATTTGGGGAGCGCATACATGGGAGGGGTCGCCCCCAATCGTTGGTCCGGGGGCTCCCCTGGGCAGGAACACTGTGAATATTTGAATGCATAGGAGGGATTTCCTGACGTTTACATGACATTTGACATGTTTTTTTGGGGGCGGTCTTCCCTAGGGCCCCATTGACCCCGCCACTGGATTGTACACTATTTAATAAGCGATAAAACATGATCTTCGGAGAATCGGACCTTCGGAGAATCGGCACTTCGGAGTTATAGACCTTCTGAATTATGGGCGTTCGGAGTTATAGGCCTTCGGAGTTATGGGCTTTCGGAGTTATGGGTCTTCGGAGTTATGGGATTTCGGAGAATCGGGACTTCGGAGTTATGGGCTTTCGGAGAATCGGGGCGTCGGAGAATCTGACCTTCGGATAATCGGACCTTCGGGGTTATGGGTCTTCGGAAACACGCTACGTAACCCTTAAAGGTACTCAATCCGATTAGATGTCCCCATATCATCATATTCCAACAACAATATTTTTTTGAAATGCCGCTTCTGTTATCAGAATCGAGTAATTGCTCAACATTAATGCTAACCACAGTCAACTATATTATAAAATTGCCCAAAACCTGTTATTTATCAACATTTTGTTCAACGAAATTTTGCCAGTTTGTCAAATATCTGACAACAAGAAATTCAATTAATTGAGGAAAAACACCCACTGTCCCGAGTGGTATTGATAAGCTATTGGAGGGTCTTCCACTTCGCATGCAAAATAGCAAAATATTATTAATTGATGACTGATGTACATGTACAGTACACACATAGTAATAACAATTAACGTTATGATTTGAAACTAACCATGATAGGATATTGACAGTAAGGTGGTATTAACTACTACGAGTGGTATTAGTAATAATAGTACCATTCTAGCATAATATATATGTACATGATGTATGGGAAATATTAAAGGACAAAACAATAGTTACAATACAATTAGAATTTTTTTTTTTAATTAATCGCAAGAAGAGCTAATTGTGCTTAAGCACAATAAGGGAATCTCTATTGTGCTTAAGCGCAATAAGGATATATTTAACTGTGCTTAAGCGCAATAATGGAATTTACAAATTGCGCTTATATAATAAAACCCAATAAGGAATCTCTTAATAAGGAATATATTATATATAGTACATAAACTCCCTATAATTCAGGTGGTGTAGTCCATCTCCATGGTACAATGGGTGGAACAAATATAGGATTATTCTACTATTTGCACAAGGGTGATCTAATGAGAGATATTAATTGCGCTTAAGTGCAATATTGATGTAATTTCGCTTACGTGTAATAAGGAATGTCTTATTACACTTAAGCGCAATAAGAATATTCCTTATTGCACAGGAATATCACATTGTGCTTAAGCGCAATAAGGTATCTCTAACTGCGCTTAAGCACAATAACTGAAGGAATATTCTTATTGGGCTTGAGCTCAATTAGAGATTCCTTAAGTTATTGCAGTTAATCGAAATTGTCTATTAAATGTCAAGTTGGTTTCCCATAGAGATCATCAACGATGTCTATGCGCAAGGGACCTACGCCAGTCTTCTCTGTTGGGATTCCAATTGTTGGCTTATTAAATATGCACATATGCTTAAGATACAGTCGTGCGCGAAGCGTGCTCCCGTAGGTCGGGTTTTGTATCCCAGTGAATTAAAATATCATTGAAATAATCGGTCCCCCCCCTTCCAATAAACATCCATATATTGAATATACATGTTTTTGGAGCAGAATTAGATAGTCCATATTGGACGCCATCATGGAATTTAATTTTTTTATTTCATTTTCACACATAGTTATTAGTTATGTGGACGGCGTTCTTATTAAACATCACACCCGTATATTGATTATGTGGATAGAGTTATCATTAAACCTCACATCCTTATATTGGTTACAGTAATGCCCAAAGTAATTGACCACTTAACCAGAGCAGAATTATTGGTAATTTTTCAGGATTTAAAATCCTGAAAAATTACCCATAATTCTGCTGTGGTTAAGTGGTCAATTACTTTGGACATTACTGTATGTGGATGGAGTTATCATTACACCTCACATCGTTATATTGGTTAGGTTATGTAGATGTGAGTTATCATTAAACCTCACATCAGTGTGTTGGGGATTTTGGACCTTGACTTGGGACCTTTGGTTTTTAACGCAACAAATGCGAGTACACCTTATACACAAGTTTCTTGGATAAGATGAGTTTGAAGCCTGCTTACATTTCGAAATGTTGTCAGTTTTGTATCGTCTGCAGCAGAACTCGGCATGTTGAAGCAAAAGTTACAAGAGATAAAATATGTACGTAACGAGACTATAATACAAATGAAAAAATAAATTGAGGGAGGAGTGGGCGATACAGGGAACTAAGGGTTGAACCGATATAAATTTGTAGAGCGATAACGACCAATGTTGACATATCATGCATCTCAACTCTACTGTTGCAACACGGCTATAAAATGGGGGGGGGGGGGTTGTAATAATCTTCGTTATCTCTATATAGTGCCAGAATAGTCATTTATGGACTTCTATAGTGGTACAATGCAAATTGGAATCAAATGATAAAAATATGTATGTAACACAACTACGGTATACCGATGAAAATAATTTAGGCCGGGTTTAGATGTTGGGTTGGTTAAATAGACTCGGAGAAAAAGGGGAACGATGAACTGACATAAATTAGTAGAGCGATAGCGATCAATGTTGCCATGTGATGCATCGCGACTGTACTGTAGCGGCAATGATATAAAATTGGGGGGGGGGGGTCTGAAATTATCTCTTACTCTATAGATGGCACCAGGATTATATAGAAATGAATAGCAATTGATATACGTATACCGTATACTATAGTAATACCATAGACATATAAGTAAAATTATCACGTGATAAAATATTACGTAACTTGACTATAGCGATGAAAAAAAAAAAAATTGGACCGGGATTAGAGGTTCGGTTGGTTATATGTGGATAATTGGATATGGAATTCATACCGATGAGACGATAAAAATTAGTGGAGCAATAAAGACCAATGTTGACACTTAGTCAGGCTACATGGGGGTTGATACGATAGACCAAAATAAATTTGTCGGGTGATAATGACCAATGTTGACGTATAAAGTAACGCGACTGTACTGTCGCACAATTATCAGGTAGAACCTGTCAAATATGGACTCTGTTGGCCAATATGGAACAGCTCAGAAAACATTCGCAGGGCCCTAAAATTTATTATTTAACATGGGATCTGCCATTAAAATTGATTTATGTCGATAAAATTCTTATTTTTCAAAATTTTAAGCTGAGACTTGGTGTGTCTGTGTGGAATACTTATATATTCCTAAAATGACAGGGTACAGCACGTAATTATTTTTTAGATGGAAGAAATTAATTTTTTTCGATGATAAATTTTAACATGGGATTTGCTATTCAAATCGATTTATGTCGATAAAACTCTTATTTTTCAAAATTTTAAGCTGAGACTTGGTGTGTTAGCGTGGAATACCTATATATTCCTAAAATGACAGGGTACAGCACGTAATTATTTTTTAGAGGGAAGAAATTATTTTTTTTCAATGATAAATTTTAACACGGGATTTTCCCATTCAAATCGATTTATGTCGATAAAACTGTTATTTTTCAAAATTTTAAGCTGAGACTGAGGTATGTCTGCGTGGAATACTTATATATTCCTAAAATGACAGGGTCCAGCACGTAATTATCTTTTAGATGGAAGAAATTGATTTGTTTCCATGATAAAAATCGAGCGTGTACTGTGCCGCAGGCAGAGTGCGCTCAAAATGTAAACAACTTTCTCAAGTGTCGTTTTGGTCAACATATCGCTTTCTCGACGGGGAGATCTGATCCGAATAATAGCTAAGATGTATTTAGATAGAATTATTGAAAGAATTTGACCGATTATTGTGCATTTTGACTCGAGAATCGAGTGGAGAATACGTTTAGTCAAACACGCGAATTCTGCCAATTGCAGTTGCAGACGAGCGCTGTCAGAATCAGATAATACAGATTGACAACAAATGCAGGCCTGAAACTCACCTTTTTGGGAGGTAAATCCCACTTATTAGATATCAAAACAATCCTTCCTAAGCACATTCCACAAGTTGCTAATATCTTAGGACACAGTAGCAGTCAAAATGAATGAATTTAAATCACGATTCCGAGACGAAGCGAGACATGTACTGTGTACGATTTTTGACTCATTTTGAGTCGCCTTGTTTTCGATGACGTCATTTGCGTTGCCCAACAACCTTAACCCTTTCCAATTCCAGCGGCATTTCAATTGGTTGAAATTAAAAATTTCTCAAGTTCTAGCTCAACCTGAATCTAGTTACCCAATTGGTAGAATTACTTTAGCAGTACAATTTAGTTTTATCAATTATAACTATAATTTTATTGACGATATGAGCTCAACATCATAATATGAAACTGTTTATGGCGGTGTTATCCAAACGTGTGCTTTGATAATGGTTATAATTTTATTTTGCGATCAAACGTCAGTGCAGCTCAGCAGAAACGCATAGGCACTATTTCAATTCAGCAGAAACGCATGAGTCCTACGATAATAGTACACCCACTGAACGCGCTTCGCGCGTTGGTCAGTGGGTGAAAAAAGCAACTTGATGCACATCGCTTCTACCGTGTCGACTTTGTTTCGATTTGGTAGTAACAAATCAGAAGTGATGCACATCAGCGAGCTCACAACCTTATGTCGGATTCCCTAAACCCAAAGGGGTGAAGCCGAAATCGCATTGAAATCAAATCGCGGACATGAAGGTACTTTAACGATGGCGTCGTGGTTGATATCAGGTCCAAATTCAGGAACCCCTCTTCCTCATCAGCATAACGTCTATCTGGTCATCCATGCTAACAACGAACTGTATTTCCACCACATATGACCTGGCATTCATACCTGTATGATTTCCACAATATATCACGATAATCCCGGGTCGTACGTTGTGACTGGTCGAATTATTGACAATATTAACAGGTCATGAGTATCGCAATGTTGCAAATGAGACGATAAGTGAAGTATTAAGGGACTGTATACCAAGCACACGCTTTGAGTTGTAAGTAAAAGTGGTACGAAATAATGATCGTACGTGTTCGTCAAAACTCTTACGCGTAATCGTTTTGCGAAAGGACTTTTCGGCCATACGGATAGACTTACGAATAGCTATCCGTATTTGTAATCGTAAACGTGAGGATGCGAAAGGTCTCTATTGTGGAAGCTGCTTTCATATAAATACGTTTAACGCGTGCAATTTACGGATGCGTTAGGGGGACATAAGACGCATTGTTTCAAACAATAGAATCAGCACTGGACCATTCACATAACTGCGTAAAAAGACGTCCGCTAATTTTAGCGGACGACTTTATGCTGCTTTCACATAAATGCGTTTAACGCATGCGTTTATGTTACGCACGGCGCGTACACGTTTCACATAATTGCGTTTAACTATCCGTCAACTGTATACATGGTAGTGCATGGTAGTACCATGGTAGTACCTGGTAGTACATTATAGTACCATGGTAGTACAATGGTAAATATCACTTTACCGTGGTAGTACCATGGTAGTATCATACTACAGCATGGTAGTACAATGGTAGTACCAACTGTAACATGGTAGAGTACCTTGTAGTACAGTGCCATAGTATAATACTTGGTATATACCGATTTAAGGTGGTATCATCATGATAGTATACCATGGTAGTACCATACTGTCATGGTATTACCACATTACCATGGTAGTATCATGGTAGAGCACCCTAGTAAAGTTCCATGGTACCATGATATTAAATATCACTTATCGTACCATGTTAGTACCACGGTAGTACCATGATAGTACCACAGTGGTATCACTGTAGTACCATGGTACTACCATGGTAGTGTAGTACCATGGTAGTGCAATGTGTCTTTTTATTTGGGAGTCTTGATCTCGTCCCATGAATTTGTGCATTTCTGGGCATCACGCAATGCGTTCACGCATCAATTTAAAATTAGCGGACGTCTTTTTACGCAGTTATGTGAAAGGTCCATTGCTGACTCTATTGTTTGAACAATGCGTCATGTCCGCCAAACGCATCCGTTAAACGCATTTATGTGAAAGCAGCTTTACTAAACAGTCAGTAAATTCGTGCGTGAACACATAACGTAATGGCAAGAAATGCACAAATTCATGGGACGAGATCAGGACTGCCATATAAAAAACCCCAACTACCGTGGTACTATCATGGTACTACCAATGTAATGTCGTTCCAACATGGTACTACCAAGGTCAAGTGATATTTACCATGGTACTGGGGTATTATACCATGATACTACCGTGGTAGTATGGTACTGTACACATTGATAGTATGGTAAGTACCATGGTACCACCATGATACTATAGCACGTTAAAATGATATCTACCAAGCGTTTACCAACCATTAATGCGTTTATATGGTATTCAATATCTAAAGCCGCTTTCACACATGTCCGTTTCTCGGATGCGCTTCCTTGCGTTTCTAATATTTTAACGCATCCGGAAAACGCATCGGTCGAAAAAGTGAAGCTAGCCACACATGCTTGTGTATGCTTTTCTAGAAACGCAGGCGAAACGAAGCATTTCAAGTCCGATACATGAAAAAAAAGAAACGCAACCGGAAAACGCACATGTGTGAAAGATCCAGTGATATTATCACTGTTTTGACCGATGCGTTTTCCGGATGCGTTAAAATATTAGAAACGCAAGGAAACGCATCGGAGAAACGGACATGTGTGAAAGCGGCTTAAACACAACGTTTTAGTTTTTGATGGAATGCGTGTTTGCGTTTAAATCTATATGTTAAAGACTAACTTAAAGTTTGCCGTATTAAAGGCTATTATATATTTCCTGTAACTATCGGCAGTGTATATATGTGCACATGAAGACCATATACACGTCTTATTCAACTATAGGCTATGCCGTCAACGTCAAGTTGAAGCCTTTTATTACGATTTAATACGTGTATATGGTTAAGATAGCATTGAAGTGTTTAACAAAATTCCTGTATTAAGTATAAATAAAATTATCACAAATATGCATTATGCCCGCTTCAGCTGGTGGATAGTGAACTTCTATGTTGATATGTGTCGTGTGTGTTTCCAAAACAGCATGTAACAGTGATAAGTTCCATAAGCATAGTATTTAACCTGCATAAACACAACGTTTAGAATCTGCTTAGAACCATATATCAATAATCATATGTTTAGATCCGGTACGAAATATCGCATGCAAGTACAAAACTCACATAATTTGTTCGAAACGCGATTTGAAGAACGAATTGTTCGCAGTTTTTACTGTTACTTTTATCCATAAATGCATACATTCATCTGGTAATACTGGAATAATGTTGAAACTGGATAATTTCCGACTCGACGTGGACATGGCGATAATGATCGGTAATCGATGAAATATGTGATTATTCATGCGTAATTAAACTCTAACACGCCATAAACGTGCTCATGACTTGTGTTTATTAGCTAAACACATGGCTCCACGCGTTTGTAACATAAACGTTGTGTTTATTTGTTGTGTTTATTTTCTAAACACATCGGCCGTTTAAGTTATAAACATATTTGCCTAAACATGTGGAAGTGTTTGTAACCTAAACGTTGGCTTTATCCTTAATACATGTGTTTATGTATTAAAGGTCGACACGCGTAATTAAATTCTAACATAAGGTTTATAACATGTCACAAATCAAAACACTTGTTTTTACAGTGTAGTTGGTACTACCATTGTACCATGGTAGTACCATACTACCATGGTACTACCACGGTAAAGTGATATTTACCATGGTGCCATGGGAGTGTACTATTGTATAGTTGATGCCGTTGTTTTTAGACTATTAGACTAGATTATTCTACTGTATATATGTAGACCAAGTCTTCTCGGTCCACGACAGCTTGGGATATTAACTCTAAAACAAGGTTACATCTTTTGACGATTCCATTTGAACAAGGAAATGGAGCTAAATGTATTGCATGAGTGTCAAACGCTTGCGTTATAGTGACAGTCAACGGATAGTTAAACGTAATTATGTGAAATGTGTACGCGCCACGCGTAACCTAAACGCATGCGTTAAACGCATTTATGTGAAATGTGTACGCGCCACGCGTAACCCAAACGCATGCGTTAAACGCATTTATGTGAAATGTGTACGCGTCATGCGTAACCTAAACGCATGCGTCAAACGCATTTATGTGAAATGTGTACGCGCCACGCGTAACCTAAACGCATGCGTTAAACGCATTATGTGAAACTAGTTATTGCAATGTATAACTATTTATCACTATTTAATGCATGATCAAGTCTGGTATTTACATTTATAATACATACATCTCCATTCACATATATGCGTCAACGAGTCAAGGTCATCGTCTTATTACCAGGCCTGTATATTGTAGCATTGCGCGAATATAGTTACTATTTATGGAAGAGGTTATTTCTCGGCAAAGCGGAAATGGCCGAGTCGTTGAGAATGAGTACAATATATAGAATGAGACAACTCTATTATGTCTATTGGTCATTCTGCGCTGATCCACAAAGTATTGGTATCCTTGTGAATGGTACACACGTATTGATTTCCATTATGATAAACCATGACAGGCGTGCACAAGCAGCCTCAATGCGACCAGTTATACACTTATTTGGCTTAAATCAAATTAAAACCTTTCCGCCCTTGCAAAGCTCTGCTTGAATACCGTTGATCGGTCATTTGGTTAGGCCAAAGAAAATTAAATGTTTGGTTTGGGTTACAAGCCGAAAAAAAAAAAATATTTCACCCAACTATTACTAAGAAATCTGAGATGCTTAAATGTGTTTTTTTTCTTGAAAACCATGAAATAAACTTTAGGGTAGGGGGTTTAAAATAGGGTCGGTAGGGAAACCCAAACCACAAATATTTTTTTCTTTGGTCTTAGCATACTATTGGATTATTCCTCTTCGTTACAAGTTTTACAAGTTATAGTAGTAACACCGATTATTTCCATGCATGCGCACACATAAAGAGCATTTATTATTTCCCCGACCCCCGGGTGAGGCTCGGGGCATATAGTGGAGGACTACGTCCATCCGTTCGTCCATAAGAACATCCTGTAACTCCGGTGTGAATTAGCATATTTTGTTGTCCTTTGGTAGAGTGATAGCGTATCTTGGGTGAAAGGACGGCAAAATATGCTACGGGTTTCGTTGATATATATTTTTACTGGGGCTATACAGCGTAATTTTATAATATTATCAGACATTCTAAGATACTAATATTATAATTGACCACTGACAGTAGTCAGACTGAGCTAATATTATTGCTCGGTATGTATATTATCAGGACATACTTCAACATTTCCTCCGACATATCGTGTATCGGTATCGTGTCTGCTGTGCTTGGAATATTGTGAATTTATGTCCTCAAAAATCATCAGATTTGGTGATGCTTTATAGTCCGGGAGCTAATAGGGGTACCCTTGCACCCCCTGGGACTTAACATTACCCCACTGAATTTGTTCCTTATTATGTCCTTCAACTTTTAAGCAATGTTAACAAGAAAAAAAAGTGCCGTGTAGACTCCGGACACGATGGCGTCCATCATGGCCGCCGTTTTTCAGACCAGACCCTAAGTCAGTTTTATGCAAATTATAGTGGAAAATCTTGTAAAATGTATACAAATGTATATATTTGTGCGAAGCTAAGACATAGTGACACTTTTTTGGGGCAAAATTGAAACTCACCATCCAAGATGGCCGCCAAAATGGCCACCGGAAGTTGAAAATATGACGTTTTGTTTTACAAATATTTTCTAGATCAGTTCATGCTGTTTGGTTGTCTGTTTGCTGTTTGGTTGAGTAATATGACTTTATTTTGTGTTTTGTATATTAACTGATCATTGGAGCAATTGAATATGCAATTATTGGGGCCCTAGCCCCTTCTGATCCCTCAAAAATTCGATTTTACAGAACGCGGTATAAAATTTAACAAAAAATCACAATTGGGATTCTTGTCATATTTCAACAAGAAACGAACATAACTTTATAATGTAAGTGAGGCATATCATTACCTATGAATATTCCAACTCACTGGAACCAAAATTCTTACTTTGGCTCAAAATGCTGCCAAAATGGCCGCCAACATATGGAAAATGGTAAAAATTACCCCAGCATGTCCTGCAATCACTTACAAGTTGTGGTTGATGTATAAAATTGGCTATTCTGTTTTCTATACATTGAATACTAACATGCCTGATGCACCATGGTTAATTGTTACTATCTTATCGTGTTATAAGTTACAACTAACATCATGTTTTCATTATCCATCCATTTATTTCTGAAAAATCTGGGATAACACAGATATTTCGACAAAATGTGACACTTCGTCTGCAAATAAGTGCGGAAAAGAAAGTTGATATTATTGTGTGAAACGCCGCTTGCGAAACTGAAGAACACAGAAAAGATTTAGAAATAGATTAATGGTGCGTCCACATGTAGCTGCAAGAAAATATCTGCAAGAGAATATCAGGCACAATTGTAACCCTGATATTTTCTGCGAGAACGTGGCGGTTTAGGCGCCGTCGATTAAGTTCAATCAGAACAGTATTAGTCGTGCCAGTTAAGGTGAATTGCGTCCGGGAAACAACCTATGGTCCATGTTGGCAATTCATAACATTATTAAATGTCCAACTGTTGATATGTATTACCTACCAGTAGCCACGTTGCTCACTCGTGCAGAATATTATATAGATAATTCATTGCTTGGAGTTGAGTATGACAAAATAGTGGTCCGAGAGAAGGAATAGTCCACGACCTATTCCCCCTCGAGGATTGGGCCAGATTCACAAAAGTGGTTCTCCGCAAAATTCCATACTGCAACTTTAAAATTAATTTGTCATGCCCCATATACGGAACTGGGGCAAACAGAATAGAACGTAGTTGTCAGTTAATTAACTAACACGTATAATAACACGTGAGTCACAATTTGCTCCCTTTCAGAGAATAATGTTTGTTATACCCGTACATACCACGGATGACCATACAGCCATGAGTCACAATGCAGGTACACCGGATATACTCATAAACATGACCCATAACCATATAGTCACTCCTTGTATACCCATTCACCTCACGCAGTTCCCGCCACGAAAAAGTTAAATTCAAACTTCATTTCTGTTGTTTCAGGGGTAAGCCAGCCGACCATTCCATGCAGGAATATGTACACACGTGTGAGATATGCGGGATGATGTACGGGAGCAGGATGAACTATCGCTGTCTGGTCGACAACGTAACATTCAGAGGGTGCTTCATAGCTAACAACAGCAGATAACCAGAGTCAACATTAATAATGTCGAAATAAAACCGAACTCGCTTTGTCATCCAATGTGTTAACGTTTTTTCAATTTGAATCGGCCATGGATAAATCTATTTCTATCTGCATACGACACAAATGCATATGGACGAAAGCTGTATCACACCATGAACAAAGTAAGATTCTGACGGACTCGCCAAGCTTGACTCTTGCGACACAGAGCGACGAATACGAATAGTTTTATTGGTCAGTCAACACACCCTTTAATGCAGAACAATTACTCATAAGAATGTAACATAAAGGAAATAAAGTGATAATTATGATTATGTTCATTAGTGAGAAATAATAGTATGAAAAATAGTCCTCATCCTGCCCTCTAAAACATGTAGTACTAAGAGTGTTAAAGATACAGACGGCGTTGGCGGTGGGTATGCTTTTAAAATATTCAGCTCCGTCAAAAACCGCCATTAGCAGAAAGAATAGTAAAATATAGACAGACCTTGTTCTTATACCAATCAAAAATATGGCATAAACAGTATGTTATTATCAAGTGTTTTTCCTTTGTTATGTAAACAAAAACAAAAAACATTACAGAACCTGGCTTTTGTTTAGATCCGGATATGGTAAACATAAAGAGCGTTATTTGTTACTGTTTTCCTGATATGGAAATAATAAAGGGCGTTTATATTATTTGTGTGAGATTAACCAATATAATTGTGCTGTGTTATGTAAACAGAAGCAAAACTTCTATAACACGAGCAGGTTCTTGTTTACGTACACCATCTTACGTCATGACGACAATGTTCTATTTACGCGCTGATTATGTTTGGCATATGAACACAACTATATATATTTTAATATTCATTCTGTTGATGGCGATTTGAACAAATATGAATATTTCTGCAACGCACGCTACCCGTGCCTTTAAGTTGAGTACAAGCGACCACAATTGTCGAATAAATCATCAATTTGACGTGATGTAGATAAGTGTATGCATACCCCTTTATGAAGCCCCATACAAAGAGAACATTGCACTGATGACTGATGTCTGCTCGGGTCCGTGTGAGGCGCCATATGGGAGTATCATTTAACCCTTTCATGACGGGAGCTGCGTTGGTTCAACATTAAAGATCCCGTGGCAGTGCATTCTCTTATATATTCGAGCGTCCTATATATATGTTCGCGCAACCCGCATTAGGGAGACATATGGTGGATCAATAACCCACATTAAGGCGACTTCTAGATTAGGGCGACTTTTTGTGTGTCCCCCTAATGTTTAGCGTGTTATTTTTATTACTTTAACATGCCACTGTATTTTTATTTCTGTCATGTGTGATCTCTGCGACACTATTATTCACAATCTTCCGTTAGTTTTTCGTGGGAATTATTATTTTAATAGATATATGCAAGTAAATTATTTGTATGCTATATCTGACAATGTTACAGACCGACATTAAGTGGACTTACTTTTATTGTGATAAATACTGTTAATTTGGGAATATGTTTGCAAGACGAAGACTGGTTGTGGGTTATATGTTATATTTAAAACTGGTTACTCAGTATCAAGTTTTAATATTCAAAATCCTTAGATATATTTCGATTTACGTGTTTTGTGGTGCTATTTGCTATGATGCAAGAGATATAACATTCCATCTGAATAAACCATGCATAAAGTAGACATCCACATTAGTCAGTTAATAATGAGGTTGGAGATATGGGTAATTTGACCCGGAAATCTTATTAGATACGTTGCATTGACATCAGATATCTTAAAAGGACACTAACAATGAATTTAACTAACTAATTATATACCCAAAATGGTTACAATCTGGTCGGTGTAAATTGAAACACGAGGATGCATAGGTGGGGAATTTAGCAATGAAAAATTTCATATTTTTATCGGAAGCACGACTTACCTCCATTCTTTGAACAGCTGGACAGGTTAATTGTGACCTAGTTTGTGATTTTTAGAAGGAATAGTGGCGGCACGAAACGAATCCACGAGGATAGCCCCGTGGCTGCTATGGTTATGTCTACGCAGGCGATTTAGCAACGAAAATTTACCCTTTTATCAT
Source organism: Siphonodentalium dalli (assembly GCA_032622095.1). Lineage (NCBI taxonomy): Eukaryota > Metazoa > Mollusca > Scaphopoda > Gadilida > Siphonodentaliidae > Siphonodentalium > Siphonodentalium dalli. The sequence goes on from CP136067.1 coordinate 95,072,186, forward strand.
TATTTTGACCCCAAGCACGACTTACGCAAAATTTTTGAATAGCTGGACGGGCGTATGGACCCAGTTTGTGATTTCGAGATGAACTGGTGGCGGCACAAGAATAATCCACAAGGATATCCACGTGGCAGTTGTGGTTATGCATAAATAGGGAATTTAGCACGACAAATTGCCTGTTTTACGCCACGCACCACTTAGGCCCAAGTTTTGAACAGCTGGACAGGTTTATGTGACCTAGATTGTGATTTTAGATGGACTAGTGGCAGCACAAAACGAATCCAGAAGAATAGGTTCGTGGCTGCTATGGTTATGCAAAAAAATGACATTTTTATTTATTAGTTTGACCCCACGCACGACTTACGCCCAATGTTTGAACCGCTGGAAAGGTTTATGTGACCTCGATTGTGATTTCTAGATGGACTAGTGGAGGCATAAGAAGAATCCACAAGGATAGCGCCGTGACTGTTGTAGTTATACATACATTGAGAATTTAGCTACGAAAATGGCCCATGCTATACTACGCACGACTTACGCCAATTTTTGAACAGCTGGACAAGTTGATGTGACCTAGTTTGTAATTTTTAGATGGATTAGTGGCGGCAGAAAATGAATCCACAAGGATAGCCTGGTGACTGCTATGGTTATGCCTACGCAGGAGATTTAACAACGAAAAATGACTTTTTTTTCATTATTTGGACCCCACGCACGACTTACGCCCAATTTGTTATGGCCCTGTAACTGATGTGGTTATGCATACATGGGGAATTTAGCAACGAAAATGGCCTATTGTTCTCCACACACGACTTACGCCAAATGTTTGAACAGCTGGACAGGTTTGTGTGGCCTCTTTTTTTATTTTTAAATGGACTAGTGGCGGCACAAAACGAATCAACAAGGATAGCCTCGTGGCTGCTGTGATCGTGCATACATAAGGAATTTAACGAAAAATGTCCTATTTTTAACCCACGCACGACTTACTCCCAATTTTTTATCAGATGAAGAGGCGTATGTGACCTGGTTTGTGATTTCTAGATGAACAAGTGGTAGCATAAGAAGAATCCATAATGATAGTTCCGTGGCTGCTGTGGTTATGCATACATAAGGAATTTAGCAACGAAAATTGTCCTATTTTTAAACCACGCACGACTTACGCCCAATTTTTGAACAGCTGGACGGGCGTATTCTGTGTCCTAGTTTGGATTTCTAGATGGACTAGTGGCGGCACAAGAAGAATCCACAAGGTTATACATACAGATGGAATTTAGCAACGAAAAATGGCCTATTTTACCCCACACACGACTTACGCCCAATTTTAGACCAGTTGGACACGTTTATGTGACCTAGTTTGTGAGTTTTTGGTGGACTAGTTGCGGCACTCGTGGCTGCTATGGTTATGCATACGCAGGTGATTCAGCAACGAAAAATGACATTTTTCTCATTATTTTGAACCCACGCACGACTTATGCCCAATTTTTGAACAGCTGGACGGGCCTATGAGATCTGGTTCGTGATTTCTAGATGGACTGATGGTGGCGCAAGAAAAATCGATACGGATAGCTCTGTAGCTGCTGTGATTATGCATAAATAAGGAATTTAGCAACGAAAAATTTCCTATTTTTACCGCACGACTTACGCCCAATATTTGAACAGCTGAACGGGCGTATGTGACCTAGTTTGTGATTTATAGATGGACAAGTGATGGCACAAGGAGAATCCACAATAATAGCCCCGTGACTGCTGTGGTTATATATACAGTGGGAATTTAGCAACGAAAAGGTGCCTATTTTACTCCACGTACGACTGACGCCAAATTTTTGAACAGCTGGACAGGTTTATGTGACCTAGTTTGTGATTTTTAGATGGACATCGTGGCTACTATGGTTATGCCTACGCAGGCGATTTAGCAACGAAAAATGACATTTTTTCACTATTTTGACCCCACGCACGACTTACTCCAATTTTTGAACAGCTGGACGGGCGTATGTGACCTGGTTTGTGATTTCTAGATGGACTAGTCGCGACACAAGATGAATCCAAAAGTATGGCCCCGTAGCCTCTGTGGTTATACATATATACATGTAGGCGATTTAGAAACTATTATTATTATATTTTGAGAACTGGGAACTCGGAACTTGGACAAACTACCTTCAGCGGCATTACAGCATAATAAAGTGGGCTGATACAGTGCAATGCTAATATGTGTGAATCGGTGTTTTTTGTAAAATAAGAATTAAAAGATTATTTAGCCTGTTTCGAATGAGATGACTATACAGTACCACGGTACCACACAACATTGAAGACTATATGTACTCTATATATGTAGACATCAGAGGTTACATAGGTGAAACTGAACCTCCCTGGTGTTACTTGTAACAATCTTAGTCGACGAATCTTAATACGTCATAACGTATGGAACTATACCAGCTAAATTAATGACACCTAATCGTATGTATGTCTCCTAAAATTTTGTGGACCGACCAACGAAGAGCATTTTTTGAATAATTCATGTTTCCGATGGGTGGGAGTGTGGAGTTGGGACCGTGGATATAATCTAGGAAACTGATATATATACGGCGCGGCAATGCCGATCGTTTTGTGGTTTAGAATAATTCATGTTTCCGATGGGTGGTCGAGTTGGGTTGGCTTCATCTAGAAATGAGACACTGATATGACCATCGCAAATCATATTAAATAATTGGAATAAATGTCATCATCCGAAAACCTCAAATGTTGAAAATCAAGAAAAATCGCCAAACTAAGGTCCACATTACACTCCATAACTACGGTAGAAAAGATCGGATAAATCTGGTTTTCGAACTCGTTCAAGATATTTAAAAAAACAGCTCTTATGCAAAACATTGTTAAAATCGGTCAATATCTGTTCAAGTTATTGCGCTAACGAGCTCGAAAAAATAGGCAAAAATGGCAAGAACTCTGCCAAAATGGTTCCAACCAAACTCAAAAGGACAACGTTAGAACGATGAACCTATTTGTTTGTGATAGATGGCAAGATTAATCAATTAATTTGCAATTGAGTTAAAAGGAAGTAAAAGCTATTCTGCATCACAAGTTTTAAGATCTATCCCAGTAGACTCACGGAGCGTCGATAAACCGAGCGGTATGTTCAATTATAAGATTCGTTTCAATAGAACATTGTGTCAGTATCTAATGACTGATTTTCAATCACCCCTCAAATTCTGCTCGCTGGCGACTACAAAATGCCACCAGACTCATAAAATTGATATATGGATTTCCAGAACAGGTTCGCATTGGGTGATAAACGCCTTTTGTATTTATCACGTTGAGTGTTTCATTCAACAGTTTACATTTAAACATCAAAATCCCCTTCCTGCTGAAACTTTGACGAGCGACACATGTCAATCGATATAGGTATCTCTGGGCATGTGGTGACGAGGCTTAAATATAGCTCCAGTCTTATAGTTGATACTACGTACACAGAATGACAATGCTTTCATGAAATTCCTGTCCGATTGATTTAAAACTATTACAATACAAATTGGCATTGGAACCTATTCATCAAACTGTTGACATTTGGATGATGATGGATTTATTAAGCACCTCGTGGATCCGGACTTGTGTCCGAAGAAAAACAATTAATAACAAAATGTCCCTCAAAACAAACCTACCTGTAGACGTCACTCATGCCCACACGAAATTTACTCAATATTTGCCGGCAGCGGGTATTATATAGGATGACCAGTGTGGGCTGATAATTCATCTGTGCGCACATCGTCATCGTCTATTTTTATAACAACGAAATTAGAGGGTATAATTACGAAATATTCATTATTTGTTGCACTCTCCTTGTGACCGCATCTACGACATATGACTCGACCTATGAAACTGGAAGTGCTCATTTGCTAGAATAAGCATACACGTCTATGGGGTTTAATATTTATGTAGATGATGTCACGAATTAGAGCACACATACGTATGAATGAACATGGACACCTCAGCCCTCCCCTCGCACATTTCACACGAAAAAATTATCCCATTAGAGTTCTCCTTAAATTGTTTGTTGGAAAAGTGTCACATATATGCCTTGCAGAAATGTAAACAAACGACGAATTGACTGATCATATCGTACGTTGAAAACAAATTCATTGCTATATCAATTATTATGACCAGTGCCGTGTACTGATATGGCATCTTACAGATACTCACCTAGGTAATCACAGCCGTATCTTGAGGGTTAATATTCTGAATTTTGAATACCAATCCGATGCAGATAGGTATCCGATGCGTGATTATAGTACACTACACGACTAGAGGTGTTCGGGTGTTCCCCTTTGTGTTTTAAGTACATAACTGTCATATTATATATATGACTTTATTTCCTCCGTAAACGAAGATATAGTGTACAAAATCACATACACATTATTACATAATTAACATAATTATACATTAAACATATTCATTGGCATAATGTGCGTGTTGAAACAATATATCGAAAATGGTTTGAGTATAATTCGATACGGATACCAGCTATATACAATTGATTGTGGTTGCATAATACATGTATGCGTCTACATGTTCATTATACATAGCAAGTACACATATGATATACAATCATAGAGCTATAGATATGCACTCGTATGTTACGCGTACGTATATATCATTTTAGTACAGAACTATGGAGGTACAGGCATTAGTGATGATATGCTATCAACATATGCTTTCCAGAGAGAAGCTGATTTCCTAACGAAAAAATCGATCAGTTCATTATCTATTTCGCGTATACAATGGTCAAGTTCAGCTATTCCGGATAATAGAACTCGCGTTTTGGATTCCGCATTCAAACTATCATATTGCATGTATACGTCTACATGAAATTCGTTTAATAGGTCAAATTCAAACATATTACGGTTATCACATATTGAGACACACTCGATTAATGCATGTCTGACCAGATCATTGTGTTTTCTATCACACAATGGGCACGATTGTTCGTCCGTTTCAAGAATGGAAATAAGACGTGCAACAAGGAGATAAGAATCTTTAATGCTTAGGATATATGTATCAGTTTTCCCATAGCCTAGACATACATAATTTAGGCTGGAGTGCCGAGAAACGGTTTAATCGAGTACCATCGCCTTTGCTACATTCCCATTCATCTCTATTTATATTTAACCATGAGGTCTTCGTTATATTTTTCCATGATAATTTGTTTGGAAAGGTCACATTTAATAAGTATTTCTCGAAGTATTCGGTCATTCCATATTTGTCCAATGTACAAATAATATCAACCATGAAATTAGAATTTGAAGCTGTAGGAAACATTAGATACTGGTATAACCGTGTAATAAATACATCTTTGGCGGTTTTGTTCGACGACAGATTGCATATTGAACCAATAAATGACGGTTTACGTTTTTCTATTAATGATACCATTGACGACATACCGACTAATCATTGAGCTATAACTGTTTTTGTGCGATTATGAAGACCCTGATAATATTTTAGACAGAAACGGTGCATTCTCTCGAGACGGTCGCATAGCGTTTTATTCACACACCATAACAGTTCCGATCCGTATAAACCTTTTGGAATGACCACCGAATAATAAATCAACGAACAACTTTTTGGTGTAATGCCACCGGGGTATATTCCGGCGTTCGTTAGCATCATGAATGTACTTCGGGTTTTATCACATATCCGATCAATGAAGACAGAATTAAAATCGTATTTATCGAGTGGAATACCAAGATGGGTAACTTCTGAACATTCTTGTAGAGTATATGTCCCTAAGTTCCAGACGCGATATTGACGAGAGAACTCTGATTTTGTTTCGTTGAATACTATTACCGAGCATTTATTAGAGTTATACTTATATCGCCACTTTTTGCTGTATTCAAAACACATATCAATAAGAGCTGATAATCCGACGCTATTGAGTGATAATAAAACCATGTCATCAGCATGTGTTGGGCATGTGCAATTTACTCCGAGCATTTGTAGGCCATACGGGGAATTTGGGAGAGTACATATCAACTCGTCAACATAGACCATGTAGTAAAATGGGGAGAGAATACTTCCCTGACGAGCCCCTTGACGAACGTCAAACCACCTAGATAAGGAATTGTTATAACGAATAGAACATGTAACATTTGTCAACAATTCATTAATGAGACAAAATAAATTTCCTTTAAAACCGCGTTTATCTAATTTATATAACAATCCGTTAATCCAGACGGTATCGAATGCCTTCCAGACATCTAAAAATAAGCTGTATAATTTTTGTTTACTTGCGGACACATAGTCAATACATTCCTTCATTACGTAAGATGTCATGGTTGCGCTTATACCTTTTTGGAAGCCATGTTGAAGCGGGTGCACTTGTATTAATTTGGGTGCATAATATTCCAATCGAGTTTGTATAACTTTTTCAAGTAACTTGTATAAAACAGGCATCAACGTTATAGCCCTATAGCTATCAAAATCTGTCCTGGGTTTTTTGCCACCTTTAAATAATGTAACGATTATACCGCGTTTCATTTGGCTCGGGATCTTCTGTGTATTAATTACATTAGTTAAGAGTTTAGAAATCACCAGCGTCAATGTGTTACTTCCGTATAATAAGTGTTCATTGGATATCCCGTCCCATCCCGCCGCTTTCACCGTACTTAGACCCCGATATATTTGATTCAGTTCATCAGTTGATACAGGAAAAATTATGCGATTGTCAATATCACTGCTTTGTTTACTGGCCATTGTACGTGCAATAAAGTCATTAACACAGTGGAAGTGATTGAAATCAAAGTCTGATTGGTATAGCGGTGAGTACAGGTTTTCAAAATACGATGCCCAGCCTTCCACAACATCAAGATCATTCCGTAGAACCTTCCCCTCATAACAAAAGAATGCATTTTTATCGATATGATTTCTCTGTCGCTTTACATGTATCACGCGAAATAGATAATTCTGATCGATCTGAGCGCGTTCGTCAATTTCATTATTTAATTCGGATATATAATTTTCGGACGCTTTTCTGTACTCTCTACGGAAATCACGTTTCGCTAATTTATATTGAGTGTAACTATTACATTGTGTACTTGCTCGAGGTCGACCTTCACGTATCCATTGTTTCCGGAGATCACGCATATATTTATGCTTATTTTTCAAACAATCTCCCCAATATGGTTTCAGGCGTTTATTATATGACTTTTTTGGTAAACATGATTCAGATACTTTTGATATTACATGTGCAATTGACTGGTAAACTTCAGATATGTCTGAATCATCAGTGTAGATGATTTTGTGTGCTGTTAGTTCAACATCAAGACTTTGTTTGTAAAGCTCGAGAATTTCTGGTTCAGATTTAACTTTACGCCAATTTATGGTTTTGTCTGTTTCTCTTTCGGCTGTACATGAAGATTGACTGCGTAGCTGAAACTTCAAATGTAATGTAATAGGTCTATGATTAGATACGTTAATGGCGTCATCATCTAAAACATGTACCTCATGAATAAATGGAATAAATGTGGATGGAATAAAAATGTGATCGACAATTGTTCCTTCATGTAATTGGCAGTAATCACCGAAAGGAATGCATGTAGATTGAGGATCATCGTCACAGAATTCATAATTCACAGATACCATCTCGATTCGCTTAACCATTTTCTTGAATATCATATTTCGTTCATCAGATTTGTCAAATTGTCCGTTTGTGTCTCCCATTACGATTACGTTACCATATGATTTGTAGGTGTCACATATGTCACCAAGCTTTTTCGCATACTCTTCGTAATATGCTATGGTATAGTTTGTAGATGGTAGATATACTTGGAGGAGATATATAAAACTTTCATCCGTCATCCTAATTTGTATCCCTATAATACGATCATCATTAATTGCAAGCGGACATATACGATTTGAAAATTTCTTATGCCATAGCAAGGCAACATCACCACTAGGTCTACCTCTCTTGTTATGAATATTTTGGCGAGAATCGCATACGGCATGATACTCATAGTCCTTGTTAAGCGAATCGAGGAAATCAAGATCGCATTGATAAAGCCAATGCTCACTTAAGCCTACAATATCATAAGCATCATTCTTGAGCAATGATGCCAAGTAAAGACCCGAAGATGTGATACATGTACAGTTCCAGTTGAGTAGGTTTAATTTATGAGATTCCATCACGCGTTTGCATTCAACTACTGTTAATGTGATACTATTAGTTGTTACATTTATACTTATAATTAGACATATTAATGTCAACAGCAAAGTCGTACAACGCATTGTTGAATCATGTATATGCAATGTAAATACAACATAAATAAGTGAACAGAATCATATATGCATACATGCATTGACTAGTCACGATTTTTGTGGACCCACATTCTGCAGATTGCGCCTTTTGGCCAGAATTTAGATGCGAGAACGTTGTCCAGATCATCGTCACAAATGTTGATACGAGCCGTGTTTCCTCTTAACATCCGGATAACAGTGAAGCGTACGTTTTCGTACAGTGAGTGTTTCTTGATGTCGTGAATTGTCACTCGGTTGGATAAACCACCAAGGAATACCTGTGATGTTTTAATCGGGCCATCTTGCTTGTTAAAGTAATAGTCATCAGGTTCATTGTCCGAATATCGCGGGCTTCTTGTATTGTTTGAGACGTTATGTCTGCGATTATCTTCATAGGATGGAACTCTGGATTCATATGATACATCATTTGGGGCACTGGAATGTGAATCATCCACTGAAGCTTCATCACTGGCCTGAGAGCGGACACATGCGTCATCATAATCAAGGAATGCATCCATCATTTTATTGAGTGTGTCTGATATGTCGCGTTGAGTTTTGGATACATTGTCCATTGAAACGCTCACACATTCTACAAATACTTGGAGGTTATTGGTCACGCTTGTGGTGAAGTTCCGGAATTCATCTTTCATTATATTCACGTTATTTTTAATTGTTTCATTCATTAGTTTATCACAGGAGTGTGTTGGTTGAACATGCTTTTTATTTACTAAATCCTTTACTGTTGATAGTTGTCCTTCAAAGCTTTTTTGTTTACGACTAAACTCCTCCAACCCATTTACTATGGTACCCACATCCGATTTGACGCCGACAATTTAACTTTTTAATCTTTTCACACCAGAGTATTTTTCATCTTGTATTCTTTCCATTGTTAATTTCACACTTTCTAAGTCTTCATCCATTGTTTTTATTTTAGTATTTACATTCGCAACATCTTTTTTGAGTTGGTTCACATCTTTTACAATACATAGTTTTTCATCAATTTTATCTAATCGGGCTTCCATTTGAGCTATTGTTGAATCCAACTTCGGAATACGTTCGGAGAAGTCTTTATGGAATTTTTCATTTTCCGTTTTTATCAGAGATATATCTCGGAGGATTTTAACAATAGAGCTGTTGACGTTCACATTGGAGATTGCCTGGTCGTCGTCGATTACCGGCATGCTTGATATTGAAGGACGGCTAACACTTTTATTTCTAACACCTTTACTTATACCGTCATTGATGCTATCCCCATCCTTATCGACCAAAAATTTCATTAGTTTGTATATATCCACTGCCATTCTCATATGACTGTTTGTATCAATAATATGATCACCGGTTAAACTGCGAACAACACGTTGTTTCATTGACGAGGAAGAGTCATATGGAAAGCTATCGTCAATTGTTGCATGCATGAATACGTTGTCGCGGAGAGTATCTAAAAGTTTATCTTGGTTGCCAACAAATTATATTATTGTGGACGTAAACACATCTTGCGTTGTTGAGTTTATGAACAGTAACACAGCTTGTAGATTATCGGTTATTTTAGTAGAGTCTTCTTGTTTACGGGTGTATTGCTGTGACTCAATGCTATCGTACCACACCGATAAACACAACGCTAGTGACCGTTGTCGGCTTGAATCACCCATTGTCATTTGTCGAATTTTCACTACCGCTGGTTATTGAATGTCAACGGGGAATCCCCTAAGCAGCTGATCAAGCGTGACCATTTCACACGGCGAGAATTTCTGTACTGACAACGTACACGTGAGTACAGTTCATTGGGCAATTTGTAGACGGGCAATGGTGGCTATACAATTAAGAATGAATACGATAATATTGAAATGACGAAACATCATACCGGCACAGTCCAAACATCCCGGTCAAGCGAATCTTGATCTTGTCACCATATTGTACCGGAGAAATTCCGCAAACACTAGATCATATTCAAACATCGATACCTTGTCCGATTTTCGAGAAAACACGTGTAACTTGAAGACAGAAACAATTGACATTTCTTGTTTACACCGGAAGTATCTATATAGTAATATTCTTAACAAATGACATCAGATATGTTTTTTCGGTTATTTTAAATGCACTTACCACACCCAGAAGCTGTGAGCTGCATAGAAAAAAGACATATCGAGTCTCCCTAAGGTCGTTAACGTTGTAATATATATATATATATACACACACACATGATAGTGCACTGGCTTACAAGGTTGAGGTAAATACTGTTGGGCTAATGCATTCTCTTATGTATGCGAGGCTCCCCATGGAGACTCGCATATAAGAGAATACACTGTCACAGGGTTTTCGAAAAAATCTTAAGAAGATCCAGTCATGAAAGGGTATATATCTTGTATAAAAAGGGAAACATTTTTGTCGCCAAGTTCCACCAATCTTATACATGATCATATTCATGACATGAGGAATATGTTGGTGTGGTTTAATGATGTCAATAGTGGCGCCTCTCGAGTCAGGGGTGCACGGAAGGGCAGAGGGAGACCAAAATTGTTAAAAATATTTTTAGCGCCGATTTCCCCCAAATTGATATACATTCTTCTCCATGATAAAGGAAGCTAATCGTATGATTTAAAGACGTCAGATTGGTGCCGTTTGGGTGAAAGAGGGTCACTAAAGTTTATATCAATTCGTTTAGTCGTCCATTTCAACCAATTTTATATGTATTCATCTTCGCAATGAATCTAATTGTGTGATTTAAAGAGGTCAAAAGTGGCGCCGCTTGAGTCAGGGATAAAGAGGGGAGGGTCACCAGAACTGATACAGATATATTTAGCGCCAAGTTCCACTAAGTTAATACACGAAATGAAATCGTGTGTGTTAAAGACGACACAGTTTGTGGCTATTTCTACAAATGTCTGTCTGTGTTATATATAACTTCACGTGACGGGAACAATCTAGATGACACCATGCGTCAAAGGGGTCTAACGAGGGTAACTTTAAATTTACGAGGAAGATAATGGTGCGGGCTAATATTTTCTTATAGTGACGCTGTTGGTGTCAAGGGCAGAAAAGAGGAGGAGCAGCAAAAATGTAGAAATATTTTTGTCGCAGATTTCCACCAAATCTGTATAATAATCATCTCCATGATAATTATGGCGCCGTGCAAGTCAGAGGTGCATGTAGCGAGAGAGTGGCACACAAATGGATACATCTAATTTTTAGCGCCAATTTCCACAAATTGCTACACATTCTTCTCCATGGTACGAGAAATCTAATCATGTGACTTAAAGACGATAAATTGGTACCGTTTGTGTGACAGATGGGGGCACTATAGTTAATAAGAATTTGTTTAGTCGCCGATTACCACCAACCTGATGAAACGTTTGAAGACAAATTCTATAACGCGCGTAGCGCATTTATAGAATGTTTATCTTCAAACTTTTCGGTTATAACTCATAACCTTCATCGAAACAAATGTATTTCTAACAATTTATTACGTCATTTCACAGGAGAACCATCAACAAATATAAGTTGTAAGTATAACGAGCATATTCCATTGCGACTATTTCCGACAAAAAAAAAAGACACGTTAAGTTGAAAGAGACACATGTCACTCAAAACTGGTGCTCATCGAGTGATGATGATATCACATCGATAATTCAGCGTTTTTGATTGGCTATTTATTTAATTCGCAACTTATCACGCGCCGGGCAGCTGTATAGATGCAATTGGGATTGATATATTCGACCGAGGTGACACAAACCCGTGTTGGTTTTAATTTCAGTGTTCACGAAAGAATTAAGATGCAGCACCGAAATTTCATGTTAAATCATAGGAAGTATCAAACAGTTTCCAGGTACATTATTTAGGTACTCGCTATAGGCGTTGTCACTCAACGCTGTAGTTGACTTTCTAAAAGGCCTTTCAATTGGTCCACCTACCAGTGCATTACTCTGACTTTTTCTCTGTCATTCTAGTGTACTAGGTGTGGGGTCACTAACCTTGGCAGTTCTGCTACCCGGTCAGACACCCATGCATTTACCTTATATGGTTACACATAAAACTCTTTATGGAGCGAACGTTCAGTATTATATAAACCAAAACTAATTTCGATCCGGTATATGGTTATAACTGTGTCGGAAAATGAATGTTGGCACATTCACAATGACGTCATAATACAATGTACACTTGTTATATCATTGAAATCTGAAGATCGCTATAAAGAGTCAATGGCAGAATTACAGCATGAATATTTAATATGTTTCCAATCAACAATTCACCCAGCCGTTCTTGTGGTTGTTTCTGAAAACTCTTAAAGGCAATTGAACTGGGTCCGACAACAATGTTTACTATCGACTGACACCAACGAGGATGTTTGCTGCTAGAATCTTATTTAAAATTCAGAAAGAGAACTGCCAGACCTCTCATCTGAAAAACGTATTAAAAACCGAATAAAGGCGTAAATCTATTGAAATTATCTATGCAACATGGGGATGGTATAAATTGATACATTACGTACGCTGGAATATCATTATATATTCTTAAGATATGAAACTGGACGCAAATAGCCAATCGAAGCTGATCACGTGACTAATATGGCCAATGGTGGAAAATAACAGCATACTTTCATAAACAAAATCGTTAATGTGGTACTCGCTATAGGCATTGTCACTCGACGCTGTAGTTGACTTTATAAAGGCCTTCTTGGTCCACCTACCAGTGCACTACTCTGACGTTTTCTCTGTCATTCTAGTGTGCTAAATATTTACTATAATTGATCAGTAGTTGCATGTAACGTTGCCTTTATCTCGACGTTGGCAGGATTTCCGTTGTGAAACTATTCTCGGAAGTGTCCGGTACGGATAATCATCACTCGATTTTGAAGGTAGAAACTCGACTGAACCAACATCGAACGTACGACTACATAATCTAGCCCATACTTCGACAATCGCGATCAGACCTCATCGGTTGCCGGTAAGTCAATAAAACGAAAGCTAATTAATCTTGAGTTGAGCATCGTATCAATGTTAACACTTCATTTACTAAAACATTATTAACCATTTGAGTGCCAGGTCCGATTTTTTTGTATCAACCCATATACCCTGTGCCAATGCATTCTCTTATGTATGCGAGTCGACCATAGGTCGCCTCGCATATATAAGAGAATGCATTGGCCTAACAATTTTTCATCATTTGTTATTATTTTTTACAATTTTTTACAATTTTAATAATTGTTTCTTATATTCTTTAACAGGCTTATTTTGTAGGTTTAGGGCCAGGGAATCTTACGTTTTTCATGGGCATCAAAATTATTACTATGAATACTTGGTGATAGTTTTGAGTTATAACATGCCCTATAGCATGCTTAAGAATACTAAAAAAAAAATCAACAAATTGTTTTTTAAATATTTTTTTTTTTAGGGCCGATTTTACAGAACGTAAATTAGGGACGATGAGATCGGCCCGTGGCACTAAAAGGGTTAAGGATTATTAGTTCCATATATACGGAAATGTTCAGATAATAAGCTCAACAAACAGTCAGTTCTGTTATTACCACTAACTCTAACTGTTCATACCACTAACGGTTCATACCACTAACGGTTCATACCACTAACGGCAATATATATTGTGTTTAAAATAATTACTATAATTGATCAATAGTTGGTAACGCTGTCTTGATCTCGACGTTGGCACCATTATGATACATTTTATTGCGCCACACATAGATCTAATCTCGATATTAAGGCGGTAAAAATAATAGGCAGTTCCAAATTACAAATAATTCGTTCCTTTGCCAGCTTATTCTATATTGCTCTGGACTATTGGAGGGATATATGTAGTTATTAACTTAAACATTGTTTTCAGTTTGTCCGGATAAATGGAATATATTTGTCGGGTGGTTACTATTGTTAGAAGGCTACTGCTTTCTCCAGAATTAAACACGTTTGTTGAAATGCTGTTATTTCCATGTTGCATCGTGCTAATATCTTATCACAGTGCTATCGAAATATGAGATCATACACATTCATCCAAGCTGTGTGATTTTGCGGAATACTTTGCTTTATAAAGGTATTGTTTCATAAATAAGTAAAAAGTAGTTAATCACGCTGTTGATTTCAAGTGGGACAGCTTCAAGTAACTTAGTATTTTTCGAAACAATTAAGTCGATGCCTGTGTCGGTTCCCCATCAGATTTTTGTTAAATGAACGACTGGACACGACAGCTACAGTCCAACAATATATGTGAGATGGTTTGACATCTTTCTCACTTGTCATTTTCTCTTGACTTTATTATATTAAGTATTCGATCATTCGCTAGGATTCGAATGTTTATGGGCTATTGTAACCACTGGAGTTTAGTGTCAGGCGTTGTGGTGAACGGTAGTTTAATGAGAGTGTACCAAGTGTTGATTGCACGTAGTTCGTGCTCCCAATTTCGCCATGATTTTGCGGTTGTAAGAGTTGAATTTATAATTCTGTAAAATTCTTGTATACCTTTTCGGTCGCGAGAGTAGTTACAAAATTGTCTGGAGTAAACTGACTAGCAATCCATCTCAGTGGTTGGTCATATATTTTCGATATTTTGAATACTTGTCGAATGATGCTGTTAAAGTAATACAGTTCGTCCTTATATGATATGTGCTTAACAATGATTGTGGGGTGTAAATACTTCCATATCTCTAGAACAGATCGTTGACGAAAATTATTCCCTTTGCTCGCCATGATTTGAAATTAATGCATCGCCCATAAAGAGTAACTGCTGGATTATTCCATATCATTTTCGACATGGCATCTTGATTTTTAATGTTCAATCTTAAATATTCACACCAGGATAAAATATATATATCTTTCCAAACTGGACTTGACAACATACTTAAGTGTTTAGGTAGATATTTGTTATCAGAGAGGTACAGAGCATCATCTGAAATAGGAAGATCCGAAATGATAGGTACCTATTAGCCATTATTTATAATGAGGCGTAATATCCAAGTGATTTTAATAAATGAATTGAATTTCCCCACATTTATCATTTTTACGCCATCATCTGATATTTATTACCGAACAAATGCTGTCGACTGAATCGATCTCTCTTCGAATTCCATAGAAAGCTGTAGAGCAACGTGTTTAGCTTTGTAGAATTCACGGTGCGGAAGAGTTAGAAATAGATGTGTCAATTTGATCGTCTTTCTTATATCGTACATTTAATCATCATAATTTTTTTTTTTTTTGGAGTATTATTGACAAGTCAATATTAATACATATCCCTAAAATGTAAATTTTTCAGTAACGGTGATAAGCGCTAATAAAGGCTGACCTATCGTCTATGTGGGGTCTACCCATGCCGCCCGACACTTATCTGGGTTAACTTTTAAACCAGATAGCCAGTTAAAATCATCAAGTGTTGAATATGCTTCGCATACACTCCTTTCTGAGAATAACCGTTGTATCGTTCGCATATTGCGTGATCTTATATTCTGAGTGGCCGAGATTTATATTCGGATTGGAATCCATTTTGTCCTGTCCACCCCAAAATTGAAAGTCTAAACATCATTCTAAAACTCGCCATGTATAACTGGCGACATATCGGCTATGTGGGGTCTACCCAAGCCGCCCGACACTTCTCTGGGTTAACTTTTAATAATATAGAAATGTGTTGAATTGTCACAATTTATCTACTGTCAACCAACTACACCGACGAATTTCATTTACAATATTTGTAATCGCTTGGTGACATAATAGATACATATTTTCCCCTAGGCCATGTTATTATCATGGGCGACTTTAACTGCTCACTTTCGAAATCACGCCCGAGAGACAACTCACTCCGTAAACTGCTTGAACCAAAACAATTCACACCAGTCAATGACAGTCGTCTTTGTGTTGGTAGACATGCTACATGTATTCCTACCTCTGGTGGCGAGGGAACTTCTATTGATTATGTTTTTTCTTCGCAAAGCGACATGAATATGACTCTTGTGTATGCTGAAATAATTAATGACGATGCTACTGATGTGTCAAATCATAGGCCCATTGTATGTTTATTTAAATGCGATATTCAATATAGCAGTTCCGAACGACAGACAGGTAGCTCGACCCAATTTTATAACTGGAAGAAATTTAAATCCTCACCAAATTCAACTACTATATATAAACGCAGTCTTGAATCATTTCTACCGCAAAACAACAACATCAACAACCGAGATGAAGTAGACGCTCTTTATAATTCTATAATCTCCGCTATCCAGAGAGCATCCAGTGAAACGATTCCACAAAAAACGTTCAAAAGCTACCTTAAGCCCTTTTGGAACTGCCGATTGAAGGACTTACATTCTATGATGAGAATACACAGACGGAATTGGATCAATGCTGGTAAACCACGAGAAACGAACAACACATTGTATGCAGAATATAAAACTACAAAATGCACTTTCAGACGTGAATTTAGACAATGCTGCGTTCAATTTCTAAGCGAACGCAATACTAAATTAGACAGAGCCGCCGAAGTAGATCAATGATCGTTCTTTAAAATAATGAAATCTCGGCGCAACCATGAAAATAGACCAAATAAGATGTTTGAATACAACGGATCTACCCTGCGAAATTCCTCAGAAATTTCAAAGGGATGGGCCGACTACTTCGAGTCACTTTACAAACCTCTGACACACGATAGCTTTGATCACAGTCACTTTCAATTCGTAAACGACTCTGTCGATTTCCTCGCCAACGACAGAGTATGTGAAATGGGGAGTAACTCTAAATATGTCACAGAAGCCGTATACCAAGATGAGATAAAGATTGCATCGAAAACTCTCAACTTAAACAAAGCCGCGGGTTGGGATAATGTATACAATGAAAACTTGGTCCTTGGTGGTACAGCACTGATCAAATGCCTAGCTGCACTATTGACTGGTATCATGCAATTCTCCTATATACCAGAACATGCTAAGATTGGGGTAATAGTTCCTCTATATAAAGGAGGCAACAAACCCCGAAAGTTGTTTGACAGCTATCGCGCGATAACCCTGCTCCCTGCCATTTACAAACTGCTTGATAAAGTTATCTTATCAAGACTCAATTCTCACGTACCCAATATGCTAAAAGTACACAAACTGCAACACGGTTTTCAGAAGGGTGTCAACTGTCTTATGGACTCATTTATCATACACGAATCTAAAGCATTTGCATTAGAAAACAACAGTATATTATTCACATGTTTCCTTGATGTCCATAAGGCATTTGACACCGTCTGGATTGACGGTTTGCTATATAAGCTGCACATGCTTGGCTTTGGTGGAAAATCATGGCTACTGTTTCATCAGATGCTTAAAGGTACCTCTTGTTTCGTAAAATACGGAGATTGCCAGTCCAGGCAATTTCAAATAGAGCAAGGAACAAAACAAGGAGGCGTTATTTCACCTCTTTTTTACATGCTCTTTGTTGACCAACTTTTGGTAGAACTGGCAAACTCGGGAGCAGGGCTGAATATGTATTCTGTAAACTGTTCATGCCCAGCACAAGCTGATGACATGACACTTCTCTGTGTTTCGGAAAAAGGTCTTCAGCAGCTACTGACTATATGCACCAATTACAGTCGAAAATGGAGGTATCGATATAATGAACAAAAGTCAGTTGTTATTGTCTTTAATGAAAGTAAAAATGAGCACAATAAGACGAGTACTAACAGGGCATGGACTCTGTGTGGGAAACAGGTATCTGAAGTTGAAAGTCTTACACACTTAGGTGTCCCTATACATAAGCATAATCAAAACGGGGAATTCATTGACGAAATAAAACAGAAGCTTAGGTCAAGCTATTTTGCTATGTCCAACATCGGTATGTATGCTGGAGGTATAACACCAGTCAGCAGTAGGATAATATATACATCTATAATATTGCCAAAAGGTCTCTTTGGATGCGAACTGCTATGTGGCTTGACCGATTCAGATGTATTATCCCTGGAAAGAACTCACCGATTTTGCCTTAAAAAGATCCAAGGTTTGCATTCCAAAACACGGACCAACATTGTAGAAGGGTTGCTGGGAATAGGTAATATTCACAGTTTTATTGAAAAAAAGAATCTTCTCTTCTTCGGAAGTCTATGCGCCCTCACAACTGAGAAGGCAGCCAAATCGGTTTTCTTATTAAGGCTGCACTCGTTCTTCATAGATGGGGTTTCGGGAAAATCCTTCATTTCCGATATTGCAAATATTCTGGGTAACCACCAGTTGATGTCGTATTTTACAAATTATGTTTCTGAAAGTGAATTCCCAACAAAGTCGTCATGGAAAAGTATAGTGCGCAAAGCAATATCTGATATTCAGAACACGGATGGAAAAGCGCGGTGATCGGTGACAAATCACTCAGTCGCTTTCATGTTATACACCCACAGTTATCAGTCTCCCATTTGTGGCGTTGCTGTCGAAAGTTCCCTAGACACAAAATAGCATACCTGACTGTGGCCGGTATCATGGCTTGTACTGAGTCCGTGTTTGTAACTTGCAACAAATGTGGTGTTGCTTACGATGATCTCCCTCAACACGTCATCATAAATTGCCCCGCCATTGCGGAACATCGAAACGACATATGGTATGATTTAATGAACCAGTTCAATATTCAATGTATTCTCAAACTAGACAGCCTTTACCCAGATGTACAATTGAATGTATTTCTCACTGCACGTCCACCGGAGTTATTTGATTTAATTGATGAAGCTGACTTATTCACAGACTTTGTAGTATGCAGTACGTATTGTTTGTGGAAAGCTTATACCACGCAATCTCAAATATTACCGACATGCAGTGATGATAGTAATAATTCATGAATATTATCAATGAGGACGCCGATAAAACGTCGGTAACTGATGTACATGCTCTATTTCACATCCGCATGAACACATGTTTGTGTATATTTATATATGTTGACCCGTATATAGAGTCGGTTTGAATGATCAGGTTATCAGTGTTCGCGCTGTCGGTAGCCAAATTAGCCAATGGCTAATCTTTTTCGAATTTGGCTAATAAAAATTTCATTTGGCTAAACTTTTGGCTAAACTTTTTTTGAATCCAAATGGAGACTGATAGCATGGAGCCAGAAAGCTAATTAATAAAAGCGCTCAATAGATCGACATTCAAGACGAAGTTAGGTGACGAAAGTATTTCATTATTGTCGTACTTATGAAATATCGTACAAAGGGGAACCCGATCGACAACTCTATCAACCAAGCGATCATAAAGTGATATTCAATCATCTTTAGTTTTCATAAGACGGACAAACAAAGACGCATGGACATTAAACCGACCGTGGTTGAATTATGACAATGTGAAGAAAGCAATGTTTTGTAAAGTGCATTGACGCCGGTATATAAGCAATTTGTTCGTAACATGTGCAGGCTGTTTTAATCTGGAGAATGATTACGTCACTCTGCACGAAGCAGCAAAAGGTCATTATTAATTTTTACATTTAATCCCCTAATCCCCCAGTCAGCCCATTGTCTGTCTGGTCACTCACGGCGCGCCTGCACAATGCATGTTTATGATGACATTGTATTTATGACGGTCGAGGTTTATGAGCACCAAGTGTAAGACAATAGCTTAATCAGCCAAATGTGAATCACGACAGATATTTTGTGGCTATTTGTCGTCAATACCGATACAGTCAAAATAATATGCATGCTTTTATGACAGATTGTAATTTGATAATGGCGTAACAATATTAAGTTATTAGTTTCCAGATGTCACTTAGATATTTTCGCAAGGATAACTATTTAATGATTTAAAAATAGATATTGATATAAAACAAAAAAATAATGACATTAGGAAGGACAATACCGGGTTACCCCCCCCCCCCAAATCACTCTTTCACATAAAGATTAATAAATTTTTAATAAATGATATATATAAAAATACTTGTAGTTCATCAAAATTATTTAAACTATTGTGTATTTTACCTTTGTCTGTTATATTTTACGTTTTAGTCATTAATTGTGAACCGACCAGAAAACGATGATTTAATTTGGCCAAAGTTGTTTTTAATTTGGCCAAAAAACATTTGGCTAAAGTTTTTTTCATTTGGCTAATAAAATTTTCATTTGGCTAAACTTTTGGCTAAAGTTTTTTTCGGTCCAGCGCGAACACTGCAGGTTATCATATAACGAATGATGTATGTCCGTCGTGTGTGAGTATATGTGTGTATGCATATATGTAAGGGTGTATTTGTATGTGTATAAGTATGTGAATGCATGTGCGTGCATACGTTTGTGGTGTTTCTATATATATATATATATATATATATATATATATATATATATATATATATATATGTATGTGTATGTGTATGTGTGTATATATGTATATATGTGTATATATATGTGTATATATTTGTGTATATATATGTATATATATATGTATATATATATATATATGTATGTATATATATATATATATGTGTGTGTGTATATGTGTATGTATGTGTATGTATGTATGTAATTGTGTGTGTGTGTTTATATGTATGTATATGCGTATATATGTATGCATATGTGTAGTTAAGTATGTAAGTTAGGGCCATCCTGTATGTGCGCCCGTGTTGTTTGTAACTGCATGTGGACGTTTAGTCTGCGAGACTACACAGGTGTTCTGTTTGTGTTGTATCCATTTGTTAAAAAGTTTATGTGCTTTTCATGTCAATTCTCTTTTGTCAAACAATGTATGTATATATATATGTAACCTGTAATTATGTTATTACTGCTCTCCGAAATTGGAGGAAATAAAGGTATATATATATATTCTGAGTGGCCGAGATTTATATTCGGATTGGAATCCATTTTGTCCTGTCCACCCCAAAATTGAAAGTCTAAACATCATTCTAAAACTCGCCATGTATAACTGGCGACCTATCGGCTATGTGGGGTCTACCCAAGCCGCCCGACACTTCTCTGGGTTAACTTTTAATAATATAGAAATGTGTTGAATTGTCACACATCTCCCTTACATCATTTTCTGTTATTTGTAAACTGTGGCGAGTAGGAATTGTCTTCGTTTTATCAGTTCTAACACCAAGTACTTTGGAAAACATATTATGCTGTAATTTGTGTATAATTGTTGTCCATACTCCGAAAAATGCAAATTAAATAATGTGCGATGTAATATCACCAAAAAAATCTTGCTTCTCGAGGTTCTGGATTAACCTTGGACAGAAATAGGCATAACAAAATAAACAAAATTGTACACAGTTTTAAATATTGTTAGTGTCATTCAATTACACTCGATATTGATCTATTTGACCCAAGATGGTCGCCAGAATGGCCGCCAAAACTCAGTTATAAACTTTGACAAATGTTTATATTATCAAACGGCATTTAGCAAAGGAGGTGGATATATTCGCCCAAACTAAATTAGATACTATCATGTTAAGGTATATTGTGACTATGTTTGACCAAACATAGTTTGTTTATAACCGAGAATATATCAGAGTAGACTCTTAGAAACCTAACACGAAATTGCCCAATATAATTTAAACGATCCTGTCCGTTTCCTGGGAAGGAAGTCAAACCGGATATGTGCTGACTGTATAATTATAAGAGCATACCGAGTACTCGAACGCAAAATAATCCCTGCAGTCATAATACAGACAGAAATCCAACTTTATGGCTATATTATTTCGTTTGGGGCAGATCTGCTTTATTCGTTGTCTATTCTTGATGAATTGTTGACCACGTTGATTTCGCCCGGCCACAAAAATTTAGAAGATTCAGGAACAATATCATACCTTGACTTCATCGAAGTCGAAGTTGCATTGCTATCATACTGCCACCGGGAAATATAATTGCCCAACTTAGAAATACACAGGCATTACATGTTAGTGCAAATCTTATTTCGTATCTAATTATGAAACAGTTGTATCTAATAAGATACAATAAGGGGAGATTGCATTTCTCAGTTTCTTGTTTTGGCATATCTATGTTTCAACACCCGTTGTTACACTTCTCAAGACGTGAGTCCGCACATGTACCACTCTTGTTACTTCGTCCAATAGATAGTCACAGCGATGTATTCTATCTATAGAACCAACTGACCCCAGCAAATACAGTTGAATTACAAACGCCCCTCGCAGGCTAACATCAGAGCTCACCATAAAACTCTCCGACTGCATATCAGAGACTCCATATAGAATGTTTGCTTCGGTTGTGACATAGAGAGTCCACAATACAGATATAATAAATTTCAATACGGCCGCTGACCTCATAGCAGATACATTGCATATTCACTTCGATGTAGTTTAACAGAACTGCGCACATAACCGAGTTAATGCTGGTCACTTTATTTTAGAATATGTCAAAACATCAGTATCGGGCAAAAATAGCCTAAGGTTTGTCATTCCCCATGTCGAGTGCAGCAAGTGACAATAACGGCTCCTCAACTTCTTCCTGGCTGTCAACGAAAAAATATCGAGAAATCAAAAAGCCTATGCCTAGTACCTGGATATGTAATGATGAAATACCTCATCGAAACACCAGAAGCTCATCTTTGGTCCATGTCATATGATGGTGCATCGAAGCAAGTGAATACAGTGACGGGTCATCAAGATCGTTTAATGGAACGTTTATTAAGATTTTTTGCAAAACGTCCACATGGGGACATTCATTAGCATTATACAGCAACTGTTAGTTCAGAGACAGAAAGAAAAGTATTCGAATCACAGAAACCCTGCAATCTCGAACGAAATCCTTTAATTATCCATCGAACACATGTAGTTTATACAGTTTGCTGGCAAACCGTACAACCATAATAGTCGGATCCACAAGAAGGCCAAGTACAATCTGGGAATACAGATACTGCGCAAAAGTTGGAAGTAATAGATAACAAAGTTATGTTTGAATTGAGAGAAGAGTGTGGATTGTTAGCCATTTGAAGAGTCCATAACTGAAATTGACTTCAACTCTTGCTCAGGAGGGTATAAGAGTTCAACGTTTAACGACCTGTGTTTTCTGCAGACCTGATTTCATTGCAGTGGGATATAAATGTTCCTGTATAAAACATCTGGAAGGAATACTACAAACTTTCCACCCAATAATAATACATGTACATCAACATGTCGGTGAGTTCAATTGCCTCTACAGCCAAGTCGAACTGTGCATTGGTCCTTGAAATTATTATTAGTTTTATCTGGAACATTGCCGATGGCCGACACAATTACAGAAATGCAGGCATTTAAAAAAAATTGGTGTGAATATGTTTCTTGTATGACATTTTGATGAGACCGCATAACGCAAGTATGAACTTCGACAACACATGTGACAAATATGACATGGTGGTATCAAATATAAACTTGATGCATGCATAAGTTCTGCACAGGAAGATGGGGATCATACACGGAACGAACTTGCAGTATATGTGATGTCCAGAAAACTATCTCTGTGCAACTCAAATATACCAATGGAACTCATTATATGAGGCTATCTTCCTATCCTAGTTCGATCAAAATCAGCCACGCTTTCCCAAATCTTTGGTGTGGTGTCAGTGAGTTGACCTATGAGCTGTCCAATGCTCGACAGCTGTTTCTGTTTTGGTACGAACATGAACATAATTTATCTCTAGTCACTATATATCGCATGTAAAAAGCAGAGGTCTGGTAGAAATCCGCCAACGCGATTCTTCTTCGCAGAAGACACATAGAGCGCACATTTGAAGGCTCTCGTTTGGTAGTCTGCGACAAAGCAATTACTGTCGTATAATCCCTGATACACACACGCAATTTGAACTAGATGTTATTCAAGGACGAGCAATTGTAAATATTCTCAGTTTCACAAAAGTATACCCTGTGTTTTCGTACATGTATAATAATAAGAACGACGAATCACACAAATATTAGCTCCTATTCTTATATTTGGACTTAGTATACACTACTTATTAAGCTTGTTAACATGGAAGATGTCTGTAATGACAACGCATTATATGCCGGTACTGTTTTTGGGTACTGCATTGTGTGATGTCCATTCAATTAATTTCCGTGACCAGCTGAATTTCGGTAGAATTGACTTAGTATGATGGCATTACATGAGCAATACAGGAGTCAAGTGAACAATTCTTATCCGATAGCAAGGGGAAGTAACTAAAGTATTGCTCAATACCGAGAGCCTTATTGTTGAGGTAGGATTTTTCTCCAGTCGAGTCACCCAATCAGGACATTTTCGTGGTTTCTAGTTCCATTCTCATGAAATATCGGATATAAGCAGCTACTGTTCGCAAAATATTGATATTATACCAGATGTTATCAGCATTCCTGGCACTTTTGTCAACATGGGAACAAATGTGTTTACATGTGGTCACTGAAACCCACCTTAGGAGCGTTATCAATAAAAACTAGCAAATTTGGATGATTTCTCCATTTGGTTGCCATTTTGATGATTCATCTCATTTTCGTCGTTTCATTCTCTTGAATTCTTGTCTATAAACAGCAACTGTTCACAAACTATTCATACTGTTTCATATCTCCATGTTATTTCGCCAACACGGAGCAAATATAGTCACCTATATTCACTAAATCGCACATTAGGTGTGATATCAAAGAAAATTTGACAAACTTTAGTGATTTATAATTTTTTGCAACCATTTTGGTCGCAATCATGAATAGAGATGCACGTTTTTGGTTGTAATTATGTGGCAATCTATATATTTAAACCTGTTGCAAAAGTTTTTCATCAAATTCCAAAATCGATATTTGGTAAAATTTCATAGCATATTTATGAATTCACATTTTGACGACATTTTATAGGAATAAGACCCAAAGTATGACATATTATCTTGTTCAAATGGTTAGGTATTGAAATGTATTTAAAATTAAATTGCTATTAGCCACCGATTTCAAGCAATCGTGAATGTTTTAAGAGACATGTGTGAAAATTCATCATTTTCCTGAACTTCGGTCGCCATTTTGGCAGCCATCTTGGATAAATGTGGTCAATTTTCTGTCAAAGTGAAGCCTGTTGTCATGGTATCACAACAGCAGAGAAATATTATATTTCCTACCATAAATTCACTACCAGCTATTAATCATACTGACTCGGTGCCTACTATGAAATTTTGGATGGAGGCCATCTTGATGACGTCATAAATCCACCCAGTCGCGACCCCCAGGTGTCTAACATTTGTTTTCTGGTGCCTGAGATATCAAGCAACATCATTGGCATAGTGACTATATTTCTTCACAAAATGCACACGGGAGCCAAAAAAAATGGACATAAGAGCCTCTACTAATATCTCGATGTGGCTCCTTGGTAATTTTGTGTTCTTTAGTTGCAATTTATGATCTATTCTTGTACTACTTTTATACGTTTTATAGTATGATTGCACACTAGTCAGTTCTTGTATATTCCTGATTCCAAGTGGAAAAATCCCTCTTGGGTGCTTTTATTTGTACACAGCTCATCATTGCATTGTTTTAATCTAATCCACTGCCTGATTTATCTACCCAGTTACTTCGCTACGATCATTTTTGAGACCTGATTCTGTTCTTGGTCGTGATATGGCCTAGCGGCTAAGACGACGTAGACCCTTTACCCAACAAAGCGGCCAAAACGCCCAAATAAAGCTTCAACAGCCTAAAATATCTTCGGTCTGTCTCAATAACACCATACAAATATGGATATCATTGGAACCGGTTCATTGATCACATTGTGATGGTTACAGTTATGCCCTGTGCCAGTGCATTCTCTTATATATGCGAGTCGACCATATGTCGCCTTGCATATATAAGAGAATGCATTGGCCTAAAAAAAAAAATTTTTTTTTTTTTTTTACCATTTTTTCTTACATTCTTTAACGATTTTATAATTTTTTCTTACATTTTTTAACAATTTTTATAATATTTTTCTACATTCTTTGACAATTTTATCATTTTTAATATGTGTTAAGCCAATGCATATATAAGATAATGCATTGGCACATGGCCGTTCTTTTGGGTAAAGGGTTAAACCCTCAATCAACCAATCATTAATAATCCGGTCTGATCACTTCCGTTAATGGGGGGGGGGGCATTATCTTTTTTCTGTATTTTACAGAACGTATATTAATTCCTCCAAAGTGATATGGCCTTCGATATTTTAGCTTGTGTATCGGTGTGATCTCCGTTACAAAAATATTTGAAATATATTTACTCAAGTTGGTTTCTCTGATGAAAATAAAATGTGTTACTTCACATATTTATTATATGTGATAATGAACAATTGAATTATGTATTGATTTATGAATATAAATTTTCAATAAATAGCCTTATGTGAGACCAATTGCGTTTGTTAGCTTAATGAAAACGACGTTGCGACGTCTTGCCATGTGTCATGTTGTCTCCGGACAACTGATTTCACCTCACTATACTACACCTATAAACTCAGACTATATATAAGGTGTATCTATATCTATAATTGCGAATGTCTGTCTGTCTGTCTGTCTGTCTGTGTTCTATAGAAATTCACAGGTGACCACCTAGATGGCACAAAAGGGGTCTAATAGGGGTAACTTTTTACGAGAAAGATAATGGCGAGGGTTAGAATTTTCTAAAGTGACGCCGTTGTTGTCAGGGGCAGAAAAGGGGGGAGGGCAGAAAACAAATTGTCACCGATTGCCACCAAACTTATGTATAATCATCCCCATAATATGATGAAGCTAATGGTGTGGTTTAAATATGTCTAAAGTCGCGCCGTTCGCGTCAGGGATACCCGGAAGGGGAGAGGGGCACCAAAATTGATCAAAAATAATTTTAGCGCCGAATCCACCAAATTGACGCACATTCTTCTGAGATCTTTTCCATGATACAAGGAATCGTATTGTGTGATTTAAAGACGCCAAATTGGTGTCGTTGGGATGACAGATTTGGGGGGCGGTGGGTACTAAACCTGATAAGAATTGGTGTAGTCGCGGATTGCCACGAAACTTATACAAATTCATCCCCATGGTATGAGGTGCCCAATGGCGTGGCTTAACGCTGTCAAAAATGGGGTCATTCGAGTCAGGGGTGCACTGAAAGGAAGAGGGGCACCAAAATTGATACACAATATTTTTAGCGCCAATTTCCACCAAATTGATACACAGTCTTATCCATGATATGAGGAATCTAATCGTGTGATTTTAAAGACGTCATATTGTTGCTGCTTTGGTGAGAGATGGAGGTGGGGTGGGGTGGGCACTAAATTTGATAAAAAATGTTTAGTCGCGGATTAGCACCAAACTTACAAATAATAATCTCCATGATATCAGGAGTCTAATTGTGTAGTTTAAGATGTCAAAAGTGGGGCCATTCGAGTCAGGGGTGCCTAGAGGGTGAGAGGGACACATACATTGATAAACAATATGTTTAGCGCCGATTTGTAACGTACGATGTGTGTTGTTGTTTTAAGTACCGCTATCTGCTGGTATTGTCAGCTATTCTTGTGATTTCTTTTTCTTCAACATAAATTCCACAATATGCCATTTTAGCGAGTGTGTTTGGACAATATTGGCCATTGGTCTGGTATAAAACTGCTTGGCAACCGTTGCTATGGAGCTACCCGATTACCTTTTTGCAGCTATAATAACACTTACTCAATTTGACAAGCTGCTAATCATTGTGGCATTATATGCGCAACATAAAAGTACCGCAAAGTTTAAATATTTATGATATTAACTATAATTCTTCAAAATAGAGGTAAGCAAATGTTTTTATTACGAGCGTAGGTGCGAATTATGTGCGACAAGGTATGATAGGAATTGTTTACATTTGCAATAGAAATATAGTGAGATATATGTAATTCCCTATATAGTTGTTATACAACTGAAGTGTGCTAAAAAATTTGATTCTAATATATTATGAGAACCAATCGTGCAATAACTCGTGGTATTTCGTCGCTCCAATATGGGATAAAACAATCTAGGACACTCATTCTGCGATAAGTGGCATTCAAGAATATGCAATGGATAGTCATGTATGAAAAATTCATGACAAATCGCCAGTCAATCCTGCTAGTTGCGTGAACGCATCATAAAGAGTTGGAAAAATTTGCATACATGCCACTGTTGGCAACACTTACACCAATGCCCTAAGTAATCGACCTCTTAACCACAGCAGAATTATGGGTAACTTTTATGGATTTAGTCGGATATATGGATATTTATTTCCGACTAAATCCTGAAAAGTTACCCATAATTCTGATGTGGTTAAGAGGTCGATTACTTAGGGCATTACTGTATTTGCAATTGCAACTTCATAGAGCAGTACAGCGTAATGATGCCCTCGAGAATTTACAATTGTGTTTGCACCCTTTCTTGCAACCACATCGATATAGTTCTCGGCAACCTTTGGATGATTCAGGAAGATCGGTCCATGTCACACTCCAACTTCCTTTATAGTAGCCTGTCATTTGTATAAAACATGGGTTTCGTAAACAGAATTGGGGATTTTGGGCAATGTAGTTAACCGAAAATCCCATATACTGGAGACATTGGAAACCAATGTTGACAAGCTTCTTATCGATTAGTTGCCTCAAAAATGGCGTTACCATAGCAACAGTTTGTGGTAACGGAGAATTCTGGAAAATGATCATATATGGAGTATTTTAGTGAGAACGGTGGACTTATTGGTGGATATAGTTATATCATAATACGTATAAGTATATATTCTCCAAGACGAACCGCCAGTAGTGATCTCAAGAGTCAAGGTGACTATGAAA
Source organism: Siphonodentalium dalli (assembly GCA_032622095.1). NCBI lineage: Eukaryota > Metazoa > Mollusca > Scaphopoda > Gadilida > Siphonodentaliidae > Siphonodentalium > Siphonodentalium dalli. The sequence continues at coordinate 95,101,115 of CP136067.1, forward strand.
GGTCAAGTGTTTGTATCACTTCATGTCCTATTATTTGTACGTGTGTCTTTATGAGGAACTTTTCTCAATTTATTGCATCATATTGATATTTTGTTACATTCTGGAGATCATAGCCTTTATTTTGAGCCACATATCTTATCCATAGGCTGATTATTACTTTTGTGAGAGATTTTACGAAACATGTGACCGGGCCAATTGCCGACCCTTAAACTTAGAAATTGCTCTTCCCGATAGAAAATGGCCACACCATTAGTTGGGTGGAAAGAGGACACAATCGTCAATTTTATGGTAAAAGCATCGAAGTTGGCACACATGTATATCACACAATTCCAAGTCATTGTGGATATGATCCGAAGAATGTACACCGTTAGCATATCCTTTTGGTGAAAACACCTGTTTTGCCATACTCTAGCCATTATGTACTGCTAATGACCAGCAACCTCATAGAATACTGTTCACAGTGCATCTATTTTGATTGGACTATATACTTGCAAGAACATATACATTTTATATATGGGTAGATTCAAAATGCTATCCCCAACAATATGGTAATAGGACGCACGTACGCCAATAATAATAATATATATTTAACAACGGTTGAGCATCAAGTTTTGATTTATTTCGAGATATTGTTGTAGAACAGGGATCAGTTCAGTTGAAATGCTTTAAAGTTATCGCCCTGGGATTGCTCAAATACACAATTTAAAATCCATAGCTCAGGTAAAACATCCGCTTTGCGAAAACGACCGAGATGTTGCTATGAAAAATCCGTTTATCAACTATGCATCAAATCAGTCGACGTTTGTTCAAGTTATATATCGCGATAACGAATTTTTTTTTTAAATAGAAAAATGGGCCTTTTGTTTTTGTTTGATTGTTTCGAAAAATTCGACTGACTGAACACTGGGAAATGATAGTTGAACACCATTTCAGTAGAACACAAACATTGACATAGACGTAGAGAGGGAGAGAGATAATATAGATTGAAAGACAAGGTGATATAGATGGAGAATGGAGAGAGCGCGGGAAGAGAAAGATGCTTCTCTGACAGCACACTACATGTATTTGGTGGTTTGATTGTGTTATTCAATTGTTATTTATACTCCAAGGAATGTACTATTTTAACCTACATGGACTGTAGTTATATTTATGTTCTTCAGAATCTCAATGACTATGTATAGGGACAAGAGGGGAACTCGGAGGATGAGCTTGTTCATTGACAACATACACTGTGGTTCAGATTTAATTGGGCTGTTTATTAGTATAAACATAAACAACCAATAATAACTTAAATAAAATATATTGCCAAGAAGATGGAGGCCAATAACTGCCCTCCCACCTGCTGATATATGACAATGTTCCATAAACATACCTAGCATCAATAATCTAGCTACTGCCTTAGTAATAGTGGTAACATATATGTAGCCATAATACAAAGTTTTAGAATTTCAAGAGACGGATTAGTGAGATATGAAACATAAATCTCAAGCTGCTAACATAATATTGGGGTGGGAGGGTGGGAAAATGAATCCTGATAATCAAAGAAATATGGGAAATATGTTTGCACAAAATATATATTTTTCTATTCCCGATTGATGGAGGACAAAGAGACTGCGCATGTCCGTTCATAACACGTACACCCTGTTCTTAAAGGGGTACCACCCGAACGTTCTGAATTTAGTTCGATGCTTTGAAAATAAAATTGATTATTTCATAATCAATGTTTTGTTGTTGGTCTTCTCTTAATGGCTGTTTTCATTTCATAGTCAGTGATGGTGATATGTGAAACTCAATGTTGCTTATCTCTCACGATCCAGAACAAATCATTTAGTGAAAATGTATTGCTGTCCCGATTTAAGCAAAACATGCCTCTATGTCTTAGTGCACTTTATTGTATCAAATAATTAATATCATGCCATGCAGGGTCCGCGCTAGACCAAAATTTACCTTTGCCAAATTATTTGACAAATGAAAATATTTTTTGCCAAATTATTTTAGAATTTGCCAAATGCTATCCCTGATAGTATAATTTTCCGCAACATTAGTGTAAACAATATTTATTTGAACAAAATAACAGAACAACACATTGACAATTATACATATTGAGTAAAAAACATAGTTCAAATGAGGATTAGATAACAAGCCATGAGCCTATGGCTTTTATAAAAATCTTTTCCTCCAAAAATGTTACCCCGAGTGTCAATACAGACAGCTACAGGGTAAAAAGGACGGGAATTTGAATATTGTGGAAAAGAAGTGTGATAAATGCTGTATACAATAATCCCTCAGTCATAATCTAAATTTTACATTATGGCGTTAAATCATGGTGTGTTGTCCAATATAGAAACGGAATTAGACCCCAAATACGTCTCGGCACCCAGAAGAGATGATGCATGAAAATAAGTATATATTAGGATAATTGTTATACTTGTAGTGCGTATCAATATATTCTAGATACAATTAGTACATGTAAGTACAATCAGTAGTAAGTCCATTAATATGACAAGGTCAGCACGGTTGAGCATGCACTCCGTGGGCAGACAGGCGGATATGCCCGAACACAATGTGCAGAAACGCGACTTACATATTTATACATACAAGTTATGCACCTCATGTTCGCATACACGACCCCCTGCGCACGGAGCTCACACATTATCGAAACGTCGACTTTGGATAATAAACAGTTGTACAGCTTCAAATATTATAGAATTTGTTTCATCGGACATCTCATTAGACCCATATAATAGGACATCAATGTTCACATCTGCTGGCGAAAATGGCAGAGCGGCTATCATATCAGCTCTAATTTGACTATATTGGGGACATTGCAAAAGAAAGTGGTACGCGGATTCAACTACAAATTCCCCACAAGAGCAACATTGAGTCTTATTTTCTGGTTTATCATACAACAATAAACCAATCACACAACAATTAAATTGTAGAAGGGTTGCTTTGTCAGAAGGGCACATTCCAAGAGGATTAGCTATATAAACACCACCACCACATTAAATACGGCTAATCCCTCATCCCATTAATACTAATGCTATCAGATTAACTGCATCTTAATAAAGGTGTTAACTTTTCCTAGACCTTATAAAATATCACTAATATAATTATGATAGTTTCCTGAAATGAATGGTATTGATTGACCAATAGTTTTCAACATTTTAAAAATTAAAAATTAAAAAGTGACTTGCCAAAACTTTTGCCAAATGAAAATAGTTTTTGCCAAATGTGAATTATTTTTGCCATTGGCAAATTTGGCAAGTGGTAGCGCGAACCCTGATGCCATGTCATATCCAATTATTTCAATCCGTGTGTGTAGGTTTATACATTGATAATGTATTTCGAAGATTTAAAATCTGATGGTGGTCATGTCATTCCCATGTATGGATAATGTCTCAGAGAGATCAACGGGAAGTTATCGACAAATATAACTGCACTGCTGTTCCCCGTCTGCATTTAAATCGTCATCACCTCTGTAACTGGCTGAACCAGTTTTCATTGTTTTCAAAAAGGAAAACACGTTCGATACTAAGTCCCCGGAAGACTGCTAATTTCTGAAGTTGTCATATATTACAATCCTACACCAACAGCGTGAATAACTGTGACAATTGTGTCCTCAAGAACAAAAACACATTGGAGGGGGCAGTCTTCGATTTTGTATTGTTATGGCAATGTATGGTCTGGACGGCTGATTCCTAAGTGTTGCAAGTGACACTTTAACGGCTACTGTTTTGGCGGCGATCAGTGGTGATGGCATACTGAGCACGCAATACGTAGCGCTGCTGGTGAGGCATCATCGAGAGTGAGAGTTTAGTCTGAACAACAGACCATCAGTAGTGTCTTTGCCGATAGTCCACAGTTATCGCCAGCATGACAAGTCCAGACAATAGCAATTACTGATATTCTCGTACGAGATCATTTTGCTCTATAAAGTATACGCCTCAACACAGGCTATGTTTTAAACCAATTGTTCTGATATAAGAGTACACAGAGGATAACAGTATCTAGTATTTTTGAGTGGGTGCATGTACCAAAATTATCCAATGAGTGACCCAGACAAGTGTTTACTTTCGCGAGTGGGTTGCCATGAGCCGAAATAAACATCTCTCAGTTCAGAATGAGATATTTATTTTCACTCAAAACACACTATTTTTGTATTATACGCGTTCCAAAGAAATTCCACAATTACAACTATACCAGCCTGTTCACGTTATATTAAAGGTACTCAATAAGATTCGATGGTCCCCATATTATCAGATTCCAATAACAACATTACTAGAAATGCCGCTTCAGCTATCAGAATCGATTAATTGCCCAAAAATAATGCTAACCACTGTCAACTATAGTATATCCGTGGGATATCTGGTCGGCCTATATGCATGTTCTCCAGCTGGATATAGAGCTGATAGTAGAGCCCACCTGAGCAGTGGCCATCCTTGTTCTTGACGTGGATAATTTCTTTTTGTATGATAGCGGGTAGTGGCATGTAGGAACCACCTCTTAATGGTTGGTAGCGAGCAATATCCAGCCAGGGAATCTGCACCTGATCGACCTGCCATCCCGACCCTCTGTTTAACCGGTATGCGGCTTATACGGACCCTGGCTCTTACGGACCTTGGCTCTTACGGACCCTGGCGTTTACGGACCACCGGCTGATACGGACCCTGGCTTATACGGACCCCGGCTCATACGGACCTCAATTAAAATATGCAATTTTCAAACTTATATTTATGAATTTAATATATAATTATGATTGTTTTTCACACATATATCTGTATTAATTGAGAATTTCGGTTATTTTTTTGGTGATTTTCAAACTTATGTTTATGAATTTAACCGATTTTTTCGGTGATTTTCAAACTTATATTTATGAATTTAATATATAATTATGATTGTCTTTTCACACATATATCTGTATTAATTGAGAATTTCGGTGATGTTCTGGCTTGAAAAAGCATTTATTGAATCGTGTTAATTAATCTCTTCACATTTGAGGGCATTTATCTCTCCACAACGTTTTTGTTAATTCTCGCGAGCACAACTTCCATGACAAAATTGGGTTCGGCACTGAGTGTATGGCCTTCAGCGTCATCAATTATCCAATCTCGCATGTAGTTTCTGATTACCCAAGGCACAATAGTTGTTGGGCGGATTGAGGGTTTAAAGACACCGTTATTTTATATACTACTCACACACCTACGGATATTTTTGATAATGAAAATAATCGCCTTACATGTGTTACATGGAAACATGTGTATGTATTGTTTTGTAACTACACGCATATACATATAGGTAAGAGAAAGTTGGGACATGACTCGAAGCGATGTCATGTGGTGTCTTGGAGTGATGTGTGCTATATTCTGTGTGTATGCGATCACCGAGCAATGTCAACCACCCGATTTGAACATAGTGCCGGTTTCCTCTCTGACCATCATCTATACTATGAAGAGTCTGAACATGATGCGATGTCAGATGGCGTGCGCATACACATTGGGATGCCAGAAGGTTGCCTACAATACGACCAAGAAGATCTGCCATTTCCTGGGAAACGGAAGCAGAGAAATTCCATCTAACATTGCAGTAGAATTCGCCGATAAGACCGTCTTGGTATGTATTCTTCTAGTCGCAATAAACATTTTGTTCAGTTTTGGAATTTCACTCAAATAAGCTATTTAAAAACCACTGTATTCGGCAGTATAGCATGGTCGTCGTGGTGACTTTGGTGGGTGAACCTAGAACAAATTGTTATCAAGCCAGTTTTAAAGTGATTTTGACCTGGAATGTTTCAACAACAATATAATAAGCCAATATCCGCTAAAATCCGCTTTTCGGAAACGTTGTTATCAAGATGGCGTCCAAACATGTTTGCCCATAAGACATCAGTTCTCAAAATAAGTCTGTTGGCGATTTTTCTCTCAGACCCCTCGAACAATTTCTACCAAATTTGGCGTGGAAACTCAGGATACCCTGGCGGATGATGTAACGCCGTTATTTTTTTTTTATAAATATTGTAACTTTACAAGAAATAATTTCTAACAAAAACTTTTGTTTGAAATTGAGCAAGAAGTGCAATCTAAAAATATGAAAATCTGACACGCCATCACTTATTATGTTGAAATTATTCACATTGTTTGATTTCCAAACAGTAGTGGGTTGGGAATTTCTTATTTTTAGACCAACAGTAGCATATTTTTCTGGATTTTAGTCTGAAATATAGCCATCAGTTCAAAATTTGGCAAACCTTTGGGGGTGTCAGTTGGCCAGTTTGAGGTACCAGTTGGAAGCGGGGGTAGGGATTGGCCCAAATGGAATTGAGCGAACCTCGTAATTTGGTCTGGTTCAAGGAAGGGTGCAGTTGGGAAATTTGGACACCCACAGACGGGGACCATCTAAACACGTCCTTATGTGGCTATACAACGTGGTGCTCGATCTCATAGTTTGTACGCAAACCGGGGAGTGGGGCCCAATGGTCCAGTCGATAGAGTCCTCTGTTTATTACGCCGCCATATATAGGTCCTCGCCAAACGAAGGTAACTAGAAGCGTGTATCTGGGCAAATCTGTCCGCTGCTTTCCGGTGGTTGATGGTTTACCACCGGCGGAGTGAAAATGAATAATCTGTGTGGTCTATCCTCTACTCGTAAGACTGACAACGTCTTGATATGTCCTAGCGACTGAAAGGACAATAAACCACGATCAACCAACCAACCAACCAACACAAACCAGGACACTTGTGGACTGATATCGTTATATGTAGTTATACTAGATGAATACAGATACAGTAGTTGAAATTAAGATATGCAAGCCACGATAATTCTTTCTTCCAGGAACCATCACACCCATGCACCAACTCTCAATGTGGTGAGAAATCGATATGTTCGCCGAGCTTCATCAGTGATACCAGACACCGCTGTATTCCATTCGGTAGCACAGGTGAGTTAATTGATTGTTGAATACCACTTACTGTGTTGCTAAAACAACTCTGGTAAAGTAGTACTGCTAACTTGCTATGATAGTGGTGGATCCCGTTGAATACATATGCTACTGTTATGGAAAACATAATGCCATTAAGAAATCGTAAAGTTACATTTTGTTTCTGAAATTGTCATTGTCACTGCATGCCTAAGTCCCGGTTCAGCCAACAAAATCCTTTCTAACTTTCAGAACTGAAAATATAGATATATAATGATTTATTGACAAAAACATCCTCAAGAGGACAGTTTGATAATACAATGGATAATAGTATATACAAAACTTGTGATAATAAAATATACAAGAACAAAATTACATAATATGCTAAGATGCACAAGGAGTCTCGGGATCATGTATCATATTTATGGTTACCTAACTGCTATTCGCTCAGCACGAGCATCGAAGAAGCGACGGATCAGTTTACATATTATTCGGGTTAGAGTGGGACAGTCATTTGTCAATATAGTAATAAATTGATCGTTGGCGTTAATGCGTGGAAAATTCGGATTATGGTTAGTCATTGATTCGAAAAGTTCTCTTCGTAGTTGTGAATATGCAGTGCATTCCATAATGAAATGTATTTCATCTTCAACAACATCATTACAGCAAAACACACACTTTCTATTTTCTAATTTAACTGGGGGCTGTAAATGACGTCCTTTATCTATAGCAAGTACATGGTTGCTGATTCTGAATATGGTGAAAGCTATTCTGTCTTCCAATGATTTCGTGTTGATAAGATAGGGCTCAAGCCTATACTCAGTCTTGTAAAGACGATATGTTCTGAGTTTGTTGCTGCCTGATTTTGAGCAGTTGTCACTCAGGCTAGCTTGGAAGTACTCGTTATAGCTATTTTGTAGAGATTTTCGGAAATTGTTCGTTACCATGTCGGTAGCGTGACCAGTCTCTGGTAAGGTTAATCCTAGAGATTCGACTGATTTGAAAATTGATTTTGTAGACAATACCGTCCGTTGTTCTTTAACTGCATTTCGTAGAAGTTCGCAGTCCGAACGCGAGGTGACACTGATAGCATAATTCGACATTATGTAAGCTACGTCTATATACAGAGGATAGCTGCCTAGTTCTGCACGGGGGGGGGGGGGGGCTCGGTGGCTCAATCGGTTAGGGGTACCACTCCAAGCCGTTTCGCCCTCCAGCGCTGGCGATAAGGGTTCAAATGCAGATGTTTCCATCGTGGACTTTGTAACTCGATCGTTATCTGGTGGAGTTGCCAGTTACTCGCCGATGGCCGGTGGTTTGCCGCACATGGTTGACGAGTTTATCAGCCATTGAAATCACTGTTAAATTAGTCGCAAGTGTGCGGATTTCCTCCACCACTAAAACTGGCAATGTCGTGATATGGCCTTAGTGGCTAAAGCGACAATAAACCCCAACCAATCAATCAATAATTAGTTCTGCACGGACAGCATTATTTGATGCATATTTTCCAGCACCTAATAAACGTTTGAAAAATCTAATATGAACTGATTCACACGCTAGGCGATCGTGATTTTTAGATGTTATTTCGACACCCCACAGTTCACTGCCATACAGGATTATTGGTTTGATCAGTTTATGGAACAGTTTGAGTGACGTTAACAATGGGAGAGGTGATGTATGGTTACACGCATTGAATAGTGAGTGCATCGCTTGTAGCCCTTTAGTACTTAAGTTTGTGATAGCTTTTGTGAACTTGCCATTACTAGAAAAGGTTATGCCAAGGTAAGATGAATGATAGACGTTTCGGCATCTGGACGTGTCGGCACCTGTGGTTGCCGTTTGGCACCTGACTTTTCGTCACCTTGGACTTTTCGGCACCTGCTAATGTTCAGACCAACGATGAGTGAAGACTAAATTTTTTTTTTTTTATTCTTTATTTCAATAAAATGTGATAGACTCCCACTTCAAATCGCACTTCAAATCGGCTCCGGCAAAATTCAAATTAACCAGCTATATATTGACAGGCGCAATACGGTCATGAATCGTCGATTCGTTTAACGGAATCATAGTGTCATGTCGCAAACCATGTATATCATGGGTTAACGTAGCGTATTTCAAGATGCACAATGTGTACTCATATATATCGACATGTGGCCGTTCTACCAAGGGTCTGATGCTGCGGCGTCGATGTGAAAATTATGTTTGTCAATTCAAATTATGATAGCTCTCTGAACAGACAACATTGTCTGTTCGCGATATATAAGATGGTCATCAATACTGATATTGCTAAGATACTCACATACTGCACGAGGGGAGAAGCTTGAAGTCCAGGCACTTCTATCAAGAGTCTGGTGGTGTGGTGTCGATCTGAAAATTCCGTTTGTCGATTCGCTACGTCATATTATGATAGTTCTCTGAACAGATAGCCCTGTCGGTTCCCGATATATAAGAGGTCCATCAATACCTGCTATACTAAAATACACTGCACCCGAGTGAGGAGTTTGAAGTCCAGACACTTATATCAAGGGGCTGTTGATGTCGTGTCGATGTGAGAATCAAATTGGTCGATAGCTCCTACGTCATAACATGATAGCTCTCAAAACAGACCATCCGATCTATTCGCGATATATAAGAGGGACATCAATAACGATATTTAAAAAAAAAATTGCACCACATAAATAGTGCAGCGGCCGAACGCCCAAAATGGTTGGGTAACCCTATCCACGGTAGAACAAGTTGAAATCAATATATATACCAGGTTGGGGCATGACGAACAAGTAAAGTTGATTGGCGTTTGTTGTCTCTTGGCCTGTCGGTATTCATATAGGGAAATTCCGCTGCTGCTCGTTCGATGCTACCAACAGCAAAGACAATATCATATATATGAAACGAAAACAAAAAGAAAGAAGTGCCGAAACGTCTTCGGTGAAGTGCCGAAACGTCCAAGCACCTGGGTTTTCGGCACTTGGTTGTTTCGGCCCAGAAACGTCGAGAAAACGAGGTGCCGAAACGTCTAGGTGCCGAAACGTCCTGCACCCTTAAGTATATTCCCTGACATTTTCGAGTTTGGTCTCAGAGATATGAAAGGATGGAATTATTGTTGTTGGTCTTCTTCGAAAAATCATGCATTTAGTTTTTTCCGCGTTTTCATTCGAATCAGTGTGTAGTTTCAGTTTGTTTAGACAATTTTGGAGTCCCGTGGAACTATCAGACAATAGAACGAGGTCGTCAGCGAAAAGAATATGATTGTATTGACTGTCACCGATCGTCACTGGATCTCACGATTCGTCAAATATATTCCTAATGTCATCGATGAATATTTTGAATAAATTCGGTGATAGTATTAATCCTTGCCTGACCCCAATGGTCGATAAGCAAGCAGGTCCAAGTCCTCTATTTGTCTTAGTTGTGTAACAACTTGAAGAATATAGTGAACGGATTATACGCAATGATTGGACCTCCACTCCGATGTGTTGCATTTTATCGAAGAGTAGTTGCCTATTCACAGTATCAAAGGCTTTTCGGAAGTCTACAAATGCAGCAGCATATAGCAGTCTCTTCAGTGACTTATATCGTTGAACTATGGCATGCAGAAAATCTGTTAATCTGCGGTTTACAATTTTACTAAACAGTTTCCCAATTGTGGAGCTTAATGCTATAGCACGGTAGTTATTCGGATCACCCTTGTCACCTTTTTTGTGGATTAAGCCGAGAATTGACTCGCTCCATGCAGTTGGGTAGTTAGTTCCCTGTTTGAAGAATTATGTTAAATATTTTGGCAAGCCATCACTCATTAGAGGAACAAGCACCTTCAAAAGCTCATTGGAAACCTGGTCTGGTCCCACTGATTTATTCGATTTCAATTCTCTAGTGGCCGACAGAATTTCCTCTACCGTGATAACTTCATCAGTCATTTTCACAGCAGGCGAGGTGCCCGAGGAGCTCATGTTTTCGTCAATGTAAATATTAGGTGATCCTGTACAAAAAAGTGACCTGAAAAATTCAACTGACCTATCAGCTTCTCAGTCATTTTAGGTGACTCTATTTTTTTCGCAATTGTGATATTATTTCCCAATATTTTTTGGGATTATCTGTTTCTAGGGTATCTAAGCTATCATATAAGCACTCGTGAAAATCGCGCTTTTTCTTCTTCAACTCGCGTTTGTATGCCTTTCTGTTTATGTGGAATTTTACCCGGAGTTTCCCGTCAAAGGGATTATTTCTCATGTCAATAATTATTTTTGCCAGGTCGCGTCTCAAATCTTTACATCTACCGTCAAACTATGGTCGTTTTCTGGGAGCAGTTTTTCGTTTGAGTGATTTTCGAGCGCATCCATGCACGTTTATGTCATTTATTAATTGCACGAAATCCACTGTAGCAAGTGTGGTTCCTTGTTTATCTCGCGAGTACTGATAACTGTTAAAGTCTATCTGTCGTTCGTGAATTGACTGTGTTTGCATTATGTCGTATACTTTCTGCCGACTTAATTCAGTCCATAATTCAGTTCAGAGATGTAGTTGTGTATATTGATATTTCGTAGAGGTCTTGGCACACCGTTTGCTTGGGTGTTTTAGATGTAGAACCAATTGACAATGGTCAGAAAATTCCGTGGGTAATTTGACGCAAAAATAATCAACCGACTTTTGCACAGATTCTTGGATCCTGGATTTGAAAAAGTTATACTATTCAAAGCCAATGTTCAGCTTATCAGTCATTTAAACAATAATAGAAATCACAATCAATCGTACACAAAGTCACGATAATCCACAAAGTCATTCATAAGTAAATTGAGTATCTTTCTTACGCCACCAGGTGGTGAAACAATAACCACAACAACGCCTATGACGACGACATCCACACCAACAACTACAACAACAACAACAACAACCACAACAACAACGGGGACAACCACAACCACAACAACCACGACGACGGCCACTACACCCACAACGGCGACAACCACAATCACAACTATAACAACGACGACTACAAGAACAACGGCGACCACCACCAACACCACCACAACAACGACGACTACTACAACATCAACAACGACGACAACCAGAACGACGACAACAACGATGAGCACCACCACAACGACGACCACTACAACGACGATGACCACAACAACGACGCCAACTACAACGACCACCACCACCACAACAACAACAACGACTACCACTACAACGACGGCCACCAGAACAACACCGGCGACCACCACCACAACCACCACCACCACAACAATAACAGCAACTACGACGACCACCACCACCACCACAACAACGACAACCACAACAACGACGACCACCACAACACCAACAACAACGACGATGACCACAACAACAACAACAACAAAAACAACAACAACAACGGCGAGCACCACCACAGTAACAACAACAACAACGACCACCACAACTACCACCACTACAACAACGGACACAACAACGACGACCACCACCACAACGACGACGACCACTACAACGACGACAACCACAACAACAACAATGACGACGATAACCACAACAGCAACAATGGCGAGCACCACCGCCACAATAACAACAACAACGATGGCTACAACAACGACGGCGACCACCATCACAACCACCACCACCACAACGACGACGACCACAACAACAACGACCACCATAACAACGACGACCACTACAACGACGGCGACCACCACCACAACGACGACCACCACAACAACGACGACTACTATAATGACGACCACAACAACAACGATGACGACGACCACAACGACGACGACTACAGCAACGACGACCAGCACAACGACGACGGCGACCACCACCACAACGACGACCACTACAACGACGACGACCACAACGAGGGCGACCACCACCACCACAATGACGACCACTGCAACGACGACGGCGACCACCACCACAACGACGACCACAACAACGACCACCACTACAACGTCGACTACCAACAAAACAACAACGACGACGACGACCACAACGACGACGACCACAACAACGATGACGACTACCACCACAACAACGACGACCACTACAGCGACGACGGCGACGACGACAACAACGACGACCACCACAACAACGACGGCAACTACAACGACCACCACAACAACGACGGCGACCACAACAACCACCACCACCACTACAGCGACGACGACGACCACAACGACAACCACCACAACGACGACCACAACAACAACGACGACGAAGACCACCACAACGGCGAACACAACGACGGCGACGACCACCACAACGACCACCACTACAACAAGGACGACCACTACAACAATAACAAAGACGACGACGACGACCACAACGACGACCTTCACAACAACAACGACGACTACCACCACCACAACGATGACCACTACAACGACGGCGACTACCACCACAATAACGACCACTACAACAACGACGACCACTACAACAATAACAAAGACGACGACAACCACAACGACGACGACCACAACGACGACGACCACAGCAACGACGACGACCACAACAAGGTCGACCACTACAACAAAGACGGCGACGGCCACCACAACAGCGACGACAACCACAATGACGACCACTACAACGAGGACCCCCACTGCAACGACGATCACGACAACAACGACAACCACGACAACAATGACGACCACCACAACAACGACGACCACCACCAGAACGACGACCACTACAACGACGACCACCAGAACAATAACGACGATCACCACAACAACGACGACGACAACCATTATCGCAACAACAACGGCGAGCACCACAACAACACCGATAACAACAACCACAGCAATAGAAACCACAATATGTAATTTTACTCAAAAATCATTTAGAGAATAGTCATCATTTTATACACACGCATGTGGAACCACCCATGACAGTTTACGCTAGTTTAATGTACCCACCCATGTATTTCACCAAGGTAACGGGATGTAAATATATTTGTGGCGGTTCTATTAGAGTAATTCTACCAGAGTTATTGTTCCCGGGAAATTTACCTGCAGTAAATTATGGAAAATTCACCACGGTAGTGTTCAGGGGTATGCTTTCAGAAACCTTAATATTTGAGATAACAGATTGGATACTATATAAATGCCACATGAGATTACACAAGGTGTTAAAATGTTTATAACTTAGCTGACTTATTTATAACAATATTATTGACACACAATGTTAACTAGTTGGTATGACACTGGGTACCATTGTTTTCCAATGATTAACTAACAAAATATGATTTGTTTCTCACAAAATAGACATATGACACATTAGCTATCAATGAGCTATTGTGAAATAGAGTTATCGCGCATGCGCTTGTAAAATGGCAAATAATGAAAACAGACCACAAAATGTTCTTCTTGAGAACATATTGAATAGTTGATAATTGTCTATTGCCATCTTCGTGATTTTAAAGTTTCCTAGTGGCACCCGTAATAATACGAGCTGTTTTATACAGTATATCTTCAATAATATAAGACACATGTTACTCACAACCATCACATACCAGACTACACAAGAATATTCAAGAGTTGATTGAATCAAACAGAAGTAACATTATTCAAGACTAGCGCTGTGAAAATAAATGTGAGGACCTCAGCTACCATCTTTAATCAAAATAACTCCAGATGCTTGCGTGATTTGACTATCTTAATAGGCTTTTAATGCATGGTCCGAGTTCACTGTCGGATACCCGTTTAGGTTCGGACATTCCAAGATGGCGGCGCCCAGTAAAGAAGATAAACGGTAAGTGTATATATTGTCTCCAAGCATCAATTAACGACATCTTTCGGTGATACACCTTTAAACAGTTATGTAGGAATGTGTATGCCCAACACCTACGTAACACGCCTTTCGCATGACAGGCATGTGAATTGTTGTATTTGGCGTGTCAAGTCGTCATAATTTTTCTAAATTTTATCGAGTCGGCGAAATGTTCGCTTTTTCTTATTTTTTTGGCCCTGTGCTCATGGATCCGCAAATTTATGTATTGTTGTGGGTAGATTAGGTTACCACACATCTTCGGAATGCAAAACAGGCGATAGTTTTATTGTCTAACTCCGAAAAACGACCTTTGAAAATTTCAAAATGTTCAGGTTCAGATTTGCAACATTCCCGATGATTTTGTTCAGGTTCAGACACAATTTTCGTTCGGGTTCGGACAAATTTCGTTCAGGTTCGGACAATTTTAGTTCAGGTTCGGACGCATCAAAACCTTACCTAGAAATGACATGCCGAGGCGCAGTCGCGTTCTTTTTGTGCGTGTTATTTACGAACATGCATTGTTATATCTAAATATGTCAGCTGAAATTTCCAAATATAGGTGGTAAATTCTCCGAATTAATGGGATAAAAGCCACAGTTAAATATTCTCGAGCAATGTCGACTATACACCAGCTAGTGGGAAATGAAATTACATTGCCATATTACATATGAGCAACAGTGGTAATATTACTTATCTTCTGCAATATCGGGGTTACATGGATATCTAATACCTGGTTCTCGATTTTGAACCCCGAGGCGGAGCCAAGGGGTTTCAAAAAGAGACATCCGGGTTTTAAATCTCCATGTATCCCACGATGTTGGCGGAGATAACTATTTTGTCCTCACATCAATAGCTACCATGTGGTGTGATTTTCATAGGTTATCAGATAAATTCACACCAATCAGCACCAATAAGAATACTTCAGTAGCAGGCCTATCGATCCTGTGTTAGGTGACGTCGCGCTAGAACGTCACGATTAGTGAAACTGCTAGTTCAAGGGTAATTCATAACCCCGATGTTTCATGTGCTCTTATACCCCCACTGTCAAGAGTTACGGTGGACATGCATGGTGCATGATTTAAAAGTGACGTTGTTTTAAAAGGCCTCAATCATTGAATGCTTGAAATGGATACTGTACTCAAATGTTGTTGGTGTCTATAGTCTTTGAGTCGTAGAAAAAGGTAACCAGCTTTCCGCTATTTTAAAGTTTGTTGAGTATGAAGTAATGTTATGGATAGCAGATCAGCCGGAATGCAAAAATACCAATTATCATTGTCGCGTAATTTATGTACAGTTTTCAGGCAAATATATCAAATAAATGTTATGTTATATACCCATTTAAGTTATTTTCACTAGCCATTGAGTGGCTTATGTTTTACACGATCGTGTGTGCCACGCGTTGCCCAATCCACTATCCGTCAATTAATTTGATTACGTCTTGTACACGGAAATTCGTAATTTAATTTTTGGCTCCATTCATAAATTTAATCGATATCAAATTATGAACTTTGATTTTAAGATAACCTGTTGATTTAAACGTTTACAGAATACATCTTCAATAAATTCCCGGTAATACCAACAATTAGTCTAACATCGATAATATACAGAAAGATTAGTAATTTGAGTCGGAGAACGTTTACAGAATACATCTCCGACTCAAATTACTAATCGTTCTTATCGATATTCGATCGTTGGTATTACCGGAAATTTATTGAAGATGGCGTACAGTACCCCTTTAACTCAGTTCTGAAATTGACATGAATGTTACCAAGCTCCGTGCAAAGTTGTGCAAGACAGCTTAGTGAGTGGACTGAACTGTGTTTTGCAGCTTGGAATGTTTCATCACCACCAGTGAATATCAGTCTAATATCAATGGCCATGCCTGCACCAACATGGAACAGGAGGATGTATATATCGACAGTTATGTACAGTTATCTGCTCATCTACCTTCGGCGGCCTTCTTGGCCTCGTATGTGGATGTGGAAGGGAACCACGTGAGCGCATGCATTTATCCCACATGCATAAAATAAGAAACTCTTCACTCGATCATTGGGAAGTTTCCCCAAAGAGGTTTAAAAGCCCAACATTATTTATTAATCCCAATCAATATATTGTTGACATTTGTCCCAATTATGTTAAAAAAGATTATCTATTAAATCCCAAAACCATAGTGTACATAGCACAGCAAAAAAGTCCATTATTACAGAACTTTGAACTTTCTTAAAACCTAGTTTCCTCTGCAGTTTCACAAAGTATAAGACCAAAATCATCAGACGAAAAACGTTTCTGGCAAATATCGAGTAAAACACATTTGAGTGGCATGGCGACAAATTAATTTATACACAGGGTCATAATACACAGTGTCTATGATTATTAATTTATGTATGAATTATGTATTTATGAAATACACCACTGTAATAATTGAAAAAATTGTATCAAAAATATGAATAAATGATAAAAAAAAAAAAAAAATAAGAAACTCCGCCCAAATTATTCGCGAGTGGGCTAAAACCATGTCACGTGTTCCACATTATCGTTTTTGTTTACGAATAGAAGATAATCAATACGCACAAAAACGCAATAAGAACGCGACTGCAACGAAAATTGTGTCTGAACCTGAACAAAATCATCGGGAATATTTCGAATCTGAACCTGAACATTTTGAAATTTTCAAAGGTCGTTTTTTCGAAGTTAGACAATATAAATATCGCCTGTTTTGCATTCCGAAGATGTGTGGTAACCTAATCTACCCACAAAAATACATAAATTTGCGGATCCATGAGCACAGGGCCAAAAAAATACGAAAAAGCGAACATTTCGCCGCCTCGATAAAATTTTGAAAAATTATGACGACTTGACACGCCAAATACAACAATTCACATGCCTGCCATGCGAAAGGCGTGTTACGTAGGTGTTGGGCATACACATTCCTACATAACTGTTTAAAGGTGTATCACCGAAAGATGTCGTTAATTGATGCTTGGAGACAATATATACACTTACCGTTTATCATCTTTACTGGGCGCGCCATCTTGGAATGTCAGAACCTAAACGGGTATCCGACAGTGGAGTTGGGCTTAATATAGATATTTGAGTGCAACAACCAAACATAAATTACACAGTTTTCAAAATAAATTAATCAGGTTTGTTCTGAGCTTAAATAAATATATATCACACATGTGGTAGATGGTTTAAAGCCATCACTTCAAATAATTCCTGTTTTACCAAACGATTCCAAGTGGCCAGATTACATGTATAGTAGGTTCAATACATTCCACATAATTATTCAAATGAGTGGCCCCTGTGTGGAAAAGGCTTTTATATCCAAATACTCTATCTTGAGGCACAGACAATCTAAACTTACCAGAGAGTATATTATATTAGCAATGAGTGTTTGATATTTGAAAACAATATCTTAAGTAATTTGGAGCTTTTCATGTCTTTCATGATTGTCATGTTTTCTTTCAACCGGAATCCATGTAATTGCATTGACCGTCTACAACCTATATGGGTATATATATATATCTAAGCTCAGAACAAACTTAAATACTAGTTTAATTTGGTTGTTGCACTCAAATAGCACAACGGAGGCGGCATTGACATAATGAGTTGACAAGTACGATCTTTGCGAAAGGGGTTATGAAATCTGCCTTTCAATATAAAGCATTAAGGCGAGTGGTTAATTTACTTAGTACTTCTTTTGACTTGTGTTCCCCAGTGAGACTTTCATCGATATAAGCAACCAGGTATTTCATCCCATTAGCATACTTAATGTTGATTACCGTTGCAGCAGATTGCACGTTCGGGACAGTTATTGATTTTACCTTTGCAGCCAAATAAATTGGTTTCTGTTTTGGCTAAATGAAATGACAATTTATTGTCAGCTAGCCAATGGCTTACTGATGTTATATCTGTATTCAGCTGATCTGCCATCAAATTTTATTCATTTCCCAAACTATCCATGCTGAGTCATCTGCATGCAACAATAACGTGCAATTTACGGCTACAGCGGCATCAATAACGTACAAAATGCAGAAAACAAAATATGTCCCAAAATAACCCTCGAGGGACACAACAAGTGATATTCATGTGATGTTCAAATTATGTCAGTGATTTGGGTCCTGGCGGACAGATATGATGAAAACTAGATCACTGGGTTAATATTGTTTCCTAAAGAACTTAACTTGACTCATAAAATAGTATGGATCACAGAGTCAAATACGTTTTGAAGGTGGATAAAAACCATTCACATTACTTTTACTGGATACAATGAGAGAGATTCGGGTAGATTAAGTTCCCAGGTTTGTTCTGAATTTGACTTTTGAATTTTTCAAAGTATTTCTATTCGGGGTGGTGGCTACTCTGATATTAAGATTTTTTGCATTAATATGTATATGTGATGACGAACATAACCCGCATGGGAGGGTTCAACGGCTTGGCTTCCGATTATATCACAACTTTCATTTACGAGCATGTTCTATATTTTGACTTTTTTATGCTCTTTCTGTACATAACTCTCATGTATAGAAAGCTACTATGCTTGGACATATTTTCAAGTGAGCGACATGTTAGTCAAACATTTTATTGAAAATCTAAATTGTTGATTACTTTCGGTTTAAACTTTCTACACTAAATAATAAATGTGCCGCTAGACTAATTCCAAGTCAATATTACAGTATGAAACATCTAACTCGTATATTTCTTTCAGCACAAGGAACCAAAATTTATCATTGGTCACATATTGATCTTATTATTAAACAGGGGCCGAAAGAACTGCATGGTTGTTTGATCGATGACCAGAAGAACACGAACTTACAAATATGATCAACACGTGTGCATTTATGTAGAAAACACTACGACAATTACCCCTCTCACGTGATATTACTCGAGACTGGTGTGCATTTATGTATACAGGAATGCACAAGGTGTGCATCATGTATAAAACGTTACCACAACGACCCATTAGCGACACACTCCAAATCCCCTATTATTACGACCCTGTCGTTTCACTTTATGTGGAAGTTTACCGTCCCGTATGCATATATTTGTATCGTGTGTTTGTAACATTTTCTTATTGCAATTTTCTATTATATTCTCAAGCTTGTTCAGGTGGATATTCTGAACACACTCTAGGCGGCGTGGATTACTGCCTGCGATACGTGTCCACAGCGAAGACCTGGAATGACGCACGTTTTTATTGTAATATCGACGGGGCCCATCACATCCTAATCCAAACCAATAAGAAGCTCAGTGATTTGGAGAATTTGCTCCAAACCTACGGCCATGGTACAGGCAAGTGAGAAATCAGTAACTAATTTTATGAATCGGGAGTAAATAGTAACCGCGAGAAAGACAGTCTACTAGAATAACGAGGCTATAGGAATTGTACTCGTAAAGAGTAGATCCTATGTGTGAATTGTGTGTAGATCCTATGTGTGAATTGTGTGCAGATCCAACGCGTGAATTCGTGTGTAGATTATGTGTGAATTGTGAGTATGTCCTGTGTGTGAAATCTGTGTAGATCCTATGTGTGAATTATATGTAGATCACATGTGTGAAATGTGTGTAGATCATATGTGTGAATTGTGTCTATATCATTATGGGATTTGTGTCTATATCCTATGTTTGAATTGTTTGTAGATTCTATGTGTGAATTGTGTGTAGATCTTATGCGAGAATTGTGTTTAGTTGTGTTAAGTTGTGTCAAGTTTATGATTTAAAATTTTGGGCAAAACATTGGGGAATAAGTACTACCGGTACCTATTCAGCATTAAATCAAATTAAATTAAAGCTTCAAGACCTAAAAAAGACCTAAATTTGGCCGCAGCAACCCTTGCTGTGATTAAAAAAGGTACTAGCAATTTCCGTAGGGGTTAGCCTTTTGCAGGATGGATGTATTCGCCGATGTATCTCCGCGGATGTCTCATTGTTGAAGTATGTTAATTTTACGACAACGCAACTGCTTTCGATAGTTTGGAGTGAACAATGGCTGGACGACTCTTGAAGAGTTTATTTTGGGAATACAATGCATAACATAATGTTCAGGTAACTTTGCTGTACTTGAAATGGGTTGACTTTGGACTGTGAGGTTTCTTCGGACAGTATGAGTATCTAAGGGTACAAACATCTAACGCTTTCTTATGACACATGCTTTTATAAATCCACTTGTGATTTACTTGTCTGTCAACCCGACGTTCATTTTAAATGTTGTTGGAGCTCGAATACGTTCCAAATATTACCAAGAAATGTATGTAACGCAGTTGAAAGTTTTTTCTTTTTTTAAATGTACGTCAAAACTTGACGCCCTGGTAATTGCATTAATTGAAACCAAATTATGACCGATAAACATGGATGTTCAATTATATTATGTGGTCTAAAATGAGACAAAAAATAAAACTCAACCTTTTGGATTTTTCACATTGGAAACACCCTTTTGTGGCTCCTTAAAATTCCTTTCGTGTGATTTCGGACACTAGCACAGGGTAAGCATTGATCGCTAATATAGCCCATATATTCTATTGCACTATAAATTAAATCTGTCCAGACTTGCAATTATGTCTAAAGAAGGTATATTTTTATTATTCACAACATATCGATGTTGTGATATTTGTTTTTATTACCCATTGGTGGTGTCCGAAATAACCCCGACAACCCAACACTGAACATTTGTCTTCGTTGGAATGTAGACTAAAGGTCTTATTGCGAAGTATCCGGAGTGTATTAAAGATTTTTGGTCCGCATTTATAGGTTTTCTGGTGTGGTCAATGAGAATCGTTCAGCGATTAGCCGCAGTTATTGTGATGGTTTGAATGATTAATTGTTTTAACGGAATTCTGAGGGGGTGCTTTCATGAAACCTTGAAGGCATTATGATTAATTAGTCTCCATAATCGGTGGTGAATGAAACCTTATCGGAAATTATTTCACAATGACTCGAGATTGTTTGTAAATCATTCAGTGTTCAGCCGCCGTATATTGGCTTCTGTCAGTCAATTGCAGACCTCTATTTCGATACAAATTAGAACAAATAACAAAAAAAAGTTACATGCCAGCCGAAAACAATTATAATGTCGTATAAGAGAACCGAGCTGGCAACACGTCAACATAATAACATGTCAATAGTCAAGGTGTTAGTCATTTTGTTGGCAATGGGTGTTTGAATATAACCAGTAAAGTATTGGTGTATCAATGTAATGGTCGTTCCATGTTTTTCGATGATCCTTTCAACCAATCGGAACGTATTCGCCCTTTGTGAGCACATCATACGTGACCCGCCATATCACATCCAGTCGTAAGTCGGGATTTGTTTTACCCTGTGCCAATGCATTCTCTTATATATGCGAGTCGACCATAGGTCGCCTCGCATATATAAGAGAATGCATTGGCCTAACATTTTTTTTATAATTTTAATAATTTGTTCTTGTATTATTTAACAATTTTATAATTTCACCCATACAGAGCCCTAGACAAACATGAGCAGACGACACTCTTCTATATGCTTCTATATATGTGTGGGGCTCCCTGCAGGGTAATGGATATTTTTTTTATTTTATGTCCTAAAAATTGTAAGAAACATTTATTTAATAAAAAATTGTTAGGCCAATGCATTCTCTTATATATGCGAGGCGACCTATGATCATTGGCACAGGGTAAAAAAATCCCGACTTACGACTGGATTTGATATGGCGGGTCACATATATACGTGAGTACATAGTTCATAATTACCATAACTTTAGTTTGGCATGTCCGATTAAAAGTTTTGTTTCCTATGCTCTCTCTTTAAGCACATACTATACACATATACACAAAAATTACATATAACCAACTATATATATACATAGCCATTACCTATATAGACATTTTCACAATCACTACATTAAAGCTCCAATATATTTTACTAGCAGGGTTACCCGCGTTGCCCAGGTTAAACTGATTTACACGTATTCTCAAAATTGTATATCAAAATGGTATCACAAAACGTCATTCTTATACGTGGATTATCGACAGTGGCTCACCTTGTCGGAGTGATTGTCATTTTGTTTATCGCGATTAATTCGTCCCACCAATAAAGAATTTATTTGTCTACAACTGAGCGTACTTCAAACAATTATATATTTTTTAAATCGTACAGTCGACGTGGTTTGAATTGATGTTTGTTCTGTTTATGTTTTTGTGTTTGGTTTTAAATAGTTTGTATTGTGGTCAAAACATGAACATTAGCTCCAAATACGACACTTAGGTTTCACATATAGATGTATAAATCAATCGAGTGGGTTAGACTGATATTTTGAGGACACCTGGTTTAGGCTGGTTATCATCCCTCTATAGAGATAGATATGTTTTAAAGAAATATCCAGGTGCGCCTCTGTCCATGGTGTTATACTGGTTATTATTCTAATGACAATGAAAGAAATCCTCTGTATAAGGCAGATGTACCCTTGTCAGATGCCAATATTGAATAATCGTGAAAAGTCATGCGCTACTGACTGTGTTTTCTTTTATCTCAGAAGAAACTAAATTTGACTGCACACGGTGACCACTATTTTTTAACAGGCCTGTTCATTTCAACAGGAAAGACTCAATTTTGTTATAATACCTGAGCCATTCCAACATGCCATTCTCTGACTGTTCAAGGTTCCTCGTTTCGCAAGAATATATGTATCTCTTATATAGAATGACAAGTAAACTTTAGTGCTGTCTTCTATGTACCAGTTTCTGCTGGGTCACCATATGAATGCCCTGATTCCCGTCCCAATATAAATATGACAATTGAGAAGATATTGTTCAAGTGACTTATTTCGGTCATCATTTGTCGAGGTTGTGAAATTTGATCGCCACAAATTGCTTACAACGAATTTTGGAGATTAATATATTTAACTTTGGTGGATATCGGCGACTAAAACATTATTATCAGTGTTAGTGCCCCCCACTCTCTATCCCTGACATAAATTCACAAAATGTGCCGTCGTTAACTCACGTGATTTGATTTCTCGTATCATTGGAGAAAGACGGGTATGAATTTTGTGGAAATTAGTGCTAAACATATTTGTATCAGCTTTGGTGCACCTCCCCTCCATGCACCCATTACTCGAACGCCGACAAATGATTATAATGATTATGTATAAGTTTTGTGGAAATCAGCGACAAATATATTTCATCATGCTTGCTGCCTCTACATCTGTTATCAGTTTTGGTGCTCCTCTCCCCTTCCGTACACCCCTGACTCGAATGTTTGACAGTTTTAAGGCACAGCATTCGATCCTGATTTGATGGAGATGATTATGTATAAGTCTGGTGGTGATCGGCGACTAAACAAATTCTGATCAAATTTTGTGCCTCCACCCCCATCTCTCACCCAAACGGCACCAACTTGGCGCCTTTAAACCACACGATTAGATTCCTTGTATCGTGAGGAAGAATGTGTATCGATTTGTTGGAAATCGATGCTCAAAATATTTTAACAGTTTTTGGTGCCCCTCTCCCCTTGCGTGCACCCTGACTCGAACGGCACCACTTTTAACATCTTTAAACCAGATAATTAGATTAATCATATCATGGAGATCATTATGTATAGGTTTGGTGGATATCGGCGATAAAAGTTTGTCTGCCCCTCTCCATTTTCTGCTCCTGACAACAACAGTGTCACTTTAGAAATTTCTAACCCGCACCATTATCTTTCTCGGAAAAAAGTTACCCGTGCTATACCCCTTTGGTGCCGTTTACACGGTCCCCGTGAATTTCTGACAGACAGACATTCGCAAATATAGATATAGATATATATATGCGTAATAATATCATCCAGATGGCCTTACCATTTCTGACTATGGTTTCTTGTTTAAACAGAACGGCTGTGGATCGACGGTAATGATGTAGATGCCAGTAACGTTTATAGATCCGACGATGGGACGCCGCTGTCATTCTTTAAATGGGCTGGCAGTGAACCCACCAAGGGGACACAGGATTGTATGTACATCAAGTACAAAACGTATCGTTATCTGATGTTCGACCAAGGTTGCACCGAATATATGTTCCAATATGTCTGCGAGAAGTGAAGCTGCCATAGAAGACGGAATTCACAGGGCTCGTGAGTCGTGACGCCATGATAGACTTGGACATCTTGTCACACCGAGTTCTATGCACAGATTTGTACACATAGTCGCTTTTTTTGTTCAAAGGAATCCCAGTCCAGTCGAGATAAAAGTCTTGCACGACTTGGATTTTATATTTTTAAGAAGACGCCCCATTCATTAATTTTCAAAACATATCAATTCCGAAACTATCAATTTGAAGGAAAAAATCATTAACATTTATAACCAAGTGTGCTATAGTATTATATCAACACAGTTTTTGATGGTCATTTGCGGAACTATTTGTTTGTCGTGTGAAAGACCAAAACAACACAAACAACATACATATTATGAAATAATCGGACAAACAAAAACACTCAATGCTGATTCCTTTTATTAGATATTATGTTGTCTTTTTGGTGACTTTTCCTAAAAAAAAAAATAGTACTGCAAATGACACTGGGAAACTAAAATAATCACACAAAAAACAAACTGTTTTATTTATTTTCTCTTAGACATTCATTATTTTAGATAGTAAATGAGCGTATACCATAGTTGGGTTCATAAGCAAGATAATGCAATGCGTTTGATGCAAATATACTTCCTATCAAACTATCCAATGACCAGCCTTGAATGGTATTGTTTTTATTTTTTAAAAACACTTTTGTCATTCATAGAATATCTCATAGTGTGAGGGTGTACATGTGTTTGTTCTAGAACTATAGCACACGTTGTTCATAGAGAATAATAATTTTCCCCTTCAAAGGCATAGTTTCAAATTGAGATTTTTTTTAAATTCACGAATGGGGCGACTACTTATTGGGATATCTTGCACTCGCGATGGGTACATGAGAAAACAATTCACACATGTTTATATAACCATCGTTATATTGCAAAACTCATGGACGAATAGATAACCTTTGTTCTTATTTTCATTACAATAAGGTATTCAGTTATGAAATTTCAGACGTCGAAACAATTGTTATGTAAACATTACTGTTATAGTTCAAATACCGATACAAGTCCACTTAGTCCAATAAGGTACTAAAGTTTAATCAAAACATAATGGTAAACATCAGGAAAAGTCAGAGGATTGATAAACATTCCGAAAATCATTTAACTTGCCGCATGATCATTGATGTGTGTTGACTAATCTCTAACAGTTTTGACTACATAACAATGCAAAATTACATTATCGGAAAAACTATCAATAAGGAATATAGATATCAAGCTTACCTATTTCTTAGCGGTGATCATTTGGCAGTCGTTTACATATTTTACTTATTTACCCACTGCGAGTACCTTGTCCCTTTAAAAATCGACTTAAAATAACACTTACTTACTCAATTACATGTACTTATCATAAGCAGATTTCATGTTTTTCTGAATTTCTTTAAAATAGAGTCCCTGTTACCAGAAAAATTTCGTGAAAATTCCAGTGAGAAAATAATTACTGTTGGATAATTAAACAGTTGTAAAATCACAATACAATAAAAATAGCATTTGAACGGAGTGGTAACCCGTAGCTATGCTACACAATTAACAGTTTAATTATGCATTGCTTTAAGCATCCCTAAATAGCAACTTCTAGCATCCAATGTTGTTATCGAGAGCCCTGGAAATCTATGCAAAAATATTTCATAGATGCATTCAAGGGTGTCTTTTATAGTGGCATCACTATAATCAAGGACCTTGACGATGTAATGAGGGGGTTTTCTCCAAATGGATTCCCATAATTTCCCAATTTAATACGGTAAAAAGCTGAACAGTTACTATTATATGTTTTGTTGGACAACCAATATCGAAAGTAACATTCCGCAATTTTATCACTGGAATTAAACAATAGACAGGGCGTGGCGTGGAAACCTAAAGGTTCTATGTCCATTTTGGAGCGAAAATGAGATATTGGTATCATTACAACCAGAATCGGATTTTCTATCAATTTTATTTCCCATTTCGGACGTGTTGGTGGTCTTTCTTTGTTCTCAGAAATTTAGAAAACGTTAATTTACAAAATAATATACAATCCGATAGTTTCAAGCCAATCGGGGGGGGGGGGGGGGGGGGGTAATTTATTTGGAATATCCAAAGGAGCGCAGTTGAAAAAGCAAAGAGTGTCATCAGGAGTCGTTGGTAAAATTGAGTCCACACCTACCCTTTCCTTGGGATTGCAGTATTTCTGTTTCCCAAAGAGATCATGACCAAAAGTAATGGAATTGTGGATAATTATACTGGAATACATGCGTCTGTCCGTCCATCCGTCTGGGCGTCCGTCCACCGAGCCGATATCTCCACCACGGGCGTCGTATCTCAATTTGGTATGGACATTCAATGGAGTGTTCGGGATATCAGTTTTAGAGTTAGTCATCTTTGTTTATCTAGAAATGTTTTTGTCCGTCCAATCAGATATGTCAACCATACGTTGTCGGATCTTAACCAAAGTTGGTATGGAGGTTCACCACTGCGAGAACATCCAATGTAGTGTTCAATCGTTTTGTTCAGATTGTCCTTTCTAGAGTTATTCATCTTTGTGCATCTGGAAAATATTCACCTTTTGATCACAGGTTGTATAGGTATGCCCACACTATAGCTCGTTGAGTAAAAGATAATTTGACATTCGATGCAGGAAATTTATTGATACTTTAAAAACATGTATGTATGACTATATACGGCCACAGCAGTCCAAAACATTAATATGGATATGCCTTGTCACCGAGTCGCGGCCATATTGGATCCATCCAGTCCCGTATCGTTTGTATTGCTTCAGGTCAAAGTTCTGGAGTCGCATTCCATATATGAAGCGCTTGAAAAATGGAATGCTATTCCAGAACTTTGACCCGCACTCTTAAAACAATAGGTACCCCCCCCCAGTACCTACATATATACTATACGTGTCCCGGGGGAGTACCAAACTATTGGTACTCTGCAGTACCTAACATTTTGTTACTCGGGAGGACCTAAACTTTAGGTACTCTGGTGTTCCTATACAGGTACTTTGTGGTACGTATATAGGTACTCTGGGGTACGTATATAGGTACTCTTGAGTACCTAAAATTTAGGTACTCTGGAGTCCCTATTCAGGTACTCTGTGATACCTGATTGGGTACTCTGGATGACCTTTCCAGGTACCTTGTGATACCACATATGTAGGTACTATGTGTCCAGGTATTCTGGATTACCTGTCCAGGAACCACAGCCATGGGAAATCTAATGATGTGGCATGTTATATTCCAAATGTTGCCACGTCATTTCCCATGGGATTGCTTATTGCCGTTGCCAATTTCGAGGACTGGGAATATGTACTGGTACTATGATGTACCCAATTGGGATAGCATGCTTTTTCCCAGGTCAGAGAAAACTTGAAATTGAGGTAAATGCAAAACCCCGACCGAGGTTCTTCAAGATCATGTGATCAGTTACCTGGACTCCCATACAAAGCGTACAATGAAATATTTCACATTATATTATTTTTATTGATATACAACCTCGATCGTGTTTTTTGTAAACAATTCGATGTTTAATACCTCGATTTCAGGATTTTCCTGACCTGTTCCCTGCACGTGGGGTAAAAAAAATTTGCATGTCTGAAATTTTTTTATTTGTGTGTAATTAAAGTAAATATACAGAAGCCCATTAGTCCCAATGTATAAAAATATATATGCAATAAATCGCAAACAATTGCGAGTAATCGCAAACAAACAATTGCGGTCAATTGCAAAAATCTATATGAAAAATCAGATAATACATGGATATTATACTTTGTGATTTATGGCAAAGATGTTTGCGATTTATCTGAAAGGTTAGCGATTTACTGCAAAGTAGTTTGAGATTTATCTAAAAGGTTTGTGATTGATCGCAATGGATTCTGATTTATCGCAGATATATTTGTATGCGTTGGCACTATTGGACATAAATCAGACATCATAAAAAGGTCTCGGTGGACCACCTATCTTTCTATATCCCGATCTGGCTAAAATAAACCGATCGGGCTAAAATATCCCGATCAGGCAAAAATAGACCGATCGAGCTAAAATAGACCTGGATAAGAGAAGTCACTCTAAGCTATCCTATAGTTATCTTTCAACCAATACTTATTAATTAATTTTGATTTCTATTGAAAAACACTCCGTGACGGAATAATTATTTACTGAGAATATTCAAAATAAACGTATTCCGATTTTTAAACAAGCTATTTTTAATAGTGCCAATACAGTAAGCACTGTGCCGGGAAGACAGATCGGTCTATTTTAGCCGACTTTGGCTATTATATATCAATCTGTGGTTCATTCAGACCTGTTAAACCTTTCAATTAGTCAGACCAAGCTGACATCCCGATGGTCCCCAATCATTTCACCTCCCGGGAAGACGGATCGGTCTATTTTAGCCGACTAGGACTATTATAAATCAATCTGTGGTTCATTCAGATCTGTTAAACCTTTCAATTAGTCAGACCAAGCTGACATCCCGATGGTCCCCAGTCATTTCGCCACATATTCACATGACCAAATTCGATTCTACCACCATATTTTTTCTTCACTGTAAAATATAGGCGGTATATTTTATGATATAATATTGACAGCAGAGTTGCCACCATGCAGTAATATACCATGATATAAGCAGTATGTACTGTATATACACCGTATATTTTCCTTCCCTGTAGAATAGGGGCGCGTCGTTAAAAGAAGTAATATATTAATGATATACTATATGAATTTAAACCGAACGGGCCATTTTAAAAACCGCTTCAGTATACATACGTATGTGCATGTGTGTATAGCGAAGCGGTTTTTAAAGTGACATGCTAGGTTTAAAATTATATTTTTTATTTGATATTTTATTTGTTTCAACGACACGCCCATGGGCCCCATATGTTTTATGGTTACATTGTAAAAGTTACAGTAGACTGTATTGCCCTATACCACAGTATACCATATATTTAACGCTTATACCCCAAAAGTGATGTTCGATCGACACATAATGGCGAGATCACGTACTCTGAGTGCTCTCGTAGACACTGGAACCACATTTCCATAAAAAACATGATGGGTGTATACCACGTGGTTTTAAGGACCAATGCTTGTATTAAGGGCTGTAAGGATGCATCGTGAATTCAATGCATCGCGATACAATTTCAGACGATACACATATCGTGTCATGTGTATCGCGATGCAGGAAATCAGATACTTTCTGAAGATTGGCATGTGCAAAAGAGAAACACCGGCAAAATGCTCTCAAGTATACATGTTTATTATGTGTATTTGGCTCATGTAGCCAACTATTCAACTGCATTTTAGTTTAACAAGAACTCCATCTCCAATTACAGACATGTTGGTTCTGACAATTAGGTCATATTCATTTAGAACACTAATGTAGAATTGTAGTATATCGTGATATGTATCGTATCGCTGATCATGTCTTGTGATTCGTATCGTATCGTGACCAAGTATACCATTACAGTCCTAATGCTCGGTGTAGTAAATTTCGGTTCCATAATTTTACGAACTACCGGTCTGCATGGTCGAATTCCCAATTGACGAACAATACAATATCTGTTTTGAAATAACACATGCAAGTTGTGAATTGGTCAAATTGAGGTTACTCATAATTAAAAAGCTCATTAAAATATAAAAAATATTCAGTTTGGTAATTCCACATGTACATGTAGTATTTACATGGAATTTGCTTACACAAGACGAAGTCAAATTTTTCATTGTCGATTACGACTAGAGTGTAGCAATCTGAATTACGACTTGTAGCGCAATCATTTACAAGACAATCAATATTGTATATGTGGCGAAGTTGAAACAGTTTCACACTTCTTGCACTATTGCCCAGTCTTTGAAGCCGAGAGAGACATATGTTTCAGCAACCTTAATAATTGGGAAACAAAAACACTCTTAGAAGGTTCAAAATCACTTTCCTTATCCAAAAACATTGAGATATTCGCTAACATTCAGAAATATATAGAACTAACTGGCAGATTCAAGCCATATTATGCACAGACCTGATGTATACGATCTTAGGCTATGCATGGAATAAAATTAAAAACACATTTAAATCAAATTATGTGTAATATCGATCCCAAAGTACCCTGCCAAAACCTGCTACGATTGGAAGGGGGACTGTCAGGCACATTATAATTAACAATAACAAAAGTCATTTCATTGAGCTATAAACATTTATATACATCGAAATGTACATTCTATTTTTGCCTGTTTTAAAAGGTTACCATTCAATATTTTATATGTATAGGAGATGGCGTAAGATAAGCAATATGCTTACTGCCAAATCCCATTATAACCATCAATATCTTTCATCATCATATCGTGAACTTTGTACATTATATTGGTTAAAATAAAATGTGTTTAAACTAGTATTTGATCTTTGTTGAATACTGTTTGATTTCAATACTTCCTACGCGTCGGTAATGCTGTGGAAATAGTGACATCCAATGAAACCGCCATAACAGAAAAAATATTAAAATATAGACATAATTTGTTCTTTATAACAATCATAAATATCGAGTAAATACCGATAGTATGTAATCGATAAGTTCGAACGATGTATTATAAATGTAAACAAAAAGTTCAAATTATGTATCAGAACAATTTGTACAGTACGTAAATAATGTGTGATAAGCAAAATACTCAACGCTGGCATGAACTTCGGTTAAAACTGTCACAACATTGTTTGCAACATACCGACATAGCGCTCCATGATCCTCGCCGCTCACGAAGATTTCGGTGCTGAACGGATCACCGTGAATCCCATTCCCCAAAAAATCGGTGTTGAGGGTTTGTCCGTCGTACGCTCTTTACGTGTGTGCCGGTATATAAACAAACAACTCAGCTCACACAAAGAGATGGTTGTGTGGATAATATTCGCATTCCATAATCTCATTATACCGGTACTGTACTGTTATTTCAATCGAGCTTTTCAAGTACGAGTAATAGAAATTTCGACCAATCTGAATCATAATAATCGGGCCTCTCATTTTAAGATACACAGTTACCGGTATAACTCAAATAAAATAAAGAGTTAAACTTTTGAATTGGCATACTTGATTTGGCCTGAAATTGCCCAGGCACAGGTGTGAAATTGTCCAGTCACTTCTTTTCCAGTAACAGTAACAGATAGTTCGATTGGAATATTCAAGACAGTTATTATAGCAAACCCCGCAACGACATGATGCATCTGGTGCATCTAATTAATATCTCATTAATCGACCCCCTGATTAAGTTTGACCATCATTGTATCACGACCTCGTGTTCGCGGTTTGACCGCTGTATTCTTGCGATGTTTATATGAATTTTAATTAGTTTTTTAATTGATAATGTAATCGCGAATGTCGAGTCAGTGAACAACTTATATAAACCGTAAACAATTGATAAATTGAAATACCGGTATTGTTTTGTGTATAGTTACATTAGTTACGGCAAAAGGCGATGCCGTAGATATTCGGGTCACCTCCTAATGGCGCTTCTGCGCGTACTGAAAGCAATAAATCATGCGACGTTAGTTGTGCACGAAAAAGCGACATAATGTATCGCATGTTTAGTCACTTGTCACTTTTGGCGAGCACCTTATAGTGACATTTGTTGCTAAAGTTTGGCGTGAAACTAATGTTGCCCATTTTGTCGCTTTCGGCGAGCGCCCGGAGTGCCATTGGGTGAGGCATAAGAATGTCATGCATTTATAAAGCAATGCGTATAAGAAAAATGACAATCGCGGTGACACCGCTCCACCATGGTTGAATGGCAGTACAGCCGTGGTCATTAACGGCCTACAACCTTACAACCAGTCCATGCATACGTCACAACAATATAACCGAGTAGGCCTATCAGTTCATTGCAGACTCCGTAAAAACATTCAAAACAATGTTCAGCAGACTCCCTAACTGGACGATCATTTTGCGACACAGTTCTCCATTCATAGACATAGCCACACACATGTTTCGATGAAATAGATAATACTAGCCGATGAGCCCGACGTTGTCCGGGCTATTCAAAAACCAAATTTCAAGTCGATAGCTCTACCCGTTTCCGAGATCTGGTCTGCGCATGCGCGAAGCTGGCGTCGCACGGGCTCGGCGACCCGATAAAATTCGTATCCGGGGCAAGATACATTCACATAGCAAATTTCAAGTCGATAGCTCCACCCGTTTCCGATATCTCGTCTGCCCATGCGCGAAGCGGGCGCCGCACGGGCTCGCCAATACGACGATGACGACCGCCTGGTCAAACTACACACACGTACCAAGTTTCGTCCCGATCGCTCGAGAATCGTAGATTTGTATAAATGACATATATACATACAGACAGACAGACAGACAGAGGTCTTCAAAATATATAGGAGACTAGCCGATGATCCCGACGTTGTCCGGGCTATTCAAAAACCAAATTTCAATGAGCCCGACGTTGTCCGGGCTATTCAAAAACCAAATTTCAAGTCGACAGCTCTACCCGTTTCCGAGATCTGGTCTGCGCATGCGCGAAGCTGGCGTCGCACGGGCTCGGCGACCCGATAAAATTCGTATCCGGGACAAAATACATTCACATACCTAATTTCAAGTCGATAGCTCCACCCGTTTCCGAGATCTTGACTGCGCATGCGCGAAGCTGGCGTCGCACGGACTCGGCGACCCGATAAAATTCGTACCCGGGGCAAGATACATTCACATACCAAATTTCAAGTCGATAGCTCCACCCGTTTCCGAGATCTCGTCTGCGCATGCGCGAAGCTGGCGTCGCACGGGCTCGGCGACCCGATAAAATTCGTATCCGGGGCAAGATACATTCACATAGCAAATTTCAAGTCGATAGCTCCACCCGTTTCCGAGATCTCGTCTGCGCATGCGCGAAGCTGGCGTCGCACGGGCTCGGCGACCCGATAAAATTCGTATCCGGGGCAAGATACATTCACATAGCAAATTTCAAGTCGATAGCTCCACCCGTTTCCGAGATCTCGTCTGCGCATGCGCGAAGCGGGCGTCGCACGGACTCGCCAATACGACAACGTCCACCGCCTGGTCAAACTACACACACGTACCAAGTTTCGTCCCGATCGGTCGAGAATCGTAGATTTGTATCAATGACATACAGACAGACATACAGACAGAGGTCTTCAAAATATATATGAGATGATTCAACTCCGAAATTTTGTGGCGAGTATTAGTGAGCGCTGTAATGGTATGTTGAAAACAACATGGTGTCAGTCTCAACCAAAGTTCATTTTTTGGGTCTTCCCGGTGTTGAGTATTTTTGCCTATCGCACATATTTCACGTACTGTACAACAGGTAGTGTAACATAATTTGGCTTTGTTTACATAACACAGCGTACGAACTTGACAATGGACCTATCCGTTCGTCCCGCCCACATGTAGACTGCATGGTTACTGTTACTACGCACCACAAGCCATCTCAATTCCGCTATCTCTTCAGTGCTAAAATCGCTTCCGATGCGAAAGAACTGTGTTGTTAAACGCCATGTAACACGATAATATAGCTTCGTTCTGAATATCACGATTTTCAAGATACCTTTGTGTGTATATATGCAACATGTAAAAGTGACTGTCGTTAGATATAAACAAAAATAGAACCGTTTTTAAACAAAAAACAGGTGTGATTGTTAGGCCACTTCCGATAAACAACAAAGATAGATGTTTAGGCATACGTTGAATCAAACGGTGTAAATGAAGCCATTATGAAACTTCAATATCAAAAAGCAAATTTAATATCGAAGCTATGCTAATGGTTCACACCTTGATGAAATAAACCAAACGGGGGTGTACATGTGGTAATTAATCTATAATCCCTCTTTTGTCGAAATAAATATAACGATATCAGTTTACCAAACACGAGCGTCCTGAATGAACCCTGGTGACATCAGGCCGGATGCAAAGGATTATCAAATAATGGCCTTTTAAAATTCCACATCCTATATTTGCCGTAAATAAAGTACATTAAAGAAAACGCCGACTATCATGGAGTCAGTTACATGTTGCCCTGTCGAGGCAACAATGGCACACAGTGAACTTGTTCGGTGAAGGTTGCGTGTATACACCGCGAAGCACGTGCAATGTGTGAAATTTCGTGTAATTCTCTTGGAAAATATCTGTTGATTCTCATTTACACGTACATTGTCGGAGGAAGCTTTAGATTCTCAAATTGATTCAGTAAGATCGACGTTCGCACGAGATCATACAGGTTAGTGTGAATAGCAGACGTTCGAACTCAATATTACCACGATGTTATAACAGGAACAAATGTATACATTTATAACGAAAAACACTTCACATAAAACACATAAGCGCGGCACAATTAATATTCATAACGCATCATCGATCGGGACTACTATTTCCACGCTTTAGTCTGAAATCTGTTATATATAAATATTGAAATTTAAATAACACTAGGATCCGAGTGTGGTCGTTGGCATTGTTTAATCCAGCGTAAAGAGATGTCATAGTTACTTTTTTATTTAGGAAACTTAACTAAAACATGTATAAATATCGTTCGTCAACCGGACATGTTCCCCATGCACATATCAGCGCCATTGTAGCTATATAAGACATATTTTGCTCTCGTGTTAGTAAATTCACTATAGCTAACAACTGTAGTTAGGGACCAGCTTGTGGTGCGATTCCTATCACTAGACAGGCGTATGTCACTTCCGGGTTTAAGCTATCGGCTCATTGGCTATAATTGAAATTGGGGCGGTACCCACTGATAGGTCCATTGCGTTCTATTTACGCGATATCTAGAGTGAACCGCATATCGACCTATAATAGCCTGATCGGGATAAAATAGTCCAATCAGTCTTCCGGGAAAAGTGCTCACTGTTGTAAGAGAGGGAACTCTAAATTTCTTGACTATTGAAATTCTGATTGTATGAATATTTGTATATGTTTATTTTGAATATTCTCAGGTTGTGTTTTATCGTAAAAATGTGTGCGATTTATCGCCAAGGTTTGCGATTTATCACATAGTAGTTTTCGAGATATTGCAAAGTTGTTTGTGATTTATCACGTAAAGTTGTTTGACGATTTATCGCAAAAGTTTGCTCCCCTTGTCCCATATTCATGCTGGCTGTGAAAGACCGATCGGTCTATTTTAGCTAGACCGGGTTATTATAGATCGATAGGTTGTTCACCCAGACCTGTTTAAGATAGCTGATTTATAATGCTTACTTTAACTACACACATGTTAAGAAATTTTGCCGATTATTTCAGACATTCAGACAAATTTTACTCCACGTGCACGGAACTGGTCAGTGAAATCCTGACCCAGACCTGTTTAAGATGTCTGATTCACAATGTGTATACAGAAGCCCATTAATGCCAACGCATAAACATATAGCTGCGATAAATCACAGACCATTGTTATAAATCTCAAACATCTTTACGATAAATCGCAAAGGATAATCGCCAAATAGTTTTGTTGATTTGCGATTTATCGAAAAGGTTGGCTCCCCTTAACTATTTTAGCCCGATTGGACTATTTTAGATCGATATGTGGTTCACCCGACCTGTTTAAGATGTCAGATATTTAATATTTATACGGTTGAAGCCAATTAGTGCCAACGCGTGAAACTATATCTGCGATAAATCACAAACCATTGCGATTAAACTCAAACCTTTGTGATCAATCGCCAGCATCTTTGCAACAAATTGGCAAGTAGTTGCAAAGACGTTTGCGATTTACCACAAAGTAGTTTGCGATTCATCACATATGTTTGCGATTTATCTCAAAGTTGTTTTGCGATTTATCGTAAAGTAGTTTGCGATTTATCGGGTTATTATAGATCAATTTGTGGTTCACCAAGACCTGTTAAGATGTTTTATTTATGTTTAATTTAGTTAAATTATAGATCGATTGGTGGTTCACCCAGTCCTGTTTAATTTCCTAATTTCGAGGGCTTGGTACCTGGGCAGGTTCTCCACATAGTCACTAGATATTTTGCACTCCAGAGTACCCGGACAAGTACGCCAGAGTACCTGGATAGGTTCTCCACGTACTACCTATATATTTGGTACACCAGAGTACCCGAACAGGTACATTAGAGTGCCTGAGCAGATACTTCACATAGTACCTTGATAGTTGGTACCCCAGGGTACCTAGATAGGTACTCCAGAGTACCAAAATACCAACATTTGAGTACCTGGATACATGACGTTAACAGTCGCATTCCATTGCTGTGGCCATTAGCCAACACACTGTTAGCACACGGGTTGGACACCCCACCTTGAACACGTCAGTGGTAAATGCACGAGAATGATTCACGAGACTTATTTATACATCGATGGGATGGTACTTTACATTTCTGTGCTTTTTTGCTTTGACAATGAATTATTTTAATACGTTGTAAAGTCGTTTATTCCACCATAAACCACGCTGCCATAATCACTCGGTTGGAGGGTTGGACACCACACCCACACAAATCCAGTGATGAGCGCATGGCAATTACGTAATTATCATCGATGATAAGTTGTAACTACTTCACCTCCCCGTAGCTGTACTAATGCATGGGGAGGAGTAGATCCCCAGTGTCTTGGTAAGAATCAGCGCTGTATGAGTGTTAAACGTGATAATCGAGTCTGTTGACTCTTCACGGTAATATTCCGATACATTCAAGATCGGGAGAACACACTAATTGTCGTCATTGGGGTCATTGTCCCAAGGGATCGATACAATTGTAGCCAGCTTTTCACAGGCTATCACATTTGTAGCTAGCTTTTCACAGGCTATCACATTTGTAGCTAGCTTTTCACAGGCTATCACATTTGTAGCTAGCTTTTCACAGGCTATCACATTTGTAACTAGCTTTTCAAATTATATCTGTTTATGACGCAATATATGACGTCATCGCGTGAACACGTGACCAAAATGGCGACATGCTCCAGACCTGGGTTCTTTTATTAAGTCACAGGAATAGAACTCGAGAAATTTCATGACATTGGGTACAGAAATGACAATCTACATTAATATACAATTTATTTCCTCCGTTATAAATTAAAGTTGTTTTTCATTTATCTACTCACGAATGTGATTAGTTCGTTCATTAGACCCACATGAATATATAATGCTGGCTACGAATGTGATCGCCCTTGAGAAGCTGGCTACATTTGTGATCAATTTGAAAAGCTGGCTACGAATGTGATCGATGCCTTGTGACAATGACGCCATCAACCTAATTTCCACACTAAATATAGGAAATAATGTTCGATAAATTAAAACAAATAACTAAGATATCCTTCAACACACATCAGCATTATTCAATAAATAATCCAATTATCACATGTATGTGTCCTAGATGGAGGTCTACTATGGTCGGTTTTTGAATGGCACTGTTAACGCCATACATTTGTACTTGGATAGTACTCCAGAGTACCAACAATGTGGTACTCCCACGGGACCAGTGCAGTACCTACGTGGGTACTATGGAGCACATATTGTTTTAAGAGTGTTATAGTGCCACAGTAAGATTACCCAAGGATGCCACATGTTAACCACTTGAATCTGGTTGAATGGTGGTCATTAACGCCCTACAAACTGGTTAAAGGGGTCGATTAATTGCACGTATAACATTGCTTTAGTTACAGTGGACAAGGTCAAAACATTCTAATAACTCGTGTGACTGATTCCGTGATATTTGGTGTCCCATAATTGGATCCGTGTCTCCGAGATTATCCATCATTCCATACGTATATCACAACAATATCACACATTATCAGGGCATCGCAGACGGTTCGATCAAAACGATCGCAGACTCCGTAACTGGGCGATATGTTATGGCGACATGGTTCTAAGCTCACGTTTCGATTAATATTGATGAATATGATGCACACATCCTTTGTGATATTTGTATATGTAGGTACTTGTAAAGTGTAGTCACCATTCTTGTGACTGACTCATCACCAGGCATGAATGATATGTGGCGTCAGTTAATTAACTCCAACTAATTTATACATTGTTGTTGTCTTGTTATCGTAGTCGCCAGTGATTGACTCTTGTGAATTATTCTGGTGCGTTTATAATTTTGTGAAACTTAAGTAATTGTTTTGAACGTCACATCACTGTCAACTGTAGCATGTTGGTAAACATGCCAGTATTCTCAGATTTCTGCTTTCACTAGTTTCGCCGAGGAAATTGTCAATGCTTAGCCGTCGGTCCATACGTATATCACAACAATATCACACATTATCAGGGCATCGCAGACGGTTCGATCAAAACGATCGCAGACTCCGTAACTGGGCGATATGTTATGGCGACATGGTTCTAAGCTCACGTTTCGATTAATATTGATGAATATGATGCACCCATCCTTTGTGATATTTGTATATGTAGGTACTTGTAAAGTGTAGTCACCATTTTTGTGACTGACTCATCACCAGGCATGAATGATATGTGGCGTCAGTTAATTAACTCCAACTAATTTATACATTGTTGTTGTCTTGTTATCGTAGTCGCCAGTGATTGACTCTTGTGAATTATTCTGGTGCGTATATAATTTTGTGAAACTTAAGTAATTGTTTTGAACGTCACATCACTGTCAACTGTAGCATGTTGGTAAACATGCCAGTATTCTCAGATTTCTGCTTTCACTAGTTTCGCCGAGGAAATTGTCAATGCTTAGCCGTCGGTGTTCAGAGATTATAACATTTTGTCAGGGTGTCCGGTTCATATACAACCCGAAATCAGACAGTGTTACTAACATAGTCTGGTCGATAAACTCAAATTTTAGGGTCAACCTAGAACAAATTCGGACTAAGTTGGTTTTTATACCATTTTGAAGAGGAAGCTCTCCTCTATAACATATCCAAAATCCGCTAAAATCCGCTTTGAACTTTTTTTGTAATTCAAGATGGCGTCCAAGATGGCTGCCATTTTCCTATAAGTCAGCTTGATGCAATTATAATGAGAACATATTGTCATATGTATACACATGTATACATTTTTGTGAAGCTATGACATAACGCAATCTTTATGTGCCAAAACTGGAACTCCCCGTCCAAGGTGGCCTCCAAAATGGTGACCGGAAGTGGATTTTTTACGTTTTTTACTAATACTTTTAAGATAAGTTTCTGTGGTTTGTAACTGGTTGAGAATTTTGACTTTATTTTGAATATAGCATATTAACTGACCATTGGAGCAATGAAATATGCTGTTCGTGGGGTCAACACCTCTTCCGATCACTCAAAAATTCGATTTTACAAAACGCGGTATAACATTTAACAAAAGATCCCCTTTGAAATTCTGGTCATAGTTCACCAAGAAGTGGGAAGAACTGTGCAATGTAAGTGATGCATTCTATATCTTATTGATATTCGAACTTAATGGTACCAAAATTGTCACTTTGGCTCAAAATGGCCGCCAAAATATGGAAAATGGTAATTATTATCCCAGCGTGCCATGCAACCGCTTGCAAGTTGTGGTGATGTACACAAATGACTACAGGTTTATAAGAAGTTAGTCCTAAATTCACACAAAAATACTTTGAGAACATTTTCATTTTCATGAAGCATAGTACATTAGCCTAGGTACATGCTATAAAGTGTACGCCGATGCCGAGAATGGATGCAAAATAAACGGCATAGCGGGCGATTATGTTTTCTACATTGTTATACATTGTAAAAAAGACGATCCGATGCCGCCATGTTATCAGTTTCCTCTCAATGTAAACATTTATCGTGCACCACGTGATCGTCTCATCCAATCAACTTGGGTGTATTCATTAGAAACTTCAAGGAACCAAATTCACATATGTTTCATGGCCATTTTATATCTCGGGCCGAAGAAAGTTACAACAATATGTACCACAATGCGTTACTGGTACCCCATGGCACCAATGTCAATCGTTATTCATATTCATATTCATAACATTTTGTGATAAGTGTGTGGAAGCCTAGACATAAACTATCTCCTATTAAGATAACAGAAACACATAACAAATGCACTTAATATAAAGAGCGTTTATATTCAAATCGCTTGGAATTTAACTTTAATGTTAGTGCTTTATATATCATCATTTTATCATGCATACGTATATATATCTCACTGTTATGAATGTGACAACACCATTACAATTTGTGAAATGTATAACTTATCTATAAATGCGTGTACCTTTAATTGAGGTACGTTATACAGTAAACTCGGTACCCAATATACCCAAGGACGTGGGGCTTTCTCGCTTATTTTATTTCAACTTTCTGTCTGATTCTGAAGCTGCCTATACAGCAGGGTGTTCTGTCCTGTCTATCGTTAGCTTATGCCAGCTTCCGCTTTCCGGTGAGTAAGACATGGTACCTCTTGTTGTGGACGCCAGTATCATTTGGCATCTCCCATTTACTCACATATGTGAGTCATGCAAATAAGCACGCATTATATACGAAATTGTTCAGTACATTAGAAAATAATGTAAATGTTCAATAAGCGCTTTGTTACTCGTGTGATGAGGGATTGGGACTCATGTGATACGAATTACATGTATATAAAACAATTTAATAAATTAATATAAATAGAAATAAGACAAATGCATTGATCTCTCTGTCACGAAGCCACTTGCGTGTGAGATAGACATCATACCATTGTGCTTGAAGATTTGTATCTTTACTTTCTCTGTATCTCTCCCTCTCTCTGCACTCAATGAGACTCCAGCACTATCCATCTCTCATCTATATTCCCTCTTCGCCTCTGCTTGAATGGCAAATTTGTACAATACGATACGTAATGTATATATCCTAATTTATTGTATAGAATGTATTATCGGATCTAGATACATATGAATACTGTGTAACACTATGTATGCTCTTCAGAAATGGAGGTAATAAACAAATATATGTTTACAATTGCTATGTTCACAGAGAATAATCACACACTCACGTAATTCACTCACTGTGTGTGCAGCAACGTAGAAGACTCAGGAACTTTTCCCTGAATTTCTTGCCAGTGAGAAAGTAAAAGAAGAAATTTACCGCATGATTGCTTGAACTGAGAGTGTCAATGGTTACCGCCACGAGACTTATCCGTGCATTATAATGTGAGTCATTATCCCATCTATACTCGTCGAAATGGAAGTACTCCCATACATTGTATGCCGCATTAGGTAGATTTAATAACACGAATGCCACAGATATTCCTAAAAGCATATTCGTGATGTCCATTTGCTTGCTGATTTCATCACTGTGAACATTGGTGGTAATGTGTTTTCTAATGCGCCGATGTTTCACTATTTTGTAAACAATCATACTATTGAAGAATATAACACATATACAAGGAACAAATGCGTAGATAAGCGCATCAACCCATACCCATGGGCCGTAGAAAAAATCGTATACTTCATCCTTGATGTCACACTCTGATTTTTTAAAGTCTGTACGTATTACATCAACTGCCCACCAATAATAGCCCGTCAATGATAAGAATAATAAGAACGACGTTCCAATTACAATAATGGTGTTCTTCCGTGTGCAGATGCGTTTCACATGAAAAGGAAACCATGTTGCTATGAATCTTTCTACTGTCATGGCAACCAAAATCCAGTTTGCGTACATCATCATGGTGTCGGCCGTTATTATAAGAATTTTGCACGTTGATTGAGTCAAAAACACCTGGTATTGAGTGAATTTTTCGAGCAATAGTTTTGATAGCAACGCAATGGTATCCACCATAGCAAGGCAGATGACGTAGATAGATGGTGACGTCAGAGGTTTCATTGTTGCTATGGTGATAATGGAGATGATATTTCCAGGAACGCCTACCGCTGACAATACATATATGTAGCTATCACGCAGCTTATCACCTACATCCATCTCCCATAAATGTTCCACCGGCTCGTTATCCTCCGTCCATTCTGAGAGAGGTGGTTCCTCTGTGAAACCAAATGTCCCCGAGTGAGCCACTGTGGCAGTTATTTCCATTGAACTGCAATAGCAACAATCATTTCAGGAACAACAACCACTCAAACGCCCTGAAACAGATAAAAGAATAATAAAACACAATCGTAATGTCTGGTAACCCTCACTGTTAGAAAAATGCCCGTCGCTTTAAGGGTGTCATACCGCGCAAAACATCGCTACCAACCTTGGACCGTTAAACATATGGTCAGGCTGTATCATGTTCCACGTTACAAAACCGTTTAAGTAACTGGCAGGCTGTAACCAGTAACTGTCAGACCGTTGTATTTTTTACGGTTCAACACCGTTTAATTAATATAAAGACCGTAATTAATGGTCAGATCAATGGTATTTTTCACGGGTCAACCAGGGGGGGGGGGGGGTGAATTTTTTTTCCGGGCACGTATGCCGGGGTGGGTGGGTGGTCAAAGCCACCAACCAGCAATTTTTTCCGCAACTAAAAAAAAAATTCCTGCTTGTTTTTTTTAGTGTTGTGGCAATGAGTTGGGCTTCAAAACCACTTTGAATGAGAGAAATAATGTAATTCTAACTGGTAAACTAACTGCAGGCAGTTATCGTGTTGTATTTTATTGCAAATTTTGCAATCCAAGATGGCCGCTGGCAGTCATGTTTTTTTGGCCGAATGACCTCAAAATGACTCATTCCTATTTACATGTCCATGTTAACATCTATGATAAATAGTATGCACAGAAATTCATATACAGCTGTTTACAGTGAATTTCCCCCGCAAATCTCTGTTTTAGTGTTAAAGGGGGGGGGGGTGGGTGTCAAAAAATGGTCGGAAAAAAACTGCCGAAAACGGAAACAAATTTGGCGGTGGGGGTGGGTGGTACAAAAAATGATCGAAAGGGAAAAAATGCCATACGTGCCTGAATTTTTTTTCCGACCTCCCCCTGGGTCAACACCAATTTTTTGCTCTTAATTTTCTATTTACCATAGAATTAGCCAAGTTCCCATTGTAACAATATGAAAATGACGAAATAGATAGAGCTGCCGAAATGAATCAAGAGCAATTTTTTAGACTCTTTAACCGACGCAAAACGAAACTGAAGGAAGACAACAATAACTTATTTGTCGTCAACGGATCTACCCTAAGAAATCCGGATGATATTACAAATGCATGGGCCGATTACTAATTTACTATGGACGCTTTTATTCTCCATTGGAATCAAACACTTTCGACAATGCTCACTACACATATGTAAATTCATGTGTTGACAAACTAGTAGCCAGCAATTATAATGATTCTGATTCCAGTTCAACAGACACACTTCTTCTCTATCCTGTGTCAGCCAAAGATGTGGATGGTGTTCTTAAGCCCGTGCATATGGGCAAAGCCGCAGGACCTGACATGATTTGTTATGAACACCTCATATATGGAGGTCATAAGTTGAGTAATTGTGTGGCTCACGTATTAAGCAAAATGATCGAATTGCAGCACATACCATCAAAAGCAAAAACTGGCTTGATGGTCTCAGTGTATAAAGGTGGAGACATGCCGAAAA
Organism: Siphonodentalium dalli; assembly: GCA_032622095.1. Lineage (NCBI taxonomy): Eukaryota > Metazoa > Mollusca > Scaphopoda > Gadilida > Siphonodentaliidae > Siphonodentalium > Siphonodentalium dalli. Next base: position 95,145,271 of record CP136067.1, read on the forward strand.
CAAATGTTGATAGCTATCGAGCGATAACTCTTCTTCCCGTTATGTACAAAACATTAGAGAAAATTATCCTATGTTGCTTGGAGTGCAACACGCCACGCCTCATCAAAGTGCACCCCTTACAAAACGGTTTTCAAAAACATATAAGCTGTCTCATGTCTTCGTACACATAAACTACACAAAAGAGCAGAATAGCAAACTGCTTGCTTGTTTTCTAGACGTACACAAAGCCTTTGATACAGTCTGGATAAATGGACTTCTGTTGAAACTACACCTTCGTGGATTTCAGGGGAGAATATGGCCCCTACTAAATGAATATCTCAGTGGGATTACAAGCGTTGTCAAACATACTTCCATACTTTCGAGATCTATCGAAATAAAGCGAGGTACAAGACAAGAAGTTATACTCTCCCCTTGCTGTACATGATCTATATTGATGATCTTATACATGCACTCGAAGCTACAAACTTTGGTTTCCGTCTTCTCTCCACGAATTGTTCATCGCCGACACATGCTGGCGACATGACGTTGCTATCACCCTCCAGTTACGGTCTCCAGCGTCTATCTGATATATGTTCTCTGTACAGTCAAAAGTGGTGCTTTATTTATAACCCTAGCAAATGTAAGGTAATCGTGTTCAATGAAACACACAGGCAAAATGACGCTTCAGACAGATGCTGGAGACTGAGCGCTGGAAACTAATCCGAAACAGACGAAATAACTCATTTAGGTATTCATGTTAACAAGAAAAACTTTGTGAAAGAGCTTACCGAGAGAGCGGTTGACAAAATTAGAACAACATTTTTCCTCCTTAGCAATGTTGGTCTGTATGCTGGGGGAATAACCCCGACAAGCTGTGCAATTATCTACAAGACGATCGTTTTACCAAATGGTCTATATGGCTCAGAATTTCTATGTGGCATGTCTGTTTCGGATACATGTGCTCTGGAAAAGACCAATCGTTTCTGTCTCAAACGTATGCAGAACCTTCCTGTCAGAATGCGAACGGACATTGTTAAGGTCTCATGGGAATAGGCCCAACCTCATCGTTCTTTGATGCGCGTAAACTTATCCTCTTTGGAAGTCTTTGCCGCCTCTCGCCATCGAAGACTTGCAAAGAGATTTTTGTAAACCGGTTTCATTTACACCTGTCACATGACATTCCAAACAAGAGCTCGTTCTTTGCAGATATTGAAGACAAATTGAGTTATTACAACTTAAGCCAATATATGGAAAGCCTTTCAGAGAACGGATTGTTCCCTGCAAAAGTCGGAATGGAATCGCCTAGTCAAAACCGATATCAATAACCGACTCGCGCATAACTTAGAACAAAGTGTTACAACTGATCCGTCTTTCGACAGATTTTGCCAAATTCAAACTCAATTTCAAATGTCTCATCTAAGGCGTTCCTGTCGCTTGTATTCAGAGAACAAAATCGCATTTTATTCTGTCGCTCAGTTGATCGCTGCAACAGCGACACCAAAGGCAGGCGTCTCTGTGTTATGCAACACGAACTATGGCGATCCAATCAAACATGCTATTATTCACTGCAGCCATCCCACTCTTCGCTGTTCTCGAAATTATATGTGGTATGAGTTGATCGACAAATTTGGCATCTTGTTTTATCTATGGGCAAATGAGCTCGACGACGGAGAACTCCTTCTGTTACATTTGACAAATATTCCTGTTGAATTGTTCTCATTTATCGATGATCCAATGTACTATGTGTCGTTCATTGTTGGTCATACCCACACATTGTAGCAAACCTACCTGTTCTTATGGAATTTGCTCACGCATGGTGCGTAATGTTTTACCATATGTTATCGTAGCGTACCCTGTGCCTATACATTCAAATGCACTTCATTTAAGTTCTGGCATTAATGGGGTCGACTTGCGTTAAATTGACCGGATGTGAACTACAGCATTTATAGTTATCGCCCCTTCTTCTGAAACTAAAATTGGTAGCTGAAACAACCATACATCCATTGATGTTACAGTGATAAATATGTATTCCCGACTTCGGATCCCCAAAAGTTTTCGTATCTTCCTTGCATGCCAGAAATGCAAGAATGTACATGCGCAACACATGCATGCTTGTTCTTAAATAAATACAAAAATATTCTTTTCGTGTGAAAGCGATAATCGCGAGCAGTAAGTCATCAAACTACAAATAGCCATAAAGTAATGTAGTGCGATTGTCATGGACAAATTCAAATTAGGTTTGCTTATGGAATATTATAGTTTATCTTGTATGTAACATAAACGTGTCTTCATGTATCCGTACTGTACGTCATATTGGGGGTAAATGTGTGAGTTTCCGCGAGCTTGCGATGTTACCGATATAGGTGTGAGCGATGTGTTTAATAATACGTTGAATCAAATTTTAAAGAATTCAGGGGTATTGTGTCTCTATCGATATCTTGTGAACGACGATAGCTCAGGATGATCCTAGATGATTTCCTGAAATGCCACTCGTTTAACATTTTCGATTAATTTAAGCTTTCCATAAATTTGGGAATTGTAAAAGAACAGCGTATTATCGCTGCTTGCTATTGAATGGATGTTTCTGTGTATTGTCACCGGTCTACTCAGCGGGTGTAATAATTATTGCGGAATATTTTGAATGAGGCAGCTTTTGAAATCTGTGTTAATTGAATACAGACGTTTTTGTATAGGCGAATACGAGTTATCGATGCTGGGTGTTTAATATTGCATACGTATTGTGATATAAATTGTGGGGACCTTGATACACGCTATTGGTGTACGGCTTTGAACCCGTGTCCAGAAATTTCCTCCGGGGGCTTTAACTCGAACATTCCATAAACAGACACGCACCTGTTAGCGCGGGCAGAATTGATTTTTTCTCTGGATAAATTAGTAGGAGACCAATTAGAAAAAAGGAGGAGCTTTATTTATTAATTAGCCATATAAAATAAATAGAAATTATAAAAGGAGTGGTTTATGTACAATGAGGGCTTTAGGGCCATTGAAACACGTATACAAAAGCCCCTCGTAAGACTATAGGGCTATATAATTAGACAGACAAAAGGCCCATCGTAAGACTATAGGGCCATATAAATAGATAGACAAAGGGGCCATCGTAAGACAATAGGGCCATAGAAATAGATATACAATGGGGTCCGTACTTAAGACTATAGGGACAGACAAAAGACCCATCGTAAGACTATAGGGGGGAAACAAAGGGGAAATAAATCAATAAAAATGGGGCTTCAGCAACGCATATGCTGCTACTCGCTGTCATAACACTGACCACAGGAAAAACACGTTAGTCTATTTGGTAAGTTGTTTTATTTAACAGGAGCGCTAAGTTTCTAATTTGTCGAGAAAATGACGGATGGTTCTTTAGCAAACGCCAAAGAGTCCACACTGAAAGAGGATCGCTGTTGACAAACCGAGCCACATGCAAATTATCATCCGCATATACGTCGCGTATCCAATCATTCTTGTACGCACTTTGGATGGTGGTCTTCACCAACTTCTTCCATGAGGGTTTCGGCGGGAACGTTCCGGTTTCGAGGAATGTGTTCAAATGGAAGTGTAGATCACACCTAACAAGAATTGATATAATATCTGCAACAAAACCAGATGGAGTTCTCCCGAAAAGCTTCCATCCGTACAATTTCCGTAGGAATATCTCAAGTGGAGTCTGGTGTCCTTCTGGAAGATGAATGATGTCAGCCAGAAAAAAAATTAGTTTCATAACCTATAAAAAACACACTTAAATTAAGGAGGCATGGTTATTATTGTGGGGACAAAATCGTTATCTCCGGCAACATCGTGGGGTACATGGGGATTTAATACCTGGATGTCTCTTTTGTAACCCTTCGGCTCCGCCTCGCGGTTCAAAATCGACATCCAGATATTAAATCTCCATGTACCCCCGATGTTGCCGAAGATAACTAATAATATCCCAACTGTCTTAGTGTCTATTCAGTATCCTCACTAAAGAATTTAGTGGAAGTTTTCTTGCTCATATTCCACTTTCATATCTATATGGAGTCAACATTTGTGTGAAATAGGTATATTTCCAATTATGAATTGCCATCGTGCAGCCCCTGGGGGAGGGGTGCATTAATATGACAAATTATCTGACAATGGCCACTGTATGAACATTCATCAGTGAATATCAACCCGAGACAGTACCCACTAGTGTTAGAACACGGTGATGTTGATGCTCTGATATTCCATGTTGGCATCAGGATTTATTACACACCTCATGATTCTTATTAATACCAGTATGCAAATACATATAGAGCTCATCTAAATAAAAAGAGTGATACGTAACCTAGTATCTGATTAATGTTCTATGCATCACAGCATTATAGTCCTATGACACGGTACTCCAATCAGATAATGACAAAAAACCAGGGGTGTGGATATCCCACCCCACCCACCCCACCACCCGACTTGGGTCAAAATCTTCAACAGTTGGAAATTTGATGCCTGGCACAACATTAATTTTGGAAATTTTACATCATGTACGGTTGAAATTATTCTCATTGCTTTATATAACTAACTAAGCATATGTTCCTATTTTTTGGGGGGTAAAACGTTTGGCCTGACATGGCCGTCAGTTGGAAAGTTACCAACATTAGGGGGTGTCAGGTTGGACATTTCTAACAATTTGAAAGCTGGAGGTACAAAATGGATTGGTCTGGTTCAAGGGGGGGGGGGGAGTTGTATTATGAAATTTGTTTAACTTGTTTACCAACGCACCCCCCCCCCCCCCGGAACGGAGACTCTAGCTACATCCCTGCATAATACCAATCTGAACAATGATGCAAAATTCAAATAATATTTTCCTGTGTTATTTTTAAAAGCATGCTTTATTGAATGAACTCAAATAATGTGTTGTGAGCTCCAAATTCAGAAATTGTTTTCTGTGGCCAACAAAAAATGGTGTGTAATAAATAATGAACAACACATTTATGTACATCTGCAGCATGGCCTGAGAGTTTTGTTCTGTGTGCTACTATTTGAACCTAGGGACTTGTAGTGTCACATTAAACAGAAAACTCTTGTGATAATGCTGTATATGTGTACATTCTTGTGTCTTTCTACATATTTACCTAATGGCACTGATGAACTGCAATCGGCGCATCGGCTTCATTCTGATCTGATACTAGTGCCCGTATGTTCTGTTTTATATTTGCAGCTTCATCATGGCTCCAGTCCGACACCACAATATTTTCCAGACCAAATTGTGCCAAGATGATGTACATCGGTTTCAGAGGTACTTGTGGCAGCACAGTACAGATGTTGCAGATTGTGTTATTTGGGACGGGGAACCAAATAAAGATGGTTATGGTTTTTATAACCTCACCTATATGGACAGCGGTACACAACTCAAGAAGAAGGACTTGGTGCACCGTTTGGCTTATTACTTGCACTACAACCAGCCGCGTGATGCACAGCATGTTTCCCACCTCTGCCATAAGAAGATGTGCATCAATGTTTGTCACATGAGCTTGGAACCGGGGAGTGTAAATGGGAAGAGACAGGACTGCAGGCAGGATGGGGTGTGTCGACATCACAGAGGTTACCCTGACTGCCTCTTGCAAGATGTATGGTAGGTACATTTTTTATGTTATGTACAGAGAATAACCAATTATATGCTCCTATATAATATTTATCTATTTTTATATATAGGAACTATTTAGGTAGCATGTAGTATGCTTTTGATCATGAATATATCAAATAATAAACAACCATATCATTACTGAACCATTTGCATGATATACATGTTGAATACAAAAATAAAACATCATACGGCCTGATCCTTGTATTCATTCCAAATGAATGTTCATCTTGTTGAACTATTGAACCATTTGAGTAAAATGAGCCATCTGCAGTTGCTCTGTTGTATTTCATTTTACGGCTTAATAGCGCTTCTGCTTCGACTCAAATGTAGATTTTTTTTCTCTGTGGTATTGTTCCCTCTGATCTTTCTTCTTCATCTGCACATTCATTATGTCATTTTTACCACACTTCAGTCCAATATCTTTAGCTAAAAGTAGGGTTGATTTTCCTGTGCCAAAGGTAGCCGAATGAAGAGCGGAATGACATAAAGCGGTGAAATTTCTTGCCCATGTAGAATGTTTTGGTGCATAGGTGAATATTCGCTGATGAAGGTTTTCATTCTTGTTGGTGGTGAAGCGTTGGGAAAGTTTGCTGATGGTGTCGGGAACTGCAAATTTATTTATGATGCACTGGATCTTTAAATTATCCCTTTTCACTAAATTTAGATGTTTACCGTGTTGTAGATTCCTGGCACTGTATGATTTCAAGTGTGCAATGCAAACCAGTGATGATTGACGACAGTTCTGATGGTTATTGGAAAAACAGGGTAAAACATTTTTTGTGGCTGCAATGAATCTTTTGATGAATAAATCTTCCGTATGGAATGTTCTTCTGGTACGAACTAGTTCTTTTTGGATCCGCCTTCGGAAGCTTCCAGATAGCTTGGCCATGTAAATAAGTTTGTCAATTCCATTCACCGCTGTACATAGTTTGATTGATTTAATATTTGTGTGCAATGTTCGCATTTTATGTACATAGCAGTGATAATGTTTTAAATTGTTTCCAAATTTGTTTGAATATTCCCTTATTGCTTTTCCCATTTGAGTGCTGCAATCAGTGGTAACTGATCTCACTCCAATGATTTCTTTTTCTTCAATTTTCTGTAAATGATATTTTAATGATGCTGATTCACTGGAAGAAATTGATTTCAATAGTGAATAGTTTCTGCGGCATCCTTTATTTTCTCCCATATCATGTCTGCAATTCCTTTTACAGCATAGTTTTGAACATACATCAAGTGATAAGGGAAATGTTTTTGAAGTTACATGAGGGCGATTGCTGTATGCTGTGTCAATAGCAACATCTGCCTTGGGTTCAGTTCCAGAAAGCCGCATTACATCTCCAACAAATCTCTGATTGTCTTCCAATACACCTTCATTCTGTTTGATGATACCATCAGCTATATACTTCAATCTGGTATGGAGTAATGATTGGGCTGGTGATTGAATGTTTAAGCATGTTAAAATCGTGTGAATATTTAATGGTCCAATCTTTGTCTTCATCATCGCTAATAAACAAAGCCGGTCACTTAGGCTACCTTTGGCAGGCCCGCGTCTTTTAGCTTCTGACACTGAAGAAAGGGCATGTGGCAATCCTTCAATCCTTGGTAACTACAAAACCTACATTTGAGCGAAGCAGAATCACACAAACCTTGTCTCTTTGAAAGAATAATCTTTGGCTGAGGACTATCGCACAAATTTCCATGTTCTGAAAAAAACCTCCATATAGTTCATCCAGTACGGAATATTGACAATGTGTTCGCCCTCTTTGAAATGCGTAGCAAGTGAATTATCATCATCATGTGCCTTCGGTCTCAATTGTGTTGGCACAAGATATTCCGGCATCAATCGGTTTGCTTCACTGAATAATACAGGATCTGGTCTCTTTATAATTTCAACAGCTGGCCTCTTGATAATTTCTGATTCATCCACATCAATGGTATATGTACCCGTCCCTATGATTGCTCGAACAGGATGTCCCTTGTGGAAAAATCCATTATTCTTTTCTCCCTTTTTTTGTCTGCCTCTTTTTAGTTTTATCCTAAGTGCCATTTTTAACATAACATTCATATAACAAAGGGGAATAACTCATATTGGGGAAACTCCCTTTCTTTCCATGGTTACCAACGATGTCATTTAACCCTTTACCCAACAGAACGGCCCTGTGCCAATGCATTCTCTTATATATGCGAGTCGACCATAGGTCGCCTCGCATATATAAGAGAATGCATTGGCTTAACACATTAAAAATTATAAAATTGTTAAAGAATGTAAGAAAAAATGTTAAAAAGTGTTAAAAAAAGATTTTTTTTAGGCCAATGCATTCTCTTATATATGCGAGGCGACCTATGGTCGACTCGCATATATAAGAGAATGCATTGGCACAGGGCATAACTGTAACTATCACAATGTGGTCAAGGAGCCGGTTCCAATGATACCCATATTTGTATGGTTCTATTGAGACAGACCGAAGATATTTTAGGCTGTTGAAGCTTTATTTGGCCGGTTTTGGCCGGTTTGTTGGGTAAAGGGTTAACTGTTAAATACACACAGTATGCTGTTATTGTCATTGGGGAACTTCCCTGCTCCCGTAGTTACCTATTATGCCCATGAGGTCACACCATTAGCTACTCGGATAGCTGTTTCCATGCTCAGGTGCCCCTTGTTTGCCAAAAAAGGCACATCATGAAGCATAACAGTTAAATAAATGAGACAACTATGGTGCTGGGTGGTTCCCCAAGGCAATCAGTCCTCCCCAAGGCAATCAGTCATATAAGAAGTGGCATATGTGGTGTATTAGAATTATAGCAGATAAAAATATCAAAAAATGACGTTATGAACGTCACACATAACAGTAATGTCTCTCTGCATAGGATACCAGACAAACATGCACCTAAACCTAGACAGCTATTGCTCAACATTGTTATAAGAAGCATGGCTTGTCATATATCATTTTATTCGACATAGCCCATACAATGTAGCCAAAGGGGAATCGTTGTGATTTGATAGGACTTTGATGTCCTTAAGGTGACACTCCATAGTTTCGAATGATCAGTAGGGGTGAATTTCTTGTAAAAAAGAGTCACCCATATTGGGCCCCATGTATATAGACCATGGGCCAAGGGAAGTTTGGTTTTGGAATGCTAAATTTTTTCAAGGTGTCCTAAAGTTTTTATAAATATAGCCACAGGGGCGTGGTTTGATGTGTAGTGGTCAACTTGGCATTGCGGGAAACAGTGGCTGTAAAATTGAAATCGTGTTTTTTCACTTGAAAATTTGTCATCTGCTCTCAAAACTCCCAATATTTCAATTATAAACGGCGAAAGGCCTCAATGTTTTCATATTGCATAGCTAAGCCAGCATGTTTGTGATACTGTTAGGTTAGTAAAGCCGAAAAAATCTGATTTTCATGTTATATGGGCGGAAAATGGGCCATTTTGGAGTGATTTTTGCATGAACAATGTAATTTTTGTGTGCAGATCAAGGGCATAACTCTATTTTTTGATACCGAAACTAAAAACAATTAAGGACACAGGAAAGTTCACAATTCATGCATTGCATACATATATAACTTAATGGGGTTATAACAATAAATGGTTATTCAAGTTGCAACTTGAATTCCACCAAGCATGTTTTTCAAGGGATCGGGTAAGAAACTGTGGAGTGTCACCCATGCCACATTTCGTCAAGAAAATAGGTGCAACGTCATCTGTTGTTGTGGAAGATGTGCATGAAATGGCACCCACGGCTAAGCCAGCACTAGACTTTCGAAGTTCACGAACAAGGTTGACAATAAACACAAGATAGAACGGGCTTGTAACCTTCCCTTGTCGTGTTCCTTGGCGAATATCGAACGGTTCGGACAACAATCCATTTACCAGCACACGACTAAGACAGCCTGCATGCATCTCGGCTACGAGGCGGAGCAGATGCTCACGGAAACCGCGCTCGTATAGTTTAATCAAGAGACCGCTGTGCCAAACGCGGTCAAATGCTTTCTTCGAGTCCAAGAAACTTGGTACATACGCTACCTCCAGTCAATGGCTTTCGGTTGGATGTACATACACCATCTTATATACAAAATTGACATAAACAGGCGAATTCATATAATAGCCATAGTTAACAGCTTCCTGTAACACAAACGCGGTCATCACACAACTCAGACCTTTCTGAAATCCCATCTGAAGAGTGTCCGGGAATTCTGTAAATTCTCTACTAGTGATGAAACGATCAAGAAGAACACTCTCGAATAGTTTGTAAAGAACTGGCATCAGTGTGATGGCTCTATAGCTGTCGGGGAAGCGCTCGGTTTTTGGCTCTCCCTTGTACAGAGGCACAATAATCCCTGTCTTCATGGTTGGGGGAATCCACTCGAAGCGTATCATGGCCTTAAATAAGCGACATATAGTGTTCATCATTATGTTACATTATTAAATGATATTTTAAGATTAGCCTGTTAACCTGAACGTTTACAGAACACATCGCCGGCTCAAATTGATTAGTTCTGTATATTATCGATATTAGGTCGTTGTTATTATCGGGAGTTTATTGACATTAGATTACAATCTTCCCTTAAACTGGATCCTGCATTCCATGCCAATTTTATAACCGGATTCCGGATTTCAGGGGTGATATCCTTCTATAGCGCGACATCTTCTCCTTGCAACATCAAATAATAAAAGGTACCGCAAATTGCTACAATGGGTACTGCCATATATATGGTACATTTTTATACTTACCTATATATTTACGAGGACGTATGAACTGAAATTATTGGGAAGCTGCGTGATAATAACTCAATGAATTATGTGGTGTTAGTTGATGTAGTCTTCGGACTAAGTACAAAGTCTTCGTAGACTCAAGTGGGTGTGTATTTCTTATGGCAAAGTCGCGAATTTTAAGAGGCACATTTGACGTGCAGGAAACAAATGTCTTAATGTCCCAGACGAGCGTCTCTCGATTAATGTCAATACAGGATACTACGCTCTTGTGTACACCTTTTGTGGTGGACACATTGTAGATATTCGACCCCTCTCGTGTGCTTAATATGTTAAGTATAACTAACACGTCAATGTCCACTCACTCTGTCAAGTGGGGCCACTTGTCAAGCATGTATCAAACAAACTACTTATTTCATTTAAACATCATAACCTTTTGTAGATCGTCCTTCAGCTGAGTGTCGTGTTAACCCGAAACGAATATCCATAGCCAATGCGTACATACGACTGCGGCAGCAGTTTGTATCACGAGAGTAGTATTGGCGGCCACTCTGGTCCACCCCCTCGCTCGTCGACACTCTGGCCCGTGGCCGCCCCTGGTAAACAAACTTGCTGGGGGCGGCCACTCTGCGGGCTCGTCGACACCCTGGCGAGGGGGTGGACCAGATTGGCGGCCCAGGGCCGGGCTCGTCGACACTCTGGCCCATGGGCCAGAGTGTCGACGAGCGAGGGGGTGGGCCAGAGTGTCGGTCCAGGGCCGCGCTAGTCGACACTCTGGCCCAATACATGGTCTCGTGGCCATCTGGCCCATGGGCCAGAGTGGCCCCGAGCGAGGGGTGGGCCAGAAAACAATCCAAACACCTAGCTCGGGGCCACTCTGGCCCATGGGCCATTGTCGACGAGCGAGGGGGTGGGACCAGAGTGGCCCGCCCAGGGTCGGTCCAGAGGTTGTGTTATATTCCAAAGAGTAAAGTGAGCGATTCGAAGGGGTTTTGACAGAAGAAAAAAAAGAGCATAATTTACTAATAATTCGATTTTTTCTCGGAGTCTAATGCCAGTGTGGTAAGCGAAGGGCGTTCCCCTTCGTTGGACACACTGAACTTAGAATAATACCGAGCCAAAATCGAAGCATTGGTAAATTGTGCTACTTTACCAGTGCATTTTTAACAAAATCGAAAGTCTTCGAATAAATTCGAAGACGCTAGCGTTGTAAAATGTACTCGTAGAAATGACCTTTCAGTGAAATATGTTATGAGATAATGGTAAAATGGAACAGATAAAATTCTCCCGAGTCAAATCGGTGTTTTATTCATAGAAATATGATGTTTTTTGACAAAAAAGAAACACACTTGATTTGACGTTCGGGGAAATTTGTGGAAAACCCAATGACATCGTCAGCGACGCCCGCGCATCTCATTTAATTGATCCTCAAAGATGTTACCGTTATTACATGCGTAAATTGTAACGTCATTAACGTTAGCGTTATTTTGAAACATGGATCCAGTAACGGAATTTAAGTAAGACTATTGTTGTACAGTACGATCATGTTCCTGCAACAAGGCAAATTTCGACTCCACTGTATGCAGGTAATGTGACACCACGGGTAGAACAGCAACAGGTACCAACGGTGTATTCGCGAACGGATCAACAACCAGTGTATATACCGCCGGTGAAAACTCAACAAACGATTCAATCTGTTATATACCAAGTTATCAACAGTTCACAATGGGAAGAACAGACAAAGTTGTTACGGAATATTTGTCAGGAAATGAAGGACTTGCGAAATCAGTTAACACAAAGACCGGCTGAATGTACAATCAACTTGAAACCTCACACGATTGACATACCAATTGAGGTACATGGTTTCTAGAAAGAACATACGAAGCGATCAACATTTGGATCACTCCGGAAAGATTTAACAGTGATGAAGAAACAAAAGAAATGATTTTTATATTAGTTTAAACGGCCATTTTCAGGCCACTTAAAATTCACGAAAGATATGCTCTGTATTATTATGCTACATGATGATCGCATTATAGATATGAAGTATTCTTTGATAAATTTGTGAACATTTTCTCCAAACCAAGTTCATGATGAATGAACTTGGATTGGAGAAATTATGTAAACATTCTCTCCCAGTTCAGGAAAATGAACAAATCGTCGGTAGCAATGGTAGAGCGTATCTTTTGAAAAATTTGTGAGGCCATGAAAAGGGCCGTTTTGGATGGTTTCAAAAGAAACCGCACTGTGTATTTGGGTTTGAATAAACCTGGAAGTTATCTTGGAAACGTCGCAACCAAATGGCACAATTGCACGGCTGGCCCGTCTCTATCCCCCAGAGCGGCAAGAACTCTGCAATCGTGGATCAATGGTGAGCGTTCGGTGCGTTATTCAGTCGTCATTGAAATGATGATGTGGTGAAAAATCGCGTCGCTTTTATGCTCTGACACGGACGATGACTGCCAGCCAATACATGGGCTCGGGGCCACTCTGGCCCATGGGCCAGAGTGGCCAGAGCGAGGGGGTGGGCCAGAAAAAATCCAAACCCCTCGCTCGGGGCCACTCTGACCCATGGGCCAGAGTGGCCCCGAGCGAGGTGGTGGGATCAGAGTGGCCAGCCCAGGGTCTGTCCCGAGGTTGTGTTATATTCCAAAGAGTAAGGTGAGCGCGTCGAATGGGGTTTGACAGAAAAGAGCATAATTTACTGATGCTTCTATTTTTTCTCGGATTCTAATGGCAGTGTGGTAAGCGAAGGGCGCTCCCCTTCGCTGAACACACTCAACTTAGAATAATACCGAGCAAAAATCGAGGCATTAGTAAATTGTGCTACTTTACCAGTGAATTTTTAACAAAAGCGAAAGTCTTCGAATAAATTCGAAGACGATAGTGCTGTGAAAATGTGCATGCAAGAGCCATCTGATAGCAGGTTTTGGGTGGCCCTGAAAATGACCGTTTTACGTCAGATCACAAGAAAAGTGGACAAGGGGTCTTTAGGAACTCAAATCCATCCTCATGATCCAACTCCCGAAACACAAGCGAACCCTCGATGAGAGATGGAAATATACCTTTCGGTATACTCACATTCCTCACTGGGGATACGCTGAATCTGTATTGCTTTTTCTCTCTCCAAAAACACGAGCTTTCTCCGCAGAAGGGTTGCCGCCACCGTAAGTAAGACATCTGTTGTCCCAAGCTATTCAATATGTTCTATCTCATGTCCACTGAACAGTGTAGGATTGCGAGCCCAAGTTGCACAGACAAAAGTGAATAGTTCAAAGAACTTTTCACCTGTACCATACACTGCCCAGGAAAGGGCCTCCCACACCACAATGTCCCTCGGGGCCGATACACGGATGGCTCTGACATAAGATCCAAGATCAGTAACAGCGTATTCCATCGTGGAGAAATGATATGCTCTAAATGGGATTTTGTTATATGTAAAACGCGCGGACGTCGCTGGCGACGTCATTGTGTTTTTCTGCCAATTTTCCCGAACGTTATTTCAAATGTGTTTCTTTTTTAGTGAATTAAGATCTTCATCGACATTGCCGAAGACGATCATTAAAAACAGACACTGTTTTTCAAAAACATAACTTTTATTTTTGAATTAAGAATCAACATATTTACAACTGATCATAAAATTATCATATTTACAATCAATAATTGGTAATGCAATGAACATAATTTACATTTGGTAACTCATTTCATCATTAATTAATAATCAACATATTTACAAATGATTATGATTTTAACATATTTAAACAACTGGTAATGAGCACATTTGATCAATAATGAAATTCACAGTAAGTCAAACAAGTTTGTGAAATACATGTTTTGGGTAATGTTCAAGTTCTGATTCTTTTCGTAAGGGCTCATAGTTTCTATGAAACCAATCAAATACTTTTCTATCATTTTTGAAGTAGTCACCATAAAAATGCATTTCAACTAATACTTTTATACCATATCCGCTTTTCAAGAAATGTAAAGCAAATATGCAGTAGATACCACACACGTTTGTACCATGATGTTGAAACCGCCCAACGTTTATTTAACATTCGATCAAATTTCTTTGAATAAATGATTTGATATATTTATCAATAACTGGTATCCCAAACGAATCGAAATATGTTGCAATGTTTCCATTGAAGAAAATTGCAACCCAGTGTTCTCCTGGTTTTTCTGACGTATGTGTATTTACTATGTATGCTTTTACATGATGAGGTTTCTCGTGTGGTAACTGATTTTGCACACACCACACCATACAATGAACAGAGGTAGGATGATTTGTCTAGTATATGCTGAAGTTCGCTAGTGTTCATCTTCGTAGTATATTTTAACTTTTTCACACCACAAGTCAACAAAAACCGAATTAAATTGGTTACAGTTTGCATGAACAACTTCCTTTATATCTTTCCAAAGTTTGAATGCCTCAAATTTCTCTTGTGGTGTAAATGATTCTATTTCTGGATACCATTGTTCCATAACTCGGTAGATGTTCAATTTAAGTAGTGCTATATCAATGAACATATCTAACCATTGTATAGGTGGTGTCCAAAGACAAAGTAAATGTCGTGTCTGACTTGGATGATCTATTGTACATCCTTCACAATTGAGTGTCACTTCTTTTGAAATTTGATTTTGTATTTCATGAACGAAACATTTCTCGAAAGTTTTCCGAACTTTGTCAAGGATAGAAATATATGGAATGAAATCGAGTCCTCCAACTTGCAGTCTCAATTTTTCCTCCAAATCCAAATGCAATCCATCCTTGTTTTTAATAAGCTGTTATTATTTCTCGCAGACCGTTGATTTCAATTTGATTATCGAACTCAGCATAGACTATCACGTTGATCACTGAAGCTAGAGCTGCAGCAAACTGAAGCTCTAACCTTATGTTACTGGTTTTTATAGGATGTAAATGTTCTTCCTCTGCTCCTTGGTCAGGTGTGAGGTCGTAACCCCAGAAACAATAAACATTTATGTATTTTTAGAGATTCAAACCAAAGGATTTGTTTTGTCCAAACATACCCGAAGACTGATACAGTGATAAATAAGATCTTAGGCATTGTTCTGATTCAAAGTTTGGTTCAAATGATCGGTTATGGATGGTATGTCCGTCCTGACTAACTTCAAGCTTTTTTCAGATTGAAGTGATGGAAATGCAATGGGTTCGTTTCAATATCGCCATTCATATCTTTGTTTGATACCAAGCCTATGAAAAGTCTCTTTGGCAATTGTCCTTGAAAAAGGTGATCTTCAATTTTTGATCTAAGGCTTGCATCAAGAGTGAATGTTTTCACTTCAACTCTTCTAATCGGTATTTTCATATTTTTCTGTATTATTGTTTGGTTCAAGTTATTTGCTACTACTGGCATCAGCGTAATTGTACGAACATTGAAAACTGCTGTTTCAAATACTATTTTCCGTTGGCCTGACCAATTAAAGAGAATTTTGGATTCGCTCTATTGAGACGAATTCTTATCTAAATTCCATTTGGTAAGTATTTCTCTTGTAGAAATATATATGTGTGTAAACGACCACACAATTCTACCGTTTTAGTGCTATGATTGCTTGGCGAGATATAAATCCATCATTACCACCAGCTTTAGTGTTTTCGGTGAACTATTTAGCGGTGTCTGGATACCACATTTCTAGTGCGGCAAGTTGATTTTCTTTACATTCACCAGAATAAGCCAATAGATTTTCCATGTAGGCTCGATAAGGATAGGTATCTCCGTTCGCCGTTACAGGTTTGTTATTCAGGTAAATATCGATACTACTGAACATGCTATGGAAAAAGTTGTTAATAGGCGCAATTTCATCAGTACCATCAACCAAGTTTGTTCCATCTGCTTTTGTGATTTTGAATTTCAGGTACAAATATGATTGATTTACATCTGTCCATTTTTCAGTTTGAGGCGGAATTACAAATTATACCGGTGCGGAATTATTCAAAGAGCTAATCGGGTGATGTTCAATTCATTGTGATTCCAACATCGTTGTCATTGATGGTGGAACATCAGAAGCATCTAACTCGGACTTGCTGCATTCGCATGATCCATTTTGCATCATCATGATTAATCAAATATATCGAGAGATCGTTTTGATTTCTTTACAGGCGTTTTAATGGACTTACTTCTAACTCGTTTGCAAGAAGAATGATTTTTCAAAGGTCGCGATGATCTATTTATGCCATTTTGTGTTGATATTTTCTTTATTGTTTCCCTTCCAAAAGATTTCAATGCTTCTTTACCTTGTTTCAAAAATACTTCTTTTGGACTTTTACCACAATGAATGATATCTTCGACTGTAGCAAGTCCATGCTTGAATACTTGTTGTTTGGCAATCTGACCAATAGGTTTTAGAAACTGTACTACTGTTCTCATTGCAGATTTGAATAGTGAACCAATTCCATTTCCATACTGTCTAGGTACGCCTCTATACACGGGGATCATCATAAATACAAATTACTTCGGCGTCGGAAATGCAACTTTACCAGACTTTCCACCCATAAACTGAATTGGTTTGCCAGTATCACCAGTTATATACACATTTATGGTATTAAAGCTAGACTTTGATACTGGTACATATTGTAAGTTTTTGAATTCATGCTTAATATGTTTACCATCATGTATTCTTTTACTCTCGAATGGTGTCACTCGTAATATCGGTGCCTCAACATCACTAAGAATTGTATAATCAGCGATATCAGAATAATCAAACAACTGATTATGCTCCGCATTTAAATCAAATCCATATGGAAACTTTATCGAAGGAATAGCAAATGTAGCAGTCACTGATTCTGTTCTGTAACCAAGTTTATCCAAAAGAGCTCTGGGGAGTACAAGACCTACTTTGGTGTAACTATTGGTTGAAATTTTAACTCGTTGTTGTGCTTTGGAATATCCGAATTCGAATTCCAGTTCTGGAATCAATCTGCTTACTGTACTATCAATTACACCTTGAATTGTATCTGTCAAATGTGATGCACCAGAATATGCTCCTTCTGGTATTTTTAATTCTATACCATTTTCTGGTTTTGAAATTACTACATCACTTATTGGTAACTTGTGCAGGTATTGTAAAATTCTTGGAATGGAAGTTTTTATTTTTATTTTGCAAGCATCTCCAATAATGTTGTATGTTTCTAATGGTACAATTTGTTCAACCATTGCAACTTCCCAACGCTCTTTATCAATATGTATTGTTTTTGGTAAGTTCACTGTGAAACAACATTGTGAGTTGGCTGGGTAAAGTGACATTGAACTATCACTCATGAGAGTTATGTAGAATTAATTAATTTTTTCTCAGTATTTTTCAATAATTTCAGTCCAGGTGTTGGTAGAATATAACCTAGAGAACTACTTAGAAGAATAAGCCACAATTCTTTGTTTGCGCTCTGGATACTAATGTGTACAATAGATGTAATTATTATGATATAAATAATAATTATCTGCGTGAAGTAGGTGACTTGGTTCTTAGCAACTTTTTCACCACATAACTTAAATTGTGATGGTTCATCGAGATTAATTGAATCTGAATGATTTTGCGACATGATATATTCTGTTTTATACTAAATTTAAAGCTGGGATCCAAATGTCAAACTTTTTGGGATATCCAAGCCAATGAACTTTAATTTCTTTTACTGTTTTACCACCCACTCTTCTCTTTCCTTTATCAATAACTGATTCTATTTCATACACCTTACTGTCTTTTATATGCTGGATTTCATGTTTGTAGAATGATCCATCAATCTCTTCACCATCAATATCAGAAACTTTCTTTGATATTGGATTAGTTTTACAAATTTTATCAACTTTGAAAATTTCACGAGTCCAGTTTGGTAAATAACGCTTTTCAAATGTTCTTTTGGTTTTGTTGATACGAACCAAGTCACCCACTTTCAGTGTAGATTTTCCTTTTTTATTCCCTGTTCCATATAGATTTTTGGAAATTTCAGCTTCAGTTTTCAAAGTAACTTCCGACGGTTTCGATTTTATGCTACGGTGATAACTATTGTTGTAAGAATCGACTAGGGGCTACAAAACATCAATATATCTTGAAGTTTTATTGTGTGTGAAATACTTCCACATACGAGTTTTTAAAGTTCTTTGAAATCGCTCAACAATACTTGCTTTAGTCTCTGGATTCTCAGTTGTAAAGAAATGAATGCTTTCTGATCGCAGCAATTTAAAAAACTTTTCATTTTTGAATTCAGAACCTTTATCAGCTTGAAACGATTTCTGTTTACGTTTTGAAGATTTTCTTTGTCGTACTATATCATTGAGGAGATCAACAATATTTGATCCTCTAATAACCTTTTCACCATATGTTAATTGTCCATGTTCATCAAACTTCATTTGCGGATGTTTTGAAATCAGTTGTAAAAGTTGTTCAGCTTTTTTCTCATCTTTAACGGAATACTTTCTAGCACATCCCTATGATGATGATTAAATGGTTGTTTCGTTTTTCGGGGTTGAAATAGCTTTAACTGATTTTTGAGAAGTTTTCAATTTGTGCAAAGTTGTACCATATAATTGAACCTTCTCAGATTCTGACAAATTTTCATCAGAAACTGAATTCAATTCTCTGCTTAGTTTTGAAACATTCGTAATTTCAGGATTAGGTGGTAATTTCGGATTAGTTAGACTCATTCTCCATTTTTTAATGTCATCCAACATTTTGAAGGGAACAGCGATAATTTTCTTCATGTTTAACCGCGAAGTATTCCAGCGACTGCTTTACCAAGTAACGGTGCTAGCATAAGAAGTGGTAAAAAACCTCACTTCTGGTTTAAGATGTTGATTTACACGCAAATTCTCTGAGGTGTCTACACCTCGGACGAAGTTTGCGATTCTGAGCTTCTGTTAGTTTTACATTGCCTTTAAAAATATTTTTACAGCATTCTGACATGCAATCAATCACTCTCTTTGGGGCAATTTTATCATTTTGTTCCGAAAATGAGTTGGTGCCTGATTCATAGCCATTACAAAACTACCATATTTTTTAATCAGTGGAGTTTTTTTCGCCATCTTTACTCTTCAACAGTTGAATGTCAAATGACTGAATTACTTTTTACTTTTATGTTTATTAAAATTACGATCAAATGCCATCAAAGCTAATTTTGATGGGTTTGAAAGATTCATAATTTTTGAGTATCGTTGAACCAACGGGTAATGTTCTGCTTCTTGAACTGATGGAATTGGTTGCGGACCATTATCGTTGAGTGGTTTAAATCTAGCAAATGTATAATTTAATCCAGTAGAATTTACTCTAGCTGGAGTAGTTCGCTGTGCAATTGTAGAATTTACTCTAACTGGACTAGCTCGCTGTGCAATCGTAGCATTTACTCTATTTGATCTAACTCGTGCAATTGATTTATTTTCTTTTTGTCTGAGCAGACTTCTCCACCGAGAAAACCACCGCCACCAGTTTTTAAAAGTATTTTCGTTTATGAATCGATATGAGTTCTACTGTCAGCTATTTTCTTCAGCTCTTTTTTTTGTGTTTTTGCAGGAATGTTCGTGTCTGCTTTGGAAGCTTTAAGTGATCATCAAGTATTAATTTAGCGATAGTCGAAAATACACTCAAGACTGCTTCATGCGACTCCATGATTATAAATGAAATATTATGTTGATACACTTATCTTTATACTGATGAATATATTACCGCACCTCGATCGTCATTTGTGAGCCAGCGATGGAAAATATCAGTTTTAAGTCTCAACGATTTATCCGTTTTTGGGTGAAAATCGAGTAGTAAATAATCATGATTGGTTGAAGTTGCATCATCATATGCTTGCATTAAGTGAAGTATTTGCATTTGAGAGGCAAGAATTTTTATTTGGCCTTTATCACGCACACTTTGAAATAATACCATGTAATGTGCATTCAAACTCAAAGTTCTACTCGCTTTAGATTTCTGAAACATGTTTTGGGTTATGTAAATAACAGACGTATTTCTGTGATGTCCTTTTCTTGTAAACCACAACATAATTTTTTCTTCATCTTTATCACCTAACATGTCATCAAAAACGACAAGGTGCGGTAAGTCTGTGTCATCGACAAGTTCATTGTCATCATCCGGTATTCCATTTATAAATATTGTGAAATTCTTGCATCTGATTATAGGTATTTTGCCATTCTTTGTAACACCAAACGACTTTGTATGGAACAGGTTTGAACAAATCATCTTTATATTCGATTAATTTCTTAACAAAATCTGTTTTACCACAACCACTTGGCCCCGATATGAAAATGTTACAGGGATGTTTGAACAATGATTCATCCATCTTTGCCCTGAGTTAGATCATGTAAGACTGATTGGGATTGTTCCGAATCAACCTTTTTTATTTTTAATGAAGAGTCACCATAACTCCAGATTATTCCAAATGTCCATATGAGTTCATTATCTAAGTCTGAAATAGGTCTAGTGGTTTTTACAATATAATCCAAAGACACTTTTTCTTCAAATAACTTTTCAGCAGTGAAAATTGTACATGGTTCTCGGAGAGTAATGTATCCATATATTCTCATCACCTCTTCGAATTTCAAAGTTTTTTCATTGAGAATCCTGTCTTGATATTCAGCAAAACGAATACAATTATTTTCAACTAATTCACGAATTTCGTTTATTTTGTTTTTAGGAAAACCATAAAATATCCAATAATCTGGAAACAGTTGATCCAATATATCCATTAAGAAATCAGTTTCAAATTCTGATCTCTCAATCAAACATCTCAGTCAATTCTGCCCCTCAGAGAAATGTCCGTTCAGCAAAGTCTGCACTATAATTTTACTTTCCCTCAAACACCAAGTTTGCTTAAGTTCTCGTTTGATTTCTTGATCCATTTTTGACATTTCGATCAAGTTATTATAAATTTTCAAAAGCATCTCTGCTGGTAACACATCAATTCCATCCATAAGGAATTGTGTTGTATTCACCAAAACAAGTCGTTTGGTGTACACAGATCGGAATGTTTTTGTTTGCTCTTCACTAATTACTTCTCGGTTCTTTGTGCGTTTAATTCTGCATGGATAGTTTATGACACGTTGAAAATTAGACCGGTCGTTAACACATTCAACCATTGAATGAAAATGTATTTTCTGTTTAGTTTTATAATCCAGAGTGATACCCTTGACCTTACATACAGATTTTATGACACCATCTTTCACGTACTGATATCCATAATTTTTCGGTCCTAATCCTACAAATTTCATGATTTTAGCATCTGGATGCTCATCAGTCCATTTACCAAGGTAGCTGTCTTCAGTTTTGATATTTTCTTTTTCTGGATAGAAAATATACATACAGCTATCGGTGTCGAAATACAACACCCTATCTTAGAGTTTTTCTAAAACTTTATACAACTTCAAGCGTGCATATGCTGTGACAAATGATGCAACAACTACATTGGCAGATGGATGTGGTTCTATAATATCGGTTTTATTTTCATAGCTGAATAATATGAATTTATCCTGTTCAAAAATTTCAACTGCTTTGACGGTGATATTTTTATCAGTTAGTAGTTCAAAATATCTGGATGGTTCTGAGATATAATCAGCAGTCATCGTCCGTGTCAGAGCATAAAAGCGACGCGATTTTTCATCACGTCGTCATTTCACTGACGACTGAATAGCACACCGAACGCTCACCATGGATCCACGATTGCATAGTTCTTGCCGCGCTGGGGGATACAGACAGGCCAGCCGTGCAATTGTGCCATTTGGTTGCGACGTTTCCAAGATAACTTCCAGATTTATTCAAACCCAAATACACAGTACAGTTTCTTTTGAAACCATCCAAAACGGCCCTTTTAAGGGCCTCACAAATATTTCAAAAGATACGCTCTACCATTGCTACCGTACGATTTGTTCATTCTCCTGAACTGGGAGAGAATGTTTACATAATTTCTCCAATCCAAGTTCATTCATCATGAACTTTGCTTGGAGAAAATGTTCACAAAATTTATCAAAGAATACTTCATATCTATAATGCGATCACCATGTAGCATAATAATACAGAGCATATCTTTCGTGAATTTTAAGTGGCCCTGAAAAGGGCCGTTTAAACTAATATAAAAATCATTTCTTTTGTTTCTTCATCACTGTTAAATCTTTACCGAGTGATCCAAATGTTGATTGCTTCGTATGTTCTTTCTGGAAACAATGTACCTCAATTGTTATGTCAATCGTGTGAGGTTTCAAGTTGATTGTACATTCAGCCGGTCTTTGTGTTAACTGCTTTCGCAAGTCCTTCATTTCCTGACAAATATTCCGTAACAACTTTGTCTGTTCTTCCCATTGTGAACTGTTGATAACTTGGTATATAACAGGTTGAATCGTTTGTTGTGTTTTCACCGGCGGTATATACACTGGTTGTTGATCCGTTCGGATACACCGTTGGTACCTGTTGCTGTTCTACCCGTGGTGTCACATTACCTGCATACAGCGGAGTCGACATTTGCGTTGTTGCAGGAAAATGATCGTACTGTACAACAATAGTCTTACTTAAATTCCGTTACTGGATCCATGTTTCAAAATAACGCTAACGTTAATGACGTTACAATTTACGCATGTAATAAAGGTAACATCTTTGAGGATAAATTTTATGAGATGCGCGGGCGTCGCTGATGACGTCATAGTGTTTTCCCACAAAAGTCCCCGAAAGTCAAATCAAGTGTGTTTCTTTTTTGTCAAAAAACATCATATTTCTATGAAAAAAACACCGATTTGACTCTGGAGAATTTTATCTGTACCATTTTACCATTATCTCATAACATATTTCACTGAAAGGTAATTTCTACGAGTACATTTTACAACGCTAGCGTCTTCGAATTTATTCGAAGACTTTCGATTTTGTTAAAAATGCACTGGTAAAGTAGCACAATTTACCAATGCTTCGATTTTTGTGTGTGTCCATCGAAGGGGAACGCCCTTCGCTTACCACACTGGCATTAGACTCCAAGAAAGTAAATTATGCTCTTTTCTGTCAAAACCCCTTCGAAGCGCTCACCTTACTCTTTGGGATATAACACAACATCTGGACCGACCCTGGGCGGGCCACTCTGGTCCCACCCCTCGCTCGTCGACACTCTGGCCCATGGGCCAGAATGGCCCCGAGCGAGAGGTTTGGATTTTTTTCTGGCCCACCCCTCGCTCGGGGCCACTCTGGCCCATGGGCCAGAGTGGCTCCGAGCCCATATATTGGACCAGAGTGTCGACGAGCCCGACCCTGGGCCGCCACTCTGGCCCACACCCTCGCTCGTCGACACTCTGGCCCATGGGCCAGTGTCGACGAGCGACGGGGGTGGGCCAGAGTGGCCGCCAATACTACTCACGAGCGATTTTATGTTACATTAGGCAGCGTATATCATGTGTACTTAGTCATCAAATGCATATTCTCACGGTCGCATCTGAAGAACTAGAAACGCACATCGTATTGAACCTTGTTACGCAGACCTGTTGGCGTATTTTCATACAGCCAATGCTGAGAGGAGTAGAGTTTCTATCTATCTGAATCAATTAACATGGGGTGGTGATCATTGTTTCCCTTCCCGTTTCTTTTTAAATCGGCTAGAACCGCATGGACATTCTGGGTCTTTAGTTATATTAAACGGACATGGCACATTCGAACCCTAAAATTTGCGTATACGTAATACGGGAACGGGGTCTCAAAACACACATATATAAACTATTAGCGAATTCATCGATATAGTGCTATAAAAACCAGTTTTGTTAGTTACATTTTTGCGTAAATTTGCTATCGTTTCGCCTGTTCCGGTTAATTTTTTTTCCGAGTGATGCCGATATCGTTCGTGTGTTTTCGGAAATAAGTGCCTTCTCGACACCGTCATGATTGTGACGTATTTTGATTTCTAATGCTCCCCAGCGTCTCTATCATTTTCGCTGCCCGATAGAGCGTTTCTGTTGGATCTTAGTTTTCCATGCGAGAACAATTGGCTCTTTTGATATGGATTTAATGATAGAACGGTTTTCCAGTTTGTTACACAATGTCAACATGGATTTTAGTCATTTACATTGATCCATGGAACACATTTATTTTTCTCAAATATACTTTGAGTCAAATCTCAATTTTGTATAGTCAATAACAGTTGAGCACGACACTATACATGTGTTTGTTGATGAACTTCTTAGTTCAATGCCGTAGTTCGTATTAACTACCCACCAGTGACACAGCGATAGGCGCGTGGGTGGGTGATACCATGCTTGAAACAATACATATTTGGAAAATTCAGGCTGATAAATAAAAAAAAAAATTCTGATATTTAAACTTAAATGTACGTTATCCAACTCGATGGTTCCCGTATCATCCGATTCCAACAACAGCAACATTACGTCAAAAGACGCTTTAGTTCTCAGAATCGATTAATTACCAAAATATTTATGAACATTTTGTTCAAAGCAATTTGGTATCGAGAGTATGTCTATCGGCTCGTCGAATATTTGCTAGGCCGCTAAATATTCCAGGTGGTGAAAAATAACAGATTTCGAAAATCGATATATGATAGCTCTGAGCTTTGATGAGTGTGGTCCAAGACTCGAGTCAAATATTATTTTAATTCCAGAAGCCAAATTAAGAAACACTAATTTAGGACCAAAATGAAAATTGGAAAAATATGTTTCTACCTCTAATAAAATGGACGATACTGCAAACGGCCACTTCCCTGGTGAAATCCTGGTGTCCGTGTGGAGTGTAGAGTCTATATACATATAGACACAGCCAATACATATATAAGTTGCTTGGAATACTCAAAAATAGTTTATTTAATATCACCATACGTTTAATTAAAACCACCGGCCTCAGAGTTACACAAAAATTTGGACTAAATTGTTTTGTTATTCCATTTTGAAGACGAAAATAATTATGTCCTCTATAACATATCCAAAATCCGCTAAAATAAGCTTCGAGCTAAATTTTCTATTCAAAATGGCTTCCATGATGACAATAGGCATCGAAAAATTCTGACTTTCCGTGATAGCTGCACCAACTAATGCCACATTTGTAATAAAATTAAATATGCACAAACAATGCTTAGTCGTAAACCATATAATTATGTTAGTCTAGGCAAATATGGACATAGGTGTCGCCTCGAGAGGGAATTTATGAGACCTACATTTTTGGTTAGCATGAACACTTAGCTTTCGGAATCCGTATGTTGGCTTTGTCAGATAGGCGGACTTTCTTTTCGCACCGCGTGGTTTTATTGAGGCACCTGTTGATAAAATCCGTCATTTTAAAAATAAAACCGACATAATTGACAGAGTATATTCACACCTTTTGAGAAGAGATATTCGTCCAATTTTGATGCCTGTAAATGGGGCGATAATCAGAGTAAGGTTATACATGAAACCATTGAATATCGGAATAACAGTCATGACGACAAGTGACGTCAAATAATGTTTAGAGTGAGTAGAATATGACGATTCACGCAAAGCGTTGTCTTTCGTTTCTTATAAAATCAGAAGTAAGATGGTTATGCCCAATTATTGTATACCATGGGTAACTACTGCCAATTAACTACGTTCTAACATATCACTTATCGCTGTTGGTCGCATTATTTTATATCAAAGGCAGAAAAATCAACCCTCCCCTTAAAGCTGAGAGGCGGCAGGCTGTGGTGTAAGGCATACAGAACGCACAATTATGTGCCAAATTGCGAAATTAACACAATGGCCGTTGATGGACTGCTAAGGTGTACATCCTGACTCAATTGTTAGATTTTTTCCCCAAAAAGATAATCTAAAATGCATTTTGTCTTCTTCCGGGAGGCAAAAATGAAAATAAGGTATTAAAGGTGGAGATAATTATTGTATACGGTAATTTTGTTCCGTCTTGGTTTAAAAACTGGCCTAATAACCCAAGATAGCTGCCAATATGGTGGCCGGTATATAGGTGGGAATTGTGAAATTTGTAAGAACGCACGATTACTTGCCAAAATGGCTTTACTAACACAACGGCCGTTCATAAACAGTTTACTGCTACAGTTTTGTGTAATATATATATATCCCGATTCATCGACTAGAACATTTAAGTGAAACCGGAACACAAAGCAGATCCTGGTCCCAATTTTTTATTAAATATTTAATTAGTTTAGTCCAAAACTAATCAAAAACCTATTTTTGTCATCTTCTCGAAATGCATAAAGACAATAATGTATCGTGGGTGGATATAATTTGTATGTACGATAATTTCATGCCGTCGGCGGTTACTACATGACATATTAACCCCAATATGGCTGCCAATACGGTTGCCGGTATGTGGATGGAAATGGTAAAATATGTCATGTCGCAAATAACACCACCATCGCAATGCAATGTCTTATAAAACCAATAGTCCTATTATATTCATATAATTTTGCAATACTAGGACGTAACAGTGGCCAGTTCTATTAAAATGACAACCAGATTGTTACCCACGAGTGGGAGGATCGACAACTTTTGCATTCATTCGCGCTCAAGTAGGATTGTTCTTCGAAATCGGTGGCATGTCGTGCAAATTATTTCACAATAAACATGAATAATTGAAGGCAGATGGCTGTCTGACTATCTTTGCGAAAAGAATAAGGGAATTATGTAGGTTATATTAAATCTAACACGACATTTAAGCATACTTGGCACTCTCTGTGGCTATTTTTTAACAAAATGCGACCGCGAATAACAGAATTAACCAATTAACTGATTCGGATATATATCTCATCAATATATATCTCACTCATGTTGACACGAATCGTTAGTTACCCTCTATCAACGAGGCGTGGTTACAAGAACGGAGCTACTGATACATTGGGTCTGATGTATACCGTTCTAAAAGTAAGTATAAATGGATCTCATTGACCAATATCAATTGCTGCCCAGTCCGCAAGAGGACATATCCAGCAAATTATCAAACCGTCACACCATACAGGTTCGTTGAGTTTCATCATCACGCAATAGACTCGTTGAATTGTTTATTCTAACATTTACCGGATTATTTTCCATGACACATATTTCGCACAGAACGAGATTGCAACCCGGTTGAGTTTCCTCTTGTAGTTTGTCAGCTGCTTAACGGATGAGAGGTATTTGCTTGTACTTGTAGTAGATAAGTTGCAAAGCAAAGTCAAGGCTCTAAGCGACATTTCCAACAACGAAAATACCAGTGATGTGATAAATCTGTCAAACTATGTTCCTACATATTTTGATTGTATATTACTCCTCTGTATAGTATGGTACTGGAGTCTCGTGTCACCCCATGTGCCCTCGTGATTTCCAGAAGTGACCGAACAATTGATTGTAAGACGAGGTACCCCAAATATGGACAGCTATCCCATGCTAGATGAACACTCATATTACCCATAGTAGGTAGGATTACTTCTGGAAGGCTGTACATTCAGAAAACAGCATATAGATCGGAGTATTGGCATGGAGTTTTATCATGTAGACTGATACATTTTGGACTTTTGGTATCCCAGTGTAAGTTTCAGCTCATTATGACAACAAAATGAAAAGGACGACAATTGCAATTATTTGTATACATGCCATACACAGGTTGATACAAGGAAGCATATAATAACTTTCTAGATAAGTCCAAAAATAATGCGGTTAGGGACCAGCTGATGCCAGCGGGTCCGATGTCTGTAAACATACCATATTTTGATTATGGCCGTTCAAGATTAAAGCACTATAATTCCACCCACCGGTCATATCTACCGCCAGATGGGTTACAGTTAAATTCAAATGTATCTATAGTTATCCAACTATGCGCGACCTGAGTGGACCGTGTGTAGTGCGTATCCTGGTATTATATTGTGGTAGTGTTTGATGTGCAAATGGGTAAAACAAAATGGGATCACTAGTCTTGGTGTAATTTGTCGCTGCATCTCCGAAATGACATGTAGCACCAACTTCTATGCAAACCAGAATCTGATCTACGATAACTCATCCATAAAAACTCCGAATGTGCTGAGCGAAATCAGTAACTGGACACGATAGCCGTAGTTTAGTATTTACTGAACAGCGTGTGGGGAATACATGCATTTGTCTTTGTTCAATCGGGACGATATGGGGACGAAGAATTATTCGCCATATTGTTTTCCGCCGGTGTTGCCTGTAAATACGAATATTGAATACAGCCCGATTGATTAAATACATGGGTTTTACGTTTCAAACACCAATGGTACTTGCAACAGCAGCAGGTCTCCTGGTCTGAATATGACCCGTTTGAATGTAACATAACGTAGACAAGTTTACAGGAGGGATTCTCATTCTGGACATGACTATTCTTAGGTTTTTCACTGATGCGATAATTTTTCGGAAGATGAAAAATATGGAATAATTTTGTACGATGAGAGCTATCTTTTTCTGAATCTCATCTTTTTGCGTTATTGGACACAAGTCAATGAAAGCGGCGATGGTGATTTAGGGTCTGGAAAAATTCACTCTGTGTTATCACGGCCGTCTTCTGTGGGTCGAAGCCATTGCACAGCAATTGTACATTGTATATATAACAAATTAATGGAGGCACTGACTCAGAATCAAATCATAGCTTCAAATGCGGTTGCTTCAGTGAGTGTGAACAAATTATCATTTCTTATCGAAATGGTCATGTGTTTATCGGATGGCACAATGCGATGTTCCTTATCTCACATCTAGCTTTAAAATCGGTCCCAATTTTCACCGTATCAAGTCAGGGGTGTGAACCCGCATCACCTTCGTCTAGCCCAGACTTCGACAATGGTATCCACGACATATCCACCTCATATGTACCATCATATCTGGTAGCACTTGGAATAATATTCATTGAGAAAGATTGACCTTCTATTGTCGGGTTTAAGCGATTTCATATTGATTATGTGTAAGGTAACTGGTATAAATAACAATCAGGCATTCCATGTATTACTGTTACTCGGTTCTTCGTTTTAAACAATCCTGTTCATCTGTAAATACCTCGCTCAAATTGCCAACTTTTCAAGGGACACAGATTACTTGAGCATTGAGAAATTTTTCTCGATTAAATTTAATTTCTCGCCATTTCATGACTATATAAAGCGCTATACATGTAAGTGATCAATCATATGTAGCTGCTGGGTTTGGGGGGGGGGGTGGTATATTCAGGCCTGTGTAATTTCTCCCCACCCCAAATCCTGACTCAATAAATTTTTTAATGGATATATAGGGCAATATAAGCGATTAAATAATTAGTTTATTTTTGTCATATGTAGATGCTGGGTGTGGAGGATACTCAGACCTGGGTATCTAATTCCCCCCTCTCCTCCCAAACCCTGACTCAAACAACTTTTTCTTGTAACATGTTAATTTATCGCCCTTTAATGACTATAACATCAAAATAAATAAGCAATAAATTAATACATGTACATTTATATTTTGTCCATATGTTGAATTCTCGGTGGGCGTGAGCATTTGACAGACTGAAAATAGTAAAAAGGGGGATGCACGGGGGAGATATCAAGTGCACGTGGTCAGGTAAACAACCATACATGTATTAAGTCGTGAATTCTTAAAACAAGATATTAACAGACCTGGATAATGAAATAGATACCTGGTAAACAATTCAGCAGGTATAACTCCTGATAACAAATTTGTGCGAAACTTGTCCAAGATACATGTATCCATGAGAACAAAGTGGACGGACAGACGCATGCTCACTGTCATTCATCAGAACATACAGCAATGTCCTAAACATTAAACCCCTTAACCACAACAGAACTGTGGGTAACTTTTCAGGATTTAGTCCGAAATATGGCTTGTTGACATTCATGAGAGCTTTCCGGTGAATTTCAACAAGCCATATTTCCGACTGAATCCTGAAAAATTACCTATAATTCTGATGTGGTTAAGGGGTCGATTATTTAGGGAATTACTGTATGTCGAGTTTGTTACACATTTGTCAAAGTTTGCATCAATATAATTGAGCAATTGAATGTTAACTCTGAGTTGTTCCATAATACATGTATTTCCCTTGTCATTTTAGGTGTTCGTGCGGCCTATGTACAGTGATGGAGACTACCTGTGAGTGCAGATGTTGCCATGCGATTGAAAAAGTTGAGGCCAAGCTGAAGGAAGTGACAAAAGCGTTTTCAGAGGAAGAAGGACACTTCAAGTGTATCACTGAGACTGTCCCATTCAGGAGTGTGTGCCTGGATCCATGGGTACTTGTAATTGCATGGTTAGGATACCAGCAACAGTATAGTCATCCGTTTAATGGACATCTGCACAACAAATACAGGCATATAGCATACAGACAGTTTATTCGGTGGTGTTATGGCTAGTTTTGGCTACCTTGGTTTGCATAACCGCAGACCTCTTCCATCGTGTGTTGTGAATGGCATCAGTATGCTTTCCCAAATGATGGTGGAAATTACAGGCGCTTTCGTTTGCCCGAGCTGGAGAAATGAATGAATAAATGAATGAAATCTTAATAGATTATTGTTACAATGTATCTCCCTAATCTTCATCTCCCATAAAATTCATCGACAAAATATCAAAGTGTTATATAACAAAATGTCAAACTTTCAAGTAAGTGGCGCTCAGAAATGGGTTAACTCTTCCTGTGAGTAGAATCTCTCAGGTCATGCTCCATTTGCTACATGTCACATCTTTGTATCTCACATAGTACTAATCTAATTGTTATGAAATGTATCAAAGATGGGACACATGGCGAATGGAGCATGACCGGAGAGTTTCTACTCACAAAATTAACACATTACTGAGCGCCACTTACTTGAAAGTTTGCTTTTTTCAGATTTAGATTTTTTTTCTGGAGAATGAACACACAAAATAGTAAGTTATCCCCAGACAGAAATCACTCTATCTCCCATGGTAATAATCTAATTGTTATGAAATTTATCAAAGTGATTTATGTCAGGGGGTAACTTACTTTGTTGTGTGTTTGTTCTCCAGAAAAAAATCTATTTCATGACAGGGGTTAAACTAAAACATGCAGAATGAAAACTGATATTTTCTTGATTCAACTAATAATTGACATATATATATAAACTTTTGGATAATATCTAGGGACTTACCCGATATAAGTTTAACTATTTGGCATCACCAACAACAAAATGACATTCAATATTTTTCAGCAAAAAAACATAATTTAACCCTTCCATCGTTCAGTAGTTCCAAATGAAATGTTCAGATAATATGTTCAACAAATGACCTGGACTTATTATCTAAACTTTAACCACCAATGAATAATGAATTACTAGATGAGGTACCCGGTGTAACACGTCATCTCCCCCAGGATATCTTCACCTCCACCCCACCCAGGATAGCTCCCCCCATATATGACTAAAAATAATTTCACTCATTTGATAACGTTTGACCCTGGAATGGCCAAAAAATTGTTTGATATTTTAACTTTGTTTTTATTTAAATTTTTGTTATTTTCAAGTGACAAATCCCCCCACTTTTCGTAGTTTGATCCTGGAATGGCCAGAAAAATGTTTTTTTTATAATTCCCTTTTTTTTATATAAAAATATATTTTTTTCCAAGCGACAAATTTTTTTAATCACACAATTGATTATTTGATCCTGAAATGGTGAGAAAAATGACTTTTGAGATTTAAATTTGTTTTTATTTAATTTCATTTTTTCAAATGTCCAGGTCTGGATAGCTACCCTCAACCCAGCACCTACATGACAAAAAATTGTCTTATCGCTTATTTTGCTTTATATAGTCATGAAACGAAGATGTCCAGACCAGGATATAGCCCCCCCCAACCAGCGCCTACTTGAGAAAAATCATGGTTTTATTGCTTATTTTGCTTTATATAGTCATGAAACAGCGAGAAATTCACTTCTTCCGAGAAAAAGTTGTTTGAGTCAGGGTTTGGTGGGGGTAAGATGTCCAGGCGAGGAAGGGAAGAAAGAATTCCAGGACCTACATGACAAAAAATCATCTTGGGGTTTTATTGATTATTTTGCTTTATAGTCATGAAATAGCAAGAAATAGACTTCTCCTGAGAAGGTGATGTATGAAACTAATCTGCATAAAATGACAAAATGATGACTATTGTTCACTATTTTTAAAGCAAACGCTTATTCTGGTCGTTATCGTTGTCACATTTTTGTATATTATAATGAAAAAAGAATGAGTCGCAGGAAAATTGGAAAAAAAACTTGAACCCCATACAATGCTGAGGATGCGGTCCATTTTGGGAGGAGCTGGTGTGTTTACCCATAGATAAAGTTAATAAATTTCGAAGTTCCCGTGGACCTACATGTAGATCATGCCACGAATACCTACTCCAGCGGCACGGGAGTAGAGATTCATGCATGATCTACTGTGGACCTATTATGACAGTCACTGTGACACACGAAATTCGTCCAAATATGTACGCATATACTCCGGAGCTGTTGGCCACGCGAATACATTCCTGTCGTATTATTCAATATTTTATTACACATATAAACCCATTCCGAATTCACGATTTCCAACGAAAACGAAACATGTTTCAATGTGAAATAAAACAAAACCACGCAGAAACCGATTTCGATAACACAATGTCAACAGAGTGCGGGAAGGTCAAAAATAAAATACACCTAATCTGTTGTTTTCGTTTCGAGCTGTGCGCATGACACGGGGGTTTCCTGGAATCTGAATCGAAGCGGCTAATCTCGTTCTCAGAACGACTATGTGGGTCTAATAAGCGGGGAAATGGGTAAAATATGAACTTCGCGACGGCGACTTTAATTTTATTCAAATTTCGGGTCTGGGGGTACATTATATATTGTTTCTACTTTAATGTTCGAGTTTGTAGACATAAACTTATATATTATTACATTCTTTAGAAGACTTTCAACGACCGTTGTGTTAATTAAGCCTATTGACATGTAACCGTCAGTTATGTGTGCCTTATGCCAGAGCATGGCGCATCATAACTTTAGGGGGAGGGTTGATTTTTCTGCCTCTGATAACAAATAATGCGGCCTGCAGCGATAAATTATATATCAAAATATAGCCAATTGGCAGTAGTTTCCCATGGTGTAAAACAATACGGCATACCCGTCTTACTTTATTTAAAAGAAACAAAAGACAACGCTTTGCGTGAATCGTCATATTTGTCTCGCCCAAAATATTATTTGACGTCACATGTCGTCATAGCTGCAATTCCGATATCCAATGGTTACATGTATCACCCTACTCTGGTTATCGCCCCACTCTCAGGTATCAAAATTAGACGAATATTTCTTCTCAAAATGTGTGAAAATACTCTGTCAATAATGTCGGCTTTATTTAAAAAATGACCGATTTTTTCATCGGGTGCCTCAAGAAAACCACGCGGTGAGAACAAAGTCCGCCTATCTGACAAATCCAACATACGGATTCCGAAAGTTTAGTATTTACGCTAACCAAAAATGTAGGTCTCATAAATTCCCACTCGAGGCGACACCTATGGCCATATTTGCCTGGCAAATATGCCCCAACATGTCCAAAAAATCCACATAACACACCTGTTGTCCCCATTTGATAGTAGAATAGTAGAAATTTGACATCATGGAAAAGTAACACCAAAACAGCATCTTCACCATCGGTTCCAATAGTAGAATAGCATTAAATTTGTTTTAAAGTGTTTTTCCTCAGAGCGAGAGAGAGAGAGAGAGATGTTTTATTGCCTCATTGAAGGAGAGATATGTGTACAGGTATATACATGTTTATGAATACAACAGTGACATTCAAACTAAATCAATTTCACTTATATGAGGTTGGTTGACCTTTCACCAGTTCAAATAATAACTTTTTCATGTTCCGACAGGGAAGTTTATATCATTAAAAACCAGTGCAGCTAATATACTTCTGAGTTGATATCGTTCCTCGGTAAATGCTGTATTCCCCACATTGTAGGTGAGGATCCCAACTCGATGTTGCATGACGGATATCACTTTGTTGAGCCGAATTTGATTGGCATCCTTTACAATCGTTGAATTTCTCACGGGTAATCAATTCAATGTTTATCTCGATGTCGACTCACAACAGTCACAAACAAATCATGCAATCTGGCGTTGTGAACACACCTATTGTGAAATATATTATTCAGGAACAAGTATTAACAAAGAAATATATAGTCACAGCGTAGTTTGTTCAATGATATAAAGTTCTCTGTCATATTACTATTAAACAGTTCCCATATTTTGAACGGATTGAATATGATCTCTATGGTATACGTAGCCAAATTATGATATAATGCTCTGAAGTACATGTATAGTTCCCATAAAGCAAGTGTTATAGTGAAATGGAACTCAATGCCGCGTTTGTAAGATTTCCCTGCACAAACCTGTCGCAGATCAACGGGTGGAAATATGTTCTTCTCTACACATGGCGAATTCAAGCCACAACCTTCAACATACTTTCCCAATGCATGCAACAGCGCAATAATGGCATGCAGCTCTCCCATACGAAGCACCCATTTGCCCATGTTATCACTTTATGAACGTACCTTAACCCTTTACCCAACAAACCGGCCAAAACCGGCCAAATAAAGCTTCAACAGCCTAAAATATCTTTGGTCTGTCTCAATAGAACCATACAAATATGGATATCATTGGAACCGGCTCCTTGACCACATTGTGATAGTTACAGTTATGCCCTGTGCCAATGCATTCTCTTATATATGCGAGTCGACCATAGGTCGCCTCGCATATATAAGAGAATGCATTGGCCAAAGTGATGACTGTACGTCTTTCTGGACCAACAACAGGTCATATATATGCACAGCCAAGCACAATGCAGTACACACCGATGCAAGATGGGTGGATGAATGGAGATTTTGTTTTCAGGGATACGTTTCCTGCATAATAAAATAAAAAAACAAGACGCATGTAACGATGCGGTACTCCTTTAGCATTTTCCGATTGCATAACATAAATTCCGTAGTTTTGATTTTCATCAGCATTCTGTTTCACAGTTTTACCAAATATTTTTTTTAACTTGTGGGGTGGTGTTGTATCAGACAACTGATATATTATGGGATTTATATTAGCTATGGATTTTAAATTTTAAATTGATCATGCCCATAGGCTGTGAACTTCTCATGACCGACGTGGTTATAAATATTGCAGAAGAAATTATCACCGACCTGTCATTGACATTGCATTTTTTGGCGGGGCAATTTCGTCTTTGAGTTCACATGGTGAGATTGTGTACACGGTGGATGTTTATATTTTGATATTGGAAACAACTTACCATCATAATATAGTGACTATTCAAAGTAGTCCAGTGCATTTATGGTTTCACCTCAAAATAATTGCAACACAAAGTTTCTCAGTGGGAATAAGTACCTTAACCCATCACAAATAATATACTAAAAATCAACAAGAATCAAGAAATGCGAAATTGATGAATTTTGTGAAATAAATTTGTCAAAATTTGGTAAAATACTCATTTTATAGCTATTTAAGGATGTTTATAAAAAACTTCCTTTCACATGTCCTTCCATTTATATATCCATTTTGTAGAGTGCACAACCCTGATTACAGAACAGAAAACCTTTACTAGATATGTTCAGTATTGTTTTTTAGTTATATGCCTCCAAAATTTGGAGTTTGTCTAATTTCGGAGGCTCAATTTCTCAAAATTAGTTAAAATCCATTTTTTATGGTCTTGTATTTTAAAAATTAAGGAAAATGAAGGGATTCCTTGTTGATTTATTCATTTCCTCTCTAGGTTGTGCACAAAATATGATTTCTTTATGCATCTATGATAGAGAGGACAAAAATATTCTTAAACAAAATGTGTGTTCCACCATTGTATGGACAGCCAAATTTGCCTGTGGTCCAGAACCGGCGTGATGAAATAGCATATTTGATGTCATACAAATCAATAATTATATATCCATATTTCCTGTCTTTCTCATAATCACTTAAATATACATCTTTAAACACATTGTAAAGGAATTTCCCAAATCATGGTGCAGAAAATCAAATTATGGCCCTATTAATCTTTAGAATTGACTCATCTAAAAATGCCATTTTGTGGCGTTTTTTGTTCATTTTTAAAGGTTTTTGTGTATAAATTGTAAAAACAATGTACGTTTTAATGTGCAAAATCATTTGAACTTTCCTCCTGAAACACTTTAGTGTTGAAATAAATGCCGAATGTCACTGAATTTCACAAATTTTTCTGGAAACTGATTTCAAATTTGAATATCTGAAAAATGGGGTAGGGGAAACCATATTGACAAAATCTAGAAAATATGGACCTTGATGCATAAAACTTTAACATCACCAGCTCCTACAAACCTTATTCTTTCATACAGAGTAAACTGCTTCCTGTTTTGATGTTCATATTTAGAGCTACGATCCTTTTTGTTGTAACTCAATGGCGAATCATTATTTCGGGCTGGTTCTATATAACATGCTGATAAAAGTTCTAAATAGACATCTAATCATTATTAAAGTACTAAACTGTTTACCATGCAAGAATAATCTGCACAAACTGGAATAAAACAACCCTTTGTCTCCAATGACTACAATATGGTAACAAGATCATAGCCTTTGTGATTTCACCTACCCCATTATCAACATTCAAATTTGGAGTCAGTTTCTTGAAAAATATGTGAAATCCAGTGACTGTTGATTGGCATAACCAATATAATCATATTTTTCCCAACACTAAGTGTTTTAGGAGGAACGTTCAAATGATTTTACACATGAAACAATAATTGTATTCATTGTTGTTAACTATTTGTGCACAATAAAAACTTTAAAATGGACAAAAGCACCACAAAACAGTCCAAAATGGCATTTTTGGAAAAGAGTCACTACAAAGGATTCATAGGGCCATGAGTTGATTATGGCACATACCGTATGTGTTTATCAATTCCAGTACAGTGTATTTAACCTAGTGTACGTAAGAGGTTATGAGAAATACAGGGCATATGGATATCAATTTATTGAGTTGTATGACCTCAAATATGGTATTTCATCACACCAGTTCTGTGTCACAAGGCAAATTTGGCTAAGTCCATACAATGGAACACACATTTTGTTTAAGAATATTTTTGTTTTCTCGATCATAGATGCATAAAGAAATCATTTTTGGTGCACAATATAGTGAGGCAACTAATACAACAGTAAGATATCCCTTCATTGTTCTCCAATTAAAATACTAGACCCTAAAATATGATTTTAGCTAATTCTTCAGAAATTGAGGCTCCGAAATTAGACAATCTACCAATTTTGGAGGCACATAACTCAAAATTTCTCAACATATCTGGAAAATGTTTTCAGTTCTGTAATCAGGATTGTGTACTCAACAAAATGAATATATAAATGGAAGCACATGTAAAACGAATTTTTTTATAAACATCCTTGATAAGCTATAAAATTTTACAAAATTTCACAAAATTTATCAATTTCGCTTTTCTTCATTTTTGATTTTTGGTATGTTGTTTATAATTGTTTATAATTGGTTATTCCTGCTAAGAAACATTGTGTTGCAGTTAGTTTGAGGTTTGACACTTTATTCTCATAAATGCATTGGACTAATATGCACGAAGATCCTTATGAACGTGGGAGGGAAAGATGTTATGAGTTATGTATTCAAGCGAACATCCCAAGCTATAATAATGAGTGCTCCGTCTCTCAATATCGACAACGACGTTGTGCACATCGACCCACAACTCTTGTTTCAGAGGCTTATCACTGTTGCCAAAGCGCCGACCATTGGTGATGTAACCTGCTGTGTCAGACTTTTAGGTAGAGAAGGATTTCATTTCCATACACTATCACCAGGTGCAGTGTTGGAAGGGGCTTAATTTGGAACCAACTGATTGGGGATGGCAGGTTAATAATGGGCGGCCTAATCCTATAAAATTTCTGAAAGGATACCTGCGTATTTGGCCTACATATTTAGGTAACTTCGCAGTAGATAACGCGGTGCGTGTCCGTTTACAATTTTGAGTCTGCGATTGAACAGAGTATCCCAAACCGAGCTCTGTTAGTACACATTCATTTGTGACTGATCGCGTACATCCGGTAACTATACGAGCCGCATCAAGGTTTATATATTCCAATTTTTTTTAGTTTATTAGCTGGTGAATTTGCCCATACCGGGCCGGCATATTCCAATAGTGGACGTATGTATGATTTATACATAATCTCTAGCGTTTGTCTGTTGAGTACCCATTTCAATTTTCTTAATTGTGACAACCTTGATGACGCTTTATTGTATATGGATGCGATATGCTCGTCCCATGAACAATTATTTTGGAGATTGAGACCAAGATGCTTATGTGCGTGGGTATATTCTAAGTTAGATTCACCAAAATGAAGTTCGAGTTCCGGTTGTGAACTTGATCGTGTGAACAATAATGCTTTAGTTTTCTGTGGATTGAAATCTACTAGCCAAGTCCGTGCCCATTGATAATTGATAATTGATCGAGGTCGTAATTTAGTACTAGTTGTAAATCTTCAACGTTGTCACCTGAGAGCGATATGCATGTATCATCGACAAATAATCTAGTTAAAGAACAGATTCGATCGGCAATATCGTTAAGTAATGCTTAGAGCACAAGAATTGTTCTTTACCAGAATCAATCGAGTCGGAGACGAGATTTATTCTGGTAAAGAACAATTCGCGTGCTCTGACCGACTTAGAACACAATTAATCACACATAATGCAATAAACTGGAAATGTGCCGTGCGCTGGCCGCGATTGGACACAATAGCCGGTTAGCCACGCCCAAAATTGTGATTAACATGAACTGAATGTAAATAGATATGTCCGAAACAGCACGGACTGTTCCCACTTTGAAGCGCCTGTGCGATTTGTTTGTTATGAGTTGCGGGTGCCTAACAATGGGACAATCACTGAACTATTCCTTCGCCAACCTTGGGAATAGGTGTGCTTTACCAAAAATCAGGGAACGATTGTAACAATAGGATTGTGCTCTAACGTAGATTAAAACATCATGGGGCCTAAAACAGACGCGACTGTTGCAGCGATTGAAACATCATACTTCGTCATATTTGTCCTTGTTTTGGAAAGATAATGCCATGCAATCTGCACCTATCGCGAAGTATATATACATAACCACAGAACGCTCTCTATGCTAAACAAAGGCCCGTTTCCGTGGCAATCTTTGGACGAAATTTTTATTTGAATTCACTGACATCTGAGGAATAAAATAAGACCATAAACTCAATTCTGGCACATACATCTAGCGACTGGCAATTTACCTACACATGTTCCCTCACTATATGCTATATGTTGTCAGACATCCCCATATATGCATGTGTGCATGATTACATTGTAAAATACGTAACGTGACCACTTTGTCATTTCGCTCGATGGAAGGTTACATGGGTGCAGGAACATAGCGGCGGAGGGTGGGGCATGTCGCACCACCCCGATACTTTGGTTAAATTTCAGCATTTTCATGATTGGTTTGACATTTCAGAAAACAAAATTGGTTTTATTGTTGTAATAATTCTTCATATAAAATTGTTCTAAAATTGTTTTAGATTTGATTTAGCTATTTGTCGCCCAAAAGTCGAATGTTTCCTACTTTCGGACTGAAGTGGCAATCAATTGGAAATTTCACACCCAAGGAGTGTGCAAATGGAATTTCTCGGACATGGACAATGTCAGTCGACTTCAGTGGGGTGCAGGTTTAATGATCTGAACTGTTTATCAAGATGCGCCCATCGGTGTCCCCCGACTTTTTGAACGCTTAGCACGTGCACTGAGAACATTTCTCCCACCTGCTGCGAACTGTGTCTAATGAATACATGGGATTATTGATGGGCAAGTGAGATATGAGTGCATGGTGTCTAGGGGAGGGGGTCGTCACTATGTCAAAGGTAGATATAAGTGAGTTGTTTCAAGAACTAGCAAAATCATTATACATTTAATGTATGTGGAGGTATAAGACATACAGTTTGGTCACACTAGAACGACAATATCTATGTACATTGATATAATTTTGAACTATTGATGGAAATTACCGAACACTCACGTCTATATAAAATGCACGTATTGTTGTGTGCCGGCGCATGCGAACTATCGCCCACCCCATGTGAATATGGTTACTTCGGTTTAATTGAAATGCACAATTATACATGAATATTTTATATGAAAATAAAATTAGGGGGGGGGGCATGTTGATATATTGTCTCTCTATTACCATATATATTTGGTTTGAGAATAAATTATTTGATTTGATTTGATAAACTCCAAATTGGGTACCCCCACAAAGGCGACCCTATAACAACCTATACCTACGCGAATGTCATAATCCGATCAATAATCCACTACAGACTTGTTTGCCCCAAGCCAACATCTTGAATGCCGCAGTGTGAATGCCTTACTGATCAAACCCAATCACCCATCGGTAATGAGCCCTCGAGCACAGGGGTATACGCTACACACTTATATAATACAGTGGTCTGTTGTACTCGACAATATCTATGTTCCTCACATAACCGTATGAATACAATTATTGTGTTCCAAAGTATAGGACCATGGGTGGCACGATACGATTTTACGCGAATAACAATCAGGTGGCTGGGTACGATTTGACAACGAAAAAGGGAAATGTCATAAGCCACATTTCCGCTTAAACAGAAATAATGGAAAATACATGTACGTGCAATCGCTACGATTCGTATCGCACAGATCTCGCAAAAATCAACAAAACACCCTTAAAGATGCACAATCCGAATTAACGCTCGAAAATTACTATTTCCTTGGCGTCGGGGGTAAAAAATATTTGATTCGAGTCAAGGAATCCACCCATCAAAGCTCAGAGTGATCAGATATCGATTTCTGAAATCTATTATTTTTCACCACCGGTAATTTTAAGTGGCACAGTAACCAGTCGACAAGAAGACTTTCTCTGACCAAAGTTTGGTTGAAGATGGATAACTCTAAATTCAAGTGGCTTTTTTTGTGTCAGATATTTGACAAACGGGCAAAATTTCGTTTAACAAATTTTATAAATAACAGGTTTTGGACAATTTTATACTATAGTTGACTGTGGTTTGCATTATTTTTGGGCAATTACTCGATTCTGATAACTGAAGCGGCATTTCAGAAAATGTTGTTGTTGTTGGAATCTGATGATATGGGGACCATCGAATCGGTTTCAGTACGGATGTCGAAAACGATCACAAAAGCTAATAACTGAGAACGCTCTTTATTATATACAGTTTTGGGACGACAGAAGCATGAATGATCTTTATAAGACTACCATTTGATTTTTGCCAGCCTGACAAACATTTGAACATTAATTTTTTGGGAATCGATATCTGACCACCAATACCCATTACAGGTTCGTGGGTATGGTCTAACTTGTTGCAGACAGGTACAACGTAGATAATATGTAATTGTGTGAAATAGGAAACCGCACCATTATGGTACACGGTGGCAGGGGGTCTACACAAATACTGTTATTCAACAAGGTAATTGGAAGTAATAAGTGTGTCACATTCAATGGAGGCCCTCTATAGTAACTGCATCCACGGTCGTCACAATAGCCGTCGAACATTTTTCACTTTGGCCGTAGAACTGAACATATTAGTTCTAAGATACAGGTAGCAATGCGTATATTTATATATATATTTTTTTTCCAATTGCTACAAAATGCTAATTATATTTAAATATAATTAGATAGAGTTTGTAAAATAACATTGAGCAGCTACAATTACAGTTATGGTACTACAATAATGCCCTGAGAGCTTTCCGATGAATGGCAACAAGCCATATTTCCAACTAAATCCTGAAAAGTTACCCATAATTCTGCTGTGGTTAAAGAGTCTATTATTTAGGGCATTACTCTACTTCACCAAGCTACGCACTCGTTTTAACCTAACCGTGAAGTCATACCGTCATAACTGATATGATTTCAATTTCTTCGATTGCCACCAAAAAGTTCATTTGAAGATACAGACACTCAATCAACTAGTTTTAAGGTACGAAGGTAGTTTTAATGCGTTTTATTGAAGAGTAAAGCGCAGTGGTCGTCGGACACACAAAATGAGTCACCGTTGTCATTATCTTGCACAATATTTAATCGAACAACTGTATGGGAATTAATGTATGCATAGGATAGACAATTATTGGTTCAGTGGATTAACATCAATAGTTTAGTATGAAATATTCCGAACGCTTACTGATTCTCCAGCTCGAGAATCGAGGTTATTCGGAGCACATTGTTAATATTTAAAAAAGCGTGGCTCCCTATTGAATGTAAGCATAAAATCCAACTCTTTAGAACTCGATATGATATTTTGTGCATCTTCTGTTGACCGAAAAGGTGTTTTGGTAGGACAATAGAACATTGTCCAAGCCATTGTTTATAGTCAGTGAAATTCTGATTAAACGAGGCAGTTAGCAAGTTTGATCCTCTTCAAACTTCAAAGTATTTTCTGTCACTTTATGCATTGATGATTTCAGCTTCATCAAGACTATATGATCGCAATGAAATTGACAACACGGGAACTTGGCTAACACTAGGGTAACTGTGAAAATTAAGAGCAAAAAAATGGTGCTGACCCGTGAAAAAAAATAAAAGGTCTGACCGTAATATGTTACGGTCTTGATGTTAATTGAAGTGTGTTGAACCGTAAAACAAATACTACGGTCGGACAGTTACTGGTTACAGTCTGTAAGTTACTTAAACGGTTTTGTGCCATGGAACAGTCTGTCCATATGTCTGACGGTCAATATTTTTCAGCGATGTTGGATGGTTTGGCATCGTTAAACTGGCGGGTATATTTCTAACAATGTGTCCCCTGAACTCTCTGAATCAATTCAGATTGACACCAGGAAGCAAATCAAAATGTTGTGTCAGTGATACCAGTTTTATGTTGATGTATTGCTGCCGAACTCTAATTCATATGCTTTCGATTCATATTTGCTTATTTTGTCACTGCTTGTGGAAGCTGAGTTATGGGCACATATTTATGATAATTTATCTAACACAGACCACAAGAACACAGCTTCCTAAC
The DNA here is from genome assembly GCA_032622095.1 of Siphonodentalium dalli. Taxonomy (NCBI): domain Eukaryota; kingdom Metazoa; phylum Mollusca; class Scaphopoda; order Gadilida; family Siphonodentaliidae; genus Siphonodentalium; species Siphonodentalium dalli. Next base: position 95,188,558 of record CP136067.1, read on the forward strand.
GAGGTAGGATTCAGGTGCCATTTGCTTGGGTAGTAATACACAGTTTCCAGCAAGTTTGGCCAACCTGAGACGGATCAACTCTATGCTGGTTCATTATCTTTAACATTGGTCAAATAAATGGTAGATGTAAAGAAATGTCTACTGTAGCTTCTTCGTACAATGTATCACATGTTATGCCCCTTGGTAAACACACACACACAATTCTTAACTTTACCCACTTCATGACTAAATTGCCAAATTTCCACCCAAAAATCAGACAAGAGAGCGAGTGCCAGTAGTTAAGCTTATTTGACCTGATAGACATAACACATTATGCTAGAGCCGATAAATATTTGAAATAAAATCGTAGCAATTTAAAAAAATACAGATGACATAATTCAGGGAGAGAAATCGAGCTAATTTCCTGCAACCACACAGAGTTGGTCTTCACTGAATAAGAAAAGCATGTTGCGTTTCCTTAGTTTTCATTTTGTTATGAACTTTCCCAGTTTTGTGAAAAAAATTAAACCTTGAAACCATTTATGTCACATTTACCACAGTAGTACAGGCGATCTAGCCGAAAAATAGGGTCAACCCCAAACTAATTGCAACACAAATGCCTTTTAGTTTACTGGATAGCTGAATATGTACTTCATTAGAATATAATTTTTTAGGAAAATCTAATTGGGACAAATTTGATAAATTTGTGTTTCGATGGTAACGATGGCTAATAATCGGGTATTTGGAAATTTTACAAATTAAATAGTTCCTATGGTGAATAATTTAACAAGTACCTAAAAGTTTACATTGGTTTATGGAAACACTTGTAATGGCCAACATTTCCATATATCCATGGTGAGCTTGAAACGTCAAGGTCATGTATAAAGGTCAAGGACATTGTTAAAAAATATTTTCGACCGTCCTGGTTATGATTTATTACGAATAGCGATAACCAACACTATTTTATAAACTCCGGAATATAGGCTCCATGGGAAGTTTCATGAATGGATATCGGTATCTGATTTAGAAACTATAGCAGTTTGAAATATGTGGCGACAAAGTACAGGCTACACTGGCAGCTATGTACCTCCTACAAGCCATACATCGTAGACTGCTACATCGACCTACATTTGTCAATAAGTAAATAAGCGTGCTGGATGTTATAATCGTTGTGACATAAGCCGCGAATCTATTATACACTTAGGACCAATTGTCAATTAGGACCCAATAGCTATGTCGCGACCGGATAGCAATGCGTGTTTCGTTTCCGACCGATTGACGTCAAGCATTATTAGACGCTCCATTTGGGATAAATTGCCAAAAGCCAAAAACCAAGTTGCTAATTATCTTGGCAAATCGTATTGTTATTTTGTTCAAAATTCATTTTCTATTAAAATTTGCTAAAATGGCCAGCGGCAGCGTGAACACTGCCCGAGTTGAGATTTTCCAAACGGTAACCAAATCCGTCCATCTGTTCGCGATTATGAACCTAATATCACTTTGTGGACAATAATTTCTAGATGTGTTTGTGAGTGAAGTACTTAATTAATTTATTGGACGAAATCCACGTATATAACACTGAATATTAATTGGAGTCGACACTGTGACTGAATTTCACTGATTCAAATTATTATATTTTTGGGCATGACTGTTGAAATGATTGTCTTGGATTGGTGTGAGACTCCGTCGCCATTGATACATTCGCCCGTCAATAAGGTCCCAAGTTCGACATGATATATACACGTTGCAAAGAAAAACAGAAGAAAGAACTACAAGACAGGGCAATCAAGCTTGATATGAGTCGAGGGACCATTCCGATCGATACATGGCCATTTCGATAAGAAATGAGAATTTGTTCATATATATATTCACAATAAATAAAATGGGGCAGATTTGGTAATGTTGTCACTAAGTAGGGACATGTGTCACCTTCAACACACCTCCCAACATGTGGGCGAAAATTCAGCCACCATAAATGAGGGCAAACTATATACAATACGTGACCGGATTTTAACCAATAGAAAACCTGCACATTTTAACCATGCTTGACAAAATGGCGGATAATAAATTAATTCACTCGTTCGTTCGTGAGTCATGGATTGTGTGCGTATAACTTTCATTTCACGTGTTCGAGTTTACGATATTGTGGTTCCTGGAAAACTATTGTTTGTCAAATTTACTGGTATTATTTCTGAGGTGTGGCATTTAACGGACACAGATAACACAATCTAATGTGAAGGCCGCTGGAAATATCCACCTGACTCTCTGAACTTAAAGGGGTACTGTACACAGAGATAGGCAATTTTTTTATTTACTCCCATTGACATAACTTTCAAGTTAGATTGTGTTCGTGTTATATGAATTTCGTATAAACCTAATTTAGCGACGAAAATATTGATCTTGGAAATAAAAATATTACGATTTCAAACTACGCGCCATGTTTTTGACCTTCACCGGAGAAGACGCAGGTTGCAGGATGAACCGGAAGTTCAATTGATGCCTGCAATCTAGTCCATCGAACAATCTCACCCCCTATAAAAAATACTTGACGCTTTATGAATCTTGTTTCTTCTCTTTTTTTCCAAATTGGTTATAGCGGGACCTTTTTAATGTAACATGTTTTGTTCGCAACTCAATAATGTTCGTCGTAAACGGCCGTCGATAAAAGACACCCAACATGTGAGATTTCAAGAACGGTAACTCGTAATGGCATAATTCGCCATTTTATGACTCCAGCCATAAATTATATTAAATAATTCAATTTGACTTTTATGATAGCCTGTTAACCGGAACGTTTTCAGTAGACATCGTCGACTCAAATACGTTATTTTAAAATATAATATTGATATTAGATCGCAATTGTTACCGGGAATTTATTGAAATTGGCGTACAGTACCCCTTTAAAAACGGAAATTTTTGCTTTATAATTGATTCGGAAATTATATATAGAATAACGCTGATTCTTGCCGATTATGTGGTATGTGATAAAGTTGACAAATTGTCTGGATCTGGTTGCAGAAGACTAAGTCTTAAAACAGTGAAGACAGTGAAGAAAACCACCGTGACAGTCAATTGAATGGGTCATGACAGTGAGTGACTTTAGTTCAATGAAGATGGAAAATGAATAGATGTGCCGAATTACGCTTAACTGCACCATTTCAATGGCATCGACGTGGCAAAGGGTCGAACAGTTATGTAACATGCGTTTAGTACGTTGCAGGATCAGCAATTTGAAACTGATGATGATTATATTGTTCTTTAAGCATTTAACAATCTTATACGCCATATAAATTTCATCTCTTTAGACTTTTTAATTTCTTTTCGAATGGGCGTTCACATTTTATTCCAAATGCTGTAACACCGCTCAGAGGTTTTGCTCTATACCACGAAATTCCTCGTCTTTCGAACGGGGAACAATTTGTCTGCTCTAAAATTGAGCTCCTGGCCTTAAAAATCCCTTTATCTTTCATATATATCTTCTTCTATATCTATATTTGCGAATGTCTGTCTGTCTGTCTGTCTGTGTTCTATAGAAATTAACAGGGGACCACCTAGATGGCACAACAGGGGTCTAATAGGGGTAACCTTTTACGAGAAAGATAATGGCGAGGGTTAGAATTTTCTAAATTGACGCCGTTGTTGTCAGGGGCAGAAAAGGGGGAGGGGCAGAAAAAACATGTGTCGCCGATTGCCACCAAACTTATATATAATCATCCCCATAATATGAGGAATTTAATGGTGTGGTTTAAATATGTCAAAAGTCGCGCCGTTCGCGTCAGGGATGCTCGGAAGGGGACAGGGGCACCTAAATTGATCAAAAATAATAATTTTAGCGCCGAATTCCACCAAATTGATGCACATTCTTCTGAGATCTTCTCCATGATGCAAGGAATCTTATTGTGTGAGTTAAAGACGTCAAATTGGTGTCGTTGGGATGAGAGATTGGGGGGGGGGCGGTGGGTGGGTACTAAATATGATAAGAATTGGTTTAGTCGCCGATCTCCACGAAAGTTATACAAATTCATCCCCATGGTATGAGGTGTCTAATGGCGTGGCTTAAAGTTGTCAAAAGTGGCGTCATTCGAGTCCGGGGTGCACTGAAAGGGAGAGGGGTACCAAAAATAGATACACAATATTTTTAGCGCCAATTTCCACCAATTTGATACACATTCTTATCCATGATATGAGAAATCTATTCGTGTGATTTTAAAGACGTCATATGGGTGCTGCTTTGGTGAGATATGGTGGTGGGGTGGGCACTAAATTTGATACAAATTTGTTTAGTCGCGGATTAGCACCAAACTTACAAATAATAATCTCCATGATATCAGGAGTCTAATTGTCTGGTTTAAAGATGTCAAAAGTGGGGTCATTCGAGTCAGGGGTGCCTAGAGGATGAGAGGGACACAAACATTGATAAACAATATGTTTAGCGCCGATTTCCACCAGATTGATACATATTCTGTATCTTCGTGAAGATATGTTAAACTAGATTGATTGGTTGATTGATTGATACATCTCTATGTAAAACACAATTTCTTTAATGTTTTCGAACTAATGTGTTTATGATGTTCATGTTTCATGCTATGACGTCTGAAGTATACGCAGTTGTAAATAAATAAATACTTCTTTATTGGTGGGACGGATTAAACGTGATAAACAAAATGATAATCGCTCTGTCCTGACAAGGTCAGCCACTACTTATATCCCATGTGTAAAAATCATGTTTTGTGATGCCCTTTGGATATACAATTTCTGAGAATACGTGTAACACTTTGAGAGTATTCTCTATTCCCACCAAATATCCACAGAGGGTTTCACATCACTTTAACCTAGGCAACGCCGGGTAACCCTGCTAGTCTTTCATATATGCCTTGCTTGCAGACGTCCTCCCGTTTCAATTGACAAATTTATTTTCGCCATCCAGACTTACATTTTGTACCCCACCTGTATCATGTGAACAAATTAGTTAACATAACTAGATAGTTATAGCCGTTTTATCTATATCTGAACCTAAGTTGATATTCTTAAAAGCCGGTCGGCATTCTAATCTGACTAAGTTTGTGTCATTTTAACGTGCCAGGTACTTGGGTGGAACACCCTGCCTGTAGATTACCTCTGATGCACCCACTTACCGATTATGGTTACATATAAACAAACAGCATTGATTAGTCAATGTAGTTTCGTGACTCGTGGGTCTGAGATGATTTCCGAAGATTGTCCTAGTCACGAATCAAGTATACCATGACAAAATTAAGCAAAAACACACTAACAAAAACAACATCAAATGACGTTATCAATATCGGATCGTAGTAAAATAGTGCTAATCAGTCGCTGAGCTTGTTTATTTGGCGGCGCCGTTGTGTATATGGACCAGTTCAATCTTGGGTTGATCGCGATAATGTTGATTACAAATAATGTAAAGGTATGTCGCGATGACAACATTGTGAATGACGCGAGGCTATCAAACAAATAAATAGTTTCTATATACGTGTAGTAAGTTAGCAACGAACACATCCACACTGGCTTGGTCTTTGTTATTGTTATTATTTTTTTTCTCGTACTTCCCAAATAATTCACTGATATAATACAACTGCTTGTAGCACATGCAATAATTTAGAACATATCGCAATCGACATATTAGAACGACATTATTATAACTATTTATTGTCCCTCACACTAGATGGTTTCATGATATACATTCTGCATGTGGATGTGCCTAGAATTAAATTACTATATTAATAGTACATATACTATTATATAATGATTGTACCTGTTAAATATGCTTTTGCCATTTGTTTTGTATTTGAATATGTAAATCTCAAATACCTATGTATTGGTTTATTGAGATTAAAGAAATAAAAAAGGGCTTATTTATCCCTTCCAATAAAAACACAGTAATGTGTCCTATTATTATAGGTTGTGCAAAGGGCATATATTCAGAAAAAATATATTTAAACAAATAATTTAGACCGCCCAACCATACTAGATTTCCTTCCGTTACCGGAAACATCACTATTCGTGTTTCGCCACTCACGGATATAATTACGTAGTTGTAAATTCATGTGGGGCAAAACAATTTGCTTTCCAAATATAATGACGACGATTATAATTACTGTAGACAGGAATTCGTGGATAATCATGCGGGGTGAGATTTTTCAGAATGCACACCCTACAATGTTCTAATTTGCATTATTAATGCTCTCCAATGACAAGATTTCACTTCACAAAACCATTGATATGTAAACATTACTATTACAGTCAGAGTTGCATTGCTGATCAATGTCTAATTAGTCCAATAATATACCAATGTTTGTAAAAAATTCTTAACATTAAACATTGGAAAATGTCAAAGCATTCAACAATATTCTAATAATATGTCGACTTAATATTGGAACTGATTAGCAGTGTTTGTTCACAAATCACTTTAAGGGTACGTTCATACACTGGCAAGTTTGCACGGATTTTTTCGCAGGCAGTTTCTCATAGAAAACCATATGGTGCCAGAATATGAACGGTAACATGTATATAACATTCATATTTACCGAAGCTAACGACATGAGAAGTAAAATTTCGATAGTTCCACATGTAACGTTGCTACCAACACATTGCCCTAACCCTTTACCCAACAAAGCGGCAAAAAACGCCCAAATAAAGCTTCAACAGCCTAAAATATCTTCGGTCTGTCTCAATAACACCATACAAATATGATATCATTGGAACCGGTTCATTGACCACATTGTGATGGTTATAGTTATGCCCTGTGCCAATGCATTCTCTTATATATGTCAGTCGACCATAGGTCGCCTCGCATATATAAGAGAATTCATTGGCCTAAAAAAAATCTGTTTTTATCACTTTTTACCATTTTTCTTACATTCTTTAACAATTTTATAATCTTTTCTTACAATTTTTATAATATTTTTCTACATTCTTTTACAATTTTATCATTTTTAATATGTATTAAGCCAATGCATTCTCTTATATATCCGAGGCGACCTATGGTCGACTCGCATATATAAGAGAATGTATTGGCACAGGGGCGTTCTGTTGGGTAAAGGGTTAAAATACTTGTATGATTGATGCTTGCGAGATAATTACATGCTATTTACAGGCAAATTTAGATAGCATCGCTACTAGTGGAACTACATGTTTTTTCTTCTATTTGTAGTCAGCTGTGGTCCATATGCATTTTATAAGCATATCTTCGTTCGGTTTCTGGCACATTGTATCGTTTTATACCAAAATGTCTGCAAATGATTGCCTGGTAAATTTGCGACTGTGTGAACGTACCCTAACAGTTCTGTTTACATAACACTCGTTTCAATATTCGACATGTTGTTATCGGAGAGCTTTTAATAATTAATTAGCAACACAGCTTATATATTTGGAGGTGTGGACTTTTAAGTCTTTCATGACGAGATCTGCGCTGGTGCAGCATTAACGATCCCCTTTGCCAGTGCATTCTCTTATATATGCAAGTCTCCCACAGGTAGACTCACATACTTAAGATAATGAACTGGCTTAAAATGTCAGGTAGTACCAAGTTTGCTTGCAAATATAGATATAGATTAGAATGGTGTCTGGTTGTTAACACAACAATCGTTTTAATATGCATATTTTGTTATTGAAGAGCATTCAATAATTGATTAGCAAGACAGCATATCTATTTGGAGATGTGGGCATTAAACCCTTTCACGACGAGAGCTCCCATATAAAAATGTACTGGTAAATCCACCCAGGTTTTTTGGGCCGAAACCCAGGTAAAAATCTATCTACCAAGACATCCACCAACCATCAAGACCCCGCGAAACCTGGGTTTTACCATGATTTACACACCTGAAACTGGATAAAAACCCTGGTATGGATAAACCTGGGTGTAATTACCCAGGTGACCACACCCAGATGTACCCTACATTGGGTGTTTCCAACCCAGGTGTACCCTGGTGTTTCCTACCTGGGTGTTTCCCCACCCAGGTGTACCATGGTGTTATTCACCCAGGTGTACCCTGATGTTTCCTACCTGGGTGTTTCCCACCCAGGTCACCTTGGTGTTATTCACCCAGGTGCACCCTGGTGTTTCCTACCTGGGTGTTTCCCACCGAGGTGTACCTAGGTGTTATTCACCCAGGTGTAACCTGGTGTTTCATACCTGGGTGTTTCCCACCCAGGTGTACCTTGGTGTTATTCACCAGGTGTACCCTGATGTTTCCTACCTGGGTGTTCCCCACCAGGTGTACCTTGATGTTTCCAACCCAGGTGTACCTTGATGTTTTCTTACGCCGGTGTACCTTGGTGTTTTCTTACCCAGGTGGATTTCCCATTGAGATCCACCTGGGTTAGAAAACCCCAAGGTACACACAGGTAAGGAAACACCAAGGTACACATGGGCAGGAAAACACCAAGGTCACCTGGGTAAGAAAACACCAAGGTACACATGGGTAGGAAACACCAAGGAACACCTGGGTGAATAACACCAAGGTACACCTGGGTGGGGATACCAAAGTGAAATGATGAGGATGGCAATGAAGTAGATTTTGATGGGATGCAGGGGTATTGTTATCAATGGAGTTGTTTTAGTATAATAGAACATTAAGGAAACTGATTGTGCAGTAATACAAGTTTATTCAAGGACAACAAACTAACGAAAGATAAAATACATGTATAGAAACACATGTAATATATAAATATATAAACTCATTAAACTGCATGGGTTAAAACTTACTGACAACAAGAGTTGGGTTAAATTAAAAAAAAAAAAAAAACACTTGCAAATTCCCTCTTCATACATGTATATGGTATGTTAGGCAAGTTACGTGTACATATAGTTGCAATGTATACCGGTACATGACATATCGGTGGACACAAAAATCATTATTTTAGTTCCAATGTCATTTACCAGAATACATGTACAGTACCTTGCAACTACATCTACAGTGAGGTAGTTTTGTCTCATTTAAACTTTCTAAATGGGTTTCTCCCTTTGAATGACATAAACAAATGTGAGTATACACATGAGCTGTGGTGTGAAATACACACCAAAAAATGATTTCTTAGTCTGAGGACATAGTTAGGGAGCCCGCATATGTTCCATTTACACTTTTGCGTACAAAAGGTTTGACCCCCTAAAGTTGGTACCAATAATGGAACATTCTGAAAAACCGATTTCTTAAGTTGCGCATTCCTGGGGTTTAGGGGCCGCTGAATCCCAAAAAGTGCCAAAAATCACTTCTATTTACACTTCCGCGTACATCGATGAATTTTGGTTTGATGATACTCCTAAGTGTACTGATTAAGAAAACACAACTTAAGAAAGGGATTTTCCTGGGGTTTTCAGATAAGAAAGGGGGTCCCATGCTGAACCCCAAAACGTGATTTTTCACTTTTTTTTACACTTTCGCGTACATCCATAATTTTTGGTCTCAAAGTACTTTGATATATACTAATTATAAAAACACAACTTAAGAAGCAACTTTTCCTGGGGTTTTAAGATAAGAAGGGGATCATCGGGTCACCCCTCAAAACGTAAAAAATCACTTTTATTTACATGATTGCATTCGTCCAACGTGTGTGTATGTGCGTACACCCCTGGAACGTTGCACTATTACAACCAATACATCCCTAAATCGATACGATCAACTTAAGAAATATATATTCATGTCGTTTTCTGATAAGAACGAGACTTGTTACCCCCCCCCCCCCCCCCCCAAACCACAACACGATCCATTTTCTAGAACTGTAAGTGAGCCAGTTTTATGAAAATTATAGCGCGAAAATCTATTAAAATGTATACAAATGTATATATTTTCGTGAAGCTAAGACATAATGACACTTTTTTGGGCCAAAATTGAAACTCACCATCCAAGATGGCCGCCAAAATGGCCGCCGAATGTTGAAAATATGACATTTTTTCACAAATATCTTCTAGATCAATTCATGCTGTTTGGAACTGGTTGAGTAATGCAACTTTATTTTGTGTTTTTTATATTAACTGATCATTGGAGAAATTAAATATGCATTTATTGGGGTCCTAACCCCTTCCAATCCCTAAAAAATTCGATTTTACAGAACGCAGTACAAACTTTTACAAAAAATCACAATTGGGATTCTAGTCATATTTCAACAAGAAATGAAAAGAACATTGTAATGTAAGTGAGGCATATCATTACCTATGAATATTCCAAATCTCTGGAACCATAAATCTTACCTTGGCTCAAAATGGCTGCGAAAATGGCCACTAAAATATGGAAAATGGTAAATATTGCCCCAGGGTGTCCTGCAATCGCTTACAAGTTGTGGTTGATGTACACAATTGGCTAATCTCTTTTCTATACATTGCATACTAACATGTCTGATGCACCATGGATCATTTTTACTATTGTCGCCACTGACATTTACCAGAAATATTGGACACAAATATCGGCAAGAATTCACTTTTCAGGGTTCGACCATTTGTTCAAGTAAAATGTAACTATCTTTGGATTGAAAGGTGTTTATTGTTTTGGTCTATCTTAAATGTGTCACACTACGGTGTTTATAGACTAAATTGCTCAAGATGGCTTCCAAAATGGCAACCAAATTTGTAAAAAGTTAAAAGTTAACATATCCCGAATATTATTCTCTGCGTTATCCGAAAAAAGTGGCAAATTGTGACTCACTTGGTTATTGTACGTGTTAGTTACAATGTAATTAACTGACAACTACGTTCTATTATGTTTGTCCCAGTTCCGTATGGGGCATGACCAATTCATTTTAAAGTTGCAGTATGGAATTTTGCGGAGAACCATATCATTGAAAGGAAATGGGCAGAACTTTGAGACTGAACTGAGATGAACCATGATATGTGGGTATTCTGGCCCATTATGATAACAATTTATCAACTGGATACAGGGTGGAAGCCAAGATGGTAGCCAGGGAGTTATGATCATAGATGAGGATACTAGGTATACAGGGAGTTATTCTATGGTCATGAATGATGTGTTGGTATATAGGGAGTTCCCTGTTGGTAACGGTGGGACGTATATTTATATATGTTGTGGATGTGTTATCATTGGTGGTGTATGGAGAGTAGGTTTAGTATCATGGATGGTGTGTATGAGTATGGCAAGTATGGAACTTATGAGTGGTCGTATGTGCGGATATTGGTATATCTGGAAGGGCTCACCATTGGTGATGTGCATATGTATACCTGGATTGACTCCATGGTCATGGGTTTGGCGAATAGGTATACATGTAGTGGCTGTATGGTCCACGTTGATGTGAATATGTATACAATGAGTGACTGTATGATCGTGAATGTAGTGAATATGTATACATATAGTGACTATATGGTCGGGTGTAGGTGTATACCTGGTGTTCATGACTCGTGGCTGTATCGTCATTTGTGGTATGTACGGGTATAACCAAGTATGGCTGTATGATCAGGTGTACTAGTACATGTACGTGTATAAAGTGGGTGACTATGTTGTCATTTGTGTGGTGTTTATGTACATATGGAGTGACTGTGGTAATGGGTGGGTTGTACATGTGTACCTTGGGTGGCTATCGCTTTCCACAATAACTCAAGGATATGTTAATCAACAGAGAGGTCATGTCATATCGTGGAAAGCGATAGCCAACCATTATCACACAGTCATTACATATATACATAAACACCACAGACATAACAATATAGTTACTCACTGTATACATGTACACCTGGCCCATGACCACTGATGACCATACAGCCACGCGTCACAATGCAGGCACACTGGGTATACTCCTAAACATGACCCATAACCATATAGTCACTCCATGTATACCCATTCATCTCACCATTGGCCATAAGGTCATCCCCTGTATACCTATTCTCCAAACGCATGGTCAAATGGACAATCAATATATACATCAACACCACAACAATGACCATAAAGTCATTCCGGTATACATATGCACATCACCAATGGCCATATAGCCACTCGCTTCATACGCATACCCTCACACATGTTACCTGGTATATTCCTTCACCTGACCTATGGCCATATAGTCACCCCGTGTGTACCTATTCAAAACATTCATACACGATCGTGGTCAATCCTTGTATTCATATTCACCCCAACATTGGCCATGGCAATCCCTGTATCCCTATTTGTCACACCATATCCGAATAGCCACTCAATATATACTAATACACCCAGCCATGTCAGTATAGTCACTCCATGTATGCATATGCACCTCGTCCATGACCATATAGCCACTCGCTATATACACATATCCCTCGCCCATGACAATAAAGCAACACGTGTGTGTACTGGTATTTACATGGCGATACCGACACGAGTCACCAAACAGGAACACCAGGTACATGTATACTCATACGCCTGTCACCCCCTGTATAGATTTTCATTACATTTATGATCATACAGTCACTACTTGTATACCTACATGTACTCATCTCACCATTAACCATACATTCACTACCTGTATACCTATTCGACACACATAGTCATATAACCACTCGATATACATATGCAGCCCACCCTAGACCATAGATTCACTCCAGGTATACATGTAACCCTCACTAATGGCCATTCAGCCCTTCCAGATATACAAAAAAAACCCGCACATACGACCACTCAGACAACCCATCCTTGCATATACACCTCACACATGACAATTCAGCAATTCACTGTATAATCATACACGCCATCCATGATAATACAGCTAAGTCCTATACACCCACCAATGGTAATACATCCACGATATATATAAATATACATCCCACCCGTTACCACAAGGACACTTCCTATGTACCCACACGATCGATAATGTCCACCCAGCTTACTCCAGGTATTCATATTCAATCATGACCGTACAGTCATTCCATGTATACCTATACACATTACCCGTAACCATAAAATCACTACCTATTTATCCACACAACCCATCCATGATCATACAGACAACACATGTACATCCCACCCATGACCTTACATCACTCCATATATACATAATCAACACATATATGACCATGCAGCTATATCCATACACCACACCAATGACCATACAGGCACACCGGATGCACCCTTACTGGATATACACAATCATACAGCATACAGTCACCCCATGCATACCGATTCACCTCACACCTGACCATGACCTCTCCCTGTATACATAGATGCATCTTACCATGGACAACCCACTTATAACCATACAGTCACTCATTGTATACCTACTCACATCAGTCATGACATACAATAACTCCCTGCAGACCTATTCACCTCACATATGATCACAGAGTAACTCCCTGGCTACGATCTTGGCATCCACACTGTATCCTGTAGACATTTTTTTTTATCATACTGGACCAGAATAGCCAAAGATTATGGTCCATCTCAGTTCTGTCTCAAAGTTTGCCCATTTCCTTTCAATAAATATGGCCAAAATCACAAAAGAGGTTCTCGGCAAAATTACATACATTAAAATGAATTTGTCATGCCCCATACGGAGCTGGGACAACTGGGAATAGAACATGTAGTTGTCAGTTAATTAACTAACACGTATAATAACCAAGTGAGTCACAATTTGCTACCTTTTCGGATAATGCAGAGAATGTTCGGGATATATGTAAAAAATTAGCATTTTACAAATTTGGTTGCCATTTTGGAAGCCATCTTGAGCAATTTGGTCTATAAACACCGTAGTGTGACACATTTAAGATAGACCAAAACAATAAACACCTTTCAATCCAAAGATAGTTATATTTTACCTGAAAAAATGGTCCAAACCTGAAAACTGAATTTTTGCCAATATTTATGTCAAGTTTTTTTTAGAGAAAAGTCCAATATTTTTGACGATGTCAGTGGTGAAAATAGTAACAATTAACCATGGTGCATCAGGCATGTTAGTATTCAATGTATAGAATGCAGAATGGCCAATTTTATACATCAACACAACTTGTAAGCGATTGCAGGACACGCTGGTGTAATATTTACCATTTTCCATATTTTGGCGGCCATATTGGCAGCCATTTTGAGCCAAAGTAAGAATTTTGGTTCCAGTGATTTGGAATATGCATAGGCAATGATATGCCTCACTCACATTACAAAGTTCTGTACATTTCTTGTTGAAATATGACTAGAATCCCAATTGTGATTTTTGTGTGTGAAATTTTATACCGCATTCTGTACAATCAAATTTTTGAGGGATCGGAAGGGGTTAGGACCCCAATAAATGCATATTTAATTGCTCCAATGATCAGTTTAATATACAAAATACAAAATAAAGTTGCATTACTCAACCAGTTCCAAGCAGCATGAATTGGTCTAGAAGATATTTGTGAAAAAATGTCATATTTTCAACTTCCGGCGGCCATTTTGGCGGCCATCTTGGATGGTGAGTTTCAATTTTGGCCCAAAAAAGTGTCATTATGTCTTAGCTTCACGAAAATATATCCATTTGTATACATTTTACTAGATTTTCCCGCTATAATTTTCATAAAACTGGCTCACTTATAGTTCTAGAAAATGGATCGTGTTGTGTGGGGGGGGGGGGGGGGGGGGGGGGGGTAACAAGTCTCGTTCTTATCAGAAAACGACATGAATATATATTTCTTAAGTTGATCGTATCGATTTAGGGATGTATTGGTTGTAATAGTGCAACGTTCCAGGGGTGTACGCACATACACACACGTTGGACGAATGCAATCATGTAAATAAAAATGATTTTTTACGTTTTGAGGGGTGACCCGATGACCCCCTTCTTATCTTAAAACCCCAGGAAAAGTTGCTTCTTAAGTTGTGTTTTTATAATTAGTATATATCTAAGTACTTTGAGACCAAAAATTATGGATGTACGCGAAAGTGTAAAAAAAGGGAAAAATCACGTTTTGGGGTTCAGCATGGGACCCCCTTTCTTATCTGAAAACCCCAGGAAAATCCCTTTCTTAAGTTGTGTTTTCTTAATCAGTACACTTAGGAGTATCATCAAACCAAAATTCATCGATGTACGCGGAAGTGTAAATAGAAGTGATTTTTGGCACTTTTTGGGGTTCAGCAGCCCCTAAACCCCAGGAATGCGCAACTTAAGAAATCGGTTTTTCAGAATGTTCCATTATTGGTACAAACTTTAGGGGGTCAAACCTTTTGTACGCAAAAGTGTAAATGGAACATATGCGGGCTCCCTAACTAACATGTTTCCTGTCATTATCTTACTGCTTACAAATATAGATTTGTAATAATGTGCTGTAATGCTCCAGAAATAGTCATGTTTTGTCCTGGTTCATAAGAACACATTATTTCTTAGTGTTAGAAGGACATGTTGCCTGTTATTATTTGACTCATAAACCCCCAAATGTACATGTAAACAGAACATTTGGGAAAGAGACACACCATCTTTATCCTTTTTTATATCAGTAGCAATTGATCAGATAGCAAAATATGCTATAAATAGATTTCAGATGGTAGAGATTAAACAATCACATTAACTGCACCAACTCGAAACAGTTAACATACCCTGTAGAATATAGACTATGATCAAGGAGGGTGTCACACACACCCCCACCCCGCTTTGGTATGTGATATTCAAGCCATTTTCAGGTGGTATGCTATATACATGTACATGCCCGATGTTATCTGGTACTAGGATTTCACACGGCAATATAACCGGCATTCACGATTCAGCAAAAAGGCTAGTATGCAGATATAATAGCAGAAAATTATACAAATTTTGAGTATTTTCCAGCTTAAACAGACCCAGTTGATATATTTTTATCTAATTCAGTCTAATGGCTCTTGATATGTTGATGTTTTGGATACTATTTCAGCAAATGTGGCTTCATTGGGGCATCAGCTTGTGTGAAAATATATATTAAGGACCCCTAAATCCGATACTACATTTCAGAACAATCCAACCAGTGTCCCATGAAATGGTGGATAATAAACTATAATCCCAAATTTGATTCAGATTTGATCACAAAAACTAAAATTATGATGCGGAAACCAGAAATTAACACAATTCTAAGTCGAAAAAGGGCCACAAATCTCGCAAAAATGGGCGGAGCACACCCATATTCGAACTTGACCTGTATTTTGGTCTGATAAACTTACATACCACATTTGGTTCAGATATGATCACACAAAAAATCGGTACGCGTGTAAATTTTTTGGGACAAAAAAGTTAATTTTTTTTTCATGAAATGGAAAAAAAGTTGTAGGAGGTGTTCGTAAACCGGACTTAAAAATTGGTGTCGCCTTACGTGTATATAACTCATATAGCTAACTATTAAAGGTGCTCATTCAGATTCGATGGTCCCCATATAATTAGATTCCAACAACAACATTTTTTTTAGAAATGCTGCTTCAGTTATCAGAATCGATTAATTGCCCAAAAATAATTCTAACCACTGTCAACTACATGTATAGTATAAAATTGCCTAATACGTTATATTTATCAACATGCTGTTCGACGAAGTTTGGCCTTATTATCAACACAAAGCCTCTTCATTTTAGAGTTATCCATCTTCATCCGCAATTTGGTCTGAGACCGTCGGCTCGTCAAATTTTTCTGGGCCACTATTAAGTATCGATGGTGATAAATATTAAAATTTCAAAAATCGATAACTAATAACTCTGAGCTTTGATACTTGTAGGTGGGTCCCTCGACTTGATTAAAATGTTTTTTTTACCCCCCCCCCGATTCCATATACATGTAAATAGTAAATGAGGGGCACTTAATCGGATTATGCATCTTTAAACTGAATTTAAAGATGCATAATCCGATTAAGGGCCCCCTGAATTAACGCTCGCACATTACTATTTATTTGGACTTGGGGTAAAAGATATTTGGTACGAGTCGAGGAACCCACATATCAAAGCTCAGAGTTATTAGATATCAATTTTTGAAATATACTATTTTTCACGATCAAGAATTAATAGTGGCCCACGGTCTCGGACCAAATTTCAGATGAAGATGGATAACTCTAAAATCAAGAGGCTTTCTGTTGATAATAAGGCAAAATTTTGTAGAACAATATGTTGATAAATAACATATGTCAGGCAATTGTATACTTTAGTTGACAGTGGTTAGCATTATTTTAGGGCAATTAATCAATTCTGATACCGTAACTGAAGCAGCCTTTCTAAATACAAATGTATGATGTTGTTGTTGTTGGAATCTGATTATATGGGGATCATCGAACCGGATTGAGTACCTTTAAAATGAACTGTATCCAGTATAAACATTTTAGACCTGATAATTAATTAGAGCATGCAGTCCCTGTTGACATGCGGTATCCGCTGGTAATCTTACCACAGTAATATGTGTTAACTGTGATAACCAAGTTAATTGTTTTTACCACAAAAACTCTGAATTCTATCTAGACATATTGAAACAATAAAAAACATTTCTGGTGTGGTTACAATGTCAACTTTAAAACAAAATTAATATAAACATCGCATGAAAAATACAGCCTAACTGCAAATGTGAGGTGGACCACATTATGCGGCGGTATAACTGACTGCGGTTGATCGCATGAACACGCTTGAATACTGCATTAATACCCGGTGGTCAACCTTTATAGGGCGAGTTGATTAATTAAAGCATAGCTGTAATTTTACATGTATGTTCTATGGACTTTGTTGGGAAAGAGAATATAGCTGTGCGACAATGGATGATATTTCCCCACCTCAGCAGGTGTCGATTACAGAAAAATATACCAAACATACTGGTAGTCTGTTAATCCTGATGAGCTAAGTTAGAAATTTTTCAATCGAAACCTCATAAAAAAAAAATATAAATTCAGTTCTCAATTTTCGAACACTTCTAGGAAATTGTTCAAAAATATTGTTAAAAGATGCCCATTCGATTTGACACTGTAAATATACCCCTGTTCAAGTGTTCCTGCTAATGTGCTATGATGCGGTTGGGTCCTGCTTAATTGCTATGAATTGCACTACCCGCATCATAGCAATTCAGCAGGACCACCAGCATCATAGCATATTAGCAGGACCACTTGGCCAGTGGTAAAATAGTTTGTTTTCCATACGGATATGTGTTTTCAAATAATCATGTAATGATATCTAACATACATGTATATGATCCCATTTATAGGTTTTATTCATCACGGTCAGATAAACTTTGTATACAGACAGTTTTACCAAACTTAGAATTTTTATTAGGTGCTTTCATTGTAGCTGTAATTACTAGTATTAAAAGTGTGCTCAATAAAGTTTGTTTTATCATTTATGCTCATTTGGAATTTGGATGCTATTTAATTCTGTTTATCTATATAATTGGCTACACTGCTAAATTTTGACTCATTTCAGTCATTTGATGTCAGTACATGTAGTTGTCCATCGAAATGGCGAACACAACCAAAGACAAATTACAAGAGGAAAGACAACAAATAAATTTGATGTGCACTAAAACAGATACAGTAGTGCCCTAAGAAATCGACCCCTTAACCACAGCATAATTATGTGTAACTTTTCAGGATTTAAAGTCGGATATATGGCTTGTTGCCATTCATCGGAAAGCTCTCCCCGAGTTACCCGTAATTCTGCTGTGGTTAAGGAGTCGATTAATTAGAGCATTACTGTAGTTACAAATGTATGTCTAGCCTCTTGTGAAGTGTTGTGTCACTAATAAGATCTTTAATTCACATACATGTACTATATACCCGTTCAAGCGTTTACAAGTGTCAGGCATCGAGAAACTGACCAAAAGTTTTGGTAGTATATAATATAGGCTAGCACTGCACCTGGGCTACATGTACATGTACTGTAAGTGATTATAATGTACTATTTTTATATTCTGCCGTGAAAGTGTTGCTGAATGAAATTTAAGTTTACCCCGATATTCTAAGTCCGCTCGACTAAGATGGGGTTTTTCTCAAAAACTGATATCTGAATATAAATGTACGTCTTCCACTGGTTGGTATTCCCTCTAAATTGACTAATTTTAACTGATTAGATTAGCCCTGGTATGGAAAACTCTAACTGTTATAGCCCGATGAGCGGTTTACTGATGCCCGCCGGGGTTTACTGCCAACAGCGGTGATGATATGATGACCAGCGTTGTGCATGGCATATGTTGATCCAGGTAAGAATGCTACCATACATTCCACACATTCATTAAATATCTTATTAATAGTAACCCAAACTACAAAAGAGACTAGTATAACTAAGATTGGGCTCGATTAATGATGTGACACTTTCAGTACTTCATTTACTAGTAGCCTGGTACTGGTGGGCCTGGCTACAGATACTTGTTTGGCGTGTTTGAGGCCTGTGGCACAAGGGCAGCAGAATCAATTAAAATTTCTCTTATTGTAGTGTAGTACATGTACATGAATATATAATTCTAACTAATGCGCCAAAAATCAGGTTTATAAATTTATCCATTCTTGAGCAAGAGCAACTCGTAAAACTTGTACGGTATAACATTCCAAACTGCGTATTTCTGCTATCGAACCATATGATAATAATGTTGAACCGGACATCGAAATCTGAACCGCATTTATGGATTGCAGCACGTGATGTTGAATAAACAGTTATAGAGGATACATCGTAATGCTCTAATTAATCGACTCCTTAACTACAGCAGAATTATGGGTAACTTTTCAGATTTAGTCGGAAATATGGGTTGATGCCATTCATCCGAAAGCTCACGGTGAGAGCTTTCCGATGAATTGCAAATTGGCAACAAGCCATATTTTGGACTAAATCCTGAAAAGTTACCCATAATTCTGCTGTAGTTAAGGAGTCGATTAATTAGCCCTAGAATTACTGTAACATGGTTTATAATATACAAATGTATACTGTATGGGAAACATCAGAGGTTTACAAAGTAATAAAAACAGTTGATTTGTTCTTTATTCTTGTGGTTATATACACATATTCTAAAAATAAATGTCCTTTACAACGTGGATCAATGAAATGCGGTTGTTGCGTTTAAAATGCATTGAGGGTGCATTGTGTCACGCCACTTTGTAAATGCCTTAACGACAGCATTTAAATTAAATGCACTGCATTGGGAATAATCGTAGTCGCATTGAAATTACCGATCAATGCGCCGAAAAAGTATACTTGTATGAACACCCAAATAACGATACGATAGTGTATAGTGTATTTTGCAATTTTAGTTTTAATTTTGTTTAATTTAAATTCACATCTGAATAATTCTGTGTTATTTTCCCACTCCTGGTGTACATGTATGTTCGGAATCGGACATTCATGATGTAGTTTTCCATTCAAAATGGAATAAACATAAATAAACGCTGTTGACATTAATTGTTTTATAATCAGAATCTGAGAATCATGATTCTCATTTTGATTCTAGTAAAAAGTCTTGATTCCCTGTAGAAAGTGAAACACTAACATTTTGATTATTGCAAAAAATCTGATGGATTTTAAGGCCTGCATCAACACATTTGTTTGTGAATAAATCAAGGTAAATGTGTTAAAATATGAACGCATTTACAAATGCGTTGCTCCAAAATCGCAAAGTAGATTCGAACATGTGGTCGCTTTTCTAAGAAATTTGTGAGTGCTCTGTACAAGTACATACATGTACATGTAAGTTACTTGACCAACTACATGAGGAGTCGAGGGACACAATCAATGAGGACGTTTGTACTAAAAAATATTTTTTTACGCAAGGAACGAACACAAGGCCAATTTCTTAATTTATATTATGAGCCAACAAGACAGATCGTAAATCGCTGTTATATGACAATATATGTGGCCATCATAATGGTCGACAGGCATGACGCCAACAAAAACCAATCTGTCAGGCCAATATAAAGAAGTCGCGACTTATTGCTGGTGGAACCTATTAAAGGCATCGTTCCATTTCGTTAATAACAACTTACATGTAACATTCACCTCCACCTCTTTACTCTTGGGCTCCAAATAAACATGCATGCACCAGCTGCATGCACATTTATTATTTTTCTTGGGAAATCCCCCCCCTGCACAGTGCTTATTTGGGTCTGCACGTTTATTAATATTTTGAAGCTATGAAAATTTAAATCAGCACAAATTCAAGATTTCTATATGATTCGGATGTAAAAATGATGGGCTTTACTTTTGCATGTACTCTTGAGTGCCTATAAAAGTACAGGGTGGAATAATAGTACAGGTTGGAAAATGTCGCATAACTGAATAATAGTACAGGGCGGAATAAACGTACAGACTGGAAATATTAGTACCATACATCCCAACAAAACACACCATCTGACTGGTTTACTGATGCCATGTGACAGAAATAGTTTCGATGGATAGCCAGGTATGTGAATCTACATGTACAGTGTGCTGATCACTGTCAACAATCAGAGTTCATTTATCTATGTTTACATACACCTGATATCTCTTCCGATTTCCCCATAGCGTTACGGTAGACACACCCCTTATTCAATGCGTTCATAAACCTATGAACGTAACGTGACGTCACTTCCAGTGTCGTTCATAGGTTTATGAACACATTGGTCCCGGAAATCACCGGGGATTGTCGGAAATTACCGACTGCTTGAGTATCTAGTAGGTCCGGATTTGGCAAGAAATTTGCTTCGGTCTACAATCAGTGTTGTTGCTCGGTGTTACTGAGCGTTGATGTTAAAAAAAAACGCGCTACTCAATAGAGTTTTATCATTTTCCTTGCCGCTACAAATATTCCCCCGAACCTCACAAATATATCATTATGGTAGAACGGCGTGTTGTTGATTTCTTATCCGCAGCCGAAACTTAATTGTTAGTTTCAGATATTAATCATTCTTGAAATCAACACGTCTACATTAGTTACTAGCTAAACAAGACATTTTGTCATATGTGTATACTTTACTGTGAAATTGCGTTTCTTCCGTTCTCCATGAACGGATTCTCAAAATGTTTGGTTTTCCAAAAAACAAGGATTCGAACTGTCTGAACTGAACTCCACGCGTTCGTTTAAATAGATGAATAAATAGTGGGAAAGACATACAATCCTAGTTCATAATGAATTTAAGTATATAAATATAAATAATAAACGGCTGATTCAACGTGGTCATGGGTTTTGACCGCGTTAAAAAAATCAGCAAACTCCGCATGAACCCCTTCGGGGTTCATGCAGTTTGCTGATTGTTTCTCGCGGTCAAAACCCCATGACCGCATTGAAACCGCCGTTCAGTTCTTATATGAATAACACAATTTAAGATTGGTGAATTATTTCTTTTGGTTAATTTACAGGACCAAATAACGATCGTACAGGTGGGAATTTTACCTCGATTTTAATAATCGTACATTAGGCACTCAAGAGTACATATTCAAGTATGTGGCAAACCAAAAAAACACCACATGATACATACATGTACCTGTACTACATGTTGACTCATATACTTGAACCGGCTATAAAAATTATTTGGTTAACCACATGCAGTTGATGTTTTGCTCAGAGTTCCTTCCCCCTGCACTATTATTTGGGTCTGTACTTTTATTAACTTTCAATGGAATTTCACCCCCTGCACTATTATTTGGGCCTGCACTTTTATTTGGAGCCTGAGAGTAAGTTGCATTGACATTTATTTTCACGAATTACCATGCTAAGGAACATTGCAACTGGTTTGAAGTAACATGATCGCGTTGCGTCAACACTGGAACTGCATTGATGGTAATTTTCAACATGGTCTCACCGAGGTTCTATCAGATATAAATACTATAGTATAGTTGAGGGAGACAATTATTTTGAGAATATGTGAACCTGTGTTAACATGAGCATAAGGCGACACCAATTTTTAAGTCTGGTTTACGAACACCTCCTACAACTTTTTTTCCATTTCATGAATTTTTTTTTAAAATTTTTTTGTCCCAAAATATTTTACACGCATACTGATTTTCATGTGCTGTCGCATCCGGTTCTGCTTATAATCATTTACAGATCCATATTTTCATGTATTTCATGACAAGATATATCTTGTTTGGTTTGAACAGAATTTCATTCAAAAACATTTTTTCACAATTTTTGTAAAATTTATGTAAAATTCCACGATTTACTCAGTGATTTACTTGATATAAATTGGGGGGACAATATTTTTATTTTTATTTTTTTCCCTCCTGCATCTACTTTTTTTCTCCCCACATTATCGTAAACCAGACTTAAAAATTGGTGTCGCTTAAATATCATCTGATGGAGTCAAAATCATTGAACCGTCACTTATGCATGCACATGTAGTCTTGATGTTGAGTCTGGCTTTCATCATTTTCATTAGTTTTACTGTTATCCACCACAGGTTGAGGTGTTATGGAACAACTGTATGGCATCGTATACTGTTATCTTCCGAGTAAATATGGAGTCTCTAATTCTTTTATCAGTCACGCATCTACTCATCAAATAGTATAATCCTTATATATTTGCAACTACCTGTCAATTAATGCTTTAATATAAAAAGTGTTAATAAGGTAACTAACTACACGCCAATGATACTTAGTATAGCAAGGGTTAGTAAGGTAACTACACGACAATGATACTTTAGTATA
Organism: Siphonodentalium dalli; assembly: GCA_032622095.1. Taxonomy (NCBI): domain Eukaryota; kingdom Metazoa; phylum Mollusca; class Scaphopoda; order Gadilida; family Siphonodentaliidae; genus Siphonodentalium; species Siphonodentalium dalli. The sequence continues at coordinate 95,212,023 of CP136067.1, forward strand.
TAGAGGGTTAATTAGGCAACTACCCGTCAACGATGCTTTAATATAGAAAGGGTTAACATGGTAACTACACGTCAATGATATTTTAATAAAGAAAGGGCTAATAAGGTAACTACATGTCAATGCTGCTTTAATACAGAAATGGTTAATAAGGTAAATTCACGTCAATGATGCTTTAATATAGAAAGGGTTAATAATGTAACTACTCACCAATGATACTTAATATAGAACGGGTTAATAAGATAACTACCCGGCAATAATGATGCTTTAATATAGAAAGGGTTATAATAAGGTAACTACACGTCAATGATGCTTTAATACATAAATGGTTAATAAGGTAACTACCCGTCAATGGCGCTTTAATATAGAAAGGGTTAATAATGCAACTACTCACCAATAATATTTAGTATAGAAAGGGTTAATAAGGGAACTACCTGTCAATTAATGCTTTAATATAGAAAGGGTTAATAAGGTAACTACACGCCAACGGTACTTAGTATATAAAAGGTTAATAAGGTAACTATATACGACGATGATACTTTGGTATATACAGAGTTAATAAGGCAACAAGCCGTCAATGATGCTATAATATAGAAAGGGTTAACATTGTAACTACTCACCAATGATACTTAGCATAGAAAGGGTTAATAAGGTAACTACCTGTCAATTAATGCTTTAATATAGAAAGGGTTAATAAGGTAACTACATGTCAATGCTACTTAGTATAGAAAGGGTTAATAATGTAACTACACGACAATGGTACTTTAGTATATACAGGGTTAACAAGGCATGCAACTACCCGTCAATGGTGCTTTAATATGGAAAGAGTTAACATGGTAACTAGACGTCAATGATATTTTAATATAGAAAGGGTTAATAGGGTAACTACACATCAATGATGCTTTAATACAGAAAGGGTTAATAGGATAACTTCACGTCAATGATGCTTTAATATAGAAAGGGTTAATATGGTAACTACTCACCAATGATACTGTGTATAGAACGGGTTAATAATGTAATTACCCGGCAATAATGCTTTAATATAGAATGGTTAATAAGGTAACTACACGTCAATGATGCTTTAATACAAAAATGGTTAATAAGGTAACTACCAGTCAATGGCGCTTTAATATAGAAAGGGTTAATAATGCAACTACTCACCAATAATATTTAGTATAGAAAGGGTTAATAAGGGAACTACCTGTCAATTAATGCTTTAATATAGAAAGGGTTAATAAGGTAACTACACGCCAACGGTACTTAGTATATAAAAGGTTAATAAGGTAACTATATACGACGATGATACTTTGGTATATACAGAGTTAATAAGGCAACTAGCCGTCAATGATGCTATGATATAGAAAGGGTTAACATTGTAACTACACATCAATGATATTTTAATATAGAAAGGGTTAATACGGTAACTACACGTCAATGATGCTTTAATAAAGAAAGGGTTAATAAGGTAACTTCACATCAATGGTGCTTTAATATAGAAAGGGTTAATAATGTAACTACTCACCAATGTTACTTAGTATAGAAAGGGTTAATAAGGTAACTACCTGTCAATTAATGATTTATTATAGAATGGTTAATAAGGTAACTACATGCCAATTATGCTGTAATATAGAAAGGGTTAATAAGGTGACTTCAATGTAGATTATACAGTTTAACAAAATACCACAGGTGTATATATATCCGGGTGAACACTGTAGTAAATACCTGCTCGAAACCCTGGTGTAAATACCTGGGTGTAAATACTCCGGATAATCTGGGTCTAAATACCCGGGTGTAACAGCGTCTTTCTAAATTATATCCGTAAAAACCCGGGTAAACTGGGGTTTATACCTAACATATATAGAAAACACCAGGGTAAATCTATATAAATCCCTGATTTACCTGGGTGTAACCTGGGTGTGACCTGGGTGGAACCAGGGTAAAACCTATATGTACCGGGGTATACCTAAGTAAACACCAAGATTTACCATGGTAAATTTTTATATGGGCTGCGCTGGTGCAGAATTAAAATCATGTGCCAGCGCACTGTCTTATATATGCAAGTCTCCTGCAGGGAGCCTCGCATATAGAATATAATGCACTGGCTGAAAAGGTCAAGGTAAATATTGTTAGGCCAATGTATTCTCTTATATACGCGAGGCTCCATATGCGAGTCTCGGATATATAAACTTGAAATTTCACTGAGGAAGCTCCAGTCATGAAAGGACCCATACATGTTTACTGTTTAATTAAAAAATTGGGTACGATTGCCCTCCGGGAGTGGCCAAAGTGATAAAATTGCCCTCCAAGTTGTGGCAACATTTTGCCCCCAATGAGTGGCCACATTGCCCCCAATTATTGGCAACATTGTCCTCTAAATTTGTAAAAATTGCCCCCAACAATTGGCAATTATCTACCGCTTTTTAGGGGTAAGTTTGTTGCCTCCATCAGGAGGGGCAGTCTGTCCCATAATGGTGAAAGCGTAATTGCAACCCCGTGAAGGGGCAGATCTGCCACACTGTCATTTCGTGTGTATACGCCAGCACCAGTAATCGTATGGTCACAGCTATAATTTCAGAGGAAGTGCATTGTGCTGTTTCAATATAATGGTAGGTCAGCTCTGTGTCAATATTAGAACTCATGTTCAGAAAGATATACGATGTCCAACTCTCGGTGAAGGGGCTTCATTTTTAAGTATGTGATTGGTTCGTGGATAAGATTATCGTACTCTGGGCTAGACGATGTTGGCGCGGATTTTAATCCCGATAAGGGGGGAAATCCGCACCGATTTCCAAGCTTGATCTGAGTTGAGGGACATTTCAATGTTCCATTCAGATCGATACATGACCGTTTCAATAATAAATGAGAATTTGTTCACACTCACTTGATCAAATAGCATATTTGAAGCAATTACCACTCATAGTGAATTCGTGTCTCCATAACTCTGATTTATATTACTTCGCTTTTAGTTTAATAATCTGACAAACGTGTTCAACTCGGAACATAACAAACTCTACCACAGTCAACACATACAGCAGTATCATCTATAAACAATCACCTGTGTAAGTTGAATATCTGATGGCTCATTCTCTGTCCGTTGGCATAATTTGATGGAAATGGCCTACAAACAATGTCATCGATTTTGTTGCCCCTCCCCTTGTTCTGCCCCTGACGGCGACAGCGTCATATACTTTATAATTGTTTTAACCTGCAAAATTAGCTTTCTCGTGAACAGTTACCCATGTTCCACCACGTTGCAACCCTCCAAACGATCCCCGCTAAATATATATAATTCTATAATGTATACAGACAGAGATATATAAAGTAATGCCCTAAATAATCGACTCCTTTACCACAGCAGAATAAAGGGTAATATTTCAGGATTTAGTCGGAAATATGGCTTGTAATTTGATTATTTGTTTGGACTAGCCAATTTCAAGCTACCAAGAATGAGCATCTATGGTAGGTGTATGAAACTCATACAATTTGCGTACCAGTATATAGTTGCTGTATATACTAGTAACTTTAAGACTGAAACGCTCTACCGTTAAGCCTATTCATTCCATTACAAGTTTACTCCTGTAATTTAAATTTCAATAATTATCATTCTTGAATAATTATCATTCTTCTCACTGAGAGCTTTCCTATGAATGGCAACAAGCCATATTTCCGACTAAATCCTGAAAAATTACCCATCATTCTGCTGTGGTAAAGGAGTCGATTGTTTAGGGCATTACTGTATACCTTCGGAAGTTTGCTCCCATGTGTGTGGTTCAAAGGTGCAATCATGTCAAGAGCATTGCATAATGTATAACGTATAGGAATTACCCATCGTAATGGCTCCATTCTTCCCAGTTGATCATATATATAATGGCGTGACCCGAATAACACATGGACTTAGTGATCATATATCGATGTTTGAAGTTTGTTATTTCTCGAGATGTGTAATAATATGTGGCCCAGAAACACGTGGTCAAATGGAAGGTCTCGGACAAAATTGCGGACGAAGATGGACAAATCTAAAATCAAATGGTAAAACCGCAAAATTTCATGATACTTTAGTGATAATACGGCCATAAAATGTTGTTAAATAACACGTTTCGGGAAATTTGATACCATATGTGATTGTGGTTAGCATAATCCTGTTGCAGTTAATCGATTCTGATAACTAAAGCGTATTTTGTTAAAGAAATGTTGTTCTTGTTGTATCTTGATGATATGGGGACCCTCTGATCGGATTGAGTACCTTTCAATTTGGTTAATCTTAAAATATTCTGCGGTGTGGACAGCAGTTGGAGTTCTGAAACCATCGTAGATAACTAGTAGTATTAATCGACTACACAAGCCAATGTAATTGCATAATAGTTTAGGCAATCTAATTTCCGATGTTTGATGTCATTGAATTGAGCAGGAATGATTTTCTCCGTGCGATGGGTTAATGCATTCGCACAATAAGGATAGTATAACTCTGAAGGTTTGGAGATCAAGTAATGCATTCACTAAAATAGCGAAGAACAAGGGAGATAACCTAATGTGGTGTATATATACATGTAAGTGATGAAATGACATGGAACTTCCTGTTTGGGTCAGACCACGGTCGCGGGTGGCAGTCATTTCCAAGCGTGAACAGACTGAAGACAAAAAAGGCTGCTACATCTATGTGTTTTTTTCTTCAAATGGGCAACAAGCATGCATGACCCATTGCCAAGGCAGACTCGCATATACATTCATAAGAGAATGCTCTGACACAGGATATTTAATGACTCCAGACTGGGCTGCACGGTAATGAAAAAAACATATCGAATAACTAATATTTTAACTAACCGCGGTATGACTAAATACCGAATAAGTAATCCAAGTCAGAATATCCTAGCATTTTCTCAACGTAGAGTTATCCTTCGTAGCTTCGTCGGGACATAGTTTCGTATTTTGAAAGAATCAACAAGCATATTAATATGTACTCTGTACTTGTATTTACTTAATATGGACATCAACTTCATAATTATATAACTCTCCTCGTCACGTCTCCAGTCACGAAATGGTTAAAAATTCCAACTGCAACCACACCCCATGAACCAGATCCACACGAAGTCCGCGAAATTACATTATATAATTAAGTCATATCAGGAAAAATACTATAGATAACTTTGGTTAGTTAGCGACGCTTTTCTTGATCAATTGTGTCCCTTATATTAGCAGTCTCAATTCATATACTTGAGCGGCATCATTTTGAGAAATTATCGATTATAAGATTTCTTTATCGATTTTGGTGACCCTCCAACTCCCATTCATGGAACCGACAGTGCAACTTTGGCACATTTGAACCACACACATGGGAGCAAACTTAACATAATACCTTGGTTGTGTTGTTTAATTCCCTTTCTAAACATTTCATTTATATGTATGTTAAATTAAGATTGGAAATAGATATGTTTACAACAAACACATAGAAATTCTCATCTAACGGAGATCCCAATATATATGTTTATGAAATGTTTTGTCAGCAATTGTGGCAACGCGACCCATCCCTGACATGGTCAGTGCGTTTGTGCTATTCGGACAACTCCATTTTGTCATCTCTAAACCACACCAGTCAATGTAAGCTGTTTCGTGGAAATGATGATGGAAATCAGCGACACGACATGACTCTGGCGGCCCTCTTCTTTCCGTCCTTGATAGTGTCACTTTCTGAACGTTTAAACAGAACCATTACCTTCCTCGTAAAGTTACCACAGTTAGGAGCTACCTAAATATACCCAGGTACATTGCTATAACTAAGAAGCAGACACACATTCTCAGATATACACCACTCAGAACGGATGGAAACATTGGCTCATAGTGTGTTAATTAATTGTATCATATGTGTAAGAACAAATGATCATTATTGATTATTGTTAGTTTGAAGTCAAGCGACAACCTTTTAGAGACTTCTAACGGTCAATATGAAAAATAACGCATGGTTAATTCGCAAACTTTCGCAATACACCTCAGCGACTGGAGCAGAATAATAAAAGCGTTTTGATCGCTGTTGTGTAATTGTGTCTATTATATATCGCTGCCATAATCATTTACAGTACTGTAGGGATTCTATCTTAATATACTTTTATTGCCGGGAACCATTTGTTTCCTCTTTGTTGTGCATGTTAACAAAAATACAGGTTATTGATCGGACTCAATCCTGGACAAGGATGTTACATGTTAGGTATATGAACTACGTCACAATGGTATAAATTAAATTGTTTATGAATATTCTAAATCAATGTTTTAGTTTTTATCAGCCTTTTATGAGCCTTTCTTTAGTTCCACAGATGACCATGTATAATACATCTCTAGGCTCCCGATGCAACCATCACTGCATCCCTCAAACTGCCAAGGAGCATCGGGGTACCGTGAGCCCCACCACTATGGACATCCGCGACCCCCAGCTCGAGAGTAATAAATTACACTGTATCACAGTGAGCACGGCCTGCCCTTTTAAGAAGTGTCAATTTAACCCAAATATCCAGACGATAAAGCGACACTGATAGCTCTTTTTTTTCCTGGTGGCTAATTGCGATTTTTTCTATATTAGCTAAATTTCCCAGCTAAATGTCAGATTATATACTTGCGTGTAACTTGTGTATGGTAGTGACATAGCCATTGGTTATGATATGGCGGGATTTCAGTTACATTTATGTTGATTTAGGATTGGAAATAGATATGTTTACAACAAACACACACTTTAAATTCTCTTCTAACGGAGATCCCAATAGATATGTTTATGAAATGTTTTGTCAGCAATTGTGGCAACGCGACCCATCCCTGACATGGTCAATGCGTTGGTGCTATACGGACAACTGCATTTTGTCATTCATGTTTTAATATATCAGAATTCGGCGAAAATATGTACACCACTCACGGTGATAGGTGCTATTTCGAATAGACTAAACAGTTAAACTACACCATTAGACTCATTATATCACGACTGACTCGGACTGCGCCACTTCAGACTACATACCTGTAATTAAACTTATGTCAGAGATACCTATGTATATATTTGGTGACAAAGGTAAAAAAAAACCCATTAATTTTGGCACCCCTTCCCAACCCTAGCCTTGACTCTTGTATATTTTAACCACACAGTTAGTGTCCATGTGTCATGAAGATTGCTATATATACTGTGCTTCCACTCGAAGTAGGAATATTTACCGACGCGATTTCAGTCGGTTCTCCCAGATCAAACCATTTACCAATGTTTAGCTAATTATTTCAATAGAGTTTTTGTTTTTGCTCTCTCAAATTTTCGATAACACCTATTCGCTAGTATAACCCCTGGCCTTCTACGCGCGACATAGTGGGAACACTGTCGGCTCAGCAGATATATGCCAGTAACGTCGGATCTTCTGTGCACTAAATATGCGTAGCTCTGGTTCTGGTGAGTGTTCGCGTGTTTTCGTGAGTACCTGCGACTGATCTGTTGGACTACGAATCTAATCTGATGAGCCGTTCAGTTAACTGATTGAACGCCGGCGACGAGATATCTCGTCGCCCGACGTCATGGCGTTGCACGCCGGCGACGAGATATCTCGTCGCCCATATTTACGTTCCGTCCTTTCGGTTTTCGGAATGCTCGGTTTATGTTCCCTGTACCAATATATATCGTCTGCTAATTGAAAATTACTATACAAACGTTCTTACGATATTATCTATTTCTTATATATTAACCATTCTGATAGTTTTATCATATAATTCACGGTAAGAGGCATGCTGAACGCCGCGTCAGCAACCCAGCCCATGCGTGAAGTGAGAAGACCGCGCCGATTTACGGATCATTATGAAATGTTTCATGGTTTTGTCAGGGTTTGTCAAGTGACCGAAATGAGATCGTATAAATACGTTGGTTATATAATTGTATTGCTCCAAATCATGATATGTGAATTTTAATCATTGCTATTAACGATTCAAATAACAACCTGAACATTGTAAATCATAAAATGAATAAATAATATTCAAATAATTCAAATTCAATTCCCATTTATAGGGCTACGTGGTTTTGATGTCATAATCTCGGATGTGAAATCACTGGCAAGTCAACTGATCATCCATGCGTATCGCTTGTTTTGGGTACTTGTTGTAGTGAAGACGGTCCAATTGTTTTATATGCACGCAGATAAGAAATTATTGGTGTTAAATATTACATACAATGTGTTAGCAATAATGGAGCAACGAACATCAAAGTTTGATGTCACATGCGTCATGACGTCGCTACAGGGGGCTGGCCGCCGGGCGACGTAATCCACCGGGAGGCTGGCGTTCAATCAGTTAAGAAAAGTTCAGATATACATATGTATATAATTAGTTCAACAAACGGCCGTTTGCCGGACTTAATATCTTAACATTTCACACTAAAGAGCAGGCTCTATCCACGAACATACCGGGTTACACCCGAAGCTCATTTGTTATGTTATCTTAGTCACTTACAGGGATGGGACATTGTTGTGACATGCCCCCGTACGTTGCCCAACACAACATCAGTTGGAATTTTAAGACTAAAATTGGTTCATATTGTTTAGTATATTTAGTGTAAAAATGTTTGCTTTCAGACAAAAAGCCGCGTATTTATACAATTTAAATAATTTCCATCGAATATGTGAACTGCAATGACCACCAGTTATAACTAACCCAACCTTACATGCCACTGTACTTTTTTGACCAATTCAAATATCAACAGTAGAAGTTGCGTTTGTACGATGCCTTTCTAGGATTTGATAGGTATTATACGTCACGAAATGTGTGACAAGAGCACACATGAGTGCCTATAGTTGTCGTGTTTTCCAGCTTGGGTCCACACATGTGCCACCACCACCACAACTTGTTTGGCCGTAGTATAGAGGACAAGAAAAACTCATCGCCATCATCAGTCTGGGTGAACGTCGACTCTATATTTGAAATATAGAGTCTGGAGCTTATGTCGCCAATACCATTTCTATTCAGCGAAGAGCTTTCCCAAAATGACGTCACGGATTTTAAAAAATACATCGATGATTGACAGGTGTCCCCACGTGTTATTTGTTGTGCTTCGCAATAGCAATGGCCTGTGTCGCGACATAAACTTACAGCAGATAATATTTGTCGTGTGTGCGACTATTCTTTTTCGGGAGATGAACTCGCTGCATCAACCGGAAAGCTGCATCCGAGAGCAAAAAATAGGGTCGTAATCAAAAATGATGCTTTAGAACTATTTAAAAGCATAAAATTAAGTCATTTCCTCGGTGTTAAATTTCAGATGACTTTTTTACGACAAATAATTTGATTTGCAAACCATGGTACAATAAAGTATATCAAATACACGGACATGAGTGAGTTCTATTTATATTTATGGGAGGCCAAGTTGGTACCATGCGCAGGCCTATCTATCAGGTCCAGCACATCCTTCAAATTAATCCGAATCGTACCGAATATATAATTTCGAAGCCATTGTTTCTGTCTGTTGTATTTGCAAGCATCGCTTTCGATCGGAGAAATTCCGCTCTGTTACTATATTTAGAGGTGACATTATGCATGGGAGTCTCCGCCCATTAACACTTGTTTATTAACCCATACGGTTTCATTGGACGGAAAATAATTTACGCAATCAATCAGATTACGGAATCCCGAGGACTTGGAAATGAGATAGCGATGTTATCCGTCAGACCTTATATTCAATGTTGTAATGAATATTTAGGTATGAGTTTACTCAGACTGCGCCATCATGTGATAAATGCATTTTCAATAGTTGTATTGCCTTCGTCAAGAAAATGTATGACATACAAGACAAAATACAAAATACAAAATCAAAATATAATATACATCACGCACTCGCCACCATAACGATCACACCACGCATCCTGACTTTCCAAAAATGATCTGGGCCCCCACTGACTATCCCTTCCAGTGTCGTTTTGCGACACATGGCAGCTGATAATCAGGTAGGGCCCAGTGCCATCACATGCGTACTTAAAACCACCCACCACCACTAGCAATTCATTTTTAAATACAGTAATTGAATACGGATTACAATTATTGCTCTATATATATATAGATACATATTATCATATTTTGAATTTGTACGGATTATCTTAGCTAATTAAGCCTATCATTGAAAGGGTGTATTCGTACATGTATCTGTAATAGGGTGGTGTGTGGTGTTACTCACTGTCTTACTCGCCTTACACCTCTCATTCATAGGAGAACATATTACATTAAGCTTAAATTTTACGTGTTTTATAGGTTTCAACTAACTTTTAGAAGCAATCATTTCATATAATGTAATGATCCATATACAGCATATAGGTCATATAATACATAGGGCATGCAATAATATTTTTGGTCAGCAATATATCTGTGATAATTACGATTTGGCATGGTATATTTTAAATTATATTAATATATTCGGGTCATCGGACCACCAGATCAATGGCAATTTAACTAATGTCCCTCTTTATTGGTCTTTGTGCATACCAGGTAGTTAGCCTCACTTGTGTCAAGGTCGTGTAATTAGGTCAGCACGTGCTGACCTGCTTATAAATGGAATGCGGTGTCTGGGCGAGTCGCTTAGTGACCTAGTGATTATCTTTACCAGTGCGACAAAAGTGGTCGGAATATGTTGTTTTTCATCAGGATTTTATTTCCGGTATTAAATTCAATATGTTCGCACATTCGGATATATATTGAAACATGGTAGTATTGATACATTGTGTCAGATTCAGCTCAGTTCACACAGCAGTGCTTTTTAATGGCAATTAGTCACAAGGGAATTCATGGTGTTCATGACAGATGGAAGGACTAATATCTCTGCTGCTCAAAGGGTGAGTATAGTCCACTTGATACTAGTGGTACGGTTTACAAGTATGCTCTACAGTTTCCAGACACTTGTTAATGATTTATTCACAATTGTATATGCAGATTCCTTAATCTAAAATAATAAATTATATTATAGATTACACTGGAATATACTTAACTCATCCACAAATCGGCCAGTAAATATAATTTCAGCCCAAGTGTCAAGGAACTTCGTTTAACACCTCTCACTCTGTTCCACCATTCTCAGCAACTAATTAATGGTTCACATTTTATCCACTAATATATAGTTACATGGTTAGCCTTTTGCTACTTAGGAGCTGCTGACAGCAGCTGCTGTCCATCTGAATTTATGATATTTATGATGTTTAATAAATTGTAACATCTTAAGTTAAAGTCATATGTAGGTTTTAACATTTATAGTCTTGAGAGAAAGCAGCAATTTATTTGTACAAGTGCTTACCCATTACTATTAGTATTACGAATGTAGTTGAGCCAGAGTGAGAGGTTTTATGTTCAAACATGATGATTATTATTTATCAAATTTATGATTAAACATCATATACATTTTTATACAAATCAAATAATAATTATTTTGGACTTGATTTGTAATTTATAATGAAAATATATACACAATTTATACAATTAAGTATACTCTCCATATGAGAGGTCAACTCAGTCTGGTGCTAGTCTTACATGGCCGCCATGCCATCACGGTCAGTTATAATTCCATCAAAGTCGATGGTGTTGCCATGTGCAGCAACATGTATGGTCGGGTTTGTAATGTTTAGTGCCTGAAGCACTAGTACATATAGTGGGCCTTAATTCCCGGGTACTTATCCATACATTTCATTCGGAGTGTTTTGAGTTTTTTGCACACTAAAATAGCATGATATTCATCACCTATACCTTCATTACAGGCTTTACAAATTCTCTTTGAGATATCCAATTCCTCCCAATCACCAGTTTCTATAGGGAGTCTATGGTTTCTGGTTCTAAATCTTGCTATGACCTTTGCATCTGATTGGTTGAAGTATTTGAGATATGGTTCCATTGCATAATTGTGTTTAACTGCTCTATAAAATATGTATTTATTAGAAGTATCAAGTTTACCCCTCCATTCTTGCATGTGCATATCTCTTAGTCTATCCCTTGTTGCATTTTTGAACCATTTACTTCTACATAAATTTTGGTCACTCCAAATAAATGACATTCCAGTTTCATTTAATATATTTCTGATGCCATTCACCCATTTAAAGGCACGCTTAGTTTTTTTACTACAAATCATTGAATCATATAGTATTTTTATCAATTTCCAGCCTTCGCCTTCAATTATTCTGGTCCAGTAACATAACATTTTGTGTTTAATTATAGTTGAAACTGGGATTATGCTCAGTTCACCATATACCATAGCAGTCGGTGTTGTAGTTTTTAAGCCCAAGATGAATTTAAAAAACCATAACTCTGTTGTCTCAATCATAGCATTAGAACCATATCCCCATACTTCACATCCATACGTGAGGGTTGGTAAGATTGCTTTATTATATATATCAATTATAACATCAGAGGTTAGATGTGATTTTCTCATTTTGTGAATGAGTGAGAACATAGCCTTTTTGGCCGCAGCACACCTTTTTTTCTTTTCATCAATAAATAATTGGTTCTCATTGCTAAATGTCACCCCAAGATACTTATAACTTTTGGATAATTCTATAGGCTCATTTCCAATATAGAAGATCTCATCTTCATATTTCCCTTGGCCAAATACAACAATTTTTGTTTTAGAGCAGTTAATGCTGAGTTTCCAGTCTAGACAGTATTGATGATAAGAATCTAGGATTTCTTCTAATCCCTCAGCTGTGTCAGCCACGAGTATGGTATCATCAGCATATAAAAGTGAAAACAGTTTAACAAATCTGTGCATTGCTTTACCACTCAAGGCTGACAATGTTAGGGGATTTTGACAGTTTTGGCCAAGGTATGACTCCAGATCATTCAGATATAGGGCAAAAAGTATCGGGGAGAGATTTCCGCCTTGACTCACGCCAATTGGACATTTAAAAAGGGGGGAAATCTTTTCATCAACTGAAACACATGATTTTATATCCTGATACATACTTTGTATGATCTTTAATAATTTTCCATCAATACCTGATAAGATAAGTTTATACCAAAGACCATTCCTCCAGACACTGTCAAAAGCCTTAGACAGGTCTATGAAGGCACAATATAAACTACCATTAATAGAATTGGTTAACTCAATCATCGAATTCAATGTATGTATGCGGTCAATGGTGGAATAGTTTGGCCGAAATCCAGCTTGATTTACAGAGAGGATGCCATTTATTTCTAGGAATGAGTATATTCTCTTACTGAGTATACTAGTAAATAATTTGGCCAAACAGCTGACAAGTGTAATTTGTCTATAGTTATCAGGGGAAGAAAAATTTCCCAGACTTATAAATTGGTTTAATAAGTCCAATACTCCACTCTTTGGGTATATGTCCAGTTTTGAGAATCAGATTAAAATATTTAAGATAAACTATTTTCATTTTAGGGTAGGAACCTCTGATATACTCATTTGTAACTTTATCGATTCCAGGTGCTTTCCCTGTTTTAAGACCTTGTACCTGCTTGTACTGCCTTTTCGACCTCTTCGATATTAATATCTCGATTCAGTAATGATGTATCGTTGTTTGGTTTTACAGACTCTGGGAGCGGAGTATCAACACAACCTGTAACATTTGAAAAATGGGAATAGAATTCATCAGCTGAGGGCATGGGGTGATAACATTTTTTATCATCTATACTATTAATAAGTTCCCAATATTCCCTCGGATTTGTGCCTTTAAGGCTCTTAACTCTGTTTTGAAACTCAATATTGTATTTGAACTTACTTCTGCGCATTGCGACCTTATATGCCCTTCTACATTCTAACAAATTGGTATGATTTTGGAGAGATTTATACATCAGATAGATTTTCCTTGCTTTTCTATATTTCTTCCTTGTGTTGGAGCAATCGCTATCAAACCATGGTGCTTTAGATTTATTTTTTGGAAACCCACCGTTCCTCTTCTTTTTGGAACCCAATACATCTGTTGCATTTTGTAACAAGTTACTTGTCAAAATTTCTGAGAATTCAGATAATTCTTTATCACTCAATTCACTATTATCTTGCCTTTGATTCAAAATTTCTACAAGATTCTGTACTGAATCATCTGTGAAAGTTTCGGAGAACTGCACACCTTTTTCGCTTGTCCATGGTTTAATGGTGATTGTTTCATTCAGATTTGTACAATTTACTGAAGGAATTTCTTCTTCATTGCATGATATTGAAATTTTCACAGTTAAGGGACAATGTGCATCAGATAAAAGACTATCTTGGTCATGTACATGCACATCATTAATTAATTTGCATGCTAATGGTGAGCAAATTACATAGTCAATTAGGCTGATGTCTTTGAATGTAGTTGTGCCAATTGCTCTGTCTGTTCCAACTCTACCATTGCATATAAGTAGTTTTGCAGTCTTACATATATCAATTAATTTGAAACCATAATTATTTGTCTTTCTATCTTGTGAGACTCTTGTTAGTGAAAACCGATCCAAGCCACCACCATAATCGATTAATTCTATCATTTCTTCCTCATCTTCATAATCAATCAATTGAGCTGTCCGAGCATTAAAATCACCAATAAGGATAATTTTGTCAGTTATAAGTAGCTTTTCAATAATCATTGCATAAAGGTTATTTGCCCATTCCGGGGAGGCATACCTGCTATTCTCTGGGGGTACGTAAATATTACCAATTACAATTGGGGGATTCCCATTGTCACTGTTAATTTTGAACCATTGAGCGATGTCATTAGTGTCGCTAGTTTCAAACAACTCTACCACATGTACAAGCTCGTCCTTAACCAGTAGGCCTATACCACCCGACCTAAAGACAGCAATATCAGCTCTGTTTTTCATTGAGACTGTATGGTAGCCAGGAACCCGGACCACATCAGTGCTGTCTGTTTTTGTTTCTTGAAAGCATAATATATAATAAGCACTGATGTATTCCAGGAACTCTGGCTCACATACTTTTGAATTGATCCCACACACATTCAAAGATAGAATTTGCAGGTAGGTCCTCCCCACGTACCCTCATTGCATACTAGCCTGTTGCCCACTTCCCTTATTGGCCTTATTCTTATATGGTGGGGGCTTGGTTGGGTTCACTAACGTGTTATTTATATAAATTTTATCATGGACAATTCTTGCATAATCGCCCTTATCTCTGGCAGTCTTCACCATGGGATAGAGAACTTCTTTCCTGTACTTTTGTACTTCTTTAGGGAATTGTTCATTCACATAGACTTTGTCTTGAGAGTTGAGGTTCTTCGCATTTTCTTAACTAATTCCTTCTGCTTATAGAATGTAAATTTTGCAACAATTGGTCTACACTGGGAGCGGTCATTACTCTGCTCACCAATTCGGTGTGCCCGGTCTATTAGTATACGGTCTTTTATCTTCAGTTTTCCTTGAAGAACTCCTGTAGAATATCCTCTATTGTGGTTTTGTTATCCCCACCATGCACGTTTCCCTGGGTTTATTCTATGCCAGTAAATGTTAAATTCTCCCTCATACTTCTCCCTTGCAAATCCACCACAGTAGCTGATATTTCATCAATCTTTATAGAGCAAGAGTTCATTGTGGTTTTCAATTCATCATTTTCAGTTTCCAGTTTTGCCAGTCTTCTCTTTATTTGTTCATTATCCAATATAATGTTGTGAATACTCTGTGGGTAGCTTCGTGTATCTGGTTTAACACTGTCTATAACTTTAACTCTGGAATCCAAGTCACCCACATCTGTCTCTACTTTGGTCATTCTCGTTTTCAGCCCATCAATATCAGCTCTCAATAATTCTATATTCCCTAATCGATTGGTAATTTCTTTCAGGGAGTCTTTAATGTCTTTCAAATCAAGATCGTTAAAGTTCTCAGTATTATTTGATAAAGTTGCATCACTGTCCGCCATTGTTGTGTATATTGCAGGTACAGTTGTGTTCAAAATATCACCTAAGTCCGTTTCAACAGCATTTTGCGTATTTTTCTCAGCAATTTCACATTCTATACCTATTGGAATTTCATTTACCATAGCTAGGCTATCTGTAATGACTGAGGATATATCTGCTAGCGATGTTTCAGTTCGAAAGTCTGGCTTACCGCAGAATTCCCGTGATGGCTGACATGGCGGCGCCGGTGGTGTCAACTCAGTGGACGCTTTCCGCTTGTTATCGACATCCTTTTCATCCATTTAAGCTTTTATCGGCGTAGACAAAACGTTTGCCGATCAAAACACAAATGCACAAACTTGTGATCACTGGCCAAAATGACGTTGTTCCCTTTGAGATCAGTGGTAGGTCGGTCAAAGACATCAGTTATGGCAACAACTCGCGAAGAAGCAGAAACCATTATTGTTCGACAGGTAAAAGTGTTTGCATCAGTTGAAAGCAAGCGACTTCCCGTCGTTTCCGATCATACCGATGTTACATTTTGTTATTGCATCACAACCTTCGACAAACATCATATATATTTAAAACAAAATACATGTAGTATAACACGATGGAGTCGGAAAAATAAGTTATCTGAAGTTTTCCCATTATACCAGAAATTGTATTGGTATTATGATTATCCCAGCAAAATGTGATGCCCATATCCAATAATAAAGTGGATCAATATGCTTTTTATGGAAAATTATCAATAATAACTTTGTCTGACGGAATGAATATTGTTCTTCTCTAAATTTTATTGTTAATTACTTGCAAGTCGAAGTTATATACTAATACTTAAAGGGGAGAGAATCCACTTTGTTTTGTAACCTCGTAACAATTGTTATCCATATGAACATGTATATATACACGTATATATACATCTATTATCTATTTCAATGTATACTTCGCCTGCTATATTATGTATTATATCTCAAACACTGTTTTTAGAGTTTAATGAGAAATAAAATATTGTATTGTACAAAATTCGCAAATCCAGATGACAATGGAGTCTCCAATTCACGGCCGAGCGGTTATAGATAGTTCTGCAACTGTCGTAAGCATCAGAAGATAGTTCCACAACTGTATGGTTGCTGTCCATGCTCTTTCTGTGTGTGACACTGAGGGGTGTTTTCGTATCGACAAAAGGCGCATGATGAAGGTTCTGCAAACTGGGGTAACGCTAGTCTTATTGAGTGACACATGTACCAATTTACCAGACGTCTCAGAACAAGCTGCAAAGTTCATATCCTTATGGTATAGATCTCACGTGTCAACATCAATGTCAGATGCTCGATTGAATATATGGACAAAACGAATTTGAAATGCAAGTGCAGCGTCTGCTTTTGGATTCAGTATGCCTCCTACAACATTTTCGGAGGATGTTAATAGATCGCATAGTTATACTTGCATATTCGATATCCGGGCAAATTCCCCAAAGTTGACGGTTCCATCAAATGTTAAGCTTGCAGCCGATTAAATATTGAAAATGATAAGGTGCTCGCGTGCAAATACTCCAGTTGTAAGTGCATTGTGACAAATATGTACTATTTTATGTGCAATGAACAAACAATGTTGGCAGACACGACTGTAGTACAGTGTTGTGAAGAGGAAACACAGTAGCTGCCTAACAACCTGCACATACACTATACGAACAGCCATTTTGACTAACTTATACGGATTACATGGTCCCAGTCATTGGATTTATATATTAAATTCATATACAGCTGTTTACAGTGAATTTCCCCCCGAAAATCTCTGTTTTAGTGTTAAAAGGGGGGGTGGGTGTCAAAAAATTGTCGGAAAAAACAGCCGAAAACGGAAAAAAAAACATTTGGCGGTGGGGGTGGGTGGGTACACAAAATGATCGAAAGGAAAAAAATGCCATACGTGCCTGAAATTATTTTCCGACCCCCCCCCCCCTGGAATATGAAGAAATTAACTAACCAATATCGTCCGCTGAATGTTGGTGACAGTGGTGATATTGAACGTTAGTGACTGCGTGGTGATACTTCCACCCAAACTCCATGCAGCGCCCTCTACGTTAGCACTGCGATATAGCACTGGCACGAGGATGGTACTTTGGGGACCGATACATCTATTTTTACATATTGTCGGAACTATATTTAGTCACTTATTATCTTATTTTAACCGCCAAAAGTTTGCAATAATGGCAATTCGTTCGGTATTGATAAGAACAATATAGACTGACCCAGGCATAGACAATTTTAATCCTAAACCATAGGAACTAAGAACGCGTAAGAAATCCTTACCAAATGTCCTTATGGCAGTGATATCTCAGCGAAGCGATGGGAGATAACTCTGTCTGGAGTTTGACTTCCACCATAGAGCTTCCATCGATAGAGTTTAACATTTGCTCCGGAACATTATATATACAAACATCTCCAGTTTAGAATTGATCACTTGACAACTATATATAACATCCACGCAATAAACACGTTATGCGAGTAACTTCGTGACTACACGGCGAACAAATTCGCCGCAATCGTTTTGCGATGTCATCGTGGACATAGAGGTAAGCCCATAACGATAGGTGTATAAAAGCAGTTCGATGCTCCAACAGACCGACCCGCTATAAAAAACAGATAATAAAATCCGACCGGTTTACTCTCGATAAAGGCCCGTTCCAAACGACGGATTTTTGTCGACTCGAATCCGTCGGTGATGCGACTGTGGTCAATTTTGTTTCAGACGGACGCATCTTTGTCGCGTCGAATCTAATACATCGGTCGATTTATCTAAAGGTGCACTCCAGGTTACCGTCAATAAATGGTCACGTGCAGATATAGAGGCCTATATATACCGGAATATTATACATATATACTAAAATACAGCACAAATTATGTATATGTATGTGCGCGATGGCAGCGCGAGTATATGTGCATATGTATATGATGATGTATATAGTACATATAGGTATATAATATATTATAGTAGGCGCTGCAAATAAATGTTATATTGTGCAACCATTTGCCATGTATATGTATACCATGCTTATGTAAATAATGGTATATGTGAATTATTATAAATCATATACTACAACCCCAACCCCTTATAATAAGTAATACCGGTATACATGTATATGAATTATTATAAATCATAGGCTACCACCCTCTACCCCTTATAATAAGGAATACCGGTATATATGAATTGTTATAAACCATAGGCTACCACCCTCTATCTTTATAATGAGTAATGCCGGTAAATATAAATAAGTTGTACCACCCCTATTCCTTATAATAAGTAACACCGGTATATATAAATTATTATAAATCAGTGGCTACCACCCCTACCCTTATATTAAGTAATACCGGTATATATGAATTATTATAAATCAGAGACTACCACCCCTATCCCTTACTTTAAGGAATATCGGTTTATGCGTATTATTATAAATCAATTGCTACCACATATACCCCTTATATCTGTACTATATATGAATTATTATAAATCAGTGATACCATATCCATTATAAGATGTGAGTCAGTGACATGCCCTGTTGGTTGATGAATCAAACTACCAGAATACCTAAGCAATGCTTAGATATAGCATATATATAATCTCTTCTTTATCATAAAGAGAGCTTGCGATAAATGATGTCATGTTGGTATTTCCGCAGATAAGGGGAACTCCCTCGTTATTATATCATTATCATATCATTATCATATCATTTGCATTCGTACTTCGGCATCTTTCGGCTCTTCTCGTCACATGTATTAGATTCGCGTCGTCAAAAATCCGTCGTTTGAAACCAAGACGGATTTCAAACGCATCACCGACGAATCTTCGTCTGAATTGGACGGATATTCGTCTGTGGTGCGTCTGACGCGGATCTAATTGTTTCAAACGTCGCATTTTTGACGCATTTAATACAATTGTGGGTTTGGTAATAGATTCGAGTCGACAAAAATCCGTCGTTTTGTTTGGAACGGACCTAACTATACACGATAAGGCCCGTTCCAAACGACGGATTTTTGTCGACTCGAATCTAATTGTATTAAATCCGTCGTTGATGCGTCTGCGGTCGATTTTGTTACAGACGGACGCATCTTTGTCGCGTTGAATCTAATACATCGTTAGATTTATTTAAAGGTGGATTTCCGGTTACCGTCAAAAATGGTCACGCGTAGATATAGAGGCCTATATATACCGGTATATGTTATACATATATATACTAAAATACAGTATAAATTATGTATATATATATATATACTAGAAGGTGACCCGACTTCGTCCGGGTTTTGACCTTGAATTGTCTATTTTGAAGACCAAGGTCAAGTGGGGTCACGATTTGACCCGTCCAAACCACAGTGCCCGAACAAAAGTACCCGACAAAAGTACCCGTCGAAATCCATCCGGTTTTACCCGATTTGACCTTGAATTGACCATTTTGAAGGTCAAGGTCAGGTGGGGTCAAACACCAACACCCCAAAAATGGTGGAAATCAGCCCAGCGGATACCGGGAAATCGGCCCAGCGGATACCGAGATACCCTATGCATCAAATTTCGTCCGTAAAAATCCGCCAGTTTAACCCGATTTGATTTCCACTCAAGTATATAAACGCGCCTCATATACGTACGCTCATTAATTATCAAGTTTCAACGTAAAGATAAATTACCATCGGTGCCCGAGATATCGCCAAGACGTCTGAAACAGTCAAATGCATCGGCCGGTTAAGCGTTAACGTGATCTAACGTTATGACCTCTAACGACGTCATAGAAGTTACGCATTGTTTTTATCCTGATGGAAGATAGTACCACTTCTTCTTGATAATTGAGGCAGATAACTAAAACGGATACATACGCATTATATATCGTTGGTAAGAGGAAACACGAAAGATTCGCACAGTGTCATTATTATGACTGGCATTTTATTATTCGCGCTGTTTCGAATCGATTTGTAAGCACCGAACTCAAATGAAAGTCCCGTAACACAGCGTAAAAACAGATTTGACCTCGGCACGTGAAAAGTTGACTTCGGATCTGAAAATCAATAGGCCCATGTTCGTTCACGGGTCGAATTACGTGTCCGTACCAAGTTTGGTCGAAATCGGTCCAGCCGTGTTCGAGTCCATCGCGAACACACACACACACACACACACACAAACACACAGATCTTCCAAAATATATAATAGACTAGCCGATGAGCCCGACGTTGTCCGGGCTATTCAAAAACCAAATTTCAAGTCGATAGCTCCACCCGTTTCCGAGATCTGGTCTGCGCATACGCGAAGCTGGCGTCGCACGGGCTCGGCGACCCGATAAAATTCGAATCCGGGGCAAGATACATTCAGATACCAAATTTCAAGTCGATAGCTCTACCCGTTTCCGAGATCCGGTCTGCGCATGCGCGAAGCTGGCGTCGCACGGGCTCGGCGACCCGATAGAATTCGTATCCGGGGCAAGATACATTCACATACCAAATTTCAAGTCGATAGCTCCACCCGTTTCCGAGATCTCGTCTGCGCATGCGCGAAGCGGGCGCCGAACGGGCTCGCCAATACGACAACGTCCACCGCCTGGCCAAACTACACACACGTACCAAGTTTCGTCCCGATCGGTGGAGAATCGTAGATTTGTATTAATGACAAACAAAGATACAGACAGACAAACATACAGAGGTCTTCAACATATATATGAGACTAGCCGATGAGCCCGACGTTGTCCGGGCGACGTTGTCCGGGCTATTTAAAAACCAAATTTCAAGTCGATAGCTCCACCCTTTTCCGAGATCTGGTCTGCGCATGCGCGAAGCTGGCGTCGCACGGGCTCGGCGACCCGATAAACTTCGTATCCGGGGCAAGATACATTCACATACCAAATTTCAAGTCGATAGCTCCACCCGTTTCCGATATCTCGTCTGCGCATGCGCGAAGCTGGCGTCGCACGGGCACGACGACCCGATAAAGTTCGCATCCGGGGCAAGATACATTCACATAGCAAATTTGAAGTCGATAGCTCCACCCGTTTCCGAGATCTCGTCTGCGCATGCGCTGCACGGGCGCCGCACGTGCTCGCCAATACGACAACGTTCACCGCCTGGTCAAACTACACACACGTACCAAGTTTCGTCCCGATCGGTCGAGAATCGTAGATTTGTATCAATGACAGACAGACAGACAGACAAACAAACAAACAAACAAACAGAGGTCTTCAAAATATATATGAGATATATATATATATATATATATATATATATATATATATATATCTGAACCTGAAAAATTGCATAAATCCTAACATCTAGTGGTCTAACTCCAGACAAATGCACACGGCTACGGGCAAGAGACCAGGGCACTTCGGGCTGACCATGGTTGTTCCGCCCGGTGTGAGAAAATTTTGAAAACTATACAAGAAAATCGCAAATTCTATAGCATATAGACTGGCCTCAACTTAAGTTTTTCTATAGTGTTGGAAATTTCAAACCTAATACTCCCCCTAAGGTTGGAAAATTCTCCAACTGATGACCATTTCAGTCCACAAGTTTGACCAAATGTAGTAAAATATTGTTTTGTTAAACTAATTAGCAGTTTTGTATTGGCCACGGGGACAAGAACAAGAAAATCGCAATATCCTACCATCTAGACTAGCATCAAGCCTTCCTAGAGTTGGAAATTTCAAACCTGACATCCCCACTTAGGTTGGAAAATTTCCAACTGATGATAATTGCAATGACAATGCTGACCAAATGTATGACAATATCGTTTTCTTAAATTATCTAGCAGTTTTTGACTGGCCACGGGGGAGGGACCAGGACACAAGCTTTCCAAGTGTTGGAAATTTCCAACCTGTCACCCCCCACCTAAGGTTGGAAAATTTCCAACTAATGACAATTTCATTCAAAAATTTTGACCAAAAATAGGAAAATATGCAAATATTGGTCCAAAAACAATTAATTCCCCCCAATAAATTGTTTGAAAATCAAACTACAAGAACATTTTCAACCTATTGTTGGTGTGAAATTTCCAACTAATGTTTTGGCAGGTATGAAATTTCCAACTGTTGAAAAATTTGACCAAAGTTGGGGGGGGGGGGGGGTGAGACACCCCAACCCCCCTGTCGCCACGTCTCTTCATGTATATGAGGATGTATATAGTACATACAGATATATAATATACTATAATAGGCGCTACAAATAAATGTTATATCGTGCAACAAATTGCCATCTATATGTGTATACCATGCATGTAATTACCGGTATACAAGAATTATTATAAATCAGAGACTACCACCCCTACCCCTTATAATAAGGAATACCGGAATATATTAATTATTATAAATCATAGGCTACCACCCTATATCCTTTATAATTAGGAATACCGGTATATATGAGTTATTATAAAGCATAGGCTATACTATCCCTACCCCTCATAATAAGTAATACCGGTTTATATGAATTATTATAAATCTGTGGCTACCACTCTGCCCCTTATAATAAGAAATACCGGAATATATGAATTATTATAAATAAGAGGTTACCACCCATATACCCCTCAAAACAAGTAATGCCGGTATATATGAATTATTATAAATCAGTGGTACCACCCATATCCCTTATAATAAGTAATACCGGTATATATTAATTATTATACATCAGAGACTACCACCCCTATCCCTTACAATAAGGAATATCGGTCTATATGAATTAGTATAAATCAGTTGCTACAACCCATATCCCTTATACCGGTATATATGAATTTTTATAAATCATTGATACTATATCCATTATAAGATGTGAGTCAGTGACATGCCATGTTCGTTGAGAAATCAAACTACCATAATAATTACAATTTTCACAATGTTACCCAAGCAATTCTTATAGATATATCTTTCTTTATAACAAAGAGAGCGTGCGACAAATGACGTCATGTGGGAATTTCCGCAGATAAGGGGAACTCCCTCATTATTATGCCATTATCATATCATTATCATATCATTTGCATTCGTTATTCGGCAACTTTCGGCTCTTCTCGTCACATGTATTAGATTCGAGTCGACAAAAATCCGTCGTTTGAAACCAAGACGGATTTCAGACGCATCACCGACGAAGATTCGTCTGAATTGGACGGAGATTCGTCTGTGGTGCGTCTGACACGGATCTAAATGTTTCAAACGTCGCATTTTAGACGCATTTAATACAATTGTGGGTCTGGTATTAGATTCGAGTCGACAAAAATCCGTCGTTTGGAACGGGCCTTGGCCCGTTCCAAACGACGGATTTTTGTCGACTCGAATCTAATTGTATTAAATCCGTCGGTGATGCGTCTGCGGTCAATTTTGTTTCAGACGGACGCATCTTTGTCGCGTCGAATCTAATACATCGGTCGATTTATTTAAAGGTGTACTCCATGTTACCTTCACAAAATGGTCACGCGTAGATATAGAGGCCTATATATACCGGTATATACCGTATATTATACATATATATACTAAAATACAGTATAAATTATGTATAAATATATGCGCGATTGCAGCGCGAATATATGTGCATATGTATATGAGGATGTATATAGTACATATAGTTATATAATATAATATAATAGGCGCTACAAATAAATGTTAGATCGTGCAACCAATTGCCATATATGTGTATACCATGCATGTAAATACAGGTATACAAGAATTATTATAAATCAGAGACTACCACCCCTACCCTTATAATAAGGAATACCGGAATATAGGATTTATTATAAATAAGAGGTTACCACCCCTATACCCCTCATAATAAGTAATGCCGGTATATATGAATTATTATAAATAAGATCAGTGGTACCATCCCTACCCCTTATAATGAGGAATACCGGAATATATTAATTATTATAAATCATAGGCTACCACCTATATCCTTTATAATAAGGAATACCGGCATCTATGAATTATTATAAATCATAGGCTACCATCCCTACCCTCATAATAAGTAATACAGGTTCATATGAATTATTATAAATCTGAGGCTACCACCCCTACCCCTTATAATAAGGAATACCGGTATATATAAATTATCATAAATCACAGGCTACCACTCTGCCCCTTATAACAAGTAATACCTGAATATATGAATTATTATAAATAAGAGGTTACCACCCTTATACCCCTCATAATAAGTAATACCGGTATATATGAATTATTATAAATCAGTGGTACCACCTCTGCCCTTTATAATAAGTAATACCGGTATATATTAATTAGTATACATCAGAGACTACCACCCCTATTCCTTACAATAAGGAATATCGGTCTATATGAATTATTATAAATCAGTTGCTGCAACCCCTACCCCTTATACCGGTATATATGGATTATTATAAATCATTGATACTATATCCATTATAAGATGTGAGTCAGTGACATGCCATGTTCGTTGAGGAATCAAACTACCAAAATAATTACAATTTGCACAATGTTACCTAAGCAATGCTTATAGATATATCTTTCTTTATAACAAAGAGAGCGTGCGACAAATGACGTCATGTGGGTATTTCCGCAGATAAGGGGAACCCCCTCATTATTATACCATTATCATATCATTATCATATCATTTGCATTCGCTCTACGGCAACTTTCGGCTCTTTTCGTCACATGTATTAGATTCGAGTCGTCAAAAATCCGTCGTTTGAAACCAAGACGGATTTCAGACGCATCTCCGACGAAGATTCGTCTGAATTGGACGGAGATTCGTCTGTGATGCGTCTGACACGGATCTAATTGTTTCAAACGTCGCATTTTTGACGCATTTAATACAATTGTGGGTCTGGTATTAGATTCGAGTCGACAAAAATCCGTCGTTTGGAACGGGCCTAAGCGTGTCTCGCGTTTGAAATTGAAATCTGGCATAGGGCTGTAGCAATCCCTCGTGAATTCAATGTATCACGACACACCTTCAACTATATATTAACCCTTCCCATTGTAATTGCACAAGCGCTTCCGTTAGCGCCGACGCGCACTCACAATAGGCGCCGTATTTTTTATTTCGCCGTTTTTTAATTGCGTGCGCAGGCGCTAAATTGCACGCCAAAATCGAAGGTCTGGGAATCAAGTAATTCTGAAAATGTGGAAGTGTAAAATAGCAAATCATGCAATGTTCTCTCAAGATATCTATATTTGATATAATATTATAGGCAATCTAGGAGACATGTGATCTTCGACATTATCTAACTACTACGAGTCACACACCCCCCCCCCCCCCCGCCACACACACCTTCACACACACACACACCCACACACACACCCACACACACTGACTACACCAGGCATGCGCTCCATGAATTTAGCACATCATCTTGGTCACAATTTAGCACATCATCTTGAGAAAGCCCCGTCGTCCTACAGATCTAATCTTTATTACATAAGTATTTATTTGTATGGACTTTGCAAACTATTGTGAACTAGACCATCTGTTTCATGAACAATACTACTCGGTTACTAAACGCTTATAAGATATGCTATATTTATTAAAGAAAAATATTATCAAATTACAATATTGGAATGGATGGCTATTTGGCTATTTTATTATGTTGTGTGTCCATATATGGCATATTTCGTGTCCGTACCCGATTATATGTTCATAGCATGTGTGTAAACATACAGTATCTACAAATAAATCCCCTGCCCTTTCTATTGTTACATTTTCTGTTGACAACAGTACTTATAAAGGCACTGTGTAGAACCACCGTCATTCTAATCGGGATAAGCGTGTGCCATTCTCGCGTTCATGGGTTGGGGATAGTGGTGTCCGTGTACCCTATAAATTCCTTCTACGACGGAGCCACCCCCTCACCAGTAATGTATAATATATTGGTAAGCATGATACACAAACATAATTGAGAGGGGTGATACCTTCATTATGAGCGAGCATCTGGTGCGAGAAGAGCAAAACGGAAACTCGGAACCAGATATACACAGAATATTAATATCGCTCAAAGAACGATGATTGCTCCGATACCGATATAATGAAAGTGTGTTATTCAGTTGACCACAAAGGTGTTTGCGTATGCACGGGGCGGAGTTTGGTCACGAAATGAACAAGATATGGCTTTGGCGTTCGATATATAACAACGCATTTCACTGACTAGATGTGCACACAATCTAGATAGCGATCGCCATATCCAGCGGAACATTGAACCTACACATAAGGTGAGTCGGAAAATGTATCACAGTAAAAATAAAAATTAGTTATTTTGTGGCCACAAATGTGTCTCATACCTAGTACTGTTCGCTTTTGTCAACTTCCGAAACAAATCTATATTTGACACCTTTCGCGTAATGAACTACTATACATACACTATTTACGAATATCTCATAGTAAGTCTCGCAATGAACTACTACTGAATAATATATAGCAATTACGAAGAGCTCATCTAGCAGTCTCACAATGAACGACCACTGATAACAATTACGAATATATTATAGTAGTCAGATAATAAACTACTACTGCTAACAATTACGAATAGCTTATAGCACTCGTCAGATTTTCGGTAGTGCAAAAACTGTTTCGCAGAATCTACGATTATGAGTCCGATTGTGATACAATATTCATCCCATTCAAACCACTTGTCACTCACAGGAAGGTGATATATGTTGTTTGCTGTGATATATTTTTATTTCCAAATCCAAACAAATAACATAATATATACAGATGTCACATATATGCAAAATAGAAGAGTTAATGTATGGAAACGAGGATCAGGCAACAAGCCCGAGAGCTTATGTGAAGTACTCTCCTCTTTGACCACATGCCCCGTCCCCAATAAGTGAGGGAGGGGTATATGTCAGACGGGAAGGGTTGGACATAATGGTTTTAGGAGAAATGGGGATATATAGATGAATTTGCATGATTTAGGGATGGAAAAAGGGAGAACATAGTGTTAGGGATAGCAGGAGGCAGTGAGAGAGAGAAAGAGAGAGAGATAGAGAGAGAGAGAGAGAGAGAGAGAGAGAGAGAGAGAGAGAGAGAGAGAGGGGATGAAAAACTAGAAGACATGAGGGGAACAGACGAAGTCGTGAAATGATGACAGTGGTGGGTAGTTTTCAATAATGGGGTTATTGCGTGACAAAAATGAGGCTCGTCTATAGTAATCTTCATGCGTAAGGAGGGGGTCAATCACACACATAGTTACGAGTGTTCATAATCAAATCTGTGATCATTTTGATTATTGTGTACTTAATTATTGTGTTATGAGGTCATAATCAGTGATAGACTCGATTATTTCGCGCAAACCATAATTATACCCCCCGCAACGAGTTGTGGAGGGTATACTGGAATCAGCTTGTCCGTCCTTCCGTCCGTCCGTCCGTCCGTCTGTCGAGACGTCCGTCTGTCCGTCCGTCCGTCCGTGGACACAAATTTGTCCGGAGTTTTTCTCAGTCGTTTTTTTTATCAATTTTCGTGAAACTTGGCACAGACATCAACCACCATGGGAACCTGTGCACCTGCGATTATGACGTCTGTCAGACTTTTTTTGGAGGAGTTATTCGCCCTTTTTTTACTTAGAAAATTTTCAC